>CM077157.1:74867403-76067403 GCA_039583875.1 Platanthera guangdongensis
AAAGGCCGCGTCGGTGGGACACGACGATTTTTGCCTTGGGTCGTGTTTCTTAGGATTGTAGTGTGACTTTTTCCCTATGGGGGGCATTGGGTGTTCGGCTAATTTCTGCATGCCGGACTCTTGGGTTGTGGAAGAGGTGGAGTTTTGGTGCCCTCTGGAGGGTGGTTTATGTGGAGAGCGTGTTGGCCACCGCCTTTTGCCCCGGTTGGTTTGTGTGTGTGGGACCCTAAAGCAGCCACTGTTTGACCCCGTAGCCCTTTTTGGGTCTGATTTTGGTTATGTATTCAGATCCAGTTTGACCCACTGCCACTTACCCACGTGTGTTAGGACTGTAGTCCCTTTCCTGTTTATGCTTTCCTTTTCTTGGCATATATGTATATGTCTTGTTGTTGCAGACTCTTTTGGTAGGGCATAATGGTTTTATTGCTCGCACTTGTGTGTGCTCTGCTGTGCTTTAGACAGTACTCTCCTCTTACTGTCACCCCCTTTCTTTTGCTTATTGCAGTTTGTTGCCGGGTTGTTAAACCTTCTTCTTATTTGCTAATTAATCTATTGGTCTATTTATCTTTTGATTATTTCCTTGCTGAGTGTTCTTTTTCTTGAATGTCTCAGGTCCAGGTTATAGCCAGATCAGCGGCTAGTTCTTTGGAGGGGCTTGTTGTTGGCCTCTAGGGTAGCTGAGTTAGCTGATCCCCATTTTGTTGTGAGGTAGTTCCTTACTTTTCCGTAAGACATACAAACTCGCCAGTGGGTTCGTGTCAGGTTGTTGACGCCCACTGGTGGCTTCTTGTGATGCTGGGTATGAATTTAAACTGCTTCTTTTGCCTCTTGTGGTTGGTTACTTGCTTCTGGGAAGGATTTATGCTAGGTTGCATGTTAGATATTTTAAAACCTAAAAGAATTATTATATGTACCCCATGCATAACATGTTTCTAAATCAAAGACACTATTTTTTTTCCTCAACGTAAACACTATTTTATCATACCTACTATATTCACCTTAGGGTCGTGCATACCATGAGTCGTCCCCCGGGGACACTTATGCTCATTTAGGGTGTCAACTTAATTGAACCAAAGTATTTTCTGCTGCGTATAAATATAATTTTAACTGCGGACTAGCTTGTCCACCGTGCCGAGAGATACGGCCATTCAACTTAACTAATTTTCTTTCACATTTAATCAACAATTTTCCTTAAAATCTAACGTCTGGAGTTTTGCCTGAGCGTGTGCAGTTATCCCCTGCACGACGTGGCATCACGGCACGTGTTTTCTCTTACTCTGATACGATTTTACCGTTGAGAAAATACGGGTTGTGACAGTTGGTATCAGAGGGAGGTTGCTTGATAAATGGTTGGGCAACCTTGTCCCTTGTCTGCATTAGTAGTTAGCATCATACCATTCACACACTGATATGTCATCAGCACGTCTTGGCCGAAGCACGAACACTACTCCCATGAGCATAAAGAAGTATACGGGGCATATTATGTAGTATGGGATGCATAATATGTGTTTGTATATGGATCCACCATAGGAGGCAACATGTGAGGGTTATGTAGTATGGGATGCATAACCTCACCACATGAATGCGGCTAGCACGTTTTCTTTTTTCGTTACATGGGAATGTTATGTAGTATGGGATGCATAATATTTTCATGTGTACGCCGCCCATGACATGCACTAAGGCCTTTTTAGAATGCATAGCACATCATCATGCATAACATAACATTTCATAAGCACAACGTGGCAAGCTAAAGATTTGCAAGATGACATATGTACACACATGGTTTTGAGTCAAAAAAGAATACAAATACATGCATTCATGGTTTAGGCACCTGAGTTAGTGTGATGGTGGTGAACCATCTTAGGTTAAGCATAACATTATCATGGTAAAAACAACTCCCAGGGCAAGTTTTAGCTGTTGAAGTTCATATTTAAGTGTGTTTGTCTGTACCGGTAGTTTTGTTCTAGTTGATGGGCTAGGTTTTGTCTAAAGTTTGTGCGATTTTAGGATGGCGAGACGTCCTGCGACGAGATCGACCCCCCAATCCGAGGGTGAGACGTCAGGAGCGCAGAGCGATGCGTTGGTAGAAAGCCTGCGGCAGAGTAATGAGGAGTTATCGAGGCAGGTAGTGGCTATGCAGGCTCAAATTCAGTCCCTTGTAGCAGTGGTGGCGGGACAGACCCCGAGAGCTCAGAACCCCACTGAGGGGGTAGCTGTTCCTGCCCCTCCTGCTCCTCCCGTACCTTTGGTTGTGGTGCCCCCGGAGATGGCGTTCATATCCCAGTTCCAGCGGCTGAGACCCCTACCTATGATGGGCAGGCAGATTTCATGATTTTGGATGACTGGCTGATTACCATTGAGGAGATATTTTCTTACTCAGGGATTACGGACGACCACAGAGTGATGCTCGCTACTTACCAGCTCAAGGGCTTAGCAAAGAATTGGTGGCTGAGGGAGAAAGAGAGCTTAGTGGCAGGTTGCACTTGGGAGTCATTTAAGGTGATGATGTTAAGTAAGTTTCTGCCTTCAGTCGAGCGGGACCGGCTAATGAACAACTTTCTTCATTTAAAGCAGAGGAAACTCACGGTTAGTGAGTATGAGATTGAGTTTAGTAAGTTGAGTCGGTTTCTCCGGGTCTGGTGAGTGTTGAGGCAGACCGAGTTAAGCAATTTCTGGGTGGACTAAGAAGCGACATTCAGCAGTAAGCGAATGCCTATGGAGCAGTCAGTTATGCCAGCGTGGTTGAAGCTGCCTTGAGGTTGAGGCCATTGAGAATGCCAAGAATAGAGGCCAGCAGTTGTGGAAGGATAAGCGGAAGTCCGGTGGAGGGAAGAGCCCTCAGCAACCTGATGCTGTCTCGAGAAAGAAGGTCAAAGAGATTTATAGCTTTTGTGGCCGGCCAGGCCACCCCTTCGAGAAGTGTTTCAAAAGATTGGGAGCGCAGAAGAAGGAACAGGTGCACGTGATTCATGGTGTTTCTAGGGGAGACTTGGTGTGTGCCTTGTGTGGAAGGAAGGGGCATGAGGCTGCCCGTTGTTGGTTAAAAGATAAGGTCTGTTTTAAGTGCGGCCAGAAAGATCATCTCAAGACAAGGTGCCCTCAGGCCCAGCCTATTCTGCAGCCAGATCCCCTCCAGGCTTTGTCGCCGCCTCAGCAAATGGATAAAGGAAAGGGGAAGCTGAATGTGCTTTCGGCAGACGAAGCGCAGACCTCGACCCAGGTTATCTCAGGTTCGACTCCTCCCCAGTCATTTCATTACGTTCCCTTTTTGGTTGTAGTTTTCGTTTTAGCGCTTGTTGCCTTAGATGCGTGTGCAATTCGTAGGACGATTTAAGGTAAAGAACCGTTGGGCGCGTGTTCTCTTCGATTCCGGCGGTACCCCCTCGTTTGTGGCTAGAGCCTTCGTGCAGCGGTTCAGTTTGGGCCTAGATCGTGTTGGTGGTGCCTTCTGCGTTAAGTTCCTCTCCGGTGACTCTGTGGTTACGGACCTAGGTGTCCTCGATTGTCTGATTTTGTTGGGAGATTTTCTAGCCAAGGCAATTTGAAGGTGATTGACCTGGAGGACTTCGATGTTATTTTGGGCATGGACTGGTTGTCAAGGTACGATGCTGTGATCCAGTGCAAGGGTAAGCGCTTGGACTTCGTCAAAGACAACGGTCAGCGAGGGAGCATTTATGGATATTCTCTCCAGGAGTCTCCAATCATTTCTGTGCGGTGCGTGCATGGAAGTTGCTTGTTTCTGGCTGTTTTGCCTGTGTGGTTTCTCTGGTAGGGTCGATTGTTAGTGTGCCCAGTTTGGAAGAGATTCCTGTAGTGTGTGACTTCTCTGATGTGTTTCCTGACGATCTTCCCGGTCTTCCACCCGATCGAGATGTCGAGTTTGTGATAGATTTGGAGCCAGGCACGCGTCCTATCGTAAAGGCGCCGTACCGGATGGCCCCGCGAGAGCTGGAAGAGTTGCGAATTCAGCTGGATGAGTTGTTCGCAAAAGGCTTTATAAGGCCGAGTTCTTCGCCTTGGGGTGCGCCAGTGCTGTTCGTTAAAAAGAAGGATGGGTCGATGAGATTATGCATTGACTATAGAGAGCTGAACAAGGTTACTATTAAGAACAGGTACCCTTTGCCGCGAATCGACGATTTGTTCGACCAACTGCGTGGTAGTGCCGTGTTTTCCAAGATAGATCTTTGTTCGGGCTATCACCAGTTGAGGATTCGGGAGTCAGATGTTCCGCGGACGGCGTTCTGCTCTCGACATGGGCATTTTGAGTTTTTAGTTATGTCATTCGGTTTGACTAATGCGCCCTCAGCTTTTATGGATTTGAAGAACAGAGTTTTCAAGGATTTTCTAGATAAGTTTGTAATTGTCTTTATAGACGATGTTTTGGTGTATTCTAAGGATGCGGAGGAGCATGATCGACATTTGCGGCTGGTCTTGGAGACTCTGAGAGACCATAAGCAATACGCCAAGCTAAGCAAATGTGAATTTTGATTGCCCCAAGTTTCTTTTCTAGGCCACGTGATTAATAAGGAGGGAATATCGGTGGACCCAGAAAAGATCGCTGCTGTTATGGAATGGGCGAGACCTGTTACCCCCAAAGAGATCAGAAGCTTCTTGGGTTTGGCTGGTTATTATAGGAGATTTGTAGAAGGTTTCTCTACCTTGTCCGCGCCGTTGACCAAGTTGACGCAGAAGAATGTAGCCTTTTTATGGGATGATAAGTGCGAGAAGGCTTTTGAGGAACTAAAAAGAAGGCTATGTTCGGCTCCAATTTTGTCTTTGCCTATGGAGGGTAGTGAGTATGATATATATGTGGATGCGTCACATGTCGGACTGGGCTGCGTTTTGATGCAGGGCGGGAAGGTGATTGCGTACGGGTCAAGACAACTAAAGACTCATGAGAGGAATTACCCTACGCATGACCTGGAGTTTGCAGCTGTGATCTATGCGCTGAAATTGTGGAGGCATTTGTTATATGGCGCGCAGTGCAAGATTTTCACGGATCATAAGAGTTTGAAGTATGTCTTCACTCAGAAAGAATTGAATCTGCGCCAGCGGCGGTGGTTGGAGTACGTGGCTGACTATGATGTCGAAATTCAGCATCATCCGGGCAAGGAAAATGTGGTGGCTGATGCCCTGAGTCGGAAGTCAGGTAAGATTTTTAATCTTTCCGCCGAGCGTCTAGTGGAAGAGTTTCTTTTGATGGACATTTCTGTGGGAAGCTGTGATTTGCAGAGTAGCTTTGCAGTAGCAGAACCTTCGTGGATTGCGCTTACGAGACTGCATCAGAAGGACGACCCCGATCTTCTGCATTTGTATCTTCGAGCTGAGAAGGGTGAATTACCAGATTTCTCTATAGATAATGCGGGAACCCTGAAGTATCGTGGCAGGCTTTGCATCCCCGCAGTTGGAGATATCCGGGATATGGTGTGCAGAGACGCCCACGGATCTAGTGTTGCCTACCATCCAGGGTCGACCAAGATGTATCATGATTTAAAACAGATTGCCTGGTGGTACGGGATGAAGAAGGACATAGCCAGATTTGTTTCAGAGTATTTCTCTTGCAGGCGTGTGAAAGCCGACCATGGCAGGCCTGGTGGCAAGCTGACTCCCTTGGAGATTCCGATGTGGAAGTGGGAGAGTATCTCGATGGATTTAATTACCGGCTTACCGAGAACTCCTAAGGGGCATGATTCATTTTGGGTAATCGTAGACAGATTGACGAAGAGCGTTCATTTCGTACCATTTAAGATCGATTATCCGATGAGGAAGATAGCTGAGCTGTATCTGGAAGAGGTTCTCAGATTGCATGGTGTACCCGTGAGTATCATATAAGATCGAGACTCCAGGTTCACGTCTCGTTTTGGGAAGAGCCTTCAAGAAGGGTTGGGTACAGATTTGAGTTATTCCACGGCTTATCATCCACAGACCATGGTCAGACGGAGCGAGTAAATCAGATTGTGGAAGATATGATCCGATGCTATATTCTGGACCACGGAGGAGCGTGGGACGAGCGCTTGCGGCTTATGGAATACGCATATAACAACAGTTATCAAGAAAGCTTACAAATGGCTACTTTTGAAGCTTTGTATGGGAGGCGCTGCAGGACTCCCTTGTTTTGGGCTGAGCTTGGCGAGGGACCTTTGTTGGGTCCAGAAGCGCTTGAGGAGATGGAAACCGCTGTGAAGCTTATTTGGGAAAAGCTTCGGATAGCCCAGAGAGATATGAGAAGAACGCCAATCGGCGTAGATCGGACTTGGAATTTGCTGTGGGGGACTCGGTGTTCTTAAAGGTCTCCCCGTTGATTGGAGTCAAGCGGTTTGGCAAGAATAGGAAGTTGGACCCGAGGTACGTGGGGCCGTTTCCGATTGTTGAGCAGATTGGGGTATCAGCCTACATGATGGCTTTGCCCGCAAATTTCCCTAGCGTGCATGATGTCTTTCACGTCAGTCAGCTGCGAAAATGTGTGATAAATGGCAGGCAGTTTTTGGATTCTGTGCCTCACTTTGAGCCGAATATTTCTTATGTGGAGGTGCCAGTTTGTATTTTGGATTCTCAAGTTCGGGCGTTGCGGAAGAAGACTATTCCTGTGGTTAAAGTTTTATGGAGGAATCAAGATGTGGAAAGCGCGACTTGGGAGTTGGAGTCAGCTATGAGGGAGGCTCACCCTCATCTGTTTCCCTGATCTTGTGCCTGGTATGCTCTGTTTTATTATATAGCCATTTCCTAGCCCTTTCTCTCTCCTTCTATACAGGAGTGTTGTGAGTAAAGTTTCGAGGCGAAACTTTCTTTTAGGGGGAGTGGCTGTAACGCCCCCGGTTTTTCTGTGTTTTGTTTGATCTTTGGCTGGCGTTACGATGGCGTATTTCTGGCTTTTTGCCGTTGTAGAGCGTGGTCTTAGCTCTTAGGGTTCCCTGTGTAGCCTGTTTGTAGCCTGTTAGCAAGATTCCCCAGCTAGCCGGAGTTCGTTTGATGACTCGGCTGGGCCTCTTAGGGAATGCTTGCGTTTTGGCTTCGGGAGGTGTTATCCCAGGTTTTGTTCGTCGAATGCCAATTTCGACTTCGCGGTTGTGTTCGTAGCGTGGGTTTTTAGCTGCGATGCGAATTTCGCCTTTTTTCCGAGATGTTTCGGGCCTTGTGCTGTTTTGATTTTTGCGTGTAAGTCATTAATATGTTGATTGTTTATTATTAAATTACTGTGTATATATATATAGTCTTAGGTTAGAATTGGGGATGGGTTCTTTTGTCTTTTCTTTTCTATGCTTGGAAGAATCCGCTGCCTGTGCGAGAGGAAGAGAACCGCCGACTACCTAGCCTTCGACGACGATTCCTGGAGATTTAGCGGTCGGAATTCGATTTCAAGAGTGGATCTGGACAGCCCTCGCCTGGATCTGCATTCTCTCTGCTCCTCGGCTTGCTACTCTGCGGCTAGATCCGGGAGTGGGGGATTCCGCCGACCAAGTTTTTCTGGTATTCAGGCAAGTGATGTCCCCTCATCCTTGCCAGAGTTGATCTTTGTCTTTCTTTTGATTTTATTTTATCTCTTTCCTGCTTAGATCCTAGGTGTACGCTAGGGTTCGTTCCCGATCATGCCGTGGTTAGTGTAGAAAGTTCCAGTTAAATTTCAGTTTTTCTGAGGGATTGTGTCTATTAGGGACAGATTTGGTTCGGTTCAGGTC
The DNA here is from genome assembly GCA_039583875.1 of Platanthera guangdongensis. Classification (NCBI taxonomy): domain Eukaryota; kingdom Viridiplantae; phylum Streptophyta; class Magnoliopsida; order Asparagales; family Orchidaceae; genus Platanthera; species Platanthera guangdongensis. The sequence goes on from CM077157.1 coordinate 74,875,080, forward strand.
GAGTAGTTGCTAGTGTCGATGGATGTTGTACCCTAGAGAGACCTCGTTCTCATTTTTGGTTGTTTGCTGGATCGGGCGCCTGTAGCCACTCGGGGTGTCGACACCGTTGTGTCGACACCGGCCACTCTGGGTGTCGACACCGTTGTGTCGACACCGGCCACTCGGTGTCGACACCGTTGTGTCGACACCGGCCAGTCGGGGTGTCGACACCGTTGTGTCGACACCTGCCAGTCGTGGTGTCGACACTTGGTGTCGACACCGGCCAGTCGTGGTGTCGACACTTGGTGTCGACACCGGACAGTCGTGGTGTCGAAACTTGGTGTCGACACCGGCCAGTCGTGGTGTCGACACTTGGTGTCGACACCGGCCAGTCGGGGTGTCGACACATGGTGTCGACACCCACAGCGGCAGTGTCGACACCTTGTGTCGACACCGCCGTAGTGGTGTCGACACTTGGTGTCGACACCCGCAGCGGTAGTGTCGACACCTTGTGTCGACACCGACCATTGTGGTGTCGACACTTGGTGTCAACACCGCAGCGGTTGTGTCGACACCTTGTGTCGACACCGGCTTGTCGTGGTGTCGACACAACGTGTTGACACTGGGTGCTGCGCTCGTTTTGGGGTCAGGTAGACTCGGGGTTGGTTCTTTTTTAGGCGTGCAAGGCCGCGTCGGTTGGACCCGACGTTTTTGCCTTTGGTTCGTGTGTTCTTAGGATTGTTAGTGTGACTTTTTCCTAGGGGGGGCATTGGGTGTTCAGCTAATTTCTGCATGCCGACTCTTGGGTTGTGGCAGATGGTGGAGTTTTGGTGGCCTCTGGAGGGGTGGTTTTATGTGGAAAGCTGTGGCCACCGTCTTTTGCCCCGGTTTGGGTTGGTGTGTGTGGGACCCTAAAGCTGCCACTGTTTGACCCCTTAGCCCTTTTTTGGTCTGATTTTGGTTATGTATTCAGATCCATGTTTGACCACTGCCACTTACCCACGTGTTAGGACTGTTAGTCCCTTTCCTGTTTATGCTTTCCTTTCTTTTGGCATATATGTATATGTCTTGTTGTTGTTACAGACTCTTTTGGTAGGGCATAATGGTTTTATTGCTTGCACTTGGTGTGCTCTGCTGTGCTTTAGACAGTACTCTCCTCTTACTGTCACCCCCTTTATTTTGCTTATTGCAGTTTATTGCCGGGTTGGTAAACCCTTCTTCTTATTTTGCTAATTAATCTATTGCTCTATTTATCTTTTGATTATTTTCTTGCTGAGGTGTTCTTTTCTTGAATGCCTCAGGTCCAGGTTGTGGCCAGATCAGCGGCTAGTTCTTTTGGAGGGGCTTGTTGGTGGACTCTAGGGTAGCTGAGTTAGCTGATCCCCGTTTTGTTGTGAGGTAGTTCCTTACTTTTCCGTATAGACATACATACTCGCCAGTGGGTTTGTGTCAGGTTGTTGATGACCACTGGTGGCTTCTTATGATGCTGGGTATGAACTTAAACTGTTGCTTTTGCCTTCTTGTGGTTGGTTACTTGCTTTTGGGAAGGATTTATGCTAGTTTGAATGTTAGATATTTTAAAACCTAAAAGTATTATTATATGCACCCCATGCATAACATGTTTCTAAATCAAAGACACTATTTTTTTTCCTCAACGTAAAACACTATTTTATCATACCTACTATATTCACCTTAGGGTCGTGCATACCATGTGTCGTCCCCCGGGGACACATGCTCATTTAGGGTGTCAACTTAATTGAACCAAAATATTTCTGCTGCGTATAAATATAATTTTAACTGTGGACTAGCTGATCCACCGTGCCGAGGGATACGGCAATTCAACTTAACTGATTTTCTTTCACATTTAATCAACAATTTTCCTTAAAATCTAATGTCTGGAGTTTTGCCTGAGCGTGTGCAGTTATCCCCTGCACGACGTGGCATCACAGCACGTGTTTTCTCTTACTCTGATACGATTTTACCGTTGAGAAAATGCGGGTTGTGACAATTAGCATATTTTCTTTTTCGTTGCATGCAATATTATGTAGTATGAGATGCATAACATTTCATGTGTACGCCGCCCATGCATGCATTAAAGCCTTTTTTTTATAATGTATAGCACTGCATACATAGCATATCATCACATATGCACGCATGCTAAGTTAAGGTTTACATGATGACATATGTACACACATGGTTTTAAAGAAGAATAAAGAATTCATGCATTCATATCATAAGCACAGGAGTAAATAGGATGAGAGGAAATCATCCTAAGTAGGACATAACATCATTTTAAAATCCCAGAGCAAGTTGCAGTGTAAGCAAGTGTCTTAAGTTTGGTCTGAACTAGTTGCGTGGCCTAGTTGTAATCTAGGAATTTTGACGAGTCGTTTGTTACTTTTTTAAGAATGCTGCCAAAGCGTCCTGCGATGAGGTCGACTCCATAGTCAGAGGGTGAGTCATCAGGTGTGCAAAGTGATGCGTTGATCGAGAGTTTGTGTCAGAGTAATGAGTCTCTGTCAAGGTAGTTAGTTGAGGTGTAGTCGCAGATTCAGACCTTGTTGTGTGTCGCTCATGTACAGCAACCTCTAGCGCAAGATTATACCGTGGTTCAAGCCATACCTTCTTTTCCTGCTCCTTTAGTACCTCCAATGATGCTACCACCGAAGATGAACCTTATATCGTATTTCCAGCGATTGAGACATCCCCCTTATGACAGGAGTGCCGACTTTATGGTTTTAGACGACTAGATCATCACTATGGATGAGATGTTCACATATTCGGGGACTGCTGATGCCCAAAAGGTAATGATTGCGGCCTACCAGCTGAAAGGCCTAGAAAAAACTTGGTGGATTCGAGAATAGGAAGGTTTGAAGGAAGGATGTTCATGGGAGTCCTTCAAGAAGATGCTGCTTAAGAAGTTCTTACCCTCGGTTGAGCAGGATCGTTTGATGAACAATTTCCTTCATTTGAAGCAGAGACAGCTCACGGTGACCGATTATGAGATTGAGTTTAGTAAGTTGAGCAGATTTGTTATTGATTTGGTAGCCTCAGAAGTAGGAAGAGTGAAGCGTTTTATCGAAGGATTTAGAAGCGATGTCCAGAAATTGACATGTGCTTATAGAGCTGAAAGTTATGCTGAGGCAGTGGAAGTCGCTCTGAATGTTGAGGCCATCGAAAATGCCAAGAATCGAGGTGCTGCAGCAAGGAAAGAGAAGAGGAAAGGTGATGAGGATGGAAGCTCTAGGGCATCTGCCCTTCTTCAAAGAAGAAAAGTATGGAAGTATGTAGCTTCTGTGGTAGACCTGGCCACCCCTTCAAAAGGTGTTTCAAGAGGACTGCCACCCTGAAGCAACACCAGCTGCTCGCCATCCAACGTGCACCCAAAAGTGATCTGGTGTGCCCGATCTATACAAAGAAGGGTCATGACGTCAGTCGTTGTTGGTCGAAGGATACGAATTACTTCTAGTGCAGGCAGAAGGGGCACCTGAAGTCTTCTTGCCCCCAGGCTCAGACCCTACTGCATCCTGCTCCGCTTCGGGCTCTGCCGCCGTCGCCTAACCAGGACAAAGGGAAAGGGAAGCTAAATGTTGTGACCAGAGAGGAAGCTCAGACATCTACTCAAGTGATTTCAGGTGAGACCCAAGTTTAATTTTATTCTTTTTAGTTTCCCTAGTTTTCGTTTGTTTAGTTATGTATGCTACGGTTTTAAGGCAATTTAAGGTGCAGAATTGATGGGCGCATGTTCTTTTTGATTGGGTGTCACCCATTCCTTTGTGGCCCGGAGGTTCGTATTTAAACATCGTTTGAACGGGGATCAGTTAGGAGACTACTTCAACGTCGAGCTTCCCTCCGGTGAATCGGTAATATCTAATCAAGGAGTTCTGAGATGCCGTATTTATCGAGGCGATTTCCTAGCCTTTGCGAATCTGACGGTGTTGAATTTGGCAGACTTTGCTGTGATCTTGGGCATGGACTGGCTGTCCAAGTATGATGCGGTCATCCAGTGCAAGGCAAAGCGACTTGATTTCAGGATGGACAATGGCCAACCTATGAGTGTCTATGGTTTTCAGGACAGGGTTTCTCTTATAATTTTTACGGTATGTACTTGTCGTGCTTTAGAGTCTGGTTATGAGGCATTTTTGGTTTCTATTTCTGCTTTGGAAACTGCTTTTGTTACACCACGCCTTGAGGATGTCTCAGTGATGCGAGTGTTTCCAGATGTTTTTCATGATTGTCTTCTAGGACTTCCACTAGTGAGGGAGATAGAGTTTGTGATAGACCTCGAGCCAGGTACTCGTTCTATTTCCAAAGCACCGCACCGCATGGCTCCACGTGATTTGGTTGAGTTTCGTACTCAGCTTGATGAATTGCTGCAGTGTGGATTTATTAGACCAAGTTCTTCTCCGTGGGGTGCTCCAGTATTATTTGTAAAGAAGAAGGATGGGTCGATGAGTATTTGTATCGATTACAGAGAATTGAATAAGGTGACTGTTAAGAATAGATATCCCCTGCTAAGGATTGATAATCTGTTTGATCAGTTGCATGGTAGCTCAGTATTTTCAAAGATTGATCTTCGTTCAGGCTACCACCAGTTGATAATTCGTGAGGCAGATATTCCACGCACCGCTTTCTGATCGCGGCATGGACATTTTCAGTTTTTGGTGATGTCCTTTGGGTTGACTAATGCACCCTATGCGCTCATGGATTTAATGCATAGAGTGTTCAAGGATTTCTTGGATTGTTTTGTGATCGTGTTCATAGATGACGTCCTAGTGTATTATCGCAGTGTTGAGGAGCATACTCAACATTTGCAACTGGTTTTGTCGACCCTGAGGGAGCATAAGCTTCATGCAAAGCTGAGCAAGTGTGAGTTCTGGCTATCTCAGGTGTCGTTTCTGGGGTATGTTTTAAACAAGGATTGTATTTCCGTAGACCCGTCCAAGATTTCTGTTATGATGGAATGAGAGAGACCTTATACACATAAGGAGATTAGGAACTTCCTAGGCTTGGCTGGCTATTATAGAAGATTTGTGGAAGAGTTTTCAGTGTTGTCTGCTCCTTTAACTCGACTTACCTAGAAGAATACTGCATTTATTTGGAGTGATAAGTGTGATGAAGCTTTCCAAGAGTTGAAGAAGAGATTGTGTACTGCTCCTGTCTTACCCTTGCCTACCGAAGGGGTTAAGTACACTGTGTATGTGGATGCATCACATATTGGATTTGGCTGTGTTTTGATGCAAAATGGGAAGGTGATCGTGTATGGATCAAGACAATTGAAGATTCATGAAAGAAACTATCCTACGCATGACTTGGAGTTTGCTGCAGTAATATATGCGCTAAAGCTTTAGAGACATTTATTATATGGCGCGCTGTGCAAGATCTATACAGACCATAAGAGTTTAAAGTACGTCTTCACTCAGAAGGAATTAAATGTGCGCCAGTGTCGGTGGTTAGAATATGTGGCAGATTATGATGTGGAAATCCTTTATCATCCAGTAAAGGCTAACGTAGTAGTCGATGCTCTGAGTAGAAAGACCACCAAAATTTTTTATTTGTCTGTGCAGTCGTTGGAAGACGAATTCTTGTTGATGTACATTGAAGTTGGGAATAATGTTCTGCCAGCTGGTTTGGAAGCAAAAGAACCCTCTTGGATTTCCCTTACTAGAGCACACTAGAAGGATGATCCGGATTTGTTCCATCTCTAGAATAGAACTGAGAAGGAGAGCTACCTGATTTCTCCTTGGATGAGTTGGATACCTTAAAGTATCGGGGTAGATTTTGCATTCCCGCTTTTGGTGATATTCAGGCTAAAATCTGTACTGAAGCTCATGGTTCCAGTGTTGCCTACCATCCTGGTTCCACTAAAATGTATAAAGATCTAAAGCATGTAGTTTGGTGGTTGGGGATGAAGAATGATATAGCAAAGTTTGTGGCGGAATGTTATACGTGTCAGCGTGTTAAGGCTGACCATAAGAGGCTTGGTGGTAAATTAACACTGCTAGATTTTCGAAGTTGGAAGTGGGAGAGTATTTTGATGGATTTCATCACTGGATTACCGAGATCTTCCCGTGGGCATGACTCTGTATGGGTGATGGTTGATAGATTGACTAAAAGTACTCACTTTGTACCTTTTAAGATTGGGTATTCTATGAAGAAGATAGTTGAATTGTACCTTGATGAGGTTATCAAATTACATGGAGTGCCTGTCAGTATTATATCAGACCATGACTCTAGATTTACGTCTCATTTTTGGAAGAGTTTACAGGAGGGGTTGGGTACCGACTTGAGGTATTCCACCGCCTATCATCCGCATATGAATCTTCAGACAGAAAGATTTAATCAGATCATAGAAGACATGATCATGTGTTATATTTTGGATCACGGTGGTGCTTGGGATGAACGCCTCAGACTCATGGAGTTTGCGTACAATAATAGTTACCAAGAGAGTCTATAGATGGCCCCGTTTGAGGCCCTATATTGGAGACATTGTAGGACTCCTTTGTTTTGTGCTAAAGTTGGTGAAAGACCGTTGCTAGGTCCGGAAGCCCTTGATGAGATGAATTGTACCGTGACTCATATTCCAGAAAAGATCTGTGTGGCATAAGTGCGATATGAGAAATATGCTAATCAACGGAGGGTTGATCTGGTGTTTATCGTTGGGGACTTGGTTTTTCTGAAAGTTTCTCCGATGTCGGGTGTTAAAAGGTTTGGAAGGAACCACAAGTTTGACCCTAGGTATGTGGGACCTTTTCCAATTCTTTAGCGTATCGGAGTGTCAGCTTATAAGCTGGAGTGGCCTGCTACCTTCCCCGGTGTCCATGATGTATTCTATGTGAGCCAGTTGCGGAAGTGTATCCGTAGTGATCGTCAAGTTCTTGACTCGGTGCCCCAGATTCAACCCAATCTTTCACACGTTGAAGAACCTGTTCATTTTCTGGATTCTCAAGATCGAGTGTTGCGGAGAAAGACCATCCCCATGGTTAAAGTTCTCTAGCGAAATCAAGACATTGAGAGTGCGTCCTGGGAATTGGACTCGCCTATGAGAGAATCGCTTCCGTATCTATTCCCTTAGTTCAGGTATGTCTTCCGGTTTTTGGTAATTATTGTTGTATGGAAACCAGTGTAACACCCCAAATTCCAGGATTGGGAAAAAGTTGGGTGATACGGCCTGGGACATGGGCGTGTCCCAGGGCATGTCTTGCTCGGTGAGCAGCCGGTGAGTGGTCGACAAAAATCCATTTCTACGGAACATGAGGGAACACGCCCTCTGACACGGACATGTCGGAGGCCGTGTCCTCCTCTGGTCGACGAATTCAGTTCGATGAATTGAGCTGCAGGCATGTCTTCTTCCATGTATAGGCACACGTCCTGTGACACGGGCGTGTTGCAGGCCGTGTCCTTTGTTGGACGTGCCCGGGGCATTTGAGGCCTGGTGAACACGGGCAGGACACGGTCGTGTCTTGGGGGACATAGCTTGTGATACAGGAATATAATTGACTGTGTCCCGATCTGGTTGAATTGGTTCTGTGCAGCGTGAAGTACACGGCCACAGACATGGGTATGTCTGAAGGCGTGTCACGTGACACGGCCCGTGATACGGGCGTGTCACATGGTCGTGTACTGGTCTGGATGAGTGGGTTGTGTGCCGCATAAGGCACACGGCCTGTGACATGGGCGTGTCACAGGCCGTGTCAGGCAAAAATTAGCCTTTTGTGGCAAAATCATGGCCATCCATTCTCTCAGCTGGGAGTTGATGGCTCAGGTCTCTCCCTCCTTCCTTAAGTCCGAAAATGAGCTGGTAATACTCATTTGATGTTGTCCATCATCTTTCTACAAAGCTAGAGAGAGAGGAAGGAGGAGGAGGAGGAGGAAGGGAGCCGACCACCGATGGAGCTGCGGCGTTCCGATTCACGATCCGAGGTTAGCATTGTGGAGGCAAAGCCGCTGCGGTGCTTTCCACCGGCTAAAAGTCTATGGCTCCGAAGCGATCTTCAAGGGTAACGATCTTCCTTCTTATCCATGTGAAGGCTTCCTTTTTGTCATGTGTATAGGATTCCCCCACCAGAGCATGGCTTGTCACGGGAGTCCGTTGGGTTGATTCTTAGAATTGCCAATGATTTGGCATATAGATCCGGAAATGAATACGGAATATGCATGTTGTGTGAAGCCCATCTGGATAGGTTGGTTTGGATTAGTGATGTTGCATATATGCACCGAAGAAGACCCCATGATTAAATGTGTAGTTTTGGGAGTCGATGGGTTAGACCTGTGAAGGGTAGTAGTAGGAAGTACTGGAGTGGTAGTCCAGGAAAATACCCTTGTGATGCTTGTGATGCTGACTGGGTTGTACCCGTAAAGGGTAGTAGAAGGAAGTATTGGATTGGCAGTCGAGGAAATACCCATTTAATGTTTGAGGGTCATGGGTTGTGCCTTTGAAGGGTAGTAGCAGGAAGTACTGGATATGGGATCCAGGAAAATACCCTTGATACTTGTGATGTTTACTGGGTTGTGCCTGTGAAGGGTTGTAGCAGGAAGTACTGGTACGGAAGTCTAGGAAAGACCCTCTGATGCTAGTGATACTTAATGGGTGGTGCATGTGAAGCATAGTAACAGGAAGTACTGGTGTCCCCAGGAAAACACCCAGGCTTGATGCCAAACATATAAGGTGAAACCGACCCGCGCCTTTTCTTAGCTGCGAGTACGCTGTACTCGGTGATGTCAAGGCTACTTGAGCAATGGGGGGTGGTTGATCCGACCTGCGTTATGTCTGTCCGACGTGAGACCTGAAAGTGCGGTTTGTTGGAGCTCATAGCAAGAGTCTTAGGCCTGCGCACCACGACAACATGTGGGGCTACGGGCCAATCCCGGGTAATTAAGACTAAAATCTCCGTCTGCATGCCATGGAGTAAATGCTCAACTTTTACCGTTGTGTTTAGGCCCTGATACGGTGGTGGGACCCTGGTTCGCCGGTACACAAAGAATGTGCCCTGAGTGCACGGATCGTCGGGTCGCGTGGCTGACGGTTGCGATGGAATGTTTGTGCGTGAGTGCACAATATATGATGAATATATGTGCATATAAATTTCTATGCATGCTGGGAAGGAATGCCACTGCCCCGGAAAGGGGTAGGGTCGTTATAAATTGGTCAGCTGAATGTTGATCGTTACCTTGTTTGCCACCGTTGGGTAGGATGTCCTTGTACAAGTGCTGGAGAGCCTAGAAGGACATTTAAAGGCTGAAGTCCCTGCTGCTGTTGTTGCTGCTGCCGCTAGACCTCGAAGGCTATGTTGAAACTATTATGTTTTGTTCATGTGCGGCTGGCCTGCGCAACGATGTTTGGAAGCCACTTTTGTAAAGAACAACTCTAAGGCCATAAGGCCAACTGACTTTGTATTTGATGAACATTCCTGTTTATATATGTCAATGTGGATATTTATATGCTGGACATTCATGTTTAGAGTTCAAGTTTGTGTTATAAGCTTCCGCTAGAATGCTATGAGTTAGGATGCGCAGCTCTGGTATCACTCCGTGACTTCGCCGCCTGTTTTGTGGTATATGGTGTGGGGCCCCGGCCGGACCTTCTATTATATACTATGTGAACGGATGGAGTCGTTACATTTTTGGTATCAGCTGTCTCGGTCTTTCCCTTTAAAATTTGTGGTCGAATTCTTTTGTGGGGTGGCAAGCACGTGTATGTTCGAACCATGTTGACAATAATGAACTCTTGAATGTCCACGTAGGACTGCAAATAAATGTGTTTGAGGAACCTGCGCATTCCTATTTTGTGGTTATTGCTCGTGTGAGGTCGCTAATGTGCGTGTCTTGTTCACCTCTAGGTGACTCGAAGTGGTGCTGGGAAGTTGGAGCCCCAGCGTTCTGATGAGAGTATGGCACCAGCTGAGGTGCCTACACCTCCCCTTCTGTGGTAACTGTTCGATTAGATGCCGAGGCCCTGTTTGCAATGATTCAAGCACAGCCTACTGGGCAGGAGCAAGGGCATGCACACTCGGTAGTGAGGCTAGAACAGGTTGCGGCTATGTCAGAACATGTTGCGGCTATGGCTCCTCGAGCAGCTGAAAGGTAGTTGAAGCAGTTCATAAGCTTCAGTCCGCCTATTTTTGCGGGTGTGGGATCCCCTATGCAGGCAGAGGACTGGTTGTCGCTCCTCAAGCAGATAATGATGGCGATCGGGATGGAGGAAGATCAGAAGGTCACCTTAGCCACCTTTTGACTAGAAGGAGAGGCTCGTTTATGGTGGGAGGAGATGGAACTACACCACTTAGCGGGGAGTCCGTTAAAACAAGTGTCAATTGAGGAGTTCTCGCGACTCTTCCTAGCAAAGCACCTACCAGCGGCACAACGCATTATAATGGAAAATGAGTTCCAAAGGCTAACGCAAGGAGAAGGCAGTGTGGAAACTTACCTGCTTGAGTTCACAAGATTGGGACGGTAAGTGTGTTCAATCTTCGCCGATGAGCAGCGGAAAACCAATCGGTTCTATGAAGTCATGCAGGACAAGTTGTGATTCCTGCTTTCAAGTTCAGTGAAACAAGGATTCCAGGCGTTGGTTGACACTGCGTGCGCGCTGGAAAAGGACATGAAAAGGGTGCAGGGGAAGCGGGCCTTGGTTTTAACAAAGCCAGTGTTCAAGGTGCCCCGACCTGGGAAATCATATTATAAGAAGAAATGGGGCAAGAGATCCAAGTTGTTAGGACAAGCCCCTTCTACGGTTGCATCGGGTGCAACGTCGGTGGCCACGTCAAGGCCAGAGACTCGTACATGCGTTTCTTGTGGACGAGTGGGGCATATATCCCGTGACTGTCGGGCTGGTCCGCCAAAGGGAGAAAAGAAGGCGGGAGCGTTCTATGCTGAGAAGGGAAAGGTAGTGGTGGAGTCCTCTGCATCCCAGGTGTAGCCCCCGAGTCTACAACCTTGGCCTACAGGACGCCATTAAGCAGAGTGATGTCGTCACAGGTACGAGTTAAGTTATTGCATTGTTTTGCTTATTGCATGCTTTGTTTATTATATGCATTATATGTGGCTTGTGTGTGATACAATTGCCACAGGCTTTGTTATGATTCAGAACACGCTGGCACGAGCACTGTTTGATACGGGTACTTCATAGTCATTTCTGTCTAAGGACTTCGTAGCGCAAATTGGAGTACCTAGTCATGCGAAGACAGAGAGCATCAGTGTGGTGTTACTGAATGGTTGTTTGATGGTCGCAGATCGGGCTTGCGATGTGGCAGTTCAAATTGGAAGTCGGGATTTCTGTTTGACTGCATTTGTACTACCGATATCGGAGTTTGATATGATCTTTGGCATGGACTGGCTCGCGGAGCAGCATGCCTTGATTGATTGTAATGCCAAAAGGTCACACTGTTCCAGAATACCGAGCAGGAGACTATGTTCGCAGGGATGCGAGGAGTGAGCAGGACATTGATGTCTGCACTCCAAGTCATCAAGGCTGTTCGGAAGGGCGCGAAGTTATACTTCACACTGATTCAGGCGGTTGCGCCCAAGGCCAGTGTGAGTAATGTTTCGGTTGTCTTGGAGTTTACATATGTGTTCCCTAAGGATCTTCCTGGACTACCACCCCAGCGGGAGATCGACTTCACGATCGAGTTGGTGCTAGATGCAAAACCTGTGGCCCGCTCGCCATATCGCGTCGCGCCAAAGGAAATGGCTGAGATGAAAATCCAATTGTAAGAGTTGTTAGAGCAGGGATATATACGCCCAACTATGTCACCGTGCAACACACCTGTTTTGTTTGTGAAAAAGAAGGACGGTGGCTTGAGGTTATGTATTGACTACCGCGAACTCAATAAGCTGACCTAGAAGAACAAGTATCCGATTCCACGGATAGACGAACTGTTCGATCAGCTGGTGGTATCAACCGTCTACTCGAAATTGGATTTGAAGTCTGGGTATTACCAGTCGAGGATACGGGAAGAAGATGTTCCCAAGACCGCATTTGGAACACGCTACGGTCATTATGAGTTCACGGTAATGCTAATTAGGCTATGCAATGCGCCATCGGTATTCATGGATCTGATGCACCGAACATTCCGAGAGTACCTGAAGTTGTTCGTGATTTTGTTCATTGACGATATCTTAGGTGTAATCGAAATCTGAAGCTGATCACGCAAACCACTTGCGATTGGTGTTGCATACTTTGCAAAGTCATAAGCTCTATGCCAAGTTCTCGAAGTGCTAGTTTTGTTTATCGTCGGTGGCTTTTCTTGGCCATGTGGTAAGTGGAGAGGGCATCGCAGTGGATCCGTCAAAGATAAGAGCCATTTAGGAGTGGCTGGTATTGTCTACAGTGGCCGAGGTCAGGACCTTCCTTGGACTGGCAGGATACTACAGACGGTTTGTAGAAAACTTCTCGTGAATCGCGCTACCTCTGACCACACTGATGCGAAAGGATCAGAAGTTCATATGGACGCAGGAGTGCGCGCGAGCTTTTGAAGAGCTAAAGAGTCGGTTGACCACGACGCCTGTGTTGACCTCTCTATGTGGTACCGACAGATTCTAGATCTTTAGTAATGCTTTATGAAGCGGCTTAGGCTGCGTTCTTCTACAGTCGGGGAAAGTGATTGCTTATGGCTCACGCCAGTTGAAGGTGCATGAGCGAAATTATCTCGTCCACGATTTAGAGTTGGCGGCAGTGATCTTTGCACTAAAGTTATAGCGGCATTATTTTTATGGCGTGAAAGTGGATATCTATACGGACCACAAGAGGCTAAATTATTTATTAGAACAAAAGGACCTGAATATGCGACAACGAAGGTGGCTGGAGTTTCTTGGGGACTACACCTTTGTGATTCATTATACTCCCAGGAAGGGAAATGTGGTCGCTGATGCCTTGAGTCAGAGGGCTCCGGCAAGGGCAAATTGGTTGCAGAGACACGATGAACGTCTAATCCAGGAGTTGAAGCATTAGAGATTTCTTGTGTTGATAAGAATTCCTCAACCAATGCATGTCTGAACTGGACGGAGGTGCAATATGACCTTGCAGACAGAATTCGACGAGCAACCGAGCTGGATGAAAGTCTCCAACGCTATGCAAAGGACGGGCCAGAGGCCAAATTTTCCTGGGATGACGACCTTTTGTGGAAAGAGGGTCGGTTGTGCGTCCGAGTATGGGTAAGTTGCGGGAAGAGTTGATGTACGAAGCTCACTTTATGAAGTACTCAATTCACCCTGGGAGCACAAAGATGTTCAGGGACATGAAGAAGTTGTTCTGGTGGCCAGAACTGAAGAACGATATTGCTCATTATGTAGCCAAATGTCAGACTTGTGATTTGGTAAAGGCGGAATGCCAGAAGCCTGACGGTTTCTTGAAGTCGTTGCCGATTCCGGAATGGAAGTTCGATGACATTTCAATGGATTTCATGCACGGGTTGCCGAGATCTCAACGCGGGAATGATTCAATCTGGGTGATTGTGGACCGGTTGACAAAAGTGGCGCACTTCCTTCCGAACAAATGGGACGATTCAGTGGAAAGTTTGCCAAGGCTCTATGTGGTGCAAATCGTACGGCTACATGGTGTTCCTCGTAGCATCGTGAGCGATCAGGATGGGCGCTTTACATCGAATGATTGGAGGCTAATCCATCAGTTGTTGGGCACGAAATTGACATTCAGCACGACCTTTCATCCCCAAACGGATGGCCAGAATCAGCGGACCAACAGGACAATGGAGGATATGCTCTGAATATGCGCCCGATCATCTTTATATAGTGGAGTTTGCCTACAATAATAGTGACCAAGCAAGCATCGGTATGGCACCGTTTGAAGCTCTGTATGGTCGGAAGTGTCGTACGACGTTAGCTTGGCAGAAGCATGCAAATCCAAAGTATATAACCATAACAAAGTCGAGGAAGCTAACTCGACGATACACACTATTCGGGAGCGGCTACTAATAGCCCAGGATCGACAAGCAAAATACGACAACGCCAAGCACCGGAATGTGGAGATCGCGGTGGAGATTGGTTATAATTGAAGAACAAACGCTTCAAAGGAGTGTCCAGGATTCGGCGACTGAAGAAGTTGAGTCCATGGTATCTTGGTTCGTTTGAAGTGGTGGAGCGAACTGGGGAAGCTGCATATCGGCTAGCTCTTTCGGCAGACTTGGGTGGATTACTTGATGTGTTTAACATCTCGGTGTTTTGGAAAGCCGTCAAAGATCCAACTCAAGTGATCGAGACTGATCGTGTGCCGGTGGAGTATGGGCTAATGATGAAGGTTCGGCCCATTTGGATTGTTGATCGCGCCGATAAATAGTTGCGGAACAAGACAATCGGGATGGTCAAAGTCCGATGGTACAGTTGCGGCTGTGAAGAGCTAACATGGTTGCAAGAGCAGACCATGCGAGTTAAATTTCCCGAGCTCTTTGTGTAACTGTTTTACAGTGCGTGTCAAGTTGTATGAGACGTTTATGGAATAGAACATCTTGTGTTTGATTTCCTTCCTGTGTGCAAATTTTTTGGGATGAAATTTTTATAAGGAGGGGAGGGTTGTAACACCTCAAATTCCAGGATTGGGAAAAAATTGGGTGACACGGCCTGGGACACGGGGGTGTCCCAGGGCGTGTCCTGCTCGGGTGAGCAGCCGGCGAGTGGTCGACGAAAATCCGTTTCTAAGAAACATGAGGGAACACGCCTCTAACATGGGCGTGTCGGAGGCCGTATCCTCCTCTGGTCGATGAATTCAGTTCAATGAAGTTGAGCTGCAGGCATGTCTGTTGCCATGTGTGGGCACACGGCCTATGACACGGGCGTGTCGCAGGCCGTGTCCTTAGCTGGATGTGCCCAGGGCATTTGAGGCCCTGTGAACACGGGCAGGACACTGTCGTGTCTTGGGGTACACGGCTTGTGACACGGGAGTGTCACTGGCTGTATGCCGATCGGGTTGAATTGGTTATATGCAGCCTGGAGTACATTGCCACAGACACGGGCATGTCTGAAGCCGTGTCACGTGACATGGCCCATGACATGGGCCTGTCACATGGCAGTATACTGGTCTGGATCAGTCGGGTGTGTGCCGCTTAAGGCACAGGGCCTGTGACACGGGCGTGTCACAGGCCGTGTCAGGCAAAAATTAGCCTTTTGTGGCAAAATCATGGTCGTCCATTCTCTCAGCTGGGACCTAATGGCTCAGGTCTCTCCCTCCTTCCTTAAGGCCGAAAATGAGCTGGGAATACTCATTTGATGTTGGCTATCATCTTTCTACAAAGCTAGAGAGAGAGAGGAAGGAGGAGGAGGAGGAAGGGATCCGGCCACCGGTGGAGCTGCGGCGTTACGATTCACGATCCAAGGCTAGCGTTGTGGAGGCAAAGCCGCTGCGGTGCTTTCCAGCCGGCCCAAAGTCCATGGCTCCGAAGCGATCTTCAAGGGTAACAATCTTCCTTCTTAGCCATGTGAAGGTTTCCTTTTTGGCATGTGTATAGGATTCCCCCACTAGAGGGTAGCTTATTACAGGAGTCCCTTGGGTTGATTCTTAGAATCACCAATGATTTGGCATATAGATCCGAAAATGGAGTACAGAATATGCATGTTGTGTGAACCCATCTGGAAAAGTTTGTCTGGATTGGTGATGTTGCATATACGCACCGGAGAAGACTCCGTGATTAAACATGTAGTTTTGGGATTCTATGGGTTAGACCTGTGAAGGGTAGCATCAGGAAGTACTGGAGTGGTAGTCCAGGAAAATACCCCTCTGATGCTTGTGATGCTGACTGGGTTGTACCTGTGAAGGGTAGTAGCAGGAAGTACTTGATTGGAAGTCCAAAAAATACCCTTGTAATGGTTGAGGGTCATGGGTTGTGCCTGTGAAGGGTAGTAGCAGGAAGTACTGGATTTAAGATCCAGTAAAATACCCTTGATAATTGTGATGTTTACTGGGTTGTGCCTGTGAAGGGTAGTAGCAGGAAGTACTAGTACGGAAGTCCAGGAAATACCCTCTGATGCTTGTGATACTTAATGGGTGGTGCCTGTGAAGGGTAGTAATAGGAAGTATTGGTGTGCCCAGGAAAGCACCCAGGCTTTATGCCAAACAGGTAAGGTGAAACTGACCCGCGTCTTTTCTAAGCCGCGAGTACGCTGTACTCGGTGACGACAAGGCGACTTGAGCAACGGGGGGTGGTTGATCCGACCTACGTTATGTCCGTCCGACGTGAGACCTGAAAGTGCAGTCTGTTGGAGCGCATAGCGAGAGACATAGGCCTGCGCGCCATGACAGCATGGGGGCTACGAGCCAATCTCGGGTCATTAAGACTAAAATCTCCGGCTGCATGCCATGGAGTAAATGCTCAACTTTTAACGTTGGGTTTCGGCCCTGATACGATTGTGGGACCCGGGTTCGCCGGTACACCAAGAATGTTCCCTGAGTGCACAGATCGTCGGGCCGCGTGGCTGACGGTTGTGATGGAATGTTTGTGCGTGAGTGCACAATATGTGATGAATATATATGCATATAAATTTCTACGCCTGCAGAGAAGGAATGCCACTACCCAGGGAAAGGGGTAGGGTCGTTATAAATTGTTCAGCTGAATGCTCACCGTTGCCTTGTTTACCACCGTTGGGTGGGCTGTCCTTGTACAGGTGCTGGAGAACCGAGCGGGACATTTAAAGGCTGAAGTCCCTGCTATCACTAGACCTCGAAGGCTATGTTGAAACTATTATGTTTTGTTCATGTGTGGCCGGCCTGTACACCGATGTTTGGAAGCCACTTTTGTAAAGAACAACTGACTTTGTATTTGATGAACATTCCTGTTTATATATGTCAATGTGGATATTTATATGGTGGACATTCATGTTTGGAGTTCAATTTCATGTTATAAGCTTCCGCTAGAATGCTATGAGTCAGGATGCGCAACTCTGGTATCACTCCATGACTTTGCCGCCTGTTTTGTGGTATATGGTGTGGGGCCCCGACCGAACCTTCTATTATATACTATGTAAACGGATGGAGTCGTTACAACCAGGCGGTCTGGCGGTCTGATTCTGGCAATTTAGAGACTGCGCGGTCTGTCGGTCTCTCTCCTGTGGTTTGTTGGCTGGACTGTGGCTGTGGTTATCCGGGCATTCTGATGGTTTGACTCAGGCGGCTTAGAGACCGGGCGGACTGGCGGTCTTGTATGGCGGCTTGTTCCCTGTCTTTTGCAGTGGTCGGGCAGTTAGCCTATTCATCTAACCGCGCGGCCTATTCATCTTATTTTTATGTTAAACTGATTACACCTGTAATTTTTTAGTCCCACATTGCTTAATTGTAATCTCTATCATCTCCTCTATTCTATAAAAGGGAGGCTATACTGTTGGAACACCATATTACTTATTTGGGTCAGGATCACTATGTCTCTAGGAATCAATGCTTGACCGCCTGTATAGCTCAATAGGTCAATTAGAATTGAGTCTAAGGGTTAGAAGTCTAGGTTTGGAAGCTGCCCTGAAGACCCAGAATTTTCTATTTGGAGACTAAGTCATATCGTCGAGCTCAGCACGACGATTCGTCGAACTCCGATCGACGATCGTCTAACTCAACTTCGACAGATCGTCGAACTCCATTCAACGATCGCTGAGCTCAACTTCATTATATCGTCGAACTCCGTTCGACGATCGGTGAGCTCAGGTCGACGATTTTGACTTTGCCTTGGATCTTTATCTCTGAGCTCAGTTCGACGATCTTGGAGCTCAGATCGACGATATTTTGCTGCTGTATATTTCCAGATCGTTGAGCTCAGCTCGACGATAGCAGAGCTCAGTTCGACGATTTCAGATAACTTCAAGAATGTTTCTAGATTCAAATTCAAATCAGTTAAGGAGTTATTCTGCAATTAATTCAGAGATTTCCTAGCCGTTTTCATTCATTTCTGGACCAAGTTTCAAGGGATTTCTCAAGGAATATTTCTGTGGACTTTCCTCCAGAAGAGATTGTGCAATTAAGGATGCAATTAATGCAGGCCAACGGCTATACTTGAAAGAGAATGTTATTCTATTCTGTATCAGAGAATAAAAGAGAAGAATTTTTGAATCACTCATAGAATACACATTACAGAGAGAGACACACAGATTACAGAGATACATTCAAAAATATTCTATCTCAAAGAATTCTCAACAACACTCATCCAAGGAGATCAATCTTTTCAGAAATCTTCAGATCTCTTTAGTTTCAAAGTGTTCAAGGCCAACATATTTCAAGACTCCAGACATCCAACATTTCAGACATTGCTGAAATCATCTATTGCTGGAGTTCAATCTTTGAAGGCCTATCACCCTCAGCAAAGCTTCTCTTCCTGAAGATCTCAAGGATTCAGGGGGAGCTTTGACATCAACAATCCACATAGTCTTCTCAGTTGTTTGGGAAAGAGAAGACCTCCATCACTCTCTCACCCCCTCTTTGTAAAGGGTTTCTCAAACTCCCTTCAAAAGTTTGAGCTTGGTTTTTGAGCACCTTGTCAAAAGCTCATTGGTGGCAAGACACCTGATCAAAAAATCTGCTTTGGTTTTTGAGCACCTTATCAATAGCTCATTGGTGCCCAGGACACCTGATCAACTCATCCTGCAGTGGATTCCTACCTAGGGTGGTAGAAGAGTGGATGTACCCAAGTTTAGGGGAACCACTATATTTCCTTGTGTCTTCTGGTTTTGCTTGTTTTCATTTTTGTTTCTGGCCTTGATTATTTTGTGATTAGCTTTTGGATAGTTTAGTTCTGTGATTAGATTTCTTACTGCTTCCCTGCTCACTCTTATTACAACACTTGTTGTAAAAAGTTTCAAAGCACCATATACACTATTCACCCCCTCTAGAGTATATCAGATCTACCTGCACTTTCAATTGGTATCAGAGGGAGGTTGGTTAAACATACCATACCTGATTGGTTGTACAGGCTAACACCTGAACCCAAAGATCCCAAGTTAGATCTGTTTTTCTTTTGTAGTTTATTATTGGATTTTGCTTTCACAAATCATGGCCCAAAACAAAGATTATGCTAGCACCAGACTTCCAGTGTGCAATCTATCCAAGTTTGCACTTTGGAAAGCAAGGATTAGACTGTACATGAACTCTATTGACGAAGATATTTTTAATTCTGTTTTGACAGTATGTCCAAGACCCCCAGAGAACACAAGTACAAATGCTGTTCCACCTCCATCAGGAACAGATGCTGATATAAGGAGATGGAAGGTAGCTGATGCCAAGGCTATGAACATCTTGGCCCAGACAATGTCAGATGACATATTTCAAAAGGTGGCTGAATGCAATTCAGCAAAGGAAATTTGGGACAAACTCTCAGAAATAGTCTCAAGCTCAGCTGATGAGAGAAAGGATAGGAGATCTCATCTCATCTCTCAATATGAGAATTTCAAGAAGGGGGAAACTGAGTCAGTGGGAGACATGTACAACAGGCTAAGTCTAATTGTCAGTGAACTCAGGACATTGGACAAAGAGATCTCTCTAACTGAATTCAATGACAAGATCCTAATGTGCTTCCCTAGCACTTGGGATTCAAGAATCTGGCCAATTAAGGATGCCATAAGTCTGAATGAGATCACTACTGAAGCTCTGTTGGGTAAGCTCAAATCTTATGAGCTACTCATCAAAAATAGAGAGGAAGAACAGAAGGCTGCCTCACCAGCCATAAGAAAAGAGAAGACCATAGCCTTCAAGGCAACTGAAGATCTGCCTGAAGACAAAGCCACAGGCAATGATGAACTACTCAGTCTGCGGGCCAAAAGATTTTACAAAATGGCCAGAAAGGATTTCAGAAGGAGATCATACAAGGAGCAGGATAAGCCGAGGTATGACAAGTCCATTAACAATAATAAAGACATTATTTGCTTTGGTTGTAGGAAACCAGGGCACATAGTACCTGACTGTCCAGAGAATAAGAATAAGGACAGAAGAGACATGAAAGAAAGAAGAAAGGAGAAAGACTCTAAGAGGAATGACAATGGCAAACTCTCTTCAAGCAAAAACAAACATACAAGAAAAGGGTTTATTGCTGAATCCTGGAGTGAGACTGAAGAAGAGTCAGAAGCCTTATCCAGTTCCAGTGATGATGAAGATGATGCAGAAGAAAAAGAGTTCTGCATGATGGCAATCAATGCCTCACAGCATAATTCAGAAGAAGAGGAGTCAGAGTCAGACTCAGAGACTCAACCTGAAGAAGATCAGGTAATTGGTTCTTTTGATTTTAGTTCAGAGGATTTTAAATCTGAATTTAAAGCACTGTGTTTAGACCTGCTAAAGTCTGAGAAAGAAATTATCTCTCTCAGAAATCAATTATCTGAACATAATACTTTAAAGTCAGAAAACCTCAAACTCTCTCAGGAGTTGGAGTGTTGTAGGGAACAGATAGCTTCACTGAGAAGTGAGCTCTCTGATGCCAAGAAGCTTGAAGAATCCCTTAATGGGAGAAGTATCAAGCTGATGGACATCACAAGCACAGTGAACTCCAGATTTAACAGTACGCTGGGCTTGGGTGCTTCATCCAGCCAACCTATAGTTCTAACAACTCCAATCAAATTCATTTCTGACAAAGGAAAGGGAGTTGTAGAGGTTGCTAGGAAAAATTCTGATCTGCCCCAGAAAACTAAGTCCCAGCAGAAATCGTCGAACGGAGATCGACGATCGCCGAATGAAGATCGACGATCGCCGAACGCAGCTCGACGATCTCAGGCAACATCGTCGAACGCAGATCGACGATATCAGCCAAAGTCGTCGAATGCAGGTCGACGATCTCAAATACCTGATCTCACCCATAGTCAACCGTCGAACGGAGCTCGACGATCTGACCCAAGATCGTCGAATACAGCTCCAAGATCGTCGAACAGAGGTCAGAGCTCTGGAAAATTTTTCAAGGGCAAATCAAAATTGAATCCTAAGGGTCCTTCATCCCAAGTCTTTAACCCTTATACTGAATGGATTATACCTCCAAGGAGATATCATCCTGAATGATATAAGAGTCAACCCGGGATGTCTTTCATTTCAGAATTTAAAGGTTATCAACCTAGGCCCAAGGTAAACTGGGTCAAAAACAAATGAATTGTCTTATGTGCAGGTGAAGACCTATCCAACATCTAACCAGCAATGGTACTTGGATAGTGGGTGCTCTAAGCACATGACAGGGAACAAGGACAACCTCACATCCTTCAGAGCCAAGCTTGGACCCAAAGTTATCTTTGGTGATTCAAACTTTGGACAGACTAAAGGATATGGTGCAGTCCAGATTGGATCAGTAACTTTCAAGAAGGTAGCTTATGTGGAAGGACTGAAGAACAACCTAATCAGTATCAGTCAGCTGTGTGATGAAGACTACCAGGTGACCTTCAGCAAAGCCTTATGCAAAATCAAGTCAGAAGACAACAGAACTGTGTTGACAGGTAAAAGGAAAGGTAACATCTATCTAGTAGATTTTCTTTCAACTGATGTAGATATCTGCTTGTTCAACTCTGTCTGTAGACCAAATATTTTATGGCATAAGAGATTAGGACACCTAAACCTTAGAACTATTGCTAGGCTATCCAAGGACAACCTTGTTAGAGGACTACCTTCTGGCCCCTACAAGAAGGAAGGACTCTGCAGGGCTTATCAATTAGGCAAGCAAACTAAAAACAGCTTTAAGTCACTTAATAAGAGTGATTCACCTAGGATATTGTATCTGTTACACATGGATCTTTTTGGACCCATCACAGTACAAAGCCTAGGAGGGAAATCCTACACTTTAGTAGCTGTAGATGACTTCTCTAGATTCACTTGGGTGTTCTTTCTAAGGAAGAAGTCTGATAACTTTAAGTGTCTGACAGAGTTTCTCAAATGTATACATATTGAGTTCAATACTCACATTGTCCTGATCAGAAGTGATCATGGGATAGAGTTTGATTCTCTTCTTATGCAAGAGTTCTGTCAGAATGAAGGGATCAGGCATACTATCTCAGCTCCTAGAACTCCTCAACAAAATGGGGTAGCTGAAAGGAAAAATAGAACATGTATTGAATCTGCCACTACATTGTTGTCAGATGCTCACCTTCCTCTATCCTTTTGGGCAGAGGCAGTGAACACCTCCAACTATGTGCTGAATAGAAGTCTGATACATAAACTAAAGGGAAAAGACTCCTCTATGAATTACTCAAAGGGAAGAAACCTAAAGTTGACTATTTTAGAGTCTTTGGTTGCATTTGCTACATTCATAATAATGACAAGAAATATTTAGCAAAATTTCAAGCCAAAGCTGATGAAGGAGTGTTTCTGGGATACTCCATGATCAGCAAGGCTTATATAGGGTCTATAACAAATCATCTTTAAAAATTGAGGAATCTGTTCACATTTCATTTGATGAAACTAACATGTCTTTCAAGGAGAAGATTTCTTCTACCATAGAACCCTTGCAGGAACATTCTCTAGTTGAAGACTTGAACAAGTTACAGGTTACTCAAGAGGATGAAAGCAGTGAAGATGAAGGAAATGCTCAACATATTGAAGAACAACTTGAAGAGTCAGTTGTTGTACCACAAGAGGAAACAACACAGGTTGGTGAACAATCAACACCCCCTGTTGATTTAGTAACATCAAGAGACCATCCAATTTCCCAAATAATTGGAGAAATCTCAGCTGGTGTGCAAACCAGAAATCAGGTCATCCAAAACCTGTTGCACACCTACTTCCTATCTCAAATTGAACCTCAGTCCATTCAAGATGCAGAGCAAGATCCACACTGGATCATTGCAATGCAAGAAGAGTTGCATCAATTTGAGAGGAACAAAGTTTGGGAACTAGTGCCAAAGCCTAAGGATCACTCAATTGTTGAAACAAAATGGGTATTCAGAAACAAATTGGATGATCAAGGAGTAATTATAAGGAACAAGGCAAGGCTAGTTGCTCAGGGATACTCTCAAGAAGAAGGAATAGACTACGACCAGACCTTTGCACCAGTTGCAAGACTAGAAGCCATCAGAATATTTCTAGCTTATGCAGCACACAAAGGCTTCAAGGTATATCAGATGGATGTCAAAAGTGCATTTCTAAATGGAGACATCAAAGAGGAAGTTTATGTCAGACAACCTCCAGGTTTTATCTCTCCTACTTTTCCTGATTATGTTTTTAGACTGAACAAAGAATAATATGGTCTCAAGCAAGCTCCTAGAGCATTGTATGAGACTCTAGCATGCTTTCTCTTGGAAAATGGTTTTATAAGGGGTAGATTAGACCAAACTCTTTTCATTAGAACCCATAAGTCCCATAACCTACTAGTACAAATTTATGTAGACGATATTATTTTTGGTTCTATTGACTCCAAATTGTGCATAAGGTTTTCTAACCTGATGCATTCTAAATTTGAGATGAGTAGCATGGGTGAGCTATCCTTCTTCCTAGGATTGCAAGTCAAACAGCATGCTGAAGGCATCTTCATTTCACAAACCAAGTATGCAAATGAGTTGGTTAAGAAATTTGGTATGTCTGAAGCATCTTGTATGAAAACACCCATACCTACTAATGTTGTATTAGATGCTGATGAACATGGCAAACCTGTTGATCAGACAACATATAGAGCAATGATTGGCTCTTTACTGTATCTTACAGCTAGTAGACCAGATATAATGTTTGCTACATGTATATGTGCTAGGTTCCAAGTAAGCCCTAGAGAGTCACACCTAACACTAGTAAAGAGGATTCTAAGGTATGTTAAAAGTTGTCCAAATCTAGGTCTCTGGTATCCAAAAGATTCAGTATTTGATTTAACTGGATTCTCTGATGTTGACTATGCCGGATGCTGAATTGACAGGAAAAGCACCAGTGGAACTTGTCAGTTCCTTGGTGACAGACTTGTCTCGTGGTTTTGTAAGAAACAAACATCTGTGTCAACTTCAACTGCTGAAGTTGAATATATGGTTGCAGGCAGTTGTTGTTCACAAATCTTGTGGATTCAAAACCAACTCCTAGACTATGGCTACAACTTAGAGAAGTCTAAAATCTTTTGTGACAATACTAGTGCTATCTCTATAGCTCAAAATCCAGTCCTCCATAGTAGGACAAAACACATAGAGATTAGGCATCATTTCTTAAGGGATAATGTTGAAAAGAATAAAATTGAACTACACTATATCCCAACTGATTTACAAAGGGGAGATATTTTCACCAAGCCCTTGGATGAAAAGAAACACACCTTCTTCCTAAATCAGTGAGGAATGTTAGATGGAGGAAGTCTTAAATAATATCCAAGATTTTGAAAGCTTAAAAATTGACCAAGACTAGGCAAACATTCTGATTTTTCTTAGTGTCTAGAATTTTTCTGATCTCTGAACTGTGCTCGACGATTTGCCCCAAGATCGTCGAACGGAGATCGACGATTTCCAAAATCGTCGAACTGAGTTCAGCGTCTCTCAGATAGTATGAACTATCTCTTCCGGTCAACGATCGTCGAACGGTGCTCGACGATTTTATTCTCTGAACGATCGTCGAACGGAGCTCGACACTCTCCCATATCGTCGAACGGAGATCGACGATGTTGAAGACTCTTCAGATTCTTTAGAAGCCTCGATCGAAGAACTGAGTTCAACGATCTTTCCAATTCTGCGTCGAACCCTAATATAAAACTCATTTTTCGCCGTCGTTCTCTTTTGCGCTTTCGATTTCTCTGCAAGAATTTTCTTTCCCTCCAAACAGCTCTACACTTAGTCGTTTTGTTTGTTGAATTTTTGTAGGTACCCATGGCTGTGTTAGTTACTGTTCTTGCTGCTATGAAGTTTGATGCTGCTTTTGACATCGATATGGAATCATTCAGCACAACTGACCAGGTTTTTCAAGATATTTTGGGATTGTTCAAAGACCAGAATCTGACAGCAATAATGACCACAAGGATAAAGCTTGATTCTGATGAGATAAAGGAATGGGTTTATACTGCCCACAATCAAGATAACTCCACCATTGTTGGGTCTATATCTGGAACTCAGGTACCTCTAACCCCAGCAATTCTATCAGAAGTTTTTGAGTTGAGGAATGGAGAAGATACTGCTGACTTATCTGGAGATGAGTATTCTGAACTGCTTGCCAGAATGGGTCATTCAGAGGGCAACCCTAGCAAGCTCTTCAAAAGGAACCTATCTGTGGAATACAGATTTATGGCAGATGTTGTGAGGAAAGTGCTACTGGCTAAGCACTCTGCACATGATACAATTTCAAGGCATCAGCTCTGCCTCATGGGAGCTCTTGTAGACAAGAAGAATCTGAACTGGGGAGAAATCTTCTTTGACCTCATCAAGAAGAAAATCAACAAAAGTTTTGTTAACTTTGGAAGGATCATTGGAGTGTTTCTGCAGCACAGGTGCCCTGCCTTGCTGGTCTCCTCTGGAATCCATATCAATGCTTCCAAGAGACTGTCTTGTGCCATCTTTGGAAAGTGGGACAAACAAATCAGCAAGCCCAGCAGGCCCTCCTCCAGTACTCCTTCAGGCACAAGGACTCTAAGAGTCACTCCTCCATAGGTCTCTGCCCCTGCAGATGACCTGCCTGCTGTTGTTGCCTCTCCTCCTCCTCCTCCAATTCCATCCCTTCCCATACCATCTACCATTCCAGCTCCATCCACCATCATCATATCCAGCCCCTCTCCAACATCCACAGCATCTCCAGTACCTATTCTACCAACACCAGAAGAACATTTTCATCCACTATTCTCCTACCCTCCACCAGATGTCACCTCATCACCCTCTTATCCATCCTTCACCCTAATTGATGATTCCTTTATGGATGATTCCCCATCCTCTCCTCCTGAGTTACCCTCTTCCTCCACTTCCTTTCAAGACCTTCTACACCAAATCATTGACCAACCAACATTCACCCTATCTATCTTCATTCCCTGTCCTCCACATCCACCTTACCAACACCTCAGCCATCCCTTCCACCATTCACCAGCTCTCCTCTACCAGACCCATCAGCTGCTCCTATATCTTCTACCTATGCTCCAGTAACCCTTGAGTAAGTAGACCTCCCAGCCCTTGCTGACAGGCTGTATGAGTTGCTTGCTCCCAGGCTCTCTCTGCTGTTGGAGATCTCCTTGGCTCCATTACACCTATCAGTGGCAGCTCTCTCTGCCAGGCTCTCTTCCCTCTTCCCTCAGGCAGCCCCTATAGCAATGTGTCTTGATCCAGACCCGTATGAATCTAGGCAGGGGGAGATTCCATATGAAGTGAGTCTTCATGCTGTTGCTGTTGCTGCAGCTGCTTCTGTGACTGCTTCTGTGAGCCTGTCTGTTGCTACTGCTGCTATTGCTATGCCTCAAGCACAAGCTCCTCCTGCTGTTGTTGCTGTGCCTCAAGCACAAAGTCCTCTTGCTGCAGTCCTTGCAATAGACCTCAGGTCTTTGCTTTCATCTTTTGATCAGTTTTACTTCAGCTGTCTGCCAGAGGTCAATGCTGTCCAGCCTCCAGAGGATCTATCCAAGGCACTTGTGCCATTTTCTTATTGTGACCCAAGCATTATCACCTCCTTTGTCAATTCAGTATTTGCTGCTGCTGAAAATGTTGATGCTGCTGCTTCTTCTGAAGAAAGTATTATTGTTGCTTCTGCTATTGTTGCCCCTACTACTGCTGAAGTTTCTGTTCTTACTGTTGAATCAATTTCCAAGGAAATTCTTATATCAGAGGCACCTGAATTTGAGACTTCTGTAGTCTTTGATGACATTCCTTCTGTTTCAGTTGCTGTTAGTGAGACTGTTGTTGTTGCTGTCACCTCTCCAGAGCCCATAGTTGTTGCTGCTATTGTTACTGCTTCTACTACATCTGCTGCTGTCATTTCTGCTGTTACAACTTCAACACCTGCTGCTACAACCTCTACCTCATCTGCTTCTGTACAGCTCAAGAAGGACTTAATGAAGAAAATTGATGCTCTCTATGATGACCAGAGTTCTGAAAGTGATGAATTTAGAACATACTCTTGATGACTCTTCTGCTACCATTGCCAGGAAAAGAAAGGCAAGGAGCAAAGCCATGAAGAGGGTACCTCCTGCCAAAGTTAAGGATAACAATGATATTCCATATTACATTCTACATGACTGTCCTATTACTGAGCACTGGATGCAGTACTCCAAGAACCAGCTGAAAGCAATGAAAAAGAAGAGAAAATATGAGAAGGGTTCATCCCAATTCCAGCACTCTCATCCTCCTCCACCACCTCCTCCTGATGCAGGTGTAGGTGGAAGCTCTGCTGCTCAACCCCCAGCCAGAAGTCAGGCTCCCTATCAGCCTCATGCTAGATCTTACAATAGGGGAAGCCAATCCAGGGGATCTCAATCAAGGAGAGGAGGATACAGAGGAAATCAAAGAGATCTTCAAGTTTACTCCAAAGGGTACTCAAGGCACCACCCATATTCCAGGGAAAGACAAACTTCAACTGATACAACATCTGGTCCTTTCCCTTATAAGCTGAAAGAAACTGTGTCTGCCAGGCCTTCTCAAGACAATCCCTCTAATAGATATGAGCCACCTGTGCCTTTTGAGGATCCTGAGAATAATCCAGCTGCTTGGACTGCCAGATTAAAAGAACTAGCTGCACTGGATCAGATTAAAAAGGCTAGAGAGCAAGGAAAAGATTCTTCCAACATTTCAACTATGTCTGAACAGAGACAGAAAGTGCTAGAGAGATATGCATCAAGTAAATTCTTTGATTCTGACAGGTATATGGAATTACATCCTGAAGCTGTAGTTCCCAGGCCTAAAAAGCAAACATATTTGGGTGCAGCAGATGATACCAGATCAAACAAAGAAGCCCTCAATCCTAACAGAGAGATCAAACTTGTTAAGGGCAAGGAAATGAAATGATATTGTAAGGTGACATTCTCTGGGATTTCTGATTATCTGGATGATATATATTTCTGTGGTTCTGTATTGTCTAGCTTGTTGTTTTTCTGTTTTACTGATTGTATGTTGTTATTTAAATTTTTCCAAAGTCTGTAAATAGTAATCCTAACCCAAATAGGGGGAGATTGTTGGAACACCCTATTACTTATTTGGGTCAGGATCACTATGTCTCTAGGAATCAATGCCTGACCTCCTGTATAGCTCAATAGGTCAATTAGAATTGAGTCTAAGGGTTAGAAGTCTAGGTTTGGAAGCAGCCCTGAAGACCCAGAATTTTCTATTTGGAGACTAAGTCATATCGTCGAGCTCAGCATGACGATTCGTCGAACTCCGATCGACGATCGTCAAGCTCAACTTCGACAGATCGTCGAACTCCATTCGACGATCGCTGAGCTCAACTTCATTATATCGTCGAACTCCGTTCGACGATCGGTGAGCTCAGGTCGACGATTTTGACTCTGCCTTGGATCTTTATCTCTGAGCTCAGTTCGACGATCTTGGAGCTCAGATCGACGATATTTTGCTGCTGTATATTTCCAGATCGCTGAGCTCAGCTCGACGATAGCAGAGCTCAGTTCGACGATTTCAGATAACTTCAAGAATGTTTCTAGATTCAAATTCAAATCAGTTAAGGAGTTATTCTGCAATTAATTCAGAGATTTCCTTGCCGTTTTCATTCATTTCTGGACCAAGTTTCAAGGGATTTCTCAAGGAATATTTATGTGGACTTTCCTCCAGAAGAGATTGTGCAATTAAGGATGCAATTAATGCAGTCCAACATCTATACTTGAAAGAGAATGTTATTCTATTCTGTATCAGAGAATAAAAGAGAAGAATTTTTTTTGAATCACTCATAGAATACACATTACAGAGAGAGACACACAGATTACAGAGATACATTCAAAAATATTCTGTCTCAAAGAATTCTCAAGAACACTCATCCAAGGAGATCAATCTTTTCAGAAATCTTCAGATCTCTTTAGTTTCAAAGTGTTCAAGGCCAACATATTTCAAGACTTCAGACATCCAACATTTTAGTCATTGCTGAAATCATCTATTGCTGGAGTTCAATCTTTGAAGGCCTATCACCCTCAGCAAAGCTTCTCTTCCTGAAGATCTCAAGGATTCAGGGGGAGCTTTGACATCAATAATCCACATAGTCTTCTCAATTGTTTGAGAAAGAGAAGACCTACATCACTCTCTCACCCCCTCTCTGTAAAGGGTTTCTCAAACTCCCTTCAAAAGTTTGAGCTTGGTTTTTGAGCACCTTGTCAAAAGCTCATTGGTGGCAAGACACCTGATCCAAAAATCTGCTTTGGTTTTTGAGCACCTTATCAAAAGCTCATTGGTGCCCAGGACACCTGATCAACTCATCCTGTAGTGGATTCCTACCTAGGGTGGTAGAAGAGTGGATGTACCCAAGTTTAGGGGAAC
Source organism: Platanthera guangdongensis (assembly GCA_039583875.1). Taxonomy (NCBI): domain Eukaryota; kingdom Viridiplantae; phylum Streptophyta; class Magnoliopsida; order Asparagales; family Orchidaceae; genus Platanthera; species Platanthera guangdongensis. The sequence goes on from CM077157.1 coordinate 74,904,348, forward strand.
CACTATATTTCCTTGTGTCTTCTGGTTTTGCTTGTTTTCATTTTTGTTTTTGGCCTTGATTATTTTGTGATTAGCTTTTGGATAGTTTAGTTCTGTGATTAGATTTCTTACTGCTTCCCTGCTCACTCTTATTACAACACTTGTTATAAAATGTTTCAAAGCACCATATACTCTATTCACCCCCCTCTATAGTATATCAGATCTAGTTGCACTTTCATATACCTTTGTAATAGATGCCTTTTTTGGATAATAAAGTTCACATTACTAAAAATTTTCGGTCTGCCCTTTTCTGTTTGAACATGGTATCAGAGCCACCGATCTTTTCCTCCTGATTCTGTGAGCTTCCTCTTTCCGCCTGACCTATCCGCGCGGCTTGCTCCTTCTTCTCGCGACTTGTTTGCGACTTATTTCCTCCGCACGAATTGTTTTTGTCTCCTCTTAGCCACTGCCCTTTGTGTGCGCGGCCTGTCTCTCTCTTTGTCTCTGCGACCTGTTTTCGCGGTTTCTTTGCCTTTTCTCTGCCCGCGATCTCCCTTTATTCGCACGGCTAGTTTTTGTTCGTGCGGTCTCTGCTCTGTTCGCACGACCTGTTTGCCTTTCTTGCGAACTCCTCCCAGTTTGCGTGGTCTTCTCTCTAGCCGTACGACTTCGTTCCATCTGCTTTACTCTGCTTCTTGGCTACGGCCTTCCTTGCCGCACGTCTTGCTTACTGTTCTCCCGGCTTGGTGTTTTATGCCCATGTCGCCGCGACCTTTTTCTCTCTGCCTCCTATTTGATCGCGCGGCCTCTCTTCTATGACCTCCACCTCCTCCACGCAGTCCGCCTCAGTGGTCACATCTTCTGGTAGTTCCCACGTTGTTACTTACGGTAGATAGTTGATCCACTTTGGAGCTACCAATCATAGGACAGGCAAACCTCAGTGTTTTTCTCTTCAAGAAACAAATGATCAGTTACCTCCAGTCATCATTGCGGACGGCTCTTCCTCACCGGTCAATGAGACAGGAGTGGTTCAAGTCACTCCCTCTCTTTGCCTGACAGATACCCTCTATGTGCCCAAGTTCCCTTGCAATTTATTATCAGTAACTTCTTTATGCAAGATACTATGGTGTTCCGTCACATTCACTCCTACTTCTTGTTCTTTTCAGGATCCAGACTTCCAACGGACGATTGCTACTGGGACTGAGAGCGGCGGCCTCTACTTCCTCGACAACGTTTCTGCTCTATCTGCCTTCTCCTCATCCTCTACTAATCTTCTCCAATGGAATCTTCACCTTGGACATGCTCCTCCCAGGTTTCTACGCCAGCTTCTGGCCCACCTCCCTCCTCATCATCCTCCTCTAAACCGTGATGCATGTCAGTTCAGCAAGCATCACTGCTCATCCTTCCCACCAACGCAAAGTCGTGGCTCTTCACGTCCATTTAACCTCTTTCACTCTGACATATGGGGTCCTGCTCCTACCCTCACCATTGGTCGGGGTAGTTCATATTTTATCACATTTATTGATGATTTCTCTAGGTTTATGTGGGTGTATCCTCTAATGGATCGCTCCGAACTTTTCTCTGTCTGGACATCGTTTTATTCTATGATTAAGACTCAGTTTGATACGTCTATTAAAATCCTTTGTTCTGACAATGATAAGGAGTACCTTAGCCATGATTTCTCTTCTTTCTGTATACACCATGGTGTTATTCATCAAACTAGCTGTGTCTACACCTCACAACATAATGGGATGGTGGAACGCAAAAACCGTAACCTCCTCGATGTCGCTCGCACTCTGCTGACCCAAATGCATGTTCCTCGCTCCTATTGGGGCTATGATGTCCTCCTCTACTATTATCTCTTCAATCGCATTCCCACCACAGTTCTCCACGGTGTTACCCCATTCTCCATTCTTTATCCGAACAAAAATCTATTTCCTCTTACTCTGCGCATCTTTGGGTGCACCACCTTTGTGCACTCTCCCGCTGCCACCCGTGACAAACTCTCACCACGGGCCACTAAATGTGTCTTTCTGGGGTACTCTACCACTCAGAAAGGTTATTGTTGCTTTGACCCCGTTACCCGCAAGCAGTTTGTCTCTGCGGATGTCACCTTCTTTGAAAATGCATCTTACTTCTCACCTACTTCCTCCTCTACTTCTGCTGATCCTACTTCTCATACCAACCCATCTATTCCTACTAACGCTCCACCACCTCCACCATCTCCACCATCTCCAGCCTCTCCTCTGCCCTGTCCTCCTCCCGTACTATCTCCCTCCTCTCTGCAGCCGTCTCTCTACTCCCGAGCTAGCTCTCTCCACCACGGATGCTCCGGATACTGAGGAACCCGCTGACCTGGATATCCCCATTGTTCTTCGCAAAGGGGTTCAGGCATATACCCAATACCCGCTTGCTGTAGTTGTTTCTTATGATCGTCATACCCCTTCTCGCAGAGCTTTTGTACTGGCTATCTCGGCCACTGCCACCCCCCCCCCCCCCCCGTTCCTTCCAGCAGGCCCTTACTATTCCTCATTGGAAAGGTGCTATGCATGAGGAGATTACTACTCTCACTGAACGGGGTTACTGGACCCTGGTTCCTCCTCCTTTCGGCACAGATGTTGTTGGTTGTCATTGGGTCTTTGTGGTGAAGTTCTTCCCCAATGGCAATGTAGATCGTTACATGGCTCGGCTTGTTGCCAAGGCTTTTACCCAAACTTATGACGTTGAATACTTTGACACCTTCTCTCCAGTTGTTCGTCTCAGCACTATTAGGGTCCTTCTCTTTGTGGCTGTCAACAGGGATTGACCCATTTCACAACTGGATGTTAAGAATGCCTTTCTTTATGGGGATCTTCAGGAAGATGTTTATATGGAGCAACCTCTAGGGTATGTTGCTCAGGGGGAGACACAGGTTTGCCGGCTCACGAAGGCTATCTATGGCCTAAAACAAAGTCCTCGCGCTTGGTTTGACATGTTTAGCGGGATTGTGGTGGCTGTAGGTTTTACGAGAAGTTCTGCTGATTACTCCCTATTTACTCATAAAACTTCTCCGGGTCTAGGGTGCTTGCAGTATATGTGGATGATATTCTTCTTACCGGAGATGACCAAGCTGGGGTAATCCTGACAAAGAAGCATCTTCAGCAACACCTGTTAACAAAGGATATGGGCTCTCCAAAATACTTTCTGGGGATAGAAATTTCTCGGAAGCCCGATTCTCTTGTCCTCTCCCAACGAAAGTACTCTCTTGACATGTTAAACGAGGCAGGGTTGACTGGGGCTAAACCTGCCCGATGTCCCATGACGACTGGAGAAGATAAAACCTGAACGGATGACTCTCCTCTTTTTTCTGATGTTACGAGGTACAGACATCTGGTTGGTAAACTCATATATCTCATAGTGACCAGACCCCACATTGCCTATACTATAGGCAAGGTTAGCCAATTCATGAAAGCTCCTAGGGAGTGCCATCTACAGTCTGCTATGAGGATATTGGAGTATATTAAATCAGTTGCTGGGAAAGGACTTCTCTTTCAGAAGAATGCACATTTGAGGATTGAAGCTTACTCTGATTCAAGCTATGCTGATGACAAAGGAGACTGCAAGTCAATGCCGGGCTTTTACACCTTTGTGGGAGGAAATCTTGTGAGTTCGAAGGGCAAGAAATAGTCTGTCATCTTCAGGTCCAGCGCCGAAGCAGAATATCGAAGTATGACATCAACCACATTTGAACTGAAGTGGTTACGGTCTCTCATGCTTGACTTACGAGAGGTCTACATTCATCCTCTACCTATGTTTTGTGACAACAAGGACGCTATAAACATCTCCATAAATCCGGTCTTTCATGAGAGAACAAAACACATTGAAGTCGACTGCCACTTTATTCGGGAAGAGAATTTGAAGAAACAAATTTGTACTCCTTTCGTCACCTCCGATAAAGAACTGGCATATATTTTCACCAAACCTGTGTCCGCCTCCTTTCTTTACAGTTGTGACAAGCTGGGCATGATCGACATATATGCTCCAGCTTTAGAGGGAGTGTTGCTGTATGGAGACCGGGTGGTCTGGCGTTCTGATTCTGGCGGTTTAGAGACCGCGCGGTCTGTCGGTCTCTCTCCTGTGGTTTGATGGATGGACTGTGGCTGTGGTTATCCAGGCGATCTAATGGTTTGTCTCAAGCGACTTAGAGACCGGGCGGTCTGGCGGTCTCGTATGGCGGCTTGTTCCCTGTCTCTTGTGGTGGCCGGGCGGTTAGCCTATTCGTCTAACCGTGTGGCCTGTTCGGCTTGTTTTTATGTTAAACCCCTTACACCTGCAATTTTTTAGTCCCACATTGCTTAATTATAATCTCTCTCGTCTCCTCCATTTTATGGTGCCGCCGCCCCGCTACTTCCACTTGATGACGATCCGGTTTCCGCGACGCTACAACATAAAGACCTTCGGAGTCATAACGACGCTAACGGAAGACGACGCTACAACCTCCGCCTGCGGCGTGCTAAACCCGCTTGAAGACTTTTTATTTAATATTTCATGCTCTAATTAATTTTTATTTTTATATGTGCGAATATAAAATTATTCCAAGCTCGGTTAATAATTTTATATTCATTTTGGGACTTGTAATATTTATTTCCTGCATTTTGACAAGCATTTTGGTGTGTATTTAGCCTTCCGGATGGATGAGATTTCATCTCCATCTTGGATGGTTAGATGTGTGTGTTGTAACTCCTATATATGGAGCCCCCCTTTATGGGAATGAGATTAGAGAATTAAAAAAAGAAACCATATCCCACTTTTGAGAGAGTTCGGCCAAGGAGGTTCCTCCCTAGCAGCCGGCCTTGGTGTGAAGCCACCGCCCCATTTGCTTCTTCCCCCTACTTCGGTGCGATGCTGGCGTGGCTTCCCTCGGTGCGACCCCGAGGAAGAAGGTTGCATCCCATTCGGTGCGACGCCGGTGGATCCGTGGAGAGAATGATTCTCCCACCTTATCTAGTGTGTTCATGAAAACGAGTTGGGTAACTTCTCTTCCCTCATCTTTGTGATTTTCTTGCTTAGTATTGTGTGGAGGTTTAGCAACCGTTGTTTCCGTGATTTTAAATACGATCGCATGCTATTTCTGAAATTGATTTCATCGTTGATAACTTCTATAATCCGGATCGGGTAAATCCTATTTGCTTGAGTGGATCTTGGTCTCTAGCCAAGGTTTTACTCTCTAAAAGGAGGGGCAACCTTTATGTTGATTTGGGGAATCATCCGACTCTATTTCCTGATCGTTATTTTAGAGTCGATCACTCCTCCGTGTGTTCTTATGTGCTGCGTTTGAACCGATCCGAAACGAGACGATAGATGCTTGTGTAGGTGCGATAGGATTAAGGCGTGTTGGGCATGGTAGACTACCTTGTGTCCTTACGCTCTACGAAAGTCGGACACTCGCTATGTCAATTTGGTATCAAAGCGAGGTTGTCGCAACTTCTTAGTTGGCGCGTCCTCACTAGAGTTTTCTCCGCACACGCAGTAAACAAAAAAAATCTTTTATGGTCTGCCAATAGCGCTCTAAAAAGTTTATTTTTCAGCGAAAAATTACAAAAAAACTTTTTAAACGCTCTACGATTTAATCACTTCGGGAAACTATAAAAATATTTTGTCTTCCATATAGGTACAGCCATAGGAAAAATCATCTTCCAAAATATTTTATAAACCTGTATGCGCACTAGACTAGGAACGGAGTACACTGCACCATCGTCGTCTAGGATGGCTACAAATGAACACAGGGATTCCAACGCTGAGGCCATAGAGGGATTGCGTAACGATATGACCGAGCTTAGGGCCATGTTAGCACAAATCCTTTTAAATCAAGGAGGTCCTCATCCACCAAACCAAGGGCCGCCACCACCACCCGTTAATGTTGGGCAGCCCAACCGGCACAAACCGGCCCATGATTCGGATTCTAATGGAGACACCCCACGAGTGCCTCCTCGAGAACAACACCCCGAGCGTGACTTTAATCTTACTAGAGCCATTAAGATCGACGCCCCCACTTATGATGGTTTGGGAGATCCCCAGATCTTCCTTACTTGGGTAATGGATATTGAGTGCTACTTCGAGTGGCACACTCTTACAGACCAGCAAAAGGTACAGGTTGCCAGGATGAAGTTACTTGTTCGTGCAAAAACTTATTGGCTGAATGAGGAGTGTAGGCTAGGAACCGGGCACGGGGTCCCACTTATTAGATGGGCCGTAATGAAGAACCTATTGACCGATGAGTACGTCCCCGCGTACCATCGCACACAGATGTTCGATGAGCTTGACACCCTACGGCAGGGCTCAAATTCGGCAGCTGAGTATATGGGAGAGTTGACGGACCGTGTGGTGCGTTGCGATCTTAGAGAGAACCCCGAGGTCACCTTATCTAGATTCTGTAAGGGACTATCTTTCGATATCTAACGGAAACTCCTACGCTACGGACATACCGATTTGAACACAACTTTCAATGCTGCCCTCGAAATTGAAAAACATTTAGCCTCTAAGGCTCACTCACGTTATTCCAATGCAAAGTGAAAGTCCACAGCATCCGCATCCTCAAATCAGCACAAGGGAAATTTCCGGTCCAATGAGTCTAAATCGGTAGTTATCACGGCTAGGAATGCTAAGAATCCCTCCAGTGAGCCTATCCCCATAGGAAAGTTTAGTAAGTCCAATGCAACGTGTTATGCTTGCGGTGTCCTGGGCCACTATGCCTTTGAATGCCCAACTAAGACTAAGGCCTTAGCCTTATTAGATTCGACTACCAACCTCGCTGACCTACTTTATAAGGCCGCTGAAGAGAGTGATCCGGATGGAGTCCGTAGTGATTTGGAGGATGACTCCCCTCTTATGGTGATGTCTTGACCACTCCACGCCCGCTAGATGATTGGAAGAGGACGAATATATTTTCCTTGATTTTTAAGAGCGGAGAGAAGTTGTGCAAGTTGATCATTGATAGTGGTAGTTGTGTGAACGTCATTTCCGAAAATGCCGTTACACGTTTGTCCCTAACCACACAACCCAACCCAACTCCATATCAGGTAGCTTGGATTAACAAGGTTACCATTCCGGTCACCAAGCGCTGCCTAGTGCCCCTCTCGTTCAAGTCCTATACAGTTTAGATGTGGTGTGATCTCCTCCCCATGGAACCTTGCAACGTGTTGTTAGGCTGCCCTTGGTTTTACGACCGCGATGTGACACACTTTGGGAGAGCCAACACGTACGAATTTAAATTTAATGGCAAGGTCATTACGTTGAGGCCGACCGTTCCAAAGGAGCCTGTAGGGCCGGGTAAGGACACCATTGTTCCGGTTAAGAGGAAGGCGCTGAGTCTTGTGGGTAGGAAAGATTTTGTGAAGGATCCGTTTCTTGATGGGGTCATGTTTGCACTCGTACTTATGAGCACGAGGACTGATACGGGTGTGATGGATGATTTACCTAGGGGATACGAGTGTTGTTAGAAGAATATAAGGAAGTTTACTCGGATGAGCTACCCTCATCATTACCTCTGCTTCGGGATATACAACATGCGATAGATCTTATCCCCGGTTCATCCCTACCCAAACAACCCCATTATAGACTCCATCCCGCTGCCCATGAGGAACTACATACCCAGACTGAGGACTTGGTAAGGACCGGGTTCATTCGGCCTAGTCTGAGTCCATGTGCCGTCCCAGCCCTGCTTTCCCCCAAGAAGGACGGAACATGGCGAATGTGCGTTGATAGCCCTGCTATCAACAAGATTACCAACAAGTATAGGTTTCCTATCCCATGTATAGATGACCTTTTAGATGTCTTATCTGGCGCCACCATCTTTTCGAAGTTATACTTACGGAGTGGGTATCACCAGATAAGGATCCGTGAGGGAGATGAGTGGAAAACGGCGTTTAAATCTAAAGATGGATTATATGAGTGGCTTGTGATGCCCTTCGGTTTATCCAATGCCCCAGCACCTTCTCCCGGATGATGACACACATCTTTCTGCCATACATGGGGAAGTTTGTGGTTGTTTATTTTGATGATATCCTAGTCTATAACACCACCGTTGCCGAACATATCTCCCACATATGGTTGATTCTTTCCACCTTGCGGAAGGAGACATTATTTCTGAACTTTAAGAAGTGCACGCTCAATGTTCCTGAGGTAGAGTTCTTAGGTTATATAATCAGGACTGAGGGTATACGAGTTGACCCTGGAAAGGTTCAAGTGATAAGGGACTGGCCCGAACCCACTAGCCTACGGGAGGTGCGTAGTTTTCATGGATTAGCTACGTTCTATCATCGTTTCATACGGGACTTTAGTAGAATTATGGCTCCTATTAGTGATTGCATGAAGAAGGGTGAGTTTACATGGACGAAGTCCGCCACCTTTGCCTTCCAACTTATTAAGAAGCTTATGACCGAGGCACCGGTGTTACGTCTACCTTACTTCTCCAAGGTTTTGAGCTTACTTGTGATGCATCTGGGGTGGGAATAGGCGGTGTCTTAAGTTAGGAAGGTCACCCGATCAGTAACTTTTGTGAGAAGTTAGTGGGTGCCAAGTTGAATTATTCAAACTACGATAGAGAGATTTATGCCATTGTGCGTTATTTGCATCATTGGAAACACTATCTTCTCTCCAAGGAGTTTGTGATCCTCTCCGACCATGAAGCTTTGCGCTTCATAAACGTTCAGCACAAAATCAGTCTGCATCACGCAAAGTGGGTAGCCTTCCTGCAAGGATACACGTTTACTCTCAAGAACCTTAAGGGGTCCAATAATCGCATTGCTGATGCTCTTAGCCGCCTTACCCTATTGTTATCCACCATGCAAGTCCACGTTATAGGGTTCGAGTGCATTGAAGACGAATACGCCACTTTCTTGGATATCCAAGAGATGTATCTATCTGCCCAGGACAGCTCTCCCACGACTATTTCGGCCTTTACTATTCGGGGCGGTTATCTCTTTAGGCACAAAAAGTTGTGTATTCCGCGTTCCTCATTACGACATCACATTATTTGGGAATTGCATAGCGGCGGCTTGAGTGGGCACTTTAGGCGGGATAAAACCATTGCTCTCGTTGAGGAGAAATTTTATTGGCCTAAACTTAAGGCAATGGTTGGAGGAATAGTGAGTAGTTGCCGCACATGGCAAGTCTCCAAGGGCACTAAATCTAATGTTGGGTTATACACTCCACTTCCTATCCCTTCCGTACCATTGGAAGACGTTAGCATGGATTTCATTTAAGGCCTTCCCATCACCTTCCGACGTCACGATTCTATTTTCGTAGTTGTGGATAGGTTTTCTAAAATGGCGTATTTCCTTCCGTGTAGTAAGACTAACGATGCGTCCCACATTGCTAAATTATATTTTACTCACGTTGTTAGCCACCGTGGAGTACCGAAGATAATAGTCTCGGATAGGGATGTCAAGTTTACGAGTTATTTATGGAAAACGCTATGGATTTTAATGGGTACCAAATTATTGTTTTCTGCCGCCTACCATCCCCAAACCGACGGGCAGACGGAAGTGGTTAATCGGAGCTTAGGAAATATTTTAAGATGTCTTGTAAGTGACCACAAGGGTACTTGGGATTTACTTCTTCCCCATGCCCAATTAGCCTACAATGATTACAAAAATAGGTCCACGGGTATATCTCCAAACAAGATTGTTCACGGGTACAAGGCCCCAGTGCCACTTGACTTGGTTCTATTGCCCCCAGCGTATAAAGCAAGTCAGTTTGCACACTCCTTCGCCCAACAAATTCAGGACCTACGTGCACATATACGAGATACCTTGGCTTCTCAATACGAGTCTTATCAAGCGCACGCTAATCTACATAGGAGTGTCACACTTTAAGATTGATGATCTTTGTCTTAGTCCGGTTAGTTCCCGAACGACTGCCAACTGGCACCGTTAAAAAGTTAGCACCAAAGCGCGGCGACCCCTTTTGGATTATAAAGAAGTTAGGAGACAATGCCTTCGTTTTGGATTTGCCTGCTGATTGGGGTATCTCCCTCATTTTTAATGTCTTGAATTTGACGCTGTTTTTTTTCGCCTCCACCAGAGTTGAATTCTTTGTCGTCTTCTCCTTCCACTGAATTTTCTAATGTGTTGGGGAGTTGTAGTTCGGATGATCTCTCTCTTATGGTCCCCACAAGTATCTCCTTGGATGGTGAGTTGCATTCTTTTATTCCTACTGCTAACATGTTTCCCAGGTTTCCCAAGACAGTCCTTACTCCAGATAGTATCCTGGCAGCTGAGCCACTTGTTACTCTCGATGGTGCTACCTACCGCTTCCTCGTCTGTTGGGATGACCGCCCCCCTTCGGACAACTCTTCGGTCCTCGAGACGGAGCTTCGACGCTTGGATGCCGCTCTTCTCCATCGCTATCTCTTGAACAATGCATCAGAGATACGTGATTTTGAGCAGGGGAGGATTGGTGCCGCCGCCCCGCTACTTCCACTTGATGACGATCCGTTTGCCGCGACGCTAAAACATAAAGACCTTCGGAGCAATGACGATGCTAATGAAATATGATGCTACAACCTCCGCCCGCGGCGTGCTAAACCCGCGTGAAGACTTTTTATTTAATATTTCATGCTCTAATTAATTTTTATTTTTATATGTGTGAATATAAAATTATTCCAAGCTTGGTTAATAATTTTATATTCATTTTGGGACTTGTAATATTTATTTCCTGCATTTTGACAAACATTTTGGTGTGTATTTATCCTTCCGGATGGATGAGATTTCATCTCCATCTTGGATGGTTAGATGTGTGTTGTAACTCCTAGATATGGAGCCCCCTTTATGAGAATGAAATTAGAGAATTAAAAAAAGAAACCCTATCCCTCTTTTGAGAGAGTTCGGCCAAGGAGGTTCCTCCCTAGCCGCCGGCCTTGGTGTGAAGCCACCGCCCCCTTTGCTTCCTCCCCCTACTTCGATGCGACGCCGGTGTGGGTTCCCTCGGTGCGACTCCAAGGAAGAAGGTTGCAGCCCATTCGGTGCGACGCCGGTGGATCCGTGGAGAGAGTGATTCTCCCACCTTATCTAGTGTGTTCATGAAAATGGGTTGGGTAACTTCTCTTCCCTCATCTTTGTGATTTTCTTGCTTAGTATTGTGTGGAGGTTTAGCAACCGTTGTTTCCGTGAATTTAAATACAATCGCATGCTATTTATGAAATTGATTTCATCGTTGATAACTTCTATAATCCGGATCGGGTAGATCCTATTTGCTTGAGTGGATCTTGGTCTCTAGCCAAGGTTTTACTCTCTAAAAGAGTGGCAACCTTTATGTTGATTTGAGGAATCATCCGACTCTATTTTATTATCGTTATTTTAGAGTCGATCACTAATCCGTGTGTTCTTATGTGCTACGTATGAACTGATCCGAAATGAGACGATAGATGCTTGTGTAGGTGCCATAGGATTAAGGCGTGTTAGGCATGGTAGACTACCTTGTGTCCGATACGCTCTCCGAAAGTCGGACAATCGCTACGTCAATCTATAAAAAGGAGGCTATACCTTTTTAATAGATGCCTTTTTTGGATAATAAAGTTTACATTACTCCAAATTTTCGGTCTGCTCTTTTCTATTCGCACAGTAATAAATGGGTTTTGATTTGGGTTTGGGTTTAAGGTTGTGTTAAGTTTCAGGACGAAACTTCTTTTTGTGGGGTGTAACTGTAACACCCCTGATTTTCTGATGTCATTATTTGGTTTATCTACGTCATAATTTTAACATCAGGGCGTTACTCTTTTTCATTTTGGTTGACGGCGCTGCACCGTTTGTGCGTTTTCGCGTCCATTGAGCTTATTTACCCAGATTTTGGTATTCTGACCGGTTGGAATGTTTTCCTTGATATTAAGGTTGGGGTTTAGAAAACTCGGATTTGTCTGGTTTTGTTGCGTTCCGAGCATTTTTGAGACTCAGCGCGTGTTTGGACCCTTGTGGTGATCTTTTTTGCTTGTGAGAGCATTTGATGTTGTGTCTCAAGAAATGGTACGTCGGATTCTAGGGTTGTCGTCGTTGTTGAATTCGTTTAATTCAACGTGCGTTTGGGCCTCTGTTTTTGAACTCATACTTCCTGGTTCAACTACTTGATTATGATAATTCTATGTCAACCATTTGATTATGATAATTTCTTTTTTGTCAAAGCATTAAACTTGTTTTGATTCTCGGGAAACTGTCCTAAAGGGGTGGGTTTTCGTCGAACTCAGTTATTTCCCTGAATTTCTGTGCGCTGTATGGGGCTCGACGATCGTCAAGCTGAGCTCGATGATCGGGTCTTGAGTTGGACGGATTTCGAACAGAATTCGTCGAACGGGGTTTTTCCTATGTGTTCGACGAACTTCGACCGAAGCTCGACGATCGTCGAGCTGAGCTCGACGAAGAATCGAGCAGTTTTTGTCCTTCTTGCTTGTATTCGAGAAGTTGATCCTGTACTCGAGAAAAGCTGCATTGATCTCGAGAAAATAATCCTTGATCTTGAATATAGGCCACTTCGTTCTAGAAAATAGCCCTCTTGTTCACAAGAACAGTCTTAGTTCTCGAGAGCAACCTCCTTGCTCTCGAGAACTGCCAATTGGTTCTCGAGAACAACATTCTTCTTCTCGAGAACTGCCACTTCTTTCTCGAGAACAACCCTCTTGTTCTTGAGAATAGTCTCTTAGTTCTTGAGAGCAGACGTCTTGCTCTCGAGAACTGCCATTTTGTTCTCGAGAACCACCTCTTCGTTCTCGAGAACAGCCCTCTTGTTCTCGAGAACAGCCCTCTTGTTCTCGAGAACAGTCTCTTAGTTCTCGATAGCTACCTCCTTGATCTCGAGAACTGCCATTTTGTTCTCGAGAACGACATTCTTGTTCTCGAGATGTCTTGTTGATCTCGAGAAAACCTCCTTTCTTCTTGGGATACCCGGTTCAGCAGGACCCAGTTTATTTCTTAGGTGTGGTTATCCTAATGATACACTCATATATATACCTACCTCTTCTTCTTCCTCTTTTAGCCGAACGAATATTTCTATCTATCTCCCGAACCAGAGCGGTGTAAACATGTGTGAGGATTTTCTCCCCTATCCTTCCATGGCCGCCGATGGTGCTCCGGTGCTCGAAATCCTCAACCGAGTACAAATCCGGAAAGCTCTCAGCGAGAGCTTCGTCATCGTGGTAAATTTTTCCCCATTCCTTGAGTTTTTCTCACTAGGGTTTTCGGCCCTAACTCCAATTTTGACCATTCTTGTTATATTTCGACCTCCCTCGTCTTCTTTAGCTCTGATCTACTCCGTTGTGCGATTTGAACGTCTTTCTCTGGCAAAACCAAGGCAAGTGATGGTTTCCTCCTTCTCTTCCTTTCTTTACCCCGATTTACAGAAATTTCTAACTTATGTTGTCATGATTATTAAATAACTTGCTGAATTTTAGAGCGGTTTAGAACTCTTGTCTAGTTCGTTTATAAACACCATGTTCTTGAGTTTGTTACCTAATCTTATTGGTATTACGTGTGGGGGGATCTTACTCTTCTAACTGTTACTCAATGTTTAAGTGGGACATGTTAGAGTTCGTATAGGATTGTAAATTCTTCCTAAAGGTTGATCAACCATGTCAAATCTAGAATTATCCAGTAGAATTCGATGTGCCATTGTTTTCTTGAGACTTACATCATGGTTTCTTTCATGGCTATGCCGTGGGGCGAGACACGCCTCCAGACCAGGAAGGGTTGTGGTGGGCCTCTGAGCTCTAAACCTAGGTCGTAATGCGGTTTTTTTCTGAGTTTCCTTTGTTTCGGGTGTTATTTGTGGACGAAACCACCGCCGCAACGTTTGTTCTCCCTATTAGTACTTTCTGGGGGCTCCACCGGGTGTTTAGGGCATTTGCGATGAATGGTGGAGTATCCAGTCTCCCCCGCAATTAGATGGATAAATTGTCTTCGGGGATGGCCACCCTGTCTGTTTGATTTTTTTGGTGGAGTTGACCACAGGTGGCTAATAGGGGTTGTTTCTCTCCTGATGGTTTAAGCTTGACTTTCTTTCCCCTCATAGTCTTGTGCATTTGGTGTGTTGTGGTTATACGTAACTCTTCACGCAAGTGTTTCTCTTTTTACCTTGTACATGACTGATGTACTTTATGTAAGTATTTTCTTCCATGGTCTTGGGTTGGTACCCCTTGACTCGTTTACTGTTTGCTTACTTTCTGCCTTCACTTGTACTTTCTTACTGAGGTGTTCTGTCTTTGGAATGCCTCAGGTTCAAAGCTGTAGCTGATAGCCGTGCTAGTGTTGGAGTTCCTGGGGAGCTGTCTTGGAGGTGGATTTTTTTGCCTTGCAGTAGCAAGGTAGATTGTTGTTTTGTCATCTTTGCGAGTACAGACATACTACATTTTACGTGGGTTCGTGTCAGTTGTTGACGCCCACATGATTGTTGATTTTGGATACTTGCTAGCTGCTAGTTTTCCTTTTGTGTATATGATTACTTGCTCTCTGGGATGTTTTATGTTAGGATTGCATGTTAGGTATTTTCAAGTATTTGATCTACTATTATTACTTCATGCATTACATACTTTAAAACTCTGACTCCCTATATTTAACGACCGTAAAAATCTACTTCTATTGCTATTATAAAATTAGAACTTGCATACTTTAAGGTGTCCTCTAGGAACCTCTAAACTCTTGTAGGGCATCTAATTTCGTAAAAGAAGTAATTTTTGCAGCGTATAACTACTTTCCCTGTGCACTAGATGAGCCACTAAGCCGAGGGATATGGCCAACTACCACTTGAACCGATTTTTTCCTTTAAATAACTTAAGAATCTCTCTTCATGATTAAGTAGGTGTTTTGGCTTAGCATCTGCAGTTATCCCCTGCTGACATGGCATCATGACGCGCATTTTTCCCTACTCTGATACAGCTTTTTTGGCTGTGAAAAATGCGGGTTGTGACACTCTTATTGTGTGCAATTATACAAGAAGCTTGCTCACTTGAACTATAAGATAATTAGCAAGCTCTTTAGTGAAGGGCTAGTCAGAAATGGACCCAATCTAAGATGCACCAAGGAGGGCATTTGATCTGCATGTCCAAAGCAGACCAAAGTATCTTTTAAGAGCATTGGGGCCAAGGATTCTGAGAGGTGTTTGTACCTATTGCATATAAACTTGTTTGGACCTATGCTAGTTCACAGTCTACGTAGGATAATTTATATACTTATGATAGTTGATGACTATTCCATATTTGTTTGGGTTTTCTTTCTAAAGAAAAAGTCTGAAACCCTTGACATCTTTTTGACCTTTGTTAGGAAAGTTCAGAATGAAATGGATAGCTCTGTGGTCAAAATCAAATGTAGCAATGGTACTGAATTTCAGTATGAAGGCATGACAAAGTTCTGTGAAGAACAAGGGTTTCATGTGTTGGGTTTTTCTAGGATGGCACAACACTTGTTCACCGAGCGGAATTAAAGAACAAGAAAACCCAAAAGAGTTCGGATCTAGTGATAAACATTAATGAAGAAGTACATGCGGTGAAATAAAAATACATTTAACGGATTGAGTCTTTACTCAACCAAGGTGCTCAGAATGATTTCAATGAACGCCGATGGCTAGAGTTCCGAGGGTACAATAGTATCCACGCCTCTACGGATATCCACACAAGCATAGAGAACCCTAGACTCTTGTCACACAAGATCTAGGCCGGACCTAGGTTTTGTTGGATCTAGTGGCCAACCTTAGGGGGGGGGGTGAATAAGTTTGGATCTGTTAATCTAAATTTAAAATTTTTGGTCCAGACAAACTACTTCTGGAAGCTACCACGGGGCGCTAACTAGTTAGTGCGCGACGGTAGGTCACATACCTCATTTTCCTGGGCAAATTTTGCTTTGGAGAAATACATCGGCTTTAGAGATTCACCAGAGAACACCCAGAATAATATTCACATAAATAACAGCACAAATAACTTTATTAAAATATTAAATCAAAGCATGTTCAAAAAAATTACAAAATCATGATCTCCATGACGCCGGAGATCGAAGGCGGTGAAAGTGAAATCTCATTTTGTTTTCTATACCGACCCACTACCCGGACCGGTTGGCTTTCTGCCTTTCCCTCCAAGAAAGGTCTTCAAGCCATTCTTCACCTCCACGCAAGGAAGGGTCTTATAGACCCGCTAGATCACATGATCTAGAGGTCCCTTCCCGAGACAATTTCTCACGGAATCCTGCTCGGCTTCCAATGACCCTCCTGTCGATTTCTCACAAAACCCTTACCGCATTTTGATGACCTTCCGGTCGATTTCCCACGAAACCCTTCCCGGATTTCGATGACCCTCCAGTCGATTTCCCTTACACAACCAAATAGATAAAAAAGTTTAAAGTAAAATACAATGAATAAGAGAAAACTCCCCTCTAAATAGAACCCTTAATGTTGATGACGATTGGCTTGCTAAGATTCGATCTTTGTGTCTTGAGAGACTTCCTCTTTGATGTTCTTCAGATTTGTGAAGGTGTCCGCTTGATGAGAGTTTTGTATCGAGGATCCTTCACGTGAATATTGGGATGAAGGCCTCTTGATCATTGTATTGGTGGCCTATAATACTTGCACATGATTTCCTTTTGATCTCCTCTGAAATATTCTCCTCCTTAATTAGTTTGGATGACCCCTACCTTCCCTTTAGACGGCTAGGGTGAACTCCCCTTTCAAATTTTGTGAAAAACCGTCGCCCGAAACTCAAATTCGGGCAGTTTTAAACAGAGAAGACATTGCAGGAAGCTACTGCGGGGCGGTAAATAGTTATAACGCGGCGGTAACTTCCATAGGGCAAAATTCCTTATCTTCTTTGTGTGCTTGCAGCCGAACAACTCCTCGTAGTCGTTGTAGTCCTTGGCTCACCAGAGATATTTGTGCGCTTGGAACCAATCGACTCTCTGTAGTCGTTGTCATTCTTGGCTCGCCAGAGTTATTCGTGCGCGAATGAGAGGGAGACGAATTTGTTTCCTTTGATAGAGACGATTGGGACAGACCGCAGAAAGGCGGCCTAACCCTAGTAATGCAGGATTTCAAACTCTTTTCATCTTTGTGAAAATAGGCTATGTTGGGTATTGTATCCACAATGTACCTGATTTGAAGAAGCTCCTGGACAAGCTAAGGTCAATAGACAATGTTTTTGATAAACTCTTTCAAGTTGTGCTTGCAGTTCTTCCACGCTAAGTGCACACCAATGTCAGGGTGCAGTAGGTCAATATACACGGGTCTGCACGACGTAATCCCTCGTTGAGCAGATCAGTGTGTTGGCCTACGTGTACTCTCTCTATTGGAGTGCACTTACTTTCAAGCACAGGGCTATAACTATGCAGGAGTAGACAAGGAGCAAGGATGGGTCAAGGAGCACCTCATGGGTGAAAAGACGAAAATTCGTCTAAGTGTAAATCGACGAGAATCACCAAGTGATTCTCGCCGATTCGGCGAGAATCACTAGTGATTCTCGCCGATTCGTCGAGAATCAGTGGTTGATTCTCGCCGAACTCGATCCAGTCACTTCTAAGCGAGCACCTCTGCTTCTAAGTAAGAATCGACGAGAATCACCAAGTGATTCTCGCCGATTCGGCGAGAATCACTAGTGATTCTCGTCGAATCGTCGAGAATCACTGGTTGATTCTCGCCGTCTCGACCTGGCCTAAAGCAGTGCGTGCAACCAAGGCAAATTCGACGAGAATCATCTTTGATTCTCGCCGAATCGTCGAGAATCACCTTTGATTCTCGGCGACTCGGCGAGAATCACTTTCGATTCTCACCGATTTTGACTTGGGCATTTTTCTGGATCTTCCTGAACCGGATTCTGCCGCTGTCAATGTTCTGGACCGGGATTTTGGGATTCTTCTTGTGGGTCCCACAACGGTCTTATTCAAGTTGTATACAGTATATATATTCGGGTATTTTGAACGGAATACTCAGACAGAAAGAAGCCGAGCAAGAGAAAACCCTAAAATCGCGAAATCGCTCCGCCGCATCCGTCGCCGCTCGCGCTAGTCGGTCGCCGCTGTTGATCGCATTTCTTCCTGATCTCCGGTGACAGAAGCTTAGCCAAGCTTTGAGTCTCACGTGTATATCCAGAGATCTCTTGTCTCTCGATTTGGTGATCGGGAAAAATTCCCCGTCCGAATCGATCGAGACGACCGATCCTCGTGTGACCGTTGGAAGACCAAGCTAGCTTCGCTACGAAGATTGGATCTCTAAGTTCAGCAGCCGCTCATCATCATAGCCGCCGATCCCGAAGCAAGCCGCCGCTCGTCTTGCCGCCGCCGGTTCCGGGGAGATCCTTTCCAAGAGAGACCAAGGTTGTAGACTCTTCGTTGACTTCACGAACACGTCGTCGAACTAAGAGGAACACCGTAGTCTCCAAACGAAGTTTGTATCTCATGTACATTCTATTTTGCTTTTGTTGTAAAGGAACGATTGTTCCGTGTTGTAAGGGTTGGGTGCAACCCGGTTTGTGGGAGTGTTGACTCCTACGTGTGGAATGGTTTCTTCCGATAGTGCAAGGATTGGATTTCAATCCTGTTGGAGAAGTGACCGAGTCGTCCCGTGTTGGGAGATAGGTCGAAGGGGGAAAGTGGATGTACCCAAGTCGGGGAACCACTATAAATTGCCTGTGTTTTCTGTGTGCTGTGCCGTTTATCTTTATTGTGCAGGTACTATTATAAATTCCGCAAAAGCGCTACACGTCACCTATTCCCCCCCCCCATAGGTGCACATAGTTGACACTAGGTGGACTTTCAAGTGGTATCAGAGGGAGGTTACTCATCAAAAAGGTTAACACCTTGAGTTGAATCCTGCCACTAGTGTCAACAAGGAGGCAAACATCTACTATGGATGGGCACAAGTTCTCCGACAAGATCCCAGTGTGCACCAGGCTCAACTTTCCTATCTGGAAGGAAAGGATCAGGTTCTACATGGAATAAGTGGATCCTCGACTTTTCATGATCGTGCAGGAGGGATCTTATGTCCCCACTAAGGCCTCCACCATTGATCCCACCAAGAAAGTGCCGAAGACACTTTCTGAAATGGACAAGGACGAGATGGTGCTAGTGGGACTTGACATGAAGGCACGAAACATTCTGGTCAATGCAGTTGATGACTCTATGATGCAAAACTTCAGCAACTGCAGGACAGCACAGGAGATCTAGCAGTGCCTGATCATCCTATTGGAGGGCACGGATGAAGTGAGGGATGATCGGAGATCCCTCCTGAACCAGAAATATGAGGCCTTCAGACAAGGGCCTAAGGAAGAGATCGGAGTCACATACGAGAACTTCCTCAAGATTGTCAACGCCCTCAAAGGCTACGGAAGAGTGTTCACTAATGGTGAACTCAATGATAAATTCCTTAGGTCCCTTACTAAGGAATGAGACACAAAGATCTGCGCCATCAGATAATTTGGCAGACTAGCTGAAACTGATCCACAAATTCTGTTTGGAAAGCTGATGTCCTATGAGCTTCAGCTGAACACCAAAAAAGCAGAAGAAGAAGCTGAGAAGGCGGCAGCGAAAGAAAAGACCGTGGCTCTAAAAGCCAGTCACTCCAGAAAAGGCAAGGGTGCGGTTTCGTACCGTGCTAGGAAAAAGGATGAGGAGGAGGACTCTGAGCCATGCTCCTCCAGCTCAGAGCTGTCGGAGGAGGATTTCTCCCTCATCACTCGAGAGTTCAAGAAGTTCCTCAAGATGAGGAATCAAAGAAAGAGAGACGGCTCCTCCTCCAGGCATCAGAAGAAAAATTATTCTTCTGACAGGTATGCATCTAGACCGAACAAACATCGCTCCTCTGACATTATTTGCTTTGGATGCAATAAGCCAGGACACGTCGTGGCTGACTGCTATCAAGGCAAGAGAGAAAAAGGGAAAGAAGAGGAGCACAAATCCTCTAGAGATAAGAAGAAGGAGCGGAGCTACATCGCCAAAAGGCCAAAGACACTGAGTGAGTCTGATTTCTCAGACACCAGTGATGATGAGGAAGCCTACTTCGGGCTGGTGGGTCGCTCGGACTCAGAAGGAGAATGTCCCCCATTTACTGGGAAGGTAAAAACTCACACCCCTCTCTCCGACTCCGACTCTAACCCTGAGTCTCAGGATGATGAACCTGAGGATAGCCCTTCGGCCCGTGAAGCGGAGCTCCTCGAGAAATATGAGCTTCTGCTCAACTCTTTCGAGGAGTGCCGTAAGAGACTGAAGGCTGAGAAGAAGGAAGTGAAATTCCTTAAGGGTGAGTGTGTATCCCTAAGGGAAGAGGTCACTAGCTTGATTTCTCTCCGACAGGAGCACCTTGACCTGACTTCAAAGCATTCAGAGTCTTTGAAGCTCCTTGATCTTAAGCAGGAGGAAGTCGACAAGTTGGAAGAACTACTTGCGGCAAAAAGGAAGATCGTCAAGAGCTTCTCTATGCCAAAAACAGTTCTTCCAGTCGTTGATACCTTCTCTGCTCAGGCCAAAGGAGCTGGCTTGGGGCATGTAGGGGTTTCTGGTTCCTCATCCAGGAGAAACAGGAACCAGAGGAAGAATAAGGCCGCCAAGAATGCCTCTGCTGATGAAAAGGGAAAGGCTCCGCTTAGTCCTGTTGCGTTCAGAAAGCCTGGCTTTCCTTGCAACCAACATGACCTTGAGTCAACATTTGGCCATCATTTCCGGCCCTCGGTTGCAAAGCCAAAGAGCCGATATGACGGTTGGACCTTTCCCCGGAACTTCGGTGAGAGTGCCTTCAAGGCACCTTATGAGGAAATCCACATGGGAAATTATGGTCCGTTCTCTAGCGGCCATAATGGAAAGCAGGCACCAAAAGCCAAGCCTGTTATACAGAAGGTGACGAAGTCATGTGACTGCTGTCACCATGAGGCCTCCTCCTCCAGATCCAAGGCCCCAACTGTACCCACCGTTCCCAGGGTAAGGCAGGAGCCTAGGAAGAGGTACAACAGATTCGACTGTTGGTGCTATGGCAAAGTCGGTCACTTTGCCGTGGATTGTTGGTTTAATCCAAGGCATTACGAGACTCCCCATGTTAGCAATGCGGGGCCGACCACTCGTAGGGTTAACCAACCGAGGGGGAGTGTGCTAACCAGGAATCTTGGACCCAAGTTCGATTGGGTTCCTAAGGCAAATTATTTTTGTTTTGCAGGTATGTCCAAAGGCCACCAAAACGCCGATCTGGTATTTGGACAGTGGATGCTCCCGGCATATGACTGGGACAAGAAGCCTGCTGCGTGATTACACTCCAGTGGAGAATGGACCCAAAGTCATCTTTGGAGGGTCAGATCGAGGAGTCACCAGAGGTTACAGTATGATTTCCAACGGTATAATCTCTATCACCGACGTGGCTTATGTTGAACGGTTAAACCATAACCTAATCAGTGTAAGTCAGTTATGTGATAAAGGTTATGACGTTAAGTTCTGCAAGGATAAATGTCTGATAATTTCACGTACCTCTTCTGAGACGGTATTATCAGGCATTAGGAGCAGAAATATCTTCTGCTTAGATTTTCTCAGTTTAGATTCATCTACCCTCGTATGCCTTGTGGCAACAGGCAGTGCATCTCTGTGTGAACAATGGCACAAGAGATTGACACATATTAATTTCAAGACAATTAGTATGCTGTTTTCTAAGAACTTAGTAAGGGATGCTCGCAGTATCAAGTGCATCAAAGATAGCCCTTGTCCTGCATGCCAGATGGGCAAACAGACTCGGGCTACCTTTAAGAGCATTGCAGACAAAGACTCTTCCCGATGTCTTTACCTTTTACATATGGACTTGTTTGGTCCAATGCAAGTTCATAGCTTGGGAGGCAAGTCCTATAGGCTAGTGATAGTTGATGATCATTCTCGATTTACTTGGGTGTTATTTTTGAAACGAAAGTCAGATACGTTTGACATCTTCACTAGTTTTGTCAAGCAGGTTCAGAACGAATTTAACTGCTCTGTGGTCAAAATCAGAAGTGACTATGGAACAGAATTCGAATCTGGTGCTATGACAGAGTTTTGTGAAGAACAAGGTATCTTTCATGAGTTTTCCTCCCCGCGCACTCCTCAGCAAAATGGAGTTGCGGAGAGGAGAAATAGAACTCTCATTGAAGCCTGCACGACAATGTTGAAAGATGCTTCTCTCCCGAAATACTTCTGGGCAGAGGCTGTCAATACAGCTTGTCATGTACAAAACTGAGCATTGATCAACAAGCATCATCGTAAGACGCCTTACGAGCTACTGAAAGGCAGGAAACCAACCATGTCCTACTTGAGGATTTTTGGTTGCAGATGCTATGTACTGAATAAAGGGAAGTACCCGCGTACTAAATTTGGTGAAAAATGCTTCGAAGGCATATTCATGGGCTATAGTTCCCACAGTCGGGCATATAGGGTCTTCAATAAGAAAACCCTAGTGGTAGAAGAATCAATAAATGTTGTATTTAATGAAGGAAGTTTGCTTAACAGCAACTCTTCCAGTGGTATTCTTGAAGATGCAGGTGCACGACTGGAACAGCTTAGTCTGGATGAGACCGCTAAAGATGACACTCCTAAGTACGTCAAAGTCACCACCTCCACGTCATCTGAAAATGTTGAAGATCAAAATGGAACAAATCTCTTAGAAGAAAGAGAAGCCCAAGATGTAGTTGAAGCTCCAGACGCCAGACTTCTAGAGCTCTGGCACGTGAGGGATCATCCTAGAGATCAGATCATCGGAGATCCTCGTGTCGTTGTCAGAACTCGAAGAGGTACTGATAACGAAGTATTGCATCTTAGCTTCCTGTCACAGGTTGAGCCAAAGAAGTTCGACGAGGCGAACAAGGATGCGGCATGGATTCTTGGCATGCAAGATGAACTACATCAATTCGAACGTTGCAACGTTTGGACGCTAGTTCCCAGACCATGCAAGCAGAATGTGATTGGCACCAAGTGGATCTTGAGAAACAAGCTGGATGAACATGGTGTCATCATAAAGAACAAGGCAAGGCTGGTGGCTCAAGGTTACAGACAGGAGGAGTGGATTGACTTCGACCAGACCTTCGCACCAGTAGCAAGGCTCGAGGCAATCAGATTGTTCCTGGCGTATGCTTCACACAAAGGATTCACAGTCTATCAAATGGATGTGAAATCAGCATTCTTGAACGGAGACCTGAAAGAGGAAGTATACGTCGCTCAACCCCCAGGTTTTGTCGATCCTACTTATCCTAATCATGTTTATTTTCTTAATAAAGCCTTATATGGGTTGAAACAAGCTCCACGAGCTTGGTATGAGACTTTATCTAGTTTTCTTCTTGAGAACAAGTTCTCTAGAGGTAAAATAGATAAAACATTGTTTCTCAGGGAAGTCAAAGGCAAGATTTTGCTGGTGCAAATCTATGTCGATGACATAATATTCGGTTCAACGGACAACAATCTTTGCAAAAAGTTTTCTAAACTTATGCAAGGAAAGTTTCAAATGAGCAGTATGGGAGAGCTCAAGTATTTCTTAGGACTTCAAGTGAAACAGTCTGAGGATGGAATCTTCATATCTCAGACGAAGTTCACAAATGAACTCCTTAAGAAATTCGGTATGGAGAGTGCAACCTCTATGAGGACTCCAATGGGATCCACCATGTCTCTGGATAAGGATGAGAAAGGTAAACCTTTCGATGAAACCAAATACAGAAGCATCATTGGATCCCTGCTCTACCTTACTGCCAGTAGACCGGATATCATGTTCTCCACATGTGTCTGTGCCAGATATCAGGTGAACACTAAGGAATCTCACTATGTCGCTGCAAAGCGAATTCTAAGATACCTTAAAGGTACTCCCAATCTTGGCTTGTGGTACCCGAGAAACAATGATGTCGAGCTAATAGGTTTTTCAGATGCTGATTTTGCAGGAAGTAGGGATGACAGGAAAAGCACCTCCGGGACGTGTCAATTCCTCGGCAGGAGGCTTATCTCTTGGAACAGCAAGAAACAGAATTGTGTTGCAACCTCCACAGCAGAGTTTGAGTACATCTCGGCAGGCAGCTGTTGCGCACAACTCCTATGGATCAGAAACCAGTTAGCCGACTACGACCTTCAGTTCAAAGACATACCAATATACTGCGACTCCTCCAGTGCAATTGCCATTGCCAACAATCCGGTCTCGCACAGCAGAATGAAGCATATTGAAGTGCGCTACCACTTCATTCGGGAGCACGTGGAAAATAAGGACATCTTTCTCTGTTATGTCCCCACGGACAAGCAGATTGCTGATATATTCACAAAGCCCTTAGACGAGGCCAAGTTCAATCTTTTCAAGACTGAATTGGGGATGCTCAATTTTGAGGAATGAAGACTACAGAAGCTCCAGGCTCGTGCACGATCTGAGGGGGAGCAAGGAACTCAAGTGTGAGCACAGACGCAAGAACTGAGGGGGAGCAAGGGGTCAAATGCTCCGACCCCGATTTGCAGAAGCCGAAAAGGGGGAGATTACCCTCTTGGCTAAGGCTAAGGTGGCTCCAAGCTTGCTCCCACAAAATTGGTATTGGTAACTCACTCAACTCAATTTCAAGTTTATGGTTTTCATTCCCATATGCTCTATTCACCTTAGCTTGTAGGGTTTAGGCTTCTTCAAATAGGGGGAGATTGTTGGGTATTGTATCCACAATGTACCTGATTTGAAGAAGCTCCGGGACAAGCTAAGGTCAATAGACAATGTTTTTGATAAACTCTTTCAAGTTGTGCTTGCAGTTCTTCCACGCTAAGTGCACACCAATGTCAGGGTGCAGTAGGTCAATATACACGGGTCTGCACGACGTAATCCCTTGTTGAGCAGATCAGTGTGTTGGCCTACGTGCACTCACTCTATTGGAGTGCACTTACTTTCAAGCACAGGGCTATAACTATGCAGGAGCAGACAAGGAGCAAGGATGGGTCAAGGAGCACCTCATGGGTGAAAAGACGAAAATTCATCTAAGTGTAAATCGACGAGAATCACCAAGTGATTCTCGCCGATTCGGCCAGAATCACTGGTGATTCTCGCCGATTCGTCGAGAATCAGTGGTTGATTCTCGCCGAACTCGATCCAGTCACTTCTAAGCGAGCACCTCTGCTTCTAAGTAAGAATCGACAAGTGATTCTCGCCGATTCGGCGAGAATCACTAGTGATTCTCGTCGAATCGTCGAGAATCACTGGTTGATTCTCGCCGTCTCGACCTGGCCTAAAGCAGTGCGTGCAACCAAGGCAAATTCGACGAGAATCATCTTTGATTCTCGCCGAATCGTCGAGAATCACCTTTGATTCTCGGCGACTCGGCGAGAATCACTTTCGATTCTCACCGATTTTGACTTGGGCGTTTTTCTGGATCTTCCTGAACCGGATTCTGCCGCTGTCAATGTTCTGGACCGGGATTTTGGGATTCTTCTTGTGGGTCCCACAACGGTCTTATTAAAGTTGTATACAGTATATATATTCGGGTATTTTGAACAGAATACTCAGACAGAAAGAAGCCGAGCAAGAGAAAACCCTAAAATCGCGAAATCGCTCCGCCGCATCCGTCGCCGCTCGCGCTAGTCGGTCGCCGCTGTTGATCGCATTTCTTCCCGATCTCCGGCGACAGAAGCTTAGCCAAGCTTTGAGTCTCACGTGTCTATCCAGAGATCTCTTGTCTCTCGATTTGGTGATCGGGAAAAACTTCCCCGTCCGAATCGATCGAGACGACCGATCCTCGTGTGACCGTTGGAAGACCAAGCTAGCTTCGCTACGAAGATTGGATCTCTAAGTTCAGCAGCCGCTCATCATCATAGCCGCCGATCCCGAAGCAAGCCGCCGCTCGTCTTGCCGCCGCCGGTTCCGGGGAGATCCTTTCCAAGAGAGACCAAGGTTGTAGACTCTTCATTGACTTCACGAACACGTCGTCGAACTAAGAGGAACACCGTAGTATCCAAACAAAGTTTGTATCTCGTGTACATTCTATTTTACTTTTGTTGTAAAGGAACGATTGTTCCGTGTTGTAAGGGTTGGGTGCAACCCGATTTGTGGGAGTGTTGACTCCTACGTGTGGAAGGGTTCCTTCCGATAGTGCAAGGATTGGATTTCAATCCTGTTGGAGAAGTGACCGAGTCGTCCCGCGTTGGGAGATAGGTCGAAGGGGGAAAGTGGATGTACCCAAGTCGGGGAACCACTATAAATTACCTATGTTTTCTGTGTGCTGTGCCGTTTATCTTTATTGTGCAGGTACTATTATAAATTCCGCAAAAGCGCTACACGTCACCTATTCTCCCCCCCCCCCCCATAGGTGCACATAGTTGACACTAGGTGGACTTTCAGGCTACCACCGGCAGTAAGACTAGCGCCCAGCGGTAGGTTTGCACGGTTGCTGTGCCAGCTGTCATCCAAATTTGGAATAATATTTCAGATTGATGTTTTTCCTTTTCATAGAGCTAGTGCCCAACGGTAGAAGGTTGCGCCACACGGTATGTCAGTAAGTCGATGAATCCTTCTCGTGAAAAAGCTAGCGCGGCGCGGTAACCACTATCGCCTGGCGGTAGGTCTGTTACACGAGGAATCCTTCTCGACATTCATTGAGGGGCTAGTGCGGTGCGGTAAAAACTATATCCTGGTGGTAGATCGGTTACTCGAGAAATTCTTCTCGCCACTCATCGAGAGACTAGCGCGGTGCGGTAAGCACTACCGCTTGGCGGTAGTTCCCCGAGAGGCCGGCCAAAATAATTCCTTGCGTTAACACGGGCATTAGGGCTAGAGCGACACGAAAGTTTCCCGAGCGCCCTACCTAATTAATTCACGACTACCACCCGACGATAACTATTATCTCTTGGCGTTAGCATCCATAGGAGACTTCTTTTATTTTCTTGAACATGTGAACCTGCACACTCTATCAATACAAGACGTGATCAAATACAGCTGGGATTTGATATTCTCAAACATAGGGAATATGTAACAGCGGTTCCAACAAACTCGCCCTTTTGATAATATCAAATCCTGTTCATGAGAAATAACAATGTGCATGATATAGTAAATATATATATAAGAGATAGTCTTGAACATTTATGTTTCAGGTTTACTATATAGCTCCCCAACATACACGCTCCCCCTACCTACGTGTTCTACACGCTCCCCCTATATGGATACCACTCCTACATAAAATATTCCTAGTTGAGATATTTCTTCAAGAACATTCTTCCCCTTTTTGTAGTATCAAAAAGAGGGTGGGATAGAGCATATTAGAGAGTAGAGCATTTCTATGAGACCACTGGTTGATTACTATAGGTTTCCACTTGAAAAAGACATATTACCGTTTATGAAGATAATTATTATGATCGGGCATAAGTAAAGTATCAACGTCCTATGATTACTCCCCCTACATAGATGCTTTCTATACATAATTTAATGTACCCCCCCTACATAAAGAAATTGATGCTCGATGTTCTCCCCATTTTTGGTAGAATAGAAGAAGGGTAAAGGTGAGTGTATGCAATGATAATTAAAACGGTCTATGTTAGAGAAGAAAAATTGGATACATTGTGCAAGATCATAGATAACTCTCTTTCACATATTGGGCAAAATGTATGCATGATTGAATAAAATCTAAACATAGCACTTGTTAAGCTCATAATACCACTTAGTACCCATATTTTAGTGCTTCACCTGGTGTAAAACCTTGGGCTCACTGGAGGCGGCTCAAATAGCAATGTTGAGAAGGTGGCAAGTGGAACTGCAGAGGCGAGTGGGACCATGGGGTCCACACACCGGAGGCAAGATAGGAGCATCAGAGTAGGCGAGGTGGCTCTCGCCTCACGAGCTGGCTTATGTGAGGAGACCACTCTCTCAGGGCGGGAGACTGATGAAATGAGTAGGTAGGCTCGTCTCGCTCGCTGGATATTTTCTCACTCACCATGTGAGGAAAAAAGTTGTTTTTACTTTCTTATTCCCAAGGGGGATTTTAATCTTTTACCCCTGGTAATTTTACCCTTATGCCCCTGGTGATCTGCGTATAACCCTTCAGAACAGCGAAGTTTGGCTGTTAGCAGACCCAGTCCAGGGTATTTTGGTAATTTCAGGTCAGTTCAGTTTTGTTATTGGCATGTCAAACTCAGAGCCTATAAATAGACCGATAAGGTGCCTCGAAAATGATTATTGAACCCTTTCTATCTACTTCCTCCAATGCACCTAGCTCAGCACTGGCTAGGGAGGGGGGAGAACTTCTGATTCTTCTGGGTAAGAGGTGGGACCTCTGAGCTGAGACCCTCGGTTTGTTTCTGGTTCTGAGACTCACATCGAGAGGGCGGTTTGAGAAGAGTAGGTATGAGCTGCAACATGGGTCCGAACTCTAGGCGAAGTTGGGTTACTGGCTTCAATATTTTTGGTGCGGTGAGCGTGGACCATAGATTACACAGAAGAATCTTGAGCTACCTCATGGCGGTAGGACATGGAGAAGGAGACGGGGATGGGTCAGAGAACCAGGGAGGATTCGTAAGAAGGGAGGAATTCATGGCGTCTATCAAAGGCATTATGGACATGTTATAGGGGATCTCGCGGCAGGATGACTACTCGACCCCGTTGCCTCAGGCACTCGCTCTCACACAGCAGGATGAGATCGTCTCGGCAAGATTTGGAGAGGATTCCCTCGGGAGGTGACCTGGAAAGGAAGTGATGGTAGAGGGAGGCGGGCGAGACCTGGCGGGAAGAGAGTTGTTCCCAAGCCCTGCGAGTGCCGTCTCGCCAGGAAACGCCGTCATGTGAGTGGGAGCGACGAGACCAGTGGTAAGAGGGTCTCCATTCTGCGAGTTGATCCTATCAACTCCAGTCCAAGAAGGGTTCAGGGAGCCCAAGATGAACTATTATGCGGGGAAAGATGTCCCTCTCCAGCACCTACAATAGTTCGAACATGCGGTCTCCATCAGGCTGATGATGGACGCATTCAAATGCCATCTTTTCGCCATCACCTTAAAAGATAAAGCTAGGGATTGGTTTCAACTGCTCCCGACAGGCTCAATATACAGCTTTGTCGATCTAATTAGAAGCTTCCAGTTGCGTTTCTCAACTTTAAAGAAAAGGAAGAAGAATCTAGAGTCCAGTTTTCTGATTTGGCAGAGGGAGGATGAGTCCTTGACCCAGTATGTAGATAGGTTCCAGGAATAGATATTGGATATTTAGGAGGTGCCTGGATTTGCCCTCTAGATGACCTTCAACATTGGACTACGAGAGGGATTATTTAAGATGAGCCTCACTCGGAAGGCGCCATTGTCATTTGAAGGATTGATGGAGAAGGCTGCGAAAGAGATAGCAATGGAGGCGGCAAACCCAGCCTTTGCTAGAAAGCTGGTAAGGCTGACGGAGGTCAAATCAAGAGAACCAGGAGGAGGGAGACAACAAGAACAGAGAAGAACGGAAGAGCCGAGGGTGCCAACGTACCAAGAGTTAGGATGGAGGCAGCTGGGAGGCCATGCCTAAGGGCAAGGAAGCCGTTTTCCCCAATGGGGAAGGAACCAACAAGGAGGACCCGAAAGGTTCAACTAGTAGGGGCGGGGTGTAACACCTCCATCCGTTCCATGACATATAATAGAAGGTCCGGTCGGGCCACACACCATATGCCACAAACAGGCAGCGAAGTTACGGGTTAATATAAGAGTTGCGCATCCTAACTCAGAGCATTCTAGCGGAAGCTTTTACGTTGATTGAATTCAACTCATCGGAATGTCCACAATATAAAATTCAGCATTTATATATATATAACAACCCGAAGGAATGTACTGCAAATACACAACAAGCCTTGCCTTATGGCCTTATAGTTAAGCTTTATACATATGGCTTTCATACATCGGCACGCAGGCTAGCCACACATGAAAATACTATCATATGAACTTCTTTGGCCTTCGAGGGCCAGCAAAGCAGCATCAGCAACAACAAGGGCTTCAACCCCCTATTTTTCGCTCGGCTCTCCTGCACCTGCACAGGACAATCCACCACATGGTGGTATACAAGGCAACGGTCAGCGTTCAGCTGACCAATTTATAACGACCCTACCCCTTACCCGGGGCAGTGACATTCCTTCCCTGCATGCACAGCATTTCACAAGCAGATATCTCACATAATGTGCGCATGCACAATCAACAGATCACAAACGTCGCCCACACGGCCCGACGCTCCGTGCATTCAGGGCACATTCTTGGTGTACCGGATATACCAGTCGCCCACCGCCATTCAAGGCCTCAAGCCCAACAACCAACTTGAGCATTTCACTCCACGGCTTTCAGCCGGAGACTTATTCTAAATGGCGCTCAGGCCTAAGAGTCTCGCCATGCATTTCTGCTGAATGCAAGGCACCTAGGTACTCATGGAAGACAACCATAATGCGGATACAGTTCAGCCCATGCACGCTGCTCAACTCGTTAGTTCTATGACCAGACTAACGCGAGTCGGCATCCCCTTATCCATTCAGCACGAGCTCACAAAGCTCACAAATAGCCACACTGTCCCCGAAGGACTGGCTTCACAATCAGAGGTTAGCTAGGAGCCATTGCCAGCGATACTCACTCTGTCCCGGCATTTGCGACAGAACTCACTTTCCATCCCTAGCCCTAACCTTAGCTGGCTCAATCATCGAGCAATCCCTGCAGCCATCTGTAATGCCAGAAACAATGGTATTTCAAAGCATACATCATAAGCACTTTACAGGTATTTTCCTGGACTTTCACTCCAGTACTTCCTGCTACTACCCTTCATAGACACAACCCACCAAATCTGCAAACATAATCATTTATACGCGGAGTCTTCTCCATTGTGCAAAATAAAACATCACCAATCCTTACCAACCTGTCCATATGAGCTTCAAATAGTATGCCCATTCCATACTTCACATTTTCGGATATACATGTAAGACATCTTGGGGATCTCCAAAATCAACCCAAGAGGAATCCCTCAACAATCCACCTATTGGTGGGGGAAACCCATGAATATGCCAAATTAAGGACTTCACATGTCCAAGGAAGAAAGATCGTTACCCTTGACGATCGCTTTGGAGCCATGGAAAACTAGCCAAATGAAAAACACCGCAACGGCCTTGCCTCCACAAATCTGGACTCGACACGCGATTCGGGGCTCTAAAACTCCACCGGCAGCCGGATTCCTCCTCCTTCTTCCTTGCTCTCCTAACTCTCCACCTCTTCCATGGAGAGAGAAAAGCCTTAGATAATGAGAGAGTTATCGTCAACTTATGGCCTTATAACCGCAGGGAGAACTCAGGGCCATTGGATCCTAGTTGAAAGGAATGAATGGCCACAAAAAGCCCTGAAAACCACTTTCTTGGGCCATTAACGGCATGTGACACGCCCGTGTCAGAGGCCGTATACCTTAAGCAACAGAGAAACTGACTTATCCAGACCAGGACACGACCATATGGCACGTGATGACTAGTTTTAGTCATCCTTTTTGGGGGTAATTTAGTATTCAAAATGCTTAATTTTATTTATATTTTATGATTGTTATTTCATGTTTTAATGTTTCTTTACAATATATTAATTCCTAGTGTTATTAGAGTTTTGATATAAAAATCTATATAGTCTTATTATGTGTGTTATGTTATTATATATTATGTTATGTTATGATATGTTTTAATTTTAATGTTGTAATATTTTTATTATTATTGTGTTAGAAATCTTGTTTTAACTTTGTTTTTTTTAACTTTGTTATGTTATGTTATGTTTTAACTTTGTTTTAACTTTTAAAATCTATATAGTCTTATGTTATTATTGTGACTAATCCATGATTGTATTGTCTTTTTTTTGTAGGTTCATGCCCAAGCTTCAAAGCCCATGCAGCCCTTGAATTATTTCACTCAAGCCCACATCAAGAGCAGCCCGAGCTTTCAATTTGGTGCAGCCCTCAAGCTCAAGTCCAACCCATTACATGTGGAACCCGAGCCCATGCAGCCCCTAGCCTCAACCCGAGCCCCTGCAGCCCCTAGCCTCTACCCGAGCCTATTTAAAAGCCCAAAGCAGCCCCCCTAGCCTCTACCCGAGCCCATGTTATGTCCCTCTCTCCTCCATTTAATACATGTATGAACTTTTTGCCTACACATGGCCGGCCACCCCTCTTTCTCTCCCTCTTTTATTTCTTTTTCTTTCATTTATTTAATCCACCTCATGCCCTCTCTCTCCCCTCCTCATTAATTTCCAAATGCATGAATCCCTCTACATGGCCGGCCACCTTTCATGTCATAAATGCATGTTCTCTCTCTCTCTCCCTTCCATTTATTGCATGCATGCATTCATTTTTTCATGCTTGGTCGGCCCCTCTCTTTCCCCCCTCTTTATTCCTCATTCATCCCTTTTTTCCCTCTCTCTCATTCTCATTTAAACTCATACATTCCCCTTTTCTTTTTATTATTATTCTCCTTTTTATTTTCCCAAAAGAAAGTGCATGAATTCTCTCCACCTCATTTATTGCCATGCATGCACTTCTCTCCCTACATGGCCGGCCACGCCCCTTGCCCCCTCTTCTTCATTTCATTCTAGAACCTTCTCCCTCATCTATAAAAAGAACCCATATCCCATGCTTTTGAGAGATTGAATTTTGGAGAGCAAGTGAAGTGCTAGTTTAAGTGGAGAGTGCTTGTGAGTGTTAGTTTTATTATTGTATTAGTTCTCTTTTCAATTAGTGCAAGTTTTTTTCATTAGTGCAAGTTTTCTTTATAGCATAGTCTAGCCATCCTTTTAATATTTTTGTGTACCTCTTTTTAGTAATATCAATGAAATTCTCTTCTCTTTATTTTGTTGTTTCCTTTTGCAATATGCATAGCTAATTCCCTCTTAGCATTTGATCATGAGGATCCATGATTTGAAATGAGAATTATTTTTGTTTCATAGCTTTATTTTTGCGTAATTCTACTCGGTCCTTCTTTGAATAATTATTGTGTCGACTCCGTATTTCCGGTATACGGTAGTAGGCTTATGATCTCATATTCGAGTAGCCGAGAGGCTCGTGGATGTGAAAGATCACTCAAAGAAGGAAGGAGTTGAACGCAACCCTAGAGATAGGACGACGTAAATCCTCCGGATTTGAGTCAAATCCAATAGTGCGGATCATCTCGATAATGCAACTTTAGGCTTCTTTGGTTTGTAAAGAGATTTCGATCAAAGAGTCTATAAGTTAGGAGACCTAATGCTCTAGCGAGATTTTGTCTCATTTTCGGATCCGTCACGGCCGAGTTGGATTTGCAAATTTAAAGCTATGCCCTTTTATTTTCTCGTTTCATTTCATGGTGAATCAATGATCGAATGCTAGCTTTTTTTATATAAGTTTTCGTCTCGCAATTTATCGTTCATTTTACTTTTAAAAAAAATTCTCAAAATTCCAATAGTCTTCCGATAGGATAATAGTTAGAGCGTGAGTAGAAGTACTTGACAACCCCGTGTTTAAATACGACCTTGGTACTACAATTCGACAGGTACGCTTGCCTGTTCGGGTTTTGGCCCACCAAGTTTTTGGCGCCGTTGCCGGGGAATTTTCTTCGTCAATATTTTGAAAACGCTTGCGCTATTACTTCTCCAAAAAAAAATTTATAATTTATATATTTAAATATTTATAATCAACCCACTTCACCTTATTTCTACCCCACCTAAAATCTCTCGAAAAGGGTAAGGGGCTTTAAGCGCCACCATTTTACCTAGTACTGGGCGAACCCTTCACCGGGTAGTCCTCGGGAAGTTCGAGAGCCATGCCATCTAAAAAAAAATCATTTTTTCAAAAAACAAAACAAAAAAATTTTCCTTTCTTTTCCCTCTTTTTTCTTTCTTTTCCAAGCTTTCATTCTCATCTTCCCTCGTTTTCTTTACTAGTGCATGACCCGAGCGAATCCGTCGCTACTTGTTGATTTGGACCCAGAAATCGAACGCTCCTTTC
This sequence comes from Platanthera guangdongensis, assembly GCA_039583875.1. Taxonomy (NCBI): domain Eukaryota; kingdom Viridiplantae; phylum Streptophyta; class Magnoliopsida; order Asparagales; family Orchidaceae; genus Platanthera; species Platanthera guangdongensis. The sequence goes on from CM077157.1 coordinate 74,938,197, forward strand.
GGAGACAACTACGATTCGGGGCTTCCACTTCTCAAACAGCGGTTGAGGATTCCTTCGGGGATTGTAATTATTCTGAAATGGGAGATCCCAACCCAGGAATGGCTCAGCAAAGGACTATGTCCGATTATGCTCGACCCATCCTGGAGGGGACTGAAACAAGTATTGTTCGACCTGCAATTGCGAACAATAACTTCGAGCTTAAGCCTAGCATCATACAAATGGTGCAACAATATGTACAGTTCGACGGATTACAAGATGAAGATCCGAACTTGCATATTGCAAATTTTCTTGAAATCTGTGACACCTTCAAAATAAATGGTGTCTCAGATGATGCTATAAGGCTAAGACTCTTCCCCTTCTCCTTAAGAACTAAAGCCAAACAGTGGTTGAGCACTCTTCCAAGAGGATCAATCACTACTTGGAACATTTTAGTCGATAAATTTCTTGCTAGATATTTTCCTCCCGCTAAAACTGCTAAGTTAAGAAATGACATAACTTCTTATTCTCAAATTGCTTCTGAGACCCTCTATGACACTTGGGAGAGGTTCAAAGAACTTTTGAGAAGATGCCCACATCATGCTCTGCCTGTATGGTTGCAGGTTCAGACATTTTATAATGGGCTAAACCAAGAGACAAAGCAAATGATAGATGCCGCTTCCGCTGGTTCTTTAGACCGCAAAACTCCGGAAGCCGCTCTTGAGCTTATCGATGACATGACGATGAACACTTATCAGTGGAATTCGTCCAGGTCTCGCCCATCTAAACCTGCAGGTATCTATGAAGTGGATTCGGTGACGCAACTGGCGATGCAAGTGGAAATGCTGAACAAGAAGATCTCGGAGATGACTGCTCCCTCCGCCGCTAAGGTATATGAAAATGCTGCTGCTGCCGAGCAGGTGGATTATCTGGGGAACATACCCAGGCCTGCTCAAAATAATTCTGCCAATAATTTTTCTACTTTTTCGAATTTTTCTTCTCCTCCTAGTTTTAATGCTGCTACGAATTCTTATCATCCTGGATGGCGTAACCATCCTAATTTTTCATGGAGTAATAATGCTAACGTAGTACGCCCACCGCACGATTTTACACCACCACCACCACCACAACAAGATTTTCAAAAACCTTCCCCTTTGGAAGAGATCTTTTCTAAGTATATAAGCTCAAACGATGCTACTATTAGAAATATAACGGGATCAATTAAAAATTTAAAAAATCAGGTCGGCCAACTTGCCAAGGCTTTTTATGAGAGACCACCTAGAACTCTTCCCTCGAACACTGAGCCTAACCCAAGGGAACATGCAAATGCGATTTCCCTTCGGAGCGGTAAAGTTGTTAACGAGCCCACCACAAGGGAAGAGCCAAGGGTGATTTTCCCTCCTGTTTTTACCCCCATGGAAAATGACAACTTAGATCTTGAAAAAGAAAAATCTACACTTGAAAAAGAAAAGGATAGCTCTATTATTTCTGATTCTGAAAAAAAGACAAATGGTTTTCAAAATGATGCTTCAATTGTTCTAAAGGAATTTCCGGCACCTCCTTATCCGGCTAGACTTAGGCAAGAAAAATTAGATAATCAATATCAACGCTTTCTTGAAATATTTAAACAAATTCATATTAATTTGCCGTTTCATGAATCGATTAGCCAAATGCCTAAGTACGCCAAATATTTTAAAGATTTATTAACGAACAAAAAGAAATTAGAAAATTTATCGCATGTAACGTTAAATGAAGAATGCTCGGCGGTCGTTAAAAACTCTACTCTTCCTAAAAAGATAAACGATCCGGGTAGTTTTTCCATTCCTTGCGTCTTTGGTGATCTTTTCGTTAAACACGCGTTAGCGGATCTAGGAGCGAGCATCAACTTGATGCCTTTTTCTTTATTTAAAAGCTAGGTTTGGGCACTCTCAACCCTACGCGCATGAGTATTCAGTTAGCCGATCGTTCGATTAAGTATCCGTTAGGAGTCGTTGAGGATGTGTTAGTGAAGGTCGACAAATTTATCTTCCCGGTGGATTTTGTCATTCTTGATATTGAAGAGGACATCAAGGTCCCTCTTATCCTTGGTCGACCTTTCCTAGCCACCGCTCGCGCAATTATAAATGTGAGTGAGGGAAAACTTTTTCTGCATGTAGGAGATGAGGAAGTAATATTTGATATTAATAAATCGATGAAAAACTCTTTACAAAATGATGACTCTTGTTTTTTCATTGATGATTTAAAAGAAGACTCCTATTTCCCTCCAAATGATTTTTCTTCTTCCTTTTTTGGACCCTCATCAACTATTTTTGAAAACACTATTATGTTCATACAAGCACCATTCGAAAATGACTCTGATTTTGGACAATAAAATCTTATTTTTGAAAATGATAAAAATTTGCCAAATTATTTTGAAAAACCACCTGACCCTGCAAAAAAAAATTATCATGTTAAGAACTTCCGCCAGCATAAAAATTTTAAACCGGGCGATCAGGTTCTTCTTTTAAATTCACGTTTACGTATTTTCTTTGGAAAATCTAAATCTCGTTGGTCTGGACCGTTTGCGGTCAAGGATGTTTTTTATGATGGAATTGTGTTACTTTCGCACCCCGATAGGGGGGATTTTAAAGTAAATGGCCGTAGACTTAAACTTTATTTTTCTAATGATTATGTGCCTCCTGCAAAGGAGAATCTTGTGTTGGACTCTTAAACATTTATCTTGTGTGGGACATTTTTTTTATTTTATTTTTGGACTTATTATTATTATTCTGAAACTCTTTTATTCGGACTTTAAATGATTGTAATAAAAACCATTATCGGGCATCTGCCCATGGACTCTATCTATTTTTTTCTTTTATTTTGCTCTTCCTACCGGAGGCCAATCAAGTCCATGTTCGTGGTCGCCGCTCCGCCATTGCTGATATCAGATGGATCAAGTCATACCTGCTGACGATCAAGTACTCTCAAAAGCAAGCATGGGGGAGCGACATCCGCCTTCATCTCACAAACCCGGGGAAGTCCTGTTCTTATTTATTTATTTTTCCAGCATTTTTCTTTTTCTCTTCTTCTCAGTCCCCTTCTCTTTTTCTTTATGTTTTCTTCATTGAGGGCAATGAAGGATTTAAGCATGGGGGGGTCTAGTTTCTTTTGGTCTTTTCTTTTCTGTTCTTCTTCTTTCAAAAGAAAAAAATTTTTTATGTCTTAAATTAGTATAGTATTTTATGTCATCAAAATCTAAAATCCAAAAAAATTATAAACTATAAAACCCAAAAAAATTAGAAAAACAAAAATCAAAAAAAGCTATTTGAAAAACAAAACCTAAAATTATTTCTATCTTTATTTTTATGTTTCTTCTAGTGAAGTGTAGGCCCGTGCGGTTTTTGTAGTTCTATGTAGAATCCTTTGAAAATGTTTTCTAAACTTATCATTTTAGCATAGTTTAGTTCTACTAGTTTGTTTTTCTTAAATATAGGCATCCGATTTTTACGTTTTAAGTTAGCAATTTGTAGTTATGTCTTTTTATTCGGTTAGTTGCTTACGAATGGTTACTAGGTAATGTTATCTCTTTTTCATTTGCGGGGTAGTCTTTCTTGGTGTCTAGAACTTGTACCGAGCTACTCTCGAAACATTTGCGCCGTTTTTACGTTCTTTAGAAATGATTTATGCCACCATTTGAATAGTTTGAGCTTTTCTTGCCCACCAAAAACAAAACCCTTGCAAAACAATTTTGGGCCTTTTCCTTTTTTCCTTGTTTTAGCTCCACCTTTCATTTCATTATATTCACCAAAGCCAAATATCTTTCCTATTTTTGCACTATAAATTTGAGCTTACAAATTATTTTTGTGGGAAGGGTATTATTTTTGAAATGAATAGGAAATTCTCAAGCTTATTTTTGGAGCTTTCTTATCAAATGTTATTCAAAAGGAAAAAATTGAGAAAGAGAAAAAAATATATCATTACAAAATCAAAAAAAAAATGAATGCAAAAAGTTTATGTTTGGCCAAGTTTATAAAAGAAAAAAATTTCATGTCCTTGTTTTTGTAGTTTCATATTGGAGAAATGACATACTTGTTATTTCTCATTTTTTATTATGCCTTATTTATTTTTGAGCTCACCTTGGTTTAGTGCCTCAAACTTTCATGTTTATCTTTGATTCCACTTCCTAATCATTTACCTAAGCCAAGTTTTAATGCCTAGTAGAAGTCCTAATGATCTTAGAACTTAATTTCGCGTAGTGGAGAAAGTGTGAACGTACAAGCCTATGGCCACCATCATTGATGGATTTCTTTGGAGGTTATCTTGGAGTGTCTTAGGGTTAATGTTTATCTAGCAACCTAGTAGTTTGTTAATGCGCCGTTTATTTAGAACCTCTACTTTTGTTGTCCTTATTTTCATTTATTTTGGATGCCTTGTTTTTAAGATTTAGAAATGTGTAGACTTTTCTTATGTTCTAATGATATTTTTTGGTCTCCACTTTCAAGTTTTCTACTGTGCACTTCTCACCCCACTAGTTGTTAACATAGGAATTAGGATAGTTTAATTTTTCGTGTTTTGTTTTTCTTAATTATGAAACCTAAATTAGCTTTGTTTATTTTCTATTTCCTTCCCTAGTTTTCATCTTTATTTGCTTGAGGGCAAGCAAATGCCTAAGCATGGGGGAATTTGATGACTAGTTTTAGTCATCCTTTTTGGGGGTAATTTAGTATTCAAAATGCTTAATTTTATTTATATTTTATGATTGTTATTTCATGTTTTAATATTTCTTTACAATATATTAATTCCTAGTGTTATTAGAGTTTTGATATAAAAATCTATATAGTCTTATTATGTGTGTTATGTTATTATATATTATGTTATGTTATGATATGTTTTAATTTTAATGTTGTAATGTTTTTATTATTATTGTGTTAGAAATCTTGTTTTAACTTTGTTTTTTTAACTTTGTTATGTTATGTTATGTTTTAACTTTGTTTTAACTTTTAAAATCTATATAGTCTTATGTTATTATTGTGACTAATCCATGATTGTATTGTCTTTTTTTTGTAGGTTCATGCCCAAGCTTCAAAGCGCATGCAGCCCTTGAATTATTTCACTCAAGCCCACATCAAGAGCAGCCCGAGCTTTCAATTTTGTGCAGCCCTCAAGCTCAAGTCCAACCCATTACATGTGGAACCCGAGCCCATTCAGCCCCTAGCCTCAACCCGAGCCCATGCAGCCCCTAGCCTCTACCCGAGCCTATTTAAAAGCCCAAAGCAGCCCCCCTAGCCTCTACCCGAGCCCATGTTATGTCCCTCTCTCCTCTATTTAATACATGCATGAACTTTTTGCCTACACATGGCCGGCCACCCCTCTTTCTCTCCCTCTTTTATTTCTTTTTCTTTCCTTTATTTAATCCACCTCATGCCCTCTCTCTCCCCTCCTCATTAATTTCCAAATGCATGAATCCCTCTACATGGCCGGCCACCGTTCATGTCATACATGCATGTTCTCTCTCTCTCTCCCTTCCATTTATTGCATGCATGCATTCATTTTTTCATGCGTGGCCGGCCTCTCTCTTTCCCCCCTCTTTATTCCTCATTCATCCCTTTTTTCCCTCTCTCTCATTCTCATTTAAACTCATACATTCCCCTTTTCTTTTTATTATTATTCTCCTTTTTATTTTCCCAAAAGAAAGTGCATGAATTCTCTCCACCTCATTTATTGCTATGCATGCACTTCTCTCCCTACATGGCCGGCCACCCCCCTTGCCCCCTCTTCTTCATTTCATTCTAGAACCTTCTCCCTCATCTATAAAAAGAACCCATATCCCATGCTTTTGAGAGATTGAATTTTGGAGAGCAAGTGAAGTGCTAGTTTAAGTGGAGAGTGCTTGTGGTGTTAGTTTTATTATTGTATTAGTTCTCTTTTCAATTAGTGCAAGTTTTTTTCATTAGTGCAAGTTTTCTTTATAGCATAGTCTAGCCATCCTTTTAATATTTTTGTGTACCTCTTTTTAGTAATATCAATGAAATTCTCTTCTCTTTATTTTGTTGTTTCCTTTTGCAATATGCATAGCTAATTCCCTCTTAGCATTTGATCATGAGGATCCATGATTTGAAATGAGAATTATTTTTATTTCATAGCTTTATTTTTGCGTAATTCTACTCGGTCCTTCTTTGAATAATTATTGTGTCGACTCTGAATTTCCGGTATACGGTAGTAGGCTTATGATCTCATATTCGAGTAGCCGAGAGGCTCGTGGATGTGAAAGATCACTCAAAGAAGGAAAGATTTGAACGCAACCCTAGAGATAGGACGACGTAAATCCTCCGGATTTGAGTCAAATCCAATAGTGCGGATCATCTCGATAATGCAACTTTAGGCTTCTTTGGTTTGTAAAGAGATTTCGATCAAAGAGACTATAAGTTAGGAGACCTAATGCTCTAGCGAGATTTTGTCTCATTTTCGGATCTGTCACGGCCGAGTTGGATTTGCAAATTTAAAGCTATGCCCTTTTATTTTCTCGTTTCATTTCATGGTGAATCAATGATCGAATGCTAGCTTTTTTTATATAAGTTTTCGTCTCGCAATTTATCGTTCATTTTACTTTTAAAAAAAATTCTCAAAATCCCCATAGTCTTCCGGTAGGATAATAGTTAGAGCGTGAGTAGAAGTACTTGACAACCCCGTGTTTAAATACGACCTTGGTACTACAATTCGACAGGTACGCTTGCCTGTTCGGGTTTTCGCCCACCAGCACGCCCGTGTCACAGGACGTGTGCCAGACATGGCTTCAGACACGCCCGTGTCCAGCCCACATTCATCAGTCTGCCCAAGAACATAGAAGGACATAGCCCTTGAAACGCCCGTGTCACAGGCCGTGTGCCCCACTCGAGGATCGTCAAGTCCGTTTCATTGGACTCACTCGAGAACTCGTCGAGTGCATAGCAGGACACAGCCCTGAACACGCCCGTGTCATAGAACGTGTACCCCACTTGAGGATCGTCTAACGTATTTCGTCGAGCTCACTCGAGACCACCATGTAGCACTCGAGTGAAGGACACGGCTATGGACACGCCCGTATACCCGGCCGTATACCTCACACAGAGTAAGACTGTAACGCCCCGAAACTCAAAGGAGCGAAGGGGGGACGTTTTGGGCCAGTTTGGGTTCTGGCTGCAGGCACACGGCCTGGGACACGGGCGTGTCCCAGGGCGTGTCAAGCCTGTGTCGACACTAAGACGGGAAGTCGACACTTTGGTCTCGACATTGTGTCGAGACTGGGCACACAGCCTGCGACACGGGCGTGTCGCAGGGCATGTCGACCCGTATCGACACTTAGCCGCGGAGTCGACGAGATTTGCTCGACGATGCGTCGAGACAAGGCACACGGCCTGCGACACGGGTGTGTCGCAGGGCGTGTCGACCTGTCTCGACGATCGTCCCGGGGAGTCGACGAGCTTTGCTCGACGATGCGTCGAGAGTGGGCACACGGCCTGCGACACGGGCATGTCGCGGGGCGTGTCGACCCGTGTCGACACTCGTCCCGGAAGTCGACGAATCTTGCTCGACGATCGTCGAGACAAGTCACACGGCCTAGGACACGGGCGTGTCCGAGGCCGTGTCGAGTCTGGAGACCGTGTACACGGCCCTGGAGCCCAGGCGTGTCAAGGAGACACGGGTAAGGACACGGGCGTGTCCTAGAACCCGTGTAGTGCTCGGGTTGATTTTGGGGAAAAATGATGGGGTACACGGCCGGCCACACGGCCGTGTCAGGGGGAACACGGGCGTGTCATCTCGAACACGGGCGTGTTCGATACCCGTGTGAAGTTCCAGGTGATTCGATTTTGATGGCGAATGAGGCACGGCCCTGGACACGGGCGTGTGCCAGGCCGTGTTCGGTCCAGATTGGGCATTTCAGCCCCGAATCGAAGCCGTTCATTTCTTTAACTGAAGATCCAACGGCTGGGGGTTGTTCCTGAAGGGATATACCCGTGAATGGACTTGGAAAACCCTTACTTTTCATAACTTCTCATCTTTCTAAAACCTTAGAGAGAGAGGAGAGCCAAGGGAGGAAGAAGGAGCTAGATCCCGCCATTGGAGGAGCTTCGGAGCTCCGAATCGCGAGCCGACTCCGGATCCACAGAGGCAATGCTAGTGCGGTTGTTTTTATCCGATTACTTTTCCATGGAGCCAAAGAGGAATGCAAGGGTAACGATCCTCATCTTGAGCATGAGTAGCTCTCTTTCTTAGCATAGGAAGCCCACTCTCGCGAGTTTGCAGAGAGTTGGAGGCGTTCCTTCGGGTAGATATGTGAAGTCCCCGTTGTTTAGAGTCCGTAAGCGAGAACGGACATAGGCATGATGTGTGAAGCCTACCCGGACATGTTGGTCTGGATAGGTGATGTTGCATTGCATAATGCCGGAGAAGAATCCGTGCTATTGGTTGTTTTCGGGTTTTCTACGCAGTAGATTGCAGCAGGGAGCCTTGGGGACTAACACAAAGGTGCACCCGAAAAATTGAGCGTATACGAGATCTTGCCAACTTGGTGGCTTGAGAGCCAACTTGAACATTACCGGGTTATGTGACTTGTGATGGAAATGGGACTCGGCGGAAGTTTGACCCGCGCAAATGTCTTAAATTGTCGTTGCGATGTGAGCACGGGTTATATGGAGCCGTACCCGTTCTATGTCGTTCGGTTAAAGAGACCTAAAGGCACGTGGCACTTACCATTGGCATAGATTAGGGTCATCGGCGGTCAATGGCTTAAATTGTCGTGACCTAGGCAAGGAAGACAAATTGCTCATAGGTTTGGCCGTCCAAGTGGCGGTGGTGAGTCCGGAATGTCTATGGCTTTAATTGACGTTACATCGACCGGTTCACCGAGAATGTGCCCTGAGAGCACGGGGAGTGTGGCCGTGCAAGCCAACGTCTGTGATGAAATGGCTATATATATACATTGCTCGCTTATGCTAATGAAATGCAGGGAAGGAGCATCGCCGCCCCGAGTTGGGGGCGGGATCGTTATAATTTGGTCAGCATTGCTGACCGTTGCCTTGTTTTGCCACCGTGTGGTGGTTTGTTGCTTGCAGGTGCAGCTGGACCAAGCGGTTAATAGCAGGCTAAAGCCCGAATGCGAAGCCGGCCCTTGAAGGCCTAAGTTGGAAGTGTTTACTGCTTTATTCATGTGTGACCGGCCTGCATGCCGTGGTTTGTAAAACATGTAATTGGAAGTGAAACATTTTGTAAGGCCTTATGGCTCATTTTTGGGTATTTTGTAATAACATTCCTATTTTGTATTAGTGGACATTCGTGTTTTAATGTTGGGTTCTTTGTTACAACTTTTATAAAATGCTTCCGCTAGAATGCTCTGTGTAGGATGTTGAGATTGGTTGGATGGTTTCCATAAGTAACCACCCGGTCTGTCTGTGGCATACGGCGTCGGGCACCGGCCGGACCTACTGCTATATGCTATGTGACGGATAGGGGGTGTTACAATTTGGTATCAAAGCAATGGTTTTGGTTGGGCTTAAACTGAATTCGTGGGCGAATTCTTTTTAAGGGGTGGTGAGCACTTTGTGTGTGTCATCGTAATAACAGTAAAAAGAACTCATGAATGTCCACTTAGGAATGAAAATACTCGTGTTTGAGGAACCTGCGTGTTCCTATAATTGCTGTTTGCAATTTATTTTGTCGCTTAACGGTGTTTTGTACCACTATAGGTGACCAGAAGTGGTGTTGGGCCGTCAGAACGCCGAGTTTCTGAGGCTATTAGTGCACCGGATGTTGCTCCCGCAACACCTCTATCGATTGAGAACATACGGTTGGTGGCTGAAGCGGTGTTGGTCGTGATAAATGCGCAGCCTAGAAGGCAAACGCAGCAGCCCGCTCCTGCGATGGAGCAAGAACCTCTTCAAGAGGCTGAACCGAGGAGAGTGGAGCAAGTGGTTGTGGAACCGTTGGTGCCAAGGAGGGCAACTGAGAGGCAGCTCAAGCATGTAATGAGCTTTAACCCTCCGTTATTCTCGGGGTTGGGAACCCCATCTCAGGCTGAAGACTGGCTCTCTAGGGTGAAGAGAGTCATGACAGCAACAGAGACGGAGGAGTGGCAAATGACCACAATCGCTATGTTCCTTCTGGATGGTGAAGCGAGGATGTGGTGGGAAGGATTGGAGCTGCATCATTTGAGAGGTAGAAAACTTATAGACGTTCTGATGGAAGAGTTCTCGGGATTGTTCTTAGCAAGATACCTCCCTTCTACTCAGAGGATTTCGATGGAGAATGAGTTTCTGAAGTTAGTTCAGGGTGAGAGGAGCGTGGATGAATATCTCCATGAGTTCACTCGTTTGTGTCGATACGCTAGCTCCACCATCATGGATGAGGAGCGCAAGACTAATCGCTTCTACGAAGTCTTGAGAGATGAGTTGAGACTACTACTCTCGGGGCCGATGACGCAGGGTTTCTTAACCTTGGTCAATACTGCCCGGTCCTTGGAGAAGGACATGAAGAACGTACAAGCAAAGAAAAGCTTGGGTGAGAAGAAACCTGAATTCAAAGTGCCGACTACTTCAAAGTCCGGCTATCGAAGGTCTTTTAAGAAGCATAGGACTTCGGGTCCAGCTCCTTCTGGGGCGACTACGAGTCGGACCCCGGGCGCGTGTTTTACTTGTGGAAAGACGGGGAACTTTGCCCGTGACTGTTGGAGCGGACGTCCTAAGTCCGAGAGGAGGATGGGAGCTACTTATGAAGAAAAGGGAAAGGCGGTGGAGTCGACCGCATCCCATTATGCTCCGGCCCAACCAAGGGTCTATAATTTTGGCCAACAGGAGGCCATCAAACAAGCCGATGTGGTGACAGGTATGATTTACTTAATAGCAAGTCAATTTCTTCAAATACTTGTTATGCACATGTTACCTTACCACTGCTTGTTTAGGATTTGTATTGATTTGTGAAAACCCGACACGAGCACTCTTCGATACCGGAGCTTCACACTCCTTCTTATATGAAGGATTTATATCACGCATCGGAGTCCCTTCTTCGATGGCGAAGGATAAGTTGGATGTGTTGTTGCCCAATGGGTGTTCGATGTCAGCGGATAGGATCTGCGATGTTAAGATTCGTATTGGGGAGGAGGAGTTCGACCTGCGGGCGTCTTTACTTCCGTTAGTGGAGTTCGACGTCATATTTGGCATGGACTGGCTCTCGGAGCAGCAGGCCCATATAGATTGTGGTAGCAAGGAAGTCAAGCTGGGAGCAAGTCGTGAAACGACTTTTACGGGCTTAAAGGGGTCGAGCAAGACTTTGATGTATGCTCTTCAGGTGGTGAAGGCGGTTCGTGCCGGAGCAGAACTGTTCTTTACACTAGTGGAGGTTGCAAAGCCGAAGCCCGCGTTGGATTGTATTTCAGTGGTATCGGAATACCCTGATGTGTTCCCCGCAGATCTTCCTGGAGCCCCGCCTCAGCGGGAGATAGATTTTACGATTGAGCTAGTGCCAGGTGCAAAGCCTTTGTCACGATCTCCCTATCGGCTGGCGCCTAAGGAAATGGCGGAGCTGAAAGTTCAACTGCAAGAGTTGTTGGAGCAAGGGTATGTGCGCCCAAGTTCTTCGCCTTGGAGCGCACCGGTCCTCTTTGTTAAGAAGAAGGACGGAAGCTTGAGGCTATGTAGTGATTATCGGGAGCTCAACAAGCTGACTGAGAAGAACAAGTACCCGATCCCTCGGATTAATGATCTCTTTGATCAGTTAGTCGGGTCGACGATGTACTTGAAGTTAGATCTCAAGTCTGGGTACTATCAGCTTCGAATAAGGGAGAGTGATATCCCGAAGACAGCGTTTAGTACGAGATACAGGCATTATGAGTTTACGGTCATGCCGTTTGGGCTGACTAATGCGCCGTCAGTGTTCATGGATTTGATGAACAGGACTTTCAGGGAGTACTTGGACCATTTCGTGATCGTCTTCATCGACGATATTTTGGTATACTCGCAAAGTGAGGAAGATCACTTCAAGCATCTTCATTTGGTGTTGGAGACGCTAAGGAGAAATCAGTTGTATGCCAAGTTCTCGAAGTGCGAGTTTTGGCTATCCTCAGTGGCGTTCCTCGGGCATATAGTGAGTGGAGAGGGTATTGATGTGGATCCGACGAAGATTGTTGCGATACGGGAGTGGCCTGAGCTTGCTACTGTAGCGGAAGTCCGGAGTTTTCTGGGGCTTGCCGGCTATTATAGGCGCTTCGTAGAGAACTTCTCGCGGATAGCGTTACCTCTCACTACTTTGACGAGGAAGGAGCATAAGTTCGTTTGGACGCCGGAGTGCGCACGAGCTTTTGAGGACTTGAAGTGTCGGTTGACCACAGCGCCGGTGCTGAGTGCACCATGTGGGACCGAAGGCTATGAGATTTATAGCGATGCTTCGGTTAGCGGTTTGGGTTGCGTGCTACTGCAACACGGAAGTGTAATAGCCTATGGCTCGAGACAGCTAAAAGTGCACGAGAGGAACTATCCGGTCCATGACTTGGAGTTAGCGGCCGTGTTTTTTGCCTTGAAGCTGTGGAGACACTACTTGTACGGTGTGAAGATTGATATCTACACCGATCACAAGAGCCTGAAGTATCTTATTGATCAGAAAGATCTGAATATACGACAGCATAGATGGATGGAGTTCCTGGGGGACTATACATTTAAGATCCACTACGTGCCTGGCAAAGGGAATGCGGTTGCGGATGCGCTGAGTCGTCGAGCCCCAGCTCAAGCCAATTGGCTATCGGTGCATGATGAGCGGTTGGTGCGAGAGTTGGAGGTGTTGGAGATTGTCTGTGTGGACAGACAATCAGGTGTTGAAGCAGTTCTGAATTGGACTGAAGTTCAATATGACCTGGCTGATTGTATTCGACAGGCTTTGGATTTGGATGCTCATATGAAGCAATTCATGGTAGAGGCTCTGGATGGGTCAAATTCCCAATTCGTCGTGGAGAACGGGTTGCTTTGGAAAGACGGTCGTTTGTGCGTCCCAAGTGTGGGCAATTTACGGGTGTAGTTATTGTACGAGGCACACCATACCAAGTACTCGATTCACCCGGGGAGCACGAAGATGTACCGTGATGTGAAGAAACTGTTTTGGTAGCCGGGTTTGAAGAAGGATGTGGCTCTATACGTAGCCAAGTGCCAAACCTGCGCCTTGGTAAAGGCGGAGTGCCAAAAGCCGGGGGGGTTTCTTAAGTCCTTGCCTATTCCAGAGTGGAAATTTGACGACATCTCTATGGACTTTGTGCACGGTTTGCCAAGGTCGCAAAAGGGGAACGACGCCATTTGGATGGTTGTTGATCGTTTAACGAAGGTGTCGCATTTTATTCCGCATAGGAAGGATGATCCGGTGGAGAAGTTAGCAAAGCTTTATGTGGATAACATAGTATGGCTTCATGGTGTGCCCCGCAGCATCGTGAGTGACCGAGATGGGCGGTTCACGTCCAATGATTGGAGCCTGGTGCAACAAATGTTGGGAACAAAGTTGAAATTCAGCACAGCCTTCCACCCGCAAACGGATGGGCAGACCGAGAGGGTCAATAGAACGATGGAAGACATGCTTCACATGTGTATCTTGGATTTTGGAAAGCAATGGGAAGACCACCTATATTTGGTGGAGTTCGCATACAACAACAGCTACCAAGCTGAAAGTCCACCTAGTGTCAACTATCTTCACCTATGGGGGGGGGGGGGGGGAATAGGTGACGTGCAGCGTTTTTGCGGAATTTAAGATTGTACCTGCACAATAAAAATAAACAGCACAGCACACAGAATACACAAGCTATTTATAGTGGTTCCCCGATTTGGGTACATCCACTTTCCCCGTTCGACCTATCTCCCAACAAGGGACGACTCGGTCTCTTCACCAACAGGATTGAAATCCAATCCTTGCACTATCAGAAGGAACCCTTCCACACGTAGGAGTCAACACTCCCACAACACGGGTTGCACCCAACCCTTACAACTAGGAACCTACGTTCTTTTACAACAAAAGTAAAACTAGAATATACAAAAGATACAAACTACGTTTGGAGACCAAGGTGTCACTCTTCGTTGACGACGTATTCTTGAAGTCCACGAAGAGTCCACAACCCTAGAACTCTCTTAGAGAGGATCTCCCCGGAACCGGCGGCGGCAAGATGGGCGACGGCTAGGTTCACGGGATCGGCGGCGACGACGATGTGCGGCTGCTGTACTTTGGATATCCAAACTTCGTAGCGAAGCTAGCTAGGTCTACCAACGGTCACATGAGGATCGGTCGTCTCGATCGATTCGGACGGGGAAGTTTTTTCCCGATCAGCAAATCGAGAGACAAGGGATCTCTAGATATACGCGTGAGACTCTAAGCTTGTATAAGCTTCTGTCGCCGGAGGATCAGGAAGAATCGCGATCAACAGCGGCGACCAACTAGCGCGAGCGGCGACGGCGGCGGCGGAGCAGTTTAGCGATTTTAGGTTTAGATCGTGCTCGGCTTCTTTCTGTGTATATGTCGTTCAAAAAATACTCGTATATATACTGTAGATACTTTCAATATGACCTTTGATGGTCCCACAAGAAGAATCCCTAAATCCCGGTCCAGAACATTATCAGCGGCAGAATCCGGTTCAGGGAGTTCCAGAAAATCGCCCAAGTCAAAATCGGTGAGAATCGAAAGTGAATCTCGTCGTGTCGTCGAGAATCAAAGGTGATTCTCGACGATTCGGTGAGAATCAAAGATGATTCTCGTCGAATTTGACTTGGTTGCACGCACTGATTTAGCCGGGTCGAGACGGCGAGAATCAGCCAGTGATTCTCGGCGATTCGGCGAGAATCACTAGTGATTCTCGCCGAAAGATTCTCGACGATTCTTACTTAGCATCAGAATTTGCGTGCCTTGAAGTAGCTGGATCGAGTCGGCGAGAATCAGCCACTAATTCTCGACGATTCGGCGAGAATCACTTGGCGATTCTCGTCGATTTACACTTAGACGAATTTTCGTCTTTCCACCCATGATGAGCTCCTTGACCCATCCTTGCTCCTTCTTTTCTCTTGCAAGATCACAGCCCTGTACTTGAAATTAAGTACACTCCAATAGAGAGAGTACACGTAGGGCAACACACTGATCTGCTCAACGAGGGATTACGTCGTGCAGACCCGTGTATATTGACCTACTGCACCCTGACATTGGTGTACACTTAGCGTGGAAAAACTGCAAGCACAACTTGAAATATTTTGTCAAAAACATTGCCTATTTACCTTAGCTTGTTCAGGGGCTTCTTCAAATCAGGTACGTTATGGATATAATACCCAACAATCTCCCCCTATTTGAAGAAGCCTAAACCCTACAAGCTAAGGTGAATAAAGCGTATGGGAATGAAAATCATAACCTTGAAATAAGTGGAGAGAGATATTCATTACCGATACCAATTTCGTGCGGGCAAACTTTGGAGCCACCTTAGCCGTAGCCGAGAGGGTAATCTCCCCCTTTTCGGCTTCTGCAAATCTGGGTCTGTAGCATTTGACCCCTTGCTCCCCCTCAGTTCTTGCATCTGTGCTCACACTTGAGTTCCTTGCTCCCCCTCAGATCTTGCACGAGCTTGGAGCTTCTGTAGTCTTCATTCGTCATAGTTTAGCATTCCCAATTCAGTTTTGAAAAGACTGAACTTGGCTTCGTCTAAGGGCTTTGTGAATATATCTGCAATCTGCTTGTCCGTGGGGACATAACAGAGAGAGATGTCCTTGTTCTCCACGTGCTCCCGAATGAAGTGGTAGCGCACTTCAATATGCTTCGTTCTGCTGTGCGAAACCGGATTGTTGGCAATTGCAATTGCACTGGAGGAGTCGCAGTACATTGGTATTTCCTTGAACTGAAGGTCGTAGTCGGCTAACTGGTTTCTGATCCATAGGAGTTGTGCGCAACAACTGCCTGCCGAGATGTACTCAGACTCTGCTGTGGAGGTTGCAACACAATTCTGTTTCTTGCTGTTCCATGAGATAAGCCTCCTACCGAGGAATTGACACGTCCCGGAGGTGCTTTTCCTGTCATCCCTACTCCCTGCAAAATCAGCATCTGAAAAACCTATTAGCTCGACATCATTATTTCTCGGGTACCGCAAGCCAAGATTGGGAGTACCTTTAAGGTATCTTAGAATTCGCTTTGCAGCGACATAGTGAGATTCCTTAGTGTTCACCTGATATCTGTCACAGACACATGTGGAGAACATGATATCCGGTCTACTGGCAGTAAGGTAGAGCAGGGATCCAATGATGCTTTTGTATTTGGTTTCATCGAAAGGTTTACCTTTCTCACCCTTATCCAGAGACATAGTGGATCCCATTGGAGTCCTCATAAAGGTTGCATTCTCCATACCGAATTTCTTAAGGAGTTCATTTGTGAACTTCGTCTGAGATATGAAGATTCCATCCTCAGACTGTTTCACTTGAAGTCCCAAGAAATACTTGAGCTCTCTCATACTGCTCATTTCAAACTTTCCTTGCATAAGTTTAGAAAACTTTTTGCAAAGATTGTTGTTCGTTGAGCCGAATATAATGTCATCGACATAGATTTGCACCAGCAAGATCTTGCCTTTGACTTCCCTGAGAAACAATGTTTTATCTATTTTACCTCTAGAGAACTTGTTCTCAAGAAGAAAACTAGATAAAGTCTCATACCAAGCTCGTGGAGCTTGTTTTAAACCATATAGAGCTTTATTGAGAAAATACACATGATTGGGATAAGTAGGATTGACAAAACCTGGGGGTTGAGCGACGTATACTTCCTCTTTCAGGTCTCCATTCAGGAATGCTGATTTCACATCCATTTGATAGACTGTGAATCCTTTGTGCGAAGCATACGCCAGTAACAATCTGATTGCCTCGAGCCTTACTACTGGTGCGAAGGTCTGGTCGAAGTCAATCCCCTCCTCCTGTCTGTAACCTTGAGCCACCAGCCTTGCCTTGTTCTTTATGATGACACCATGTTCATCCAGCTTGTTTCTGAATATCCACTTGGTGCCAATCACATTCTACTTGTGTGGTCTGGGAACCTGCGTCCACACATTGCATCGTTCGAATTGATGTAGTTCATCTTGCATGGCCAAAATCCATGCCGCGTCTTTGTTCGCCTCGTCGAACTTCTTTGGCTCAACCTGTGACAGGAAGCTAAGATGCAAAACTTCGTTAATAGTACCTCTTCGAGTTCTGACACCGACACGAGGATCTCCGATGATCTGATCTCTAGGATGATCCCTCACGTGCCGGAGCTCTAGAAGTCTGGCGTCTGGAGCTTCGACTACTTCTTGGGCTTCTCCTTCTTCTAAGAGATTTGTTCCATTTTGATCTTCAACATGCCCAGATGACGTGGTGGTGGAAACTTTGACGTACTTAGGAGTTTCATCTTTAGCGGTCTCATCGAGATCCAGCTGTTCAAGTCGTGCACATGCATCTTCAAGAATACCACTGGAAGAATTGTTGTTAAGCAAACTTCCTTCATCAAATACAACATTCTCGACTGGAGTGTAATCACGCAGCAGGCTTCTTGTCCTAGTCATATGCCGGGAGCATCCACTGTCCAAATACCAGATCGGCGTTTTGGTGGCCTTTGGACATTCCTGCAAAACAAAATTAATTTCCCTTAGGAACCCAATCGAACTTGGGTCCTAGATTCCTGGTTAGCATACTCCCCCTCGGTTGGTTAACCCTATGAGTGGTCGGCCTCACATTGCTAACATAGGGAGTCTCATAATACCTTGGATTAAACCAACAATCCACGGCAAAGTGACCGACTTTGCCACAGCACCAACAGTCGAATCTGTTGTACCTCTTCCTAGGCTCCTGCCTTACCCGGGGAACGGTGGGTACAGCTGGGGCTTTGGATCTGGAGGTGGGGGCCTCACAGTGATTGAAGTCACAAGACTTCTTCACCTTCTGTATAACAGGCTTGGCTTTTGGTGCCTGCTTTCCATTATGGCCGCTAGAGAATTGACCATAATTTCCCATGTGGATTTCATCATAAGGTGCCTTGAGGGCACTCTCACCGAAGTTCCGGGGAAAGGTCCAACCATCATATCGGCTCTTTGGCTTTGCAACCGAGGGCCGGAAATGATGACCAAAGGTTGATTCAAAGTCATGTTGGTTGCAAGGAAAGCTAGGCTTTCTGAACGCAACAGGACTGAGCGGAGCCTTTCCCTTTTCATCAGCAGAGGCCTTCTTGGCGGCCTAATTCTTCCTCTGCTTCCTGTTTCTCCTGGATGAGGAACCAGATACCCCTACATGCCCCAAGACAGCTCCTTTGGCCTGAGCAGAGAAGGTATCAACTACTGGAAGAATAGTTTTTGGCATAGAGAAGCTCTTGACGATCTTCCTTTCTGCCGCAAGTTGTTCTTCCAACTTGTCGACTTCCTCCTGCTTAAGATCAAGGAGTTTAAGAGACTCTGAGTGCTTTGAAGTCAGGTCAAGGTGCTCCTGTCGGAGAGAAATCAAACTAGTGACCTCTTCCCTTAGGGATACACACTCACCCTTAAGGAATTTCACTTCCTTTTTCTCAGCCTTCAGTCTCTTACGACACTCCTCGAAAGTGTTGAGCAGAAGCTCATACTTCTCGAGGAGCTCTGCTTCACTGGCCGAAAGGCTATCTTCAGGTTCTTCATCCTGAGACTCAGGATCAGATTCAGAGTCGGAGAGAGGGGTGTGAGCTTTTACCTACCCAGTAAATGGGGGGCATTCTCCTTCTGAGTCGGAGCGACCCACCAGCCCGAAGTAGGCTTCCTCATCATCACTGGAGTCTGAGGAATTAGATTCACTCAGTGTCTTTGGCCTTTTGGCGATGTAGCTCCGCTCTTTCTTCTTATCTCTCGAAGATTTGTGCTCCTCTTCTTTCCCTTTTTCTCTCTTGCCTTGATAGCAGTCGGCCACGACGTGTCCTGGCTTATTGCATCCAAAGAAAATAATGTCAGAGGAGCGATGTTTGTTCGGTTTAGAAGCATACCTGTCAGAAGAATGATTTTTCTTCTGATGCCTGGAGGAGGAGCCGTCTCTCTTTCTTTGATTCCTCATCTTGAGGAACTTCTTGAACTCTCGGGTGATGAGGGAGAAATCTTCCTCTGACAGCTCTGAGCTGGAGGAGCATGGCTCAGAGTCCTCCACCTCATCCTTTTTCCTGGCACGGTATGAAACCGCACCCTTGCCTTTTCTGGAGTGACTGGCTTTTAGAGCCACAGTCTTTTCTTTGGCTGTAGCCTTCTCTGCTTCTTCTTCTGCTTTCCTGGTGTTCAGCTAAAGCTCATAGGACATCAGCTTTCCAAACATAATTTGCGGGTCAGTTTCAGCTAGTCTGCCAAACTCTCGGATGGCGCAGATCTTTGTGTCCCATTCCTTAGTAAGGGACCTAAGGAATTTATCATTGAGTTCACCATTAGTGAACACTCTTCCGTATCCTTTGAGGGCGTTAACAATCTTGTGGAAGTTCTCGTAGGTGACTCCGATCTCTTCCTTAGGCCCTTGTCTGAAGGCCTCATATTTCTGGTTCAGGAGGGATCTCCGATCATCCCTCACTTCATCAGTGCCCTACATTACGATGATCAGGCCATGCCAGATCTCCTGAGCTGTCCTGCAGTTGCAGAAGTTCTGCATCATTGAGTCATCAATCGCGCTGACCAGAATGTTCTGCGCCTTCTTGTCAAGTCCTACTAGCACCATCTCGTCCTTTTCCATTTCAGAAAGTTTCTTTGGCACTTTCTGGGTAGGATCAATGGTGGAGGCCTTAGTGGGGACATAAGGTCCCTCCTCCACGATCATGAAGAGTCGAGGATCAACAGCTTCCATGTAGAACATGATCCTTTCCTTCCAGATAGGAAAGTTGAGCCTGGTGCACACTGGGATCTTGCCTGTGTACTTGAGCCCGTCCATAGTAGATGTTTGTCTTCTTCTTGACAATAGTGGCAGGATTCTACTCAAGGTGTGAACCTTTTTGATGAGCAACCTCCCTCTGATACCACTTGAAAGTCCACCTAGTGTCAACTATCTTCACCTATGGGGGGGGAATAGGTGACGTGCAGTGTTTTTGCGGAATTTAAGATTGTACCTACAAAATAAAAATAAACAGCACAGCACACAGAATACACAAGCTATTTATAGTGGTTCCCCGATTTGGGTACATCCACTTTCCCCCTTCGACCTATCTCCCAATAAGGGACGACTCGGTCTCTTCACCAACAGGATTGAAATCCAATCCTTGCAC
Organism: Platanthera guangdongensis; assembly: GCA_039583875.1. Lineage (NCBI taxonomy): Eukaryota > Viridiplantae > Streptophyta > Magnoliopsida > Asparagales > Orchidaceae > Platanthera > Platanthera guangdongensis. Next base: position 74,958,393 of record CM077157.1, read on the forward strand.
TATCGGAAGGAACCCTTCCACACGTAGGAGTCAACACTCCCACAACACGGGTTGCACCGAACCCTTACAACTAGGAACCTACGTTCCTTTAGAACAAAAGTAAAACTAGAATGTACAAAAGATACAAACTACGTTTGGAGACCAAGGTGTCCCTCTTCGTTAACGACGTGTTCTTGAAGTCCACGAAGAGTCCACAACCCTAGAACTCTCTTGGAGAGGATCTCCCCGGAACCGGCGGCGGCAAGATGGGAGGCGGCTAGGTTCACGGGATCGACGGCGACGACGATGTTCGGCTGCTGTACTTTGGAGATCCAAACTTCGTAGCGAAGCTAGCTATGTCTACCAACGGTCACACGAGGATCGGTCGTCTCGAACGATTCGGACGGGGAAGTTTTTTCCCGATCAACAAATCGAGAGACAAGGGATCTCTGGATAGACGCGTGAGACTCTAAGCTTGGCTAAGCTTCTGTCGCCGGAGGATCAGGAGGAATCGCGATCAACAGCGGCGACAAAATAGCGCGAGCGGCAACAGTGGCGGCGGAGCAGTTTCGCGATTTTAGGTTTAGATCGTGCTCGGCTTCTTTCTGTGTATCTGTCGTTCAAAAAATACCCGTATATATACTGTAGATACTTTCAATATGACCGTTGAGGGTCCCACAAGAAGAATCCCTAAATCCCGGTCCAGAACATTGTCAGCGGCAGAATCCGGTTCAGGGAGTTCCAGAAAATCGCCCAAGTCAAAATCCGTGAGAATCGAAAGTGAATCTCGTCGAGTCGTCGAGAATCAAAGGTAATTCTCGACGATTCGGCGAGAATCAATGATGATTCTCGTCAAATTTGACTTGGTTGCACGCACTGATTTAGCCTGGTCGAGATGGCGAGAATCAGCCAGTGATTCTCGGCGATTCGGCGAGAATCACTAGTTATTCTCGCCGATTCGGCGAGAATCACTTGGTGATTCTCGAAGATTCTTACTTAGCATCAGAATTTGCGCGCCTTGAAGTAGCTGGATCGAGTCGGCGAGAATCAGCCACTAATTCTCGACGATTCGGCGAGAATTAATTGTGATTCTCGCCGAATCGCAATGAATCACTTGGCGATTCTCGTCGATTTACACTTAGACGAATTTTTGTCTTTCCACCCATGATGAGCTCCTTGACCCATCCTTGCTCCTTGTCTGCTCTTGCAAGATCACAGCCCTGTACTTGAAATTAAGTACACTCCAATAGAGAGAGTACACGTAGGGCAACACACTGATCTGCTCAACGAGGGATTACGTCATGCAGACCCGTGTATATTGACCTACTGCACCCTGACATTGGTGTGCACTTAGTGTGGAAAAACTGCAAGCACAACTTGAAATATTTTGTCAAAAACATTGCCTATTTACCTTATCTTGTTCAGGGGCTTCTTCAAATCAGGTACGTTGTGGATACAATACCCTACACAAGCGAGTATTTAGCTGGCGCCTTTCGATGCCCTATATGGTAGGAAATGTCGCACGCCGTTGTCTTGGTTAGAAACGAGTGAGTCAAAGTTGTATAAGCGATCAGAAGTGGATGATGCTACTTCTTTGGTGAGAACCGTTCGGGAGAGGTTGCTTATCGCTCAGGACCGGCAAGCGAAATACTATAATGCCAAGCACAGGAACGTGGAGTTCGATGTGGGCGATTATGTGTACCTAAAGATCAAGCCGTTCAAGGGTGTCTCGCGGGTGTGGCGATTAAAAAAGCTAAGCCCGAGGTACCTTGGACCGTTTGAGGTTCTGGAGCGAGTTGGTGAAGCGGCCTATCGGTTGAAGCTTTCAGTGGAGCTTAGTGGATTACATGATGTATTCCACATTTCAGTACTTCGGAAGGAGTTGCAAGAGCCTACGCAAGTGATCACGGTTGATCAAGTGCCGGTGGATAGTGGGCTAACCACAAAGGTCAAGCCCGTGTGGATCGAGGACTCGGAGGTCAAGCGGCTACGCAATAAAGAGATCATGATGGTCAAGGTCCGGTGGGACAATTGCGGTCGTGAGGAGCTCTCTTGGGAGCGAGAGCAGACTATGCTTGACGAGTATCCAGAGTTGTTCCGCTTAGGTACAAAATTTTGATTTTGTACATGTCTTTCCTTTATGTAATTTCGTGGGAGAAATTCTTTTAAGAGGGGGAGAGTTGTAACGCCCCGAAACTCAAAGGAGCGAAGGGGGGACGTTTTGGGCCAGTTTGGGTTCTGGCTACAGGCACACGGCCGGGGACACGGGCGTGTCCCAGGGCGTGTCAAGCCTGTGTCGACACTAAGACGGGAAGTCGACACTTTGGTCTCGACATTGTGTGGAGACTGGGCACACGGCCTGCGACACGGGCGTGTCGCAGGGCGTGTCGACCCGTGTCGACACTTAGCTGCGGAGTCGACTAGATTTGCTCGATGATGCGTCGAGACAAGGCACACGGCCTGCGGCACGGGCGTGTCGCAGGGCGTGTCGACCTGTCTCGACGATCGTCCCGGGTAGTCGACGAGATTTGCTCGACGATGCGTCGAGAGTGGGCACACGGCCCGCGACACGGGCGTGTCGCACGGCGTGTCGACCCGTGTTGACACTCGTCCCGGAAGTCGACGAATCTTGCTCGACGATCGTCGAGACAAGGCACAGGGCCTAGGACACGGGCGTGTCCGAGGCCGTGTCGAGTGTGGAGACCGTGTACACGGCCCTGGAGCCCAGGCGTGTCAAGGTGACACGGGCAAGGACACGGGCGTGTCCTAGAACCCGTGCAATGCTCGGGTTGATTTTGGGGAAAAATGATGGGGTACACGGCCGGCCACACGGCCGTGTCAGGTGGAAACGGGCGTGTCAGCTGAAACACGGGCATGTTCGATACCCGTGTGAAGTTCCAGGTGATTCGATTTTGACGGAGAATGAGGCACACGGCCCTGGACACGGGCGTGTGCCAGGCCGTGTTCGGTCCAGATTGGGCATTTCAGCCCCGAATCGAAGCCGTTCATTTATTTAACTGAAGATCCAACGGCTAGGGGTTATTCCTGAAGGGATATACCCGTGAATGGACTTGGAAAACCCTTACTTTTCATAACTTCTCATCTTTCTAAAACCTTAGAGAGAGAGGAGAGCCAAGGGAGGAAGAAGGAGCAAGATCCCGCCATTGGAGGAGCTTCGGAGCTCCGAATCGCGAGCCGACTCCGGATCCACGGAGGCAATGCTAGTGCGGTTGTTTTCATCCGATTACTTTTCCATGGCGCCAAAGAGGAACGCAAGGGTAACGATCCTCATCTTGAGCATGAGTAGCTCTCTTTCTTAGCATTGGAAGCCCGCTCTCGCGAGTTTGCGGAGAGTTGGAGGCGTTCCTTCGGGTAGATATGTGAAGTCCCCATTGTTTAGAGTCCGTAAGCGAGAATGGACATAGGCATGATGTGTGAAGCCTACCCGGACATATTGGTCTGGATCGATGATGTTGCATTGCATAATGCCGGAGAAGACTCCGTGCTATTGGTTGTTTTTCGGGTTTTCTATGCGGTAGATTGCAGCAGGGAGCCTTGGGGACTAACCCAAAGGTGCACCCGGAAAACTGGGTGGATACGAGATCTTGCCAACTTGGTGGCTTGAGAGCCAACTTGAACATAACCGGGTTATGTGACTTGTGATGGAAATGGGACTCGGCGGAAGTTTGACCCGCGCAAATGGCTTAAATTGTCATTGCGATGTGAGCACGGGTTAGATGGAGCCGTACCCGTTCTATGTCGTTCGGTTAAAGATACCTAAAGGCACGTGACACTTACCGTTGGCATAGATTAGGGTCTTCGGCGGTCAATGGCTTAAATTGTCGTGACCCAGGCCAGGAAGACAAATTGCTCATAGGTTTGGCCGTCCAAGTGGCGGTGGCGAGTCCGGAATGTCTATGGCTTTAATTGACGTGACATCGACCAGTTTACCGAGAATGTGCCCTGAGAGCACGGGGCGTGTGGCCGTGCGAGCCAACGTCTGTGATGAAATGGCTATATATATACATTGCTCGCTTATACTAATGAAATGCAGGGAAGGAGCATCGCCGCCCACAGTTGGGGGCGGGATCGTTATAATTTGGTCAGCATTGCTGACCGTTGCCTTGTTTTGCCACCGTGTGGTGGTTTGTTGCTTGCAGGTGCAGCTGTACCAAGCAGTCAATAGCGGGCTAAAGCCCGAATGGGAAGCCGGCCCTTGAAGGCCTAAGTTGGAAGTGTTTACTACTTTATTCATGTGTGACCGGCCTGCGTGTCGTGGTTTGTAAAACATGTAATTGGAAGTGAAACTTTTTGTAAGGCCTTAAGGCTCATTTTTGGGTATTTTGTAATAACATTCCTATTTTGTATTAGTGGACATTCGTGGTTTAATGCTGGGTTCTTTGTTACAACTTTTATAAAATGCTTCTGCTAGAATGCTCTGTGTAGGACGTTGAGATTGGTTGGATGGTTTCCATAAGTAACCACCCGTTCTGTCTGTAGCATACGGCGTCGGGCCCAGGTCGGACCTACTGCTATATGCTATGTGACGGATAGGGAGTGTTACAAAGACATGGCTTGGGGACATGCCCGTGTCCCAGGCTGCGTTACCCACTCTCCTCAATCTAGTCACCACTGAGATTTGGGAAGCTATATGGGATGGTCCAAGACCACCCCTACCCCCTCCTCAAAAAGCTATGGCCATTGGCCGAGGAAGAGGTAGAGGAAGAGAAAGAGGAAGAGCAGGACCGGGAGCTGGAAGACGGAGTAATCCTCAGGAGGGGAGATGAGGGGAGGAGGAAGCGTTGCCATATTGTGACTTCCACGAGGAGCAATGTCACACAACGGCTACCTACCCATAATTCTTGAAGATGAGAAGAGCTAGGGGAGCAGTGGAGCAGCAAATGTCGGTACGAATAGTGGAGGTGACTGGGACTGAGGTGGAGGATCGGTGTGTGGACCGAGCAGATGTAGGAGATCGAGGTGGGATCAGAGTGATCCATGGGAGAGTAGGGATTGAGGCTACCCATAAGGCGAGCCTTCATACCATGTACCGTCGGAGCATAGCCTCGATGTCACAAGCCCCTCCCTCAGACGAGAAGATCACCTTCTCTCGAAAGGACATGCCGAACTATGAAGATCCCTTTTGTGATGCACTGCTGATCCGCACGGCCATCAAAAACTTCACGATGTCGTGAATCCTGCTCGATAATGGGAGTTCAGTGAATGTTATCTTCAAAAAGGCGTTCAATGAGATGAGGGTGGAGGCCCAAAGGGTGCTGGCAGCGGATGGGCCGTTGTTCTGGTTCTCAGGGGAGAGGAAGGAAGTCGAGGGGGGATTAGGACTCCAGGTAACTCTGGGGGGGGGGGGGGGGGCTGTCCAGGAATTGCTGTTTTGTAATAGTGGATGCCCCCAGCAGTTATAATGCCATTTTTGGGCGCCCCTTGATTAGTTCTTTTAGATGTGTCCCGTCCTCTTTGTACTAATGCCTGAAGCTCAATGTCAGAGGGACCCAGATTAGAGTGTGAGGAGACCCAAAGGCGGCCAGTGAATGTTATGTGACGTCGGTGAACACCATTTCTTAGCAGGGAGAGGCCGAGGAGATGGAGTGGTGGCAGCATGAGTTTGGAGGCAAAGTAGGGGAGGAGAAAGGAGACAGAGAGGTCGAAGGGGAAGAAGAAGTAGAGATGGAGGGAGGAATTGCGGTGGAGCCGGAGATGGAGGGACAGAAAGAAGGAGATATGGGAGTAGAGGAGGAGAAAGGAGACAGGGAGGTCGAAGAGGAAGGAGAAGTAGAGATGGAGGGAGGCATTGCGGTGGAGCTCGGGAGGGTGAGAGAGAAAGAAGGAGAGATGGCAGTAGAGGAGGAGAAAGGAGACAAGGAGGTCGAAGGGGTAGGAGAAGTAGAGATGGAAGGAGGCATTGCAGTGGAGCCGACAACGGCATGAGAGAAAGAAGGTGAGATGGGGGTAGGGGAAGAGAAAGGAGGAGAGGTGGAGTCGAAGGAAAGTGGTGGGGGGAGGAAAGAAAAAAGAAGGAAAAAGGAAGTTGGAGAATCGTTCTGGGGGAAGCCCGACTGAAGAACAGTGGAATTTCACTGCTGGAAGGATGAAGCACAAGCGAGGTAGAGGTGTAGAAGTTTCAGGAGTAAATGGCTGGGGCTATTATGGAGCACGAGGCAGCGAACCATAAATCCGGAGAACAGGAGGATATGCTGGGGGAGTAGAAGAAAGGGGAGCAGCTATTGAGGTTAAAGGTGGCCGTGGAGGTGCTACGGATGGAGATCCTCACCAAAGAAGGGAGGAAAGAGAAGGTAAAAAATAAGTGGCATGCTCAGTTCCTAGGACCAGGAAGAGATCAAGACATGCGTACAAAGGAAAATTGACATCTTCTCCCGCAGCGCAGCTGACATGCCTGGGGTTGATGCGGACGTGGCGTGCCACAGCCTCAACCCCGACCCCAACGCTCGTCCTATACAGCAGAAGAAGAGAGCCATCACAACTAAGATGGCCAGACCTATTAGAGAAGAAGTGGAGAAGCTTCTTAAGGCGTGGTTGATGTTGGCATGTAAATATCCGGGGTGGGTGAGTAACATTGTAATGGTGAAAAGGGTTAGGGAAAATGGAGAATGTGTGTGGATTTTTCTCTTTTGAAGAAAGCATGCCGCAAGGATTGTTATCCTTAGCCTCCAATCGACGCGCTGGTTGACTAAGCCATCGGATTTTCACAAATGAGATTTCTAGATGAATTTTCAGGGTAACACCAAATATGCGTGCACCCGCCGGACGTCAAGGACGTCACCTTCATCATGGAGGATGGGTGCTTTTGTTTCAATATGATGCCCTTTGGATTGAAGAATGAGTGGGCGACTTATGAAAGGATGATGGATCGAATCTTTCGATAGCAGAAAGGGTGGAACCTCGAAGTTTATGTGGATGATCTGATGATCAAAATCCGAGATCTCAGGTCTCACCTCTTGGATCTTGAGGAAACCTTTGCAACCTTAAAAAAATACTGTATGAGACTCAACCCCCTAAAATGTGTCTTCGGAGCCAACATGGGAAAATTTTTAGGGCATCTCCATACCCCATCTGGAGTAGAACCCAATCCAGATAAAGTGAAGACAATCCTAGAATTAGAATCTCGGAAAAAATGCCAAAGAAGTCCAACATCTCACCAGAAAGCTGTCCAGATTAAGCAGATTTCTCTCCCGGGCAGGGGAGAAGTGAAAGTTATTTAATGGAAGGTTAGCTAATCACCTAGAGGGGGGGGGTGGTGAATAGGTCTTTGAAATTTATAGCTTCTTTTGCTATTTTCTTTCTACACTATCTAGAGCTTTTCTTTATGTCCTGCAATAACAAAGTAAAGAAACAAACACAGCAAACACACAAATATTTATAGTGGTTCCCCAATTGGGAACATCCACTTTCCCTCCCATCTTTCCAACTTACATTTTGGACAAGGCACAAACTCCAACACTATGCTCTTTAGAGCTTACACCTCAAGCCCACAACCTTACTCTCATTGTGCTGAAGCACACCTACACTCAGTACCCCTCCAGGAACCTACAGCTCAGCCTCCACCAAGTCCTACAACTCAATGACAAATTTGTCACCTACAGCTCAACGGCTCTACAGCCACCTACCTCAGGCACAAAGCCCTACACTCAGGCTGGGAGGACAGCCCTACCTTAGATCCACACTTGAATCCTACCACAAAGACATAAACTCTCCAGCCTCAGGCAATTAAGCCTTCTAGCAACTCAGATCCACTTGGATCCCACCTTAGAGAGATAAACTCTCCAGCCTCAGGCTATTAAGCCTTCCAGCAACTCAGATCCACTTAGATCCTACAAAAGAGAGATAAACTCTCCAGTCTCAGGCTATTAAGCCTTCCAGCAACTCAGATCCTCTTGGATCCTACCACATATAGATAAACTCTCGAGCCTTTGGCTATTAAGCCTTCCAGCAACTCAGATCCACTTGAATCCTACCATAGAGGGATAAACTCTCCAACCTCAGGCTATTAAGCCTTCTAGCAACTCAGATCCAGGAAACCTGAATCCTACAGTAAAATGGTTACACGTTTTAAGATGAAAAAGAAAACAAAAATAACCCAGAGATTAAATCTCTGAGTTTGCTCTGCAGGACTGAGTAGATATCAGTCCAGCTAACTTGCTATAGAAGGGACGAGTCTTCTTCTACAACTATCTTCTCTCTTGCTGCACAGGTGAGCAGCTATCTATTGTTGAGTGGATCAACCAGCTTGCTTTGTTCTTAAGGGAACCAACTTGTTGAGCAGGAAGTGCTCCAGCTATCTTCTTGCCTTTTGGCTATCTTGGCTGGACTTTAGCTTTCAAGCTTGATCGGAATAAATGTCCAGCCACCTCTTTCATTTTCTTGGATTCATTAAACCTAAACCTTTTCTGTTTCCCATTTTATATGCAATGATTTGAATCAACAACAACATAGTATGTGGGCCCACCAAGGATTGGTGAGCGCCAAATCCATCAGAAAGGGACAAAACATCTTTCGGTGCTATAACAGCTTTCTCGCAGCGGCTTTCTGCAGATTTGACTTTAATGACGTCAGCAGTAGTCATCAACATATGAACTTAGAAAATTTCCTGAATCCCATCAAGCGTTGAGTGATATTGAGACACTCAACGCCATTAACTTTGCCTCTCGGCGCTTCTGGACTTAGAAAATTTCCTATCTTTGTCTCAGCGGTTTTGTCTCAGCAGTCTCAGCAGTCTCAGTGTTTTTCCATTATTAGTTGAGACAAGCCTTTGTCTCAGCGCTTTACTCTTATCTTTTATCTCAGCGGTTTTTGTACTTTAACTGTCTCATTGAATTTGTCTCAGCGGTCTCAGCGGTTTTTCATTTATCAACTGAGATAATTCTTTATTTTAGCGCTTTCCTCTTTATTGGAAGCGTTGAGTGAATCTGCTTCACTCAACGCTTCTGGACTTAGAAAAATTCCAGCTAATTTTGTTCTCAGCCGTTTACCTATTGACTGTCTCAGCGCTTCCTGCTTTATTTAGAAGCATTGAGTGAACTTGCTTCACTCAACGCTTCTGGACTTAGAAAGTTTCCATCTCACTTTGTCTCTGCTGTCTCAGCTATCTCAATGCCATCTTCTCAGCTGTCTCAATGCCATCTTCTCAGTTGTCTCAGCTATCTCAATGCCATCTTCATAATTGTCTTCAGCTGCCTTAATGCCATCTTCTCAGCTATCTCAGTTGTCTCAACGGTCTTAACGCCTTCTTCTCAGCGATCTAAGCTCTTATGCCTTAGACAGATTTTCTCATGCCTTAGCTTGTCAAGAGCTTGGTTGAGCTCGATGATCTGTAACTTGAGCTCGACGAACGTTGATCTAAGTTCGATGAACTTTGTATCCTGATTTCTTAAGCTTATGCTGAGTTGAGATTGACGATTAGCAATCTGATTTCGACAAACTCTGAGCTGCGTTCGACGAAATTTGAGTTTACAGACCAACATATTTTTCTTGTCCAATCATGGACAACCTGCATGCATGAACTAAAGTACCTATCAAATACATTATGTGTGTATGTCATTGACCCGTTTCACTTCTTACAAATCTAGGATATTGGGATCAATAGACCTAACAATCTCCCCCTATTTGAAGAAGTCAAAATAATATAGGTCATTGATAACACAACATTTCATCATAATAAAATTTAACAGTGTAGAATTGTTACCATTTCTCCATCCTATGGAGAATTACTTACTCCTCTGGCATGCTGCCATCCTTACAGTACCACTTGCCTGTGTTTCTCAGCCCTTGACTTCTTTCCTCCCTTCTTTCCTACCCATTTTGACTTCTACAATAGGGAGCATACTGATAGGATGTTTTCCCCTATCTATCTCATATATTGGCCTAGCTCCCCCTCAATAGTTGCACACTATCTTCAGTATCAGGAGGAAGAGCTTGTTCTACCTACAAAATAGGCAATGCAGCATATGGTAGAAGAGAGAATTGAAGCTACAGAAGATTCAACATGCCCAATTCAAATTTGAAGGTATTGAACTTAGCTTCATTTAAGGGCATAGTGAAGATATCTGCCACTTGCTTGTCTATGGAGACAAATTCAACGGAGATGTATTCCCTTTCCACATGTTCTCTAATGAAATGATACCTAATTTCTATATGCTTAATCCTGCTATGTGAGACAGGATTCCTAGCTATAAAAATTGCACTAGTAGAATCACAAGAGTGTGGAGTTCTACTTATCTGAACATTGTAGTCTTGAAGTTGATGCTGAATCCACAGTAACTGAGCAAAGCAGCTTCTAGCTGAAATATACTCTGGCTTTGCTATTGATATTGCTACACTGCTCTGTTTCTTACTACTCTAAGAGACAAGTCTTTCACCTAAAAATTGACAAGAGCCTAATGTGCTCTTCCTGTCCTCCTTGCAGCCTACAAAATCTGCATCTAAATAGCCAGTTAGTTCAAATTCTCCATTCCTGGGGTACCATAGGCAAAGATCTGGGATGCCCTTAAGATATCTCAAAATTCTTTTCACAGCAATACAGTGTGACTCTTTAGGGCAGGCCTGATACCTAGCAGATACATATATTGCATACATAATGTCAGGCCTACTTGCTGTGAGGTGGAGAAGGGAGCCAACTATACCTCTATACAGAGTTTAATCAACAGGCGTCCCAGGATCATCTTTGCCTATAGGCATGCTTGAGCTCATGGGAGTTCTTATGGTGGAAGCATTCTCCATGCCATATTTCTTGATTATCTCCCTGGTGAATTTTGACTGGGATATGGATAGTCAATCATCAGTCTGTTTCACTTGGCATCCCAACAAAAACTTCAATTCACCCATACTTCTCATCTCAAACTTCCCCTGCATAAGTTTTGCAAACTTCCTGCCATGGTTGTCATCAGTAGAGCCAAATATTATGTCATCAACATAAATCTGGACTATGATGATCTTTCCCTTAGATTCTCTTAGGAATATAGCCTTGTCTATCTTCTCCTTTTAGAATTTTTTCTCAATGAGGAAGGTAGACCATGTCTCATACTATGCTCCTGGGGCTTGCTTAAGCCCATAAAGAGCTTTCCTAAGTCTATATACAGTAGTAGGAGAGTTAGACACAATAAAACCTGGAGGCTGCTCTATATAAACTTCTTCCTTCAAGTCTCCATTCAGGAAGACTGACTTGACATCCATCTGGAATACCTTGAATCCCTGGAAGGCTGAAAAATGCAAGGAGTAGTCTGATTGCTTCCAACAATGCAACTGGGGCAAAGGTTTGATCATAGTCAATCCCTTCTTCCTGTCTATACCCTTTGGCCACTAGTCTGGCTTTATTCTTGATTATAATGCCATTTTCATCAAGTTTATTCCTGAAAATCCACTTGACTCCAATGACATTGAGTCCATTTGGTCTGGGAACCAACTTCCATAACTTGCACCTTTTGAACTGGTTTAGTTCTTCCTGCATTGCACCAATACAGAATGGATCTTGATTTGTTTCTTCAAATTTCTTGGGCTCTTCCTATGACAGAAAGCTGGAATAGAGTGCTGTGTTGACTCCTGCTTCTGGTCTGTACACCTTGGCTAACCTCACCAATTATCTGCTCTGGAAGATGATCTTTAAGATATTTGACTGTTGGGGGCAGTCTAACTGCTTTCTGCTAATTATCATTTTCTGCAGTAAGTTGGTCTTCATTTCTAGCTTGACTACCCCATGCTTCCTCTAGACAGCATCCCTTACCACAATCTTCTTGCAAAGCTGGGTCTTTATCTTTGATGGAGAGATTTTCCATCATGACATCTATTCCTACAGAGCTAGGCACAAAGCTTGACAGCTCACTGTCAATCATGCATGACTCATCAAACACTACATGGACAGACTCTTCTACAACTTGATTTGTCAAGTTATAGATTCTATATGCCATACTATTATTGCTGTACCCAACAAATATCCACTCATGGGATTTAACAACAAACTTAGTCATTTTTGACTTACCATTGACCAGGATGAAACACTTGCAACCAAAGTACCTGAAGTAGGAGATGTTTGGTTTTCTGCCCTTCAAGATCTCATAGGGAGTCTTCTTATGACCTTTGGTGATAGAAGCCCTCTTGAGCACATGACATGTAGTGTTAACTGCCTCGGCCCAAAAATATTCAGGGAGAGAAGTGTCACTCAATAGTGTTCTCCCAGCTTCTATGAAAGTCCTGTTTTTGCTCTCAACTAACCCATTTTGCTGCGGTGTTCTTGGAGAGGAGAGCTATTGATGAATCCCTTGCTCTTCACAGAATGTAGTCATAACAGCAGACTGAAACTCAGTTCCATGGTCACTTCTCATTCTGACCATAGAGCACGCAAGTTCATTCTGAATTTTCATGACAAAATTTGTGAAGACTTCAACGGTTTCATCCTTTCTTCTAAGGAAGAACACCCAAGTAAATCTGGAAAAGTCATCAACCACCACAAGGGTGTAGACCTTCCTACCTAGACTATGAACAAGCATAGGACCAAACAAGTCCATATATAGGAGATACAAGCATCTCACAGAGTCCTTGGCCCCAATGCTCTTTAAATAGGTCTTAGTATGCTTACGCTTTTGGCAAGCAGCACAGATACCCTCCTTTGAGTATTTTATTTTGGGATCATTCCTAACAGGCTCATCACTGAAGAGCTGAACAATGATCTTATAATTCAGATGAGCCAGTATCTTGTACCACTGGACACAATATGAGATTTTCTCATCTGTAACTAGGCATATTGGGGAACTATTTTCTAGGCAAGAGAAATTCAAGCAATAAACAATCTCACTCCTAGTGCCTGTTAAGATGACACATTGGTCACTTAACCTCTTGATGTGGCACTTATCAGTGTGGAAGGAAATGTCATCACCAAGATCACATAGTTGGCTTATGCTTATGAGGTTGTGTTGCAATCACTCCACATAAGCCACCTTTGTGATGGTGATTATGCCATTTGAGATCTTACCATAGCCTCTGGTTATCCCCTTGTCTGAGCCTCCAAAAATGACCTTGGGTCCATTCTTCACTTGAGTGTAATCCTTCAATAGCTCCTTTGTTCCACTCATGTGCCTGGAACATCCACTATCTAAGTACTATTTAGGGGATTTGGTACTTGAACTATCCTGAAAATAATGCAGGTCACCTTACATAAGGACCCCAATTTTTGTTAGGTCCTAGGTTCACATTAGCCTTAAAATAAGCCTACGTTCGTGCAGAATTCCTGACAGTTGGCAACCTCTGGACACCGAGGGATTGTGCCAGCAATCCACAACATAGTGGACCACTTTGTCACAACACCAACACTCATAGATATTATATCTCCTTTTCTGTTTGGGACCAACATTTGATTGTACTGCTTCCTGAACAGTGGGGAGATGTGCTGCACTAAACTTCTGCCTTCTTTCAGCAGTAATTTGACTGAAGGACAGTCTTTCAGCTGGATGTGTTGTCCTTCTCTGAGAACCACAAGCTGCATGTCTCTTTTTAGCTAACATGCATCTGATAGCATCTGAGATGGCCATTCCAGCACTACTAGAAGACTCTCCTTGAGTCACAACTTTTGCTGTATGATTTAGATTTTTAGCAACAACAATATCTTTGAGTTTTGGGGCTGGTGCACCAAAAACAAATGGTCCAGGTTGGGCCATTTGGATTTCCTCCTAGGCAGCCTTAAAGGCTTTTCACATGGCTGTACCTTCCACCATGGCTGGGGCCACATTGGTCCATACCAGTGGATATGTCATTCTCCTAGTGACCATAACAACTTTCATGGTCATACCTGTTAGAAGGAAACAATACTCTTTGAAAAGAAATTTGAGGCAGTGAGGCTAGAGGCGCAACAGGTGCCTTCCCTTTTCCCTTTCCTCTTGGATTGGAAGGTCTAGCAGGTCGCTTAAATCCCAACCCATTCTTACCAGCTTGGGTAAGGTGAGTATCAATTAAGGGTAACACAGTGCTTGTCTTAGAAAATTTTGTCATCAACAATTTCTCATTTAAGAGATCATTTTCAAGTTTCTGGATAGGTTTCTCATTTGAGACTCTTACCACAGACTCAGTGTCAATGAATTCCTTGAGTTGGCCTGCATGTGCAGCCATATCAGTGAGGGCCTTTTCTTGGACTTCACACTTGCTTTTAAGACTAAGAATCTCTTTTGCCTGCCTCTTTGCAAGTAGCTTGCATTTCTTGAAGGCCTCAAGAAGTTATCCATACTTGGAAATTATGGAGTCTACAACATCCTCAGAGTCTGAATCACCTTCATCTCTTGAGAATTGAGCTTCAGATACTGAGTCAGCCTCATGACTATAAATAAAAGAATGTGGTTTAGCATGTACCTGAGACTGACCAGGCTGATCCTGGCTGCTTTCTTCATCTGTCATTGCCATTAGTCCATGGCACTGAGCATCTCCTTATTCATCTTCATCCACCTCTGAGTCACTATCTGTGTGTGACAGAGGTGCCGTGATCCCTATTCTAGTAGTGGGGAACTCTTCTTCAGCAACAATAATAATCCCAATGTAAGCTTCATCTTCTTCACTATCTGACTCAGAGGAATAGTCAGTCCAGGTCTTCTCTTTCTTAGACACTAGGGACTTCTCTTTCTTCTTTCCCTTGTGGTGCTTCTTCACTCATTCTTCTTTCCTCTTTACTGGGCAGTCAACAATTACATGCCCAGGTTTGCTCCAGCAAGAACAAATTATATTAGAGGAAGATTTTTTATTAGAGTTAGTATCATACATGTCCTTCTTAAAGGATTTCCTTCTATGATGAGAGGAGGAAGAAGTCTTTCTGTTCTTCCAATTCCTCTTCTTCATGAATTTTTGAAACTTCCTGGAGAAGGCAGCAAGGTCCTCATCAGATGTTTGGCTCTTAGATGAGTTGGACCTGGAGCTCTCAGATTCTGACACAGCAGTTCTCCTCACTGGAGAGATCTTCCTTCTGCTCATGGTTGAACCATAAACTTTGAAAGCCACAGATTTCTCCTTGCTCTGTGACTTGCTGGTCTTCTCTTCTTCTTCCTTCCTTGTATCAAGCTGCATCTCATAGGATAGCAGCTTTCCAAATAGTGTTGGAGGTGGTGTGTCTGCTAGTTTGCTAATCTCCCTGATGGCACAGAACTTTGTGTCCCAATCCTTGGTGAGGGACCTGAGAAATTTGTCATTCAGTTCATAGGTGCTGAATACTCTTCCACAAGTTCTCAGTTCATTAACAGTTCTGAAAAATCTTTCAAAACTTTCAACAATGCCCTCAGACTTTCCTTGTCTTAAGGCCTCATACTCCTGGTTTAGCATGTATTTTCTGTTATCCCTCACCTCTTCTGAACCCTACATGAACACCACCAGGGTGTCCAACATCTCCTTAGAGGTCTTGCAGTGCACCAAATTCTGTAATGTAGGATCATCTATTGCACTATCAATGATGTTTTGATCTCTCTTGTCCATGGAGTCAAGAAGGAGCTCATCCTTGTTCATTTCTTCATATGATTTAGGAGTCTAGATGTTGGCATCTAGAACTGAGATCTTCATGGGGATGAAGGGTCCCTCTTTGACTGTGATGAAGATCCTAGGGTCCGCAGATTCCATGAACATTCTGACCTTTCCTTCCAAATCCCAAACCCTTCCTTTCTGCAGATTGACAACTTCATGGCTCCTAATTCCTTGTAATTTACACCAGACCTCATTTCTTATCTTTTAGATAACCTTGGAGGTATACTCAGATTGTTAAATCCTTTTTGAGTAACCTTCCTCTGATATCACTTGAAATTTATTTAATTGAAGGTTAGCTAATCACCTAGAGAGGGAGGGGGGTGAATAAGTCCTTGAAATTTATAGCTTCTTTTGCGGTTTTCTTTCTACACTATGTAGAGCTTCTCCTTATGTCTTGCAATAAGAAAGTAAAACAAACACACACAACAAGCACACAAGTATTTATAGTGGGTCCCCAATTGGGTACATCGACTTTCCCTCCCACCTTTCCAACTTACTTGTTGGATAAGGCACAAACTCCAGCACTATGCTCTTTAGAGCTTACATCTTAGGCCCACAGCCTTACTCTCACTGTGCTTCAGCACACCTACACTCAGTACCCCTTCAGGTACCCACAACTCAACCTCCTCCAAGGCCTACAACTCAGTGACAAATTTATCACCGACAACTTAGTGGCTCTACAACCACCTACCTCAGGCACAAAGCCCTACACTAAGGCTGGGAGGACAACCCTACCTCAGATCCACACTTGTATCCTACCATAGAGAGATAAACTCTCTAGCCTCAGGCAATTAAGACTTCCAGCAACTCAGATCCACTTGGATTCTACCTCGGAGAGATAAACTCTCCAGCCTCAGGCATTTAAGCCTTCCAGCAACTCAGATCCACTTGGATCCTACCACAGAGAGATAAACTCTCCAGCCTCAGGCTATTAAGCCTTCTAGCAATTCAGATCCACATAGATCCTACCACAGAGAGATAAACTCTCCATCCTTAGGCTATTAAGCCTTCCAGCAACTCAGATCCACTTAGATCCTACCACAACAAGATAAACTCTCCAGCCTCAGGCTACTAAGCCTTCCAGCAACTCAGATCCATGAAACCTGAATCCTACAATAAAATGGTTACAAGTTTTAAGATGAAAAATAAAACAAAAATAACTCAGAGATTAAATCTCTGATATTGCTCTATTGGACTGAGCAGATATCAGTCCATCTAACTTGCTGTGGAAGGGATGAGTCTTCTTCTACAACTATCTTCTCTCTTGCTGCATAGGTGAGTAGCTATCTACTGTTGAGTGGATCAACTAGCTTGCTTTGTTCTTGAGAGAACCAACTTGCTGAGCACGAAGTGCTCCAGCTATCTTCTTGCCTTTTGGATATCTTGGATGGACTTCAGCTTTGAAGCTTGATCGGAATAAATGTCTAACCGCCTCTTTCAATTTCTCTTTCTATTTCTTGGATTCGTTAACCCTAAACTTTTTTCTGTTTCCCGTTTTATATGCGTTGATTTGAATCAACGACAATATAGTATGTGGGCCCACCAAGGACTAGTGAGCATCAACTCCATCAGAAAGGGACAAAACATATTTCGGCTTTGTAGCAGCTTTCCCGCAATTGCTTTCTGAAGATTTGACTTTGATGACGTCAGTAGTGGTCATCAACATTTGAACTTAGAAAATTTCCTGAATCCCATCAAGCGTTGAGTGATGTTGAGAAACTCAACGCCATTGGCCTTGGCTCTCAGCTCTTCTGGACTTAGAAAATTTCATGTTTTTGTCTCAGCAATTTTGGCTCAGCGGTCTCAGCAGTCGAAGCAGTTTTCCATTATTAGCTAAGACAAGCCTTTGTCTCAGCGCTTTCCTCTTATCTGCTGCCTCAGCGGTTTTTGTACTTTTACTGTCTCAGCGGATTTGTCTCAGTGATCTCAACGGTTTTTCATTTATCAACTAAGATAATTATTTGTTTTAGCGCTTTCCTCTTTATTGGAAGCATTGAGTGAACCTGCTTCACTCAACGCTTCTGGAATTAGAAAAATTCCAGCTAATTTTGTTCTCAGCTGTTTATCTCTTGACTGTCTCAGCGCTTCCTAATTTATTTAGAAGCGTTGAGTGAACTTGCTTCACTCAATGCTTCGGGACTTAGAAAGTTTCCAGCTCACTTTGTCTCGGCCATCTCAACGTCATCTTCTCAGCTGTCTTAACGCCATATTCTCAGCTGTCTCAACACCATCTTCTCAATTGTCTTCAGCTGTCTCAATGCCATCTTCTCAGATATCTCAGTTGTCTCAATGGGATCAACGGCTTATTCTCACCGGTCTTAGCTCTTATGCCTTACACATATTTTCTCATGCCTTAGCTTGTCAAGCGTTGGGCTGAGCTCGACGATCTATAACATGAGCTCGACGAACGTCGATCTGAGTTCAACGAATTTAGTATCCTGATTTCTTAAGCTTATACTGAGTTAAGCTCGACAAACAACAAGCTGATTTCGATGAACTCTAAGCTGAGCTCAATGAAATTTGAGCTTACTGCCCAACTCATTTTTCTTGTTCAATCATGCACTACCTGCAGATGCGTAATATCACGGCAGTGAACCGGTTGCACAAGTAATATAAAATAGGGGTTTTCCCAAGTATCAATCTCTCAAGGAACACAGTAAGGTGGAGTTAATTTCGAGGAGGACTTGAGATTGAAGTCCTTAGGGTCGGCGGTAACGATGGGGGCTTTGATGTTGCGATAGAAAGAAAGTAAAAATCTAACAACTACTCCTATGCAACGCCGCTATGCGATGCTTCGCCAGGCGGGATGGAAGACTAGTCGGGCCGCTATGCACCGAATTACTAGGCGGATGGACGAGAAGGCTAGAGGATGAGGTGGTTAGAACGACAGAATGAGGGTCGTGAGCAGCTCTTTGCAACGCACGCCACTAGCAATTGCTAGTGCGGCAAGGGTGGATGGTGGTGGATGGAATATGGCGCAACTCAAGTAAATAACAAAAACATACAAAATCACATAGACATAATTGTATAAAAACGTTTTACAAACTAAGCATACTTCATCAATATAAATAGAGTTAAACAACAATATTCAACAAGAAAGCAAGAACAAGTCAAGAGATCGACCGAATCCGAAGTCTTGCTGAGGATTCACGGTTGGAATCGTCGGGTTGTCATTCCGCGTCCAAGCTCGGTCCTCAACTGCGTCCGGGGTAGAGAAGGGCTGTCACCACCTTCCAATGGCCCGTCTTCTTCGTCTCACGATAGCGGACGAAGTTTGCTAGCTTTCCTTTGCTTGATGGCTATGGCATCAAACCCTACTTGAAGCTCACGGATGAAGGAGAAGGCCGAGAGGAAGCTCCGGCTTGGATTTGGCGGTGAAAGCTTGCCCGGAGCACCTCCCTAGGGTGGAAGATGAAGGGGAACGACGGAGAAGGCGGAAAATGGCGGAGAAATGTCGAGCTCCGGATCCTCTTTTGAATTAGGGCGAGACCTGCACTATTTATACAAAGCAGAAATGAACAATGCGCACGATCACAGGCGCACGACTAGTGGTCTTGCGCACTATGTCCGGTGCTCGTGCGCACTGGCATGGAAGATCAGGAAGAAGAACTGGGATAACGCGCATGAGTAGTGGAGCACGACCAGTGGTCATGCGCACTAAGTTCAATGGTCATGCGATTACCCCAGACAGGACTCCAGAAAAGAGGAATCAATGCACACGATCAGTGGCGCACGACCGGTGGTCGTGCGCATTATATCCAGTGGTCGTGCGCTTACCCCAGGCTAATTCTGGAAAACGAAGAGTAGTGCGCACGACCAGTGGTCGTGCGCATTAGATCCCATGATCATGCGTAGTATTCCTGTTTCACAACCATCCCGGAACACACACATGACCCCTGTACTGAAAGGAAAAAATCTATCACTGATATGTGCAGGCATTCCAGGCAATCACAAAAAGGAGTACAAACAATAAAAGTAACAAAATACACAACCACAAGCATAAATGTGCACTTCCTATGGAAATAAACAATAAATGAAACAGGAACGATAAAGAACTAAAAGTGAAGTGCAAACACGTTAAAACTAACCCAGATGAGTCCGAAAATAGGTATATAAAATGAACTCATCACCTGCATGCATGAAATAAAGCACAAATCAAATACATTATTTGTGCTTGTCATTGACATGTTTGACTTCTTACAAATCTGGGATATTGCGATCAATAAACCCAACAAGAAGTGCTCACTTTCTTCCGAACGCTAAAAGGGGGCCAAAAATTTGAGTGGACCGTCGAATGCGAAGAAGCTTTTCAGGCCCTAAAACAACAACTCACCCGGATGCCTCTACTCCAAGGGCCAAGATAAGGGGAGGGTTTGTTCCTGTACTTAGGAGTGGGGATCGGGGCCATGAGTTCGGTTCTTATACAAGAGGAAGGAAAAAAGCAGTTCCCAATCTATTACGTAAGCAGGGTCCTGAAGAAGGAGAAACTCGGGTTCCCTATCCTTGAAAAGCTGGCATTCGCTCTCATCATATCAGCCAGGAAGCTCGGGCCATACTTCTAGGCCCATTCGATTCAGGTAGTGACGGATCACCCCCTTTTCCGCATTCTAGAGGGGGTGGAGCATTCTGGGAGGTTGGCCAAATGGTCGATAGTGCTCAGTGAGTTTGACCTCACTTTTACTCCTCGGCTAGCCATCAAAGAACAAGCAGTTGCCGATTTCATGGCAGATTATGCAGTCGAGGTCCGAGAGGCTGAGTCACCACTTCGAGCTTCTTAGGAGATACTGGTAGATTGAGCATTGGGAAAAAATTATTTTGGAGGAGGGATGATCTTTGTAAGTCCAGAAGGGACCAGAATTGAGCAGGCTCTGAAGATCCACTTCACAATCACTAAGAACAATGCAGAATATGAGGCGATTATTGCGGGACTCAGGTTTACCCGGGAGTTGGGCATACATGACATTAAGGTCTCCACGGACTCTATGGTGTTTACGAGGCAAATCAAAGGAGAATTTGAGGCAAGGGAACCCACCCTCGAGTTGTTTCTGATGAAGGTCAAATACATCATTAGGCAATTCCACATCTTTTTGATTCAACATGTCCCGAGGGATGAAAGTGCTCAGGCTGACCTTCTCTCCAAGCACGGCCCTTAGGCTGGAGGAATGGTGATGAAACTCTTCAAGCCATCCATAGAGGAAGGAGAATTAATAGAGGTGTACTTGCAAGGGTCTTGTAAGGACCCCTTCATCACCCTTTTGACCTCGGGGCAACTTCCCGAGAGTGATCTCGATAAGAAGCAGGTCAGGTATAAATCGGCATACTACTTGCTGGAGGATGGGGCAATATACCGTAAGATGCTATCAGGTTTACTTGCTCAATGTGTATCTGAGGAGGAGGTTCCAAGGGTCCTGGAAGAAATTCATTCAGGACAGTGCCAGAGTCATTCGGGGAGTCGGACATTGGAGGCGAGAGTGTTGAGGCAAGGCTACTTCTGGCCTACCCTCAGTAAGGATGCGGAAGAATTCACGAAAAGATGCCAAAAGTGCCAGGAGTTCGCCACTCTCCAACTCCTTCCTGCCTAAAGGCTACGTACAGTCACGGCTCCCTGGCCCTTCACGATATGGGTGCTAGATTTTGTGGGTCTTTTCCCCAAGTTAGTGGCCAAAGGAAGTTTCTGCTGGTCATGGTGGATTACTTTTCAAAGTGGCTGGAGGTGAAGGCATTGGCTAAGGTGACATCGCAAGTGTTCAAAAATTTCATATGGGGAGAGGTCATCTGCAGGCATGGGCTTCCACTGGCCATCGTCACTGATAATGGACCACAATTTGCTCGCAGGAAATTCGTGGATTTTTGTATCTGGCTAGGCATAGACCTCCGTTTCGCCTCAGTTCAACTTCCTCGGAGCAATGGACAGCTGGAAGCGGCAAACAAGATTATGGTGAATCTGTTGAAGAAGAAAGTGGAGAATTGAGAGGAAGTTGGGTGGAACAGCTCCCTTTTGTTCTCTGGGCCTTAAGGACCACACCAACACTACTAGAAAAGTGAGTATTGGCTGCACTTTTTTTGGACAGGGACTAAAAATCGTGGCTAATAGTTAAGTATTATCCATGGTTCATATTTCGTGGCTAATAATTAGGTATTAGCCACGGATAACAAATTCATGGCAAAAAACTAAACCTTTAGCCACGGCCTTGATGAAATCGTGGCTAAACAAATACTATTATATTGTTTTTCTAATGTTTTTAAATTTGTTTATAATGTAAAACATTATATATTTTGATTGCACGGGGAATGAGATCGGGAGCTGCTGCGGTTTGCCGCTAGGGCAAATCCCGCTCATGCGTAGAGAGGCCGCTGCGGCGTTGCCTTGATTCCTCTGCACTTTCTGGCTTCCTAGCTTCTAGCCGTCCCGCCGTCCCGGTCCTACCGACTATCATCCTGTGTCCATTTCGCTGATGACGACGCCATCGTCGTTTGCCGACACCGCGTCGCCAACTATAGTAGGATTGACGCCATCGCCGTTCAGAATGTCGCAGATCCATTCTTGACTCCTCTGAGGTAGATATTTTCTATTTCTAGCAGTCTAGTACGAAAGATTCAGTGATTCCTCTAATCCTTTCGAATCTCAATATTCCTCATTCCCGCAGAGTATTTCCGCACACATCCTTCATAGTTCATCCATCCATTATGTGGCATCAGTCATGCTAGGCATGTGCAGATCAGCAGATCTGCATATGTGCTTAAATTTTGTTTGTTCTTATTTTTTGAACCGTATGGCGTATGCATTTCCATTTTGTTTGCTGGAAATACCCAAATTGATCTAAAATCAGATATTTATTACTATAAGGAAAGCCATGACATACTTGGGCATTAGTGAAACTATAAGGAAAGCCATGACATACTTAGGCATTAGTGAGATTATGACTAAAGATAGGGCACAGTGGCGACAAAGGATCCATATAGCCGACCTGAATATAGTGGGATAAAAGCTTGAGTGTTTTTGTTGTATATTATGAAAGAGATGAGTATACTATGAATGAGTTAATCAGGTAGAAGTAGATAATTTTTAAGTAATTTTAAAGTTCCCCTTAATCCTCTTTATGCTAATATTGTTAATGTGTTTGGTATTCAATTTCATGATTTTCTTGAACATGACAAAAAAATACATATTGCAAAGTGAATTGTCAATTGAGTTGTATTGAAGCTTGGCGAATTTACACTATTGAACTTTAATTATCTGAACATATTTATTTGAACAAGAATCTGATCGTAAACTTTGGCATTAATCGATTTTATTCGGTGTTTAGTTGAATCCTTATATCCCTCCATCTATTTATTAACAAGCAAACCATAATTGTCTTTGTTATGTGACATTTCATAAATTCATATTAGTATAATCACAAGACTCATTTTTCATAATATTGCATTGCTAGGAAAAACAGGCACAAGACTTAAGAGTTAAGTAGTAATCGATGGAACATCAAATACAAGTCGACGAAACATCGACATCTACTCGATTCAACATCCAGAGCTAGAGACTATGAAGAGTTTAATTCAACTCGATACAACGTTGATATGAATTGACACATGTGTCAATAGATGGTCTAAAAAAGCATTATCGGAGTTACATTGATCTCTAATCGATGTAAAGTAGACTTCATAGGCACACATTAAAAATGCCCTAATTCTCGAGATGCCTTGGATATACATATATTAGGCATCTGAATACATCTTCAAAACTCTTCTTCTTCCCCGCTATTTGATTTATTGCTCTCTTTCTCTTCTATTTTTCAAATGTCTTAGCAGGTACTCACATGGCCATAATGCTAACTGAATCTAAAATCCGGAGTACACTCAATGAAGTCTTAAAAGAGCTGGTTGCGGAATTTACGATATCATTTCATCTATTCTCTGAATATTGTTCCAAAAAATGACTATCTGCAAGATCATCTCAATGAACTTTCTGATTCTTTGCAATAATTAAAAAAATAAATGGATCAATCGTAAGTCCCTACAGAAGTCTTTTGTTCCTTTTTCAATGATCTAAAGAAGGTGGAGGGACTGGGCATGCTCGGGGATTGTTGCCAAAATAACATTCTTGATATAGGTAATGTTGAGAATTTAGATAAATAGGATGAATAAGGTGTTAATAATATATTCTCAGAAGTTGAGACTATTACTACACCACGGGATGGTGGCATGATTTAAAAAAATGGATGTTCCCATAAAAGAAATTCAGATGCTGAAGTAAAAGATGTACACTATATATACCATGGTTGTTAATGGCTCACATATTGTTTCAGAAGGAGAGTCGGACATTGAGTCCAGATTACTGCTATCTATCCCTGAGACTGAGACTGAGATAGTGATTCATGTTTTTATGGGGGACCCATCAATTTAGGGAGAGCTTTTCTCTAATGATATACTTCAAAAGAAAATCGAAGAATCCAAAACAAGGGAAAAAACTCATGTGCTTGAACTCTCAACAGCATATCTCGTAGGGTCGACTTCAAAATGAAAGCCAAAATGGAAGAAATATACCAAGTCCCAAAAAAAACAATATAAAGGGACAAATTTCACCATCAAGAATATCCTACAGTTAATATTCTTGAAACTGCAACAGAGGAATACATGAATTTTTACTTAGAGAAAGCTCTTAATGAAATAAGAGAAAAAGATGCAGCTGATTATGATGTCACTGAAAAGCACATAGCGGATAAATAGAAAATCTTCATTGAAAGGTTGCAAGCATGGGTATCCAAGGAGGCTAATCTAGTTAAGAAACTAATTTCATTACCTGATGCAATATTTAATCTCAAAGAGTATACTATAAAACATCCTCAAGCTCAAATTATGGATATTACAGGAGATTGCTACAGGAGAGTGGCAGGACATGGTTTCAATAAGGATGAATATGTTCTAGATATATTTAAAAGAGACCGAGTAATTAGCTTTGTAAAGGCACCTATCTCTAGTGCTCAAGAAGTAACAACTGGATATCATCAAAGGGAAGAGTTTCTAGAAAATATTTTTGGGTCCATTAACGAGCTATCAGCCAAGACTCTAATTCATGGCTTTACAATCGATGCAACCTCCCATAGTGCAGAAGTAGAAGTTCAAAAGTTGTTCAAAATCGATCATAAAATCCAACGTCCAAATAGAGCAAGCCCAGCTAACTTTCAGTTTGTTGAGAACATATCCAATAAATTGTACATTGCATTCTCACAGTTTCTCGTAGATAAATAGTGTGGGTAACACTATTTGAAATATAAGTTTCTCAATTGAAGTTATACATATTCAATTACCAACTCATGCCTGTGTCAGTTATATATCTCATGTATTTTACTCCATTGATTTATCAATGTTATAAGATTGTTCATTTTTAATGCCTTCTACTATAAATCACAAGACTCATTTTTGGTATATGTGAAAAGGGGAAAATATATACATACAGGTATATATGAGAAAGGCACTTTTTGCACTTCTCCTCACAAGACCTGCAGGCATCACCAGATTCAACTTTTGACATCTGATTAATGCTTGCCCACAGTCGGTATTGGATCACTACAGAGATTGATACTGTATTACGGTATTATTAATGCTGAGAACTTGTCTATTTCCGATCTTGTTGGAAAAGAATTATCCCTTGGTAAATGCAAGGTAAATTGATATCATTTACTTTTTCATGTCATGGAGATAGTCTTTTTTTTCATGCTTATTGATTGCCTTTTTTTTATAAATACAGGCTCTTTCGTTACTGCATGCTATGGTGATCAGAAAGAGACTAATAAGACTCCTCGGCAGCAGCCAGCTAGCCTTCTTTGCAACAAAGGCAGTGCCTGCAAGTTCAAGCTCAGCTTCTTCGGCGAGGATGATGCCATCTCCTCTGACATTCTTCTCTTAGCCTGTGTTGTTTGTTCTACAAGTTCCATGTAGCACTCCTCTTTTCTCCTCCAGAACTCCACCTTTGTCTGGTTTCTTTCATTGCTGGTGCATTTCTTGTGTATTTTAATGGTGGATGGCTCACATTTCATTGACTAAACTCTGAGTAGCCTTGAATGGGTATTCCAGATATGCAGGAAGTGTTAATTAGTAATTGTATTATGCTTAATTTGCATTGTAGTTGTTCATAATAGATGCCCTTGAGTGCATTTTTTAGTGTCCAAATGGATGCACATGTCTAGCATTACAGAATTTTGAATGTGTTTTTTTTTTAAAAAAAAACATAAATTAGTATTTGCCACGGCATGTAACTGTGGCAAATAGTTTTTTTTATAAAATGATGATTTCACTTTTAGCCAGGGTTTCATACCATGGCTAATAGTTGGGTTATTTGCCACGACATTTTTTATCATGGCTAATAGTATTTTCTACGGCCAATTCGTGGCTTAAAAGTTTTAGCCACGCTGACTTTAGCCACGAAATTTTTCCGTAGCTAGACCGTGGCTAAAAATTTTTAGCCACGGTTTTGGACTTTTTGCCAGGGAAATTTGCCCTGGCCAAAAGTCTATTTTTTAGTAGTGCAACTACCGCCATGGGGAAACTCCATTTAAACTCTCTCATGGATCGGAGGCCATCATAACGATAGAGTTCGAGGTCACTTCTCCAAGAGTAGCTACTGCAAAGAGGGGAGACGAAGGATGGAGGGCAGAGAACGAGGAGCAAAAACTCTCTCTTGATATGGTGGAGGAACTCAGGGATTTAGCATTGATCCGACAGGAAGAAGTCATGTGCCGGATGGCAAGATACTTTGATAAACATAAAAGGGTCAAAACAATTCTAGAAGGGCGACTTCGTTCTCAAAAAAGTAGACACAGCAGGCAGAGGAGCCTCGGTGGGAAAACTCAATCCCAACTGGGAAGGCCCCTTTGTAGTGAAGGAGGTCCTGAATTCAGGAGGGTACCACCTCCAGGATATAGACGGGCTATCCCTCGATCATGCCTGATGCGGCGATGACTTAAAAAGATTTTATCCATAACCTTTTTCATCGTTATATACTTGTAAATTTCTTGTGACCTTCTGGTATGATGAAACAGCAGGTGTCTTCTTTCATGGCATGAGAGTGAAAAGGATGCATGACAAGGCCCCGAGCAGACCCGCTGACTTAGGTCTACTCGTGTTGGCTTGGTCTCGAACCAAAATAAGGAGAAAAGACCAAATGGTCTCGTGCACGGAGAAGGCGAGAAGAAGACTAATGACATGTGCCCTAAACCGAATCTTAATCGAGATGGCTGGGATCTCTACCTTGCGAGTAGAAACGGAGCAGAGGGTTATCCACAATGAATAAAGTAAAATGAAATAAAGGGAAAAGAACACAGAGCGAGGAGATGTAACAGAAGTTTCTATGTTCATTACAAAAAAGGGATACTCTCCCATGAAAGGGCATTTCGATGCTTCAAAAAATAATTGTACAAGTAAAAGAAACAAAAGGGGGGGGGGGGGAGAAGTCTCAGGACCCGCTGACGCCCCTTCACTCCTCTTCACTAGAAGTAGTACCTTCATCCGTCTCGCCATAAAGCTGGGGGACCAGGTCGCGGGCGGTGACCGTCTCGACATCTTCTTTAACAACCCCAGCTCCTTCATCCTCTTCAAAACGATCTCGGCCGTCATGATATTGGCGTCTCGGCAAAGGTCATCGACCTCTTCCAAAGAATAATGAGTGGGCGGGGGTGCTTGGAGCGGATCCAGATGGGAGTGAAGCTCGGTGCTGTCCAAAAGGCGGGCGTTCTAGGCCTTTAAATTTCTGTTCTCCTCCTCTAAAGATACTATGCGTGAATGCATCCGATCGGCCATATCGGCATCCTGCGAGAAGGCTATCAGTTGACAAAAATTTACTCGAGAGTGAAACTAGCAAGGAGGGAAACTGGCAAAGGATAGTTAAAAGGCTTACCATGCCGCCCTGGCTTTTGGCGAGAAGATTAACAGCGACCACCAGCCTCTTCTCGAGACCATCCGACTTATCTGGCTCTGCAGCTAGGCCCGCCTCAGCTTCCTTCCACTTCTTGTTGTTGAAAATGAGGCGGCGCGAGACTCGGTGCGAGAGCTCCAGGGCGCGAAATTGGGCTTGGGAGGTCTTGAATACGAGGTTTCACGACGACTCGTTGTCAAAGGGCTCCGTCCCAAGGCCGCCATGGAGCCCATAGCCAAGAGAGAAGGCGTGGCCGGTGGGAGGGTCCCACTCCTTCCAGGAGGGAATAAGAGTGGACAGTGACACTCGGTTCGAGTTCTTTTCCCACAGAAGGACCTGGTAGCCAACAACATCTTTTACCGTAGGCCCCATTTTGTAGTTTTGATGCGAGGAAGGGGCAGGGCGGCTAGAGGAGCCTGTTTCGCGAGGAAGAAGCTCAGCGGATTGAGCTGAAGTCGTGGCGGTTCGGTCGAGTAGTACCGTCTCGCGAGAGGGCGAGATGGTTTAGGGGCGGGCGATTGCGATTCTTCCACAGAGATGGGGGTTAGAGATCCCGATATCTCTTTCCTTTCCTTTGGAGCAGTTCCCTTTTTCCCTTTCGGGAGCGACACCATCTTCTTGATCTTTTTCTTGGGACTGTGTCGAGAAGTAGCGACCTCATCTCCGGATCGTTTCTTGGGGGCGGGGGTCAGCGATTCCTTCGCCGTCTCTGCCGCCATACTGGCGAGGGCGAGACCTTTGGACGGCCTTGCATTGCTCAGGTAGGGGGGATGGATTGGGATAGTCCTCTCTCCTGAATAAGAAAACGGTTAGAACAAAACAAGGGGATAGTAAACATAAGACTAAGGGAGCGCGAGTGTACATTCACCAGGAAAAACTAGAAGGAGCGAGTCGAGGTCTTGCCTTAGGAAGTTGACATCAAAATTTTTCCCCGCGAAGAAATTACAGAGGGCTTTTTCCGCGCCCCCAACCTTGGGGGTCTCGTAATATATCTTGGCAGGCAATACTGGGGCGAGTGGAACTCCTCCCAGATTCCCGCGGATGAATATTAAGCGGGTGAGCCAATGGTGGTATTTGTTGGGGGTCTCACATACCTTTAAGCACTGGCTGGTGAAGTACGAGACGCCGCCATCTTTGGCGTGGTAGATAAATTGTTTGCGGAAGACATTGAGGCTAAACTCGATGCGCTCTCGGCACATGTAACTGGCGAATGCGAACAACACTGAGATGACATTCGGGTTGAGATGCGTGGGGATGGCCCCAAAATATTTTAAACCTGTTTTACCTCTGGCCAGAGGGGGAGTCTCAGCCCCGACTTGAAGTGCGAGACGGGGATGGAGAGTTCACCAGGATAGAAAGTATTGATCGACTCGCCGACCTTCAGCAGTCGAGACTCAAACCCCTCCACCAGGAACTCGCGGGTGAAGCAGCTATAGTCCTCCTCTGAGATTTTGCCAGGGGGAAAGTCGTGGTAGGCGAAAATCCTGCCGCAACGACTGTGATCCTCGCCCTCTTCAGGCTTATTCTTTCCCATGGCAGGCGAGACAACAAAAGAAGAGGGAGGTAGAAAAGGCTGTGATGAGAGTAAGATGCAAAAGAAGTAGGCGAGAATCCTGGATCTAAGATGTAGCAGGAAGAGACAGCGCGGGCGTGAAACATTTTGATCCAGAGGTGGGGGTATTTATAGAGGATGGAGAGAGTGAAAACAATGGGCATGAAAATGTGAAGGGTAAGTCGAAGGTACATCCCGAAGTTTCAGAAAGTGTTTAGTTGCCTACCTAAATCACCTAGAGGGGGGGGTGGGGGTATGTGAATAGGTGAGATGTGCGTCTATTTGCGGAATAAAAATTTCAGATCTAAGCACATAATTATCTACCAATAAATCACAGACAAAACAAGATTTAAAGTGGTTCCCCAATCTTCGGTACATCCACTTTCCCTCACCGATTTAGCAATAAACTAGATTCGGCTACACCATTATCTCGGATTGAAAATCAATCCTATGCATCGGAATAACGTTCCTACAATCTCGATCCACAAAGCGGATCTACACTCAGAAGATAAAACTTCCTACAATTTCGGAGTCAAATGCTCCTACCGTCGGAGAAAAATTCTCCTACAAGAATGAAATAAAATGTGTATTGAAATACAAACAATGAATCTTTATCAGATCTGCAAACTATCGGCATGGACCTTCCTCTTATAGACTTTGCAGCTTTATCAGAGAGGTGAAGAAAATCTCGGCAAAATCAGATCTGGATCTTCTTGGCTTCACACGATCGAATAGAAGATGAAGAGTTGTGCGGAAATCTCGATCAGTAAAACCTTCTTAATCTGAATCCCCTGATATCTAAAACCCTAGCCGGATGAGAATCGGCGGCGGCGGCTTTCGCATCTTGAAGAGAGAGAGAGAGGAACAAAGAACTTAGAAATTAATCGGCTGCAAAAACTTCTGATTAATCTTCTTCTTAGGGTTTGTCGGTTTGAGAAGACCTTATATAGGATTATCAATAACAGTATAATTAATTCTTAATGAGGTATACGTGGACCAATCACATTAAAGCTCATTAAGAAATCTGTCAATCTGGACTTAACGAAATTTTTAGAAAGCTGAAGTGACATACTCGAGTGAAGAAATGACTACTCGAGTTGTAAGACCCCCCTCCCGGATACCAAAACACGGCACCAAGGGGGGCTAATGCCCAGAACAGCTGTCTTGTGGTAGCATTAGCACACGGGCTAACCTGTACCACAAGACGCCAACTCCACCAGCTGCAACTAATATCAATATAAACATGCCAACCCAACCATAATATAAAAGAAGAAGTCAAATCCACACTAAGTAATACTGTATAAATAGTATAACAAATAAGAAGCTAATCATAAGCTTCTACAAGTATCAGAGTACAGCTATAAAATTGCCCAAACGGGCTACATCAGAGTCGCTCAACACTCACATCCGTAACCGACGGTAGTGATGGTACCGTCACTTCAGGCCCTGTTATCCTGGCCTAGCTGTCCTGCTGCATGGTCTGCGGCTGTTCCACCTGCGGGGTGACCTCCTAAAAATAAAGACATAGCAACCGTTAGTCAAAAAAACTAAGTGGCTTCACATCCGCTCCCCCGGAAACTCCTCGGAACCGGGCGGAGAAAAGAACAAGGGTACAAGTATAATAAATATTATAACAGGTACAAGCAGGTGGTGATGGTACAATAAGATTAATAGCATTATATTCTAGGAGTTCTACTTAAGCAATAGTAATAAATAGTATAATATGTACAAGAAGGGAGTGATGGTACAATAAGATTAATAACATTATACTCTAGCAGTTCTACTTAAGCAATAGTAATTCAACAAGTACAAGTAACTACAGCAGGTAAGTAACTTAACTTATAAAGATGCTCATACAAACTTATAAGTTAAGGATCAGTTTGCATAAAGTAACTCATCGTATAGGAGTGTCCATACAAACATATAAGATGAGGATCTTGTTGTGCAATGTTATGAAATGGTATGTATGCTATGCAATGACTCACCCATGATTACATACATGCAATTGCCATGTCGACACAGACTATAGTTCCCACTATTCGAGCAGGTTGCTAACCTTTCAGGCATCAACCGCTGTGGCCAGGTGGTGACAGTAGAGCGGGCATCTCTACTACTAGGCAGGTATCCACACTACTTCACCTAGGCATCTGTACGCCTCAATGCTAAGAACAAAAAGCAGAGCCCATGCGTACTATGGCCCGGCGGGGTCTCGGGTAGATGTACACCGAGAACACATCCCGAACTGGCCTGCTGTGACCCGGAAGGGGCCTCGGAAGAAAGCACAAGGACACAGCCCAACCGTTCACTTGGCACAGAAGGGGCCCCAGGACATGAACACCGAGGACATAGCCCAACCGCCAAAAGTCTAACTGTCAACTCCCGTCGGTGTGACGATCGGTGAGCCCGTAGACCTGCCACACTATTCTTAACCCAGAATTACGACACCGCATGTCAACTCACACCGCATGCAAATTCCACATCACCGTGGCATGGAAGGGGCCTCAGAAGTTAGTACGAGGACACAGCCCAACCATCCATCTATACCTCATCTCAACACTAACCCAACTAGTGACGGTCAACACCACGCTTACATCCTTCCTCAATACACCCGTAGGGAGACTACGCTCTAAGTATTGTACTACTAAATTTCATTCCAACCATCAAACATACTCATGACCATAGTTTATCCTTCTATATGTCATTTCAAATGATTTCAACATGGTATAACATAATGTGCAAATATAATAGTCTACCAATTTCTAACAAGTCATTTTGTTTAAGTAAGCTTGCTTCACAATTTAGTTATATGAAAACCAATTAATAATCTTCATCATTCATAGCACTACGGTGGTTAACATAAAATAGTTCACCATAATCTTGAGTTAGTTTGCAACATCGATTCCACCGAATCCAAATCCATATTATATAAAAACCCAGAATTTAAGTGCAGAATAAATCTGGACAACAAATTCAACCAGCGATTTTTGAAGCTACAAGAATCCGGTTAAGACGGGTAACCCCTCGAGGGAAAGGTATTTCCAAGGGCTACAACTTTTATGTTCACACCACAACCCAGATTCAATAGTGTCAAACTTGAAATCAGCCTTGAAGTCCGCTGCATACAGAACACAATTTGTGCATGCAGGATTTATCGGACGTCATATTTGTTCATTCTTTCCCATGGCTGCAGACTTTGCCTGAAGGCGTGCAACCATTCGTTGGAAAGGTATTTTCAAGGACTTCAACTTTCGTGTTTAGTCGACAGCCCAGATCTGGCCATATCACATCTGAAAATAGCCAAGAATGTTGCTGCACGCAGAACACAAATTCTGCACGCCTCTTAAAGAGGAATGAATGGCATCGGTTCATCTTCCTCCTCAAGTCGGTCTTCCAAAATCACACCAGAAATTCATCCACCCTTATTCACCCTCATGAGTCCTTTAATCTTCATGAAACCATCCCCCATCATCGCATAGAAGGTTGGAGAGGTAGAAGACACGACTAACCAAGAGCACAAGCCCTAGATCGGCCTCATCCTAGAGAAATCACCATCTTGCTAGTCAAGACTCTTTTAAGTCGACATCTCACCTAGATATCAATAGATCTAGCACCAGGGGATAAGGGAGGAAGCTCACCTCATTTCCGGTATTTTCACTATTTTCGGCCATAGATCGTGTAACTCTTCTCGGTGGCATCCTGTCCTTCACGACGGCGGCAGATCTCCTCCTCTAGAACTAGGTCCAGCAACTTCCTTCTCTCAACAGGAGTTTCTCTCAGTAAATAGGGGATGAAATGAGCATGAAAATGGCTAGGGTTTTCATTTACCCTTATATATGAAGTGTGACACGGGTAAGGACACGCCCGTGTCCTTACCCGTGTCCTGCTTGGGCGAAACGTCAACGACGGTTTTAGTGTCGGTTCAATACTCGACATGGGTAGAGACACGCCCGTATCCCGACCCATGTCCACATGACATGGTCGTGTTCCCTGGCCGTGTCCTTCTCTGGATACATTTCGACGAACTCATCTCGACATAACAACATACGGGTAGGGACACGCCCCGTCTCTACCCGTTTCATACAATTCGTCGATCTCGACATGTAGTTCGTCGATCTCGACATGTAGTTCGTCGATCTCGACATGTAGTTCGTCGATCTCGACATGCTCTATCGAGTTTAACTCGACACACACGGGTAGGGGCATGCCCGTATCGCTACCCGTGTCATATGATCTCGACACACCTCGTCAATCTCGACACGCCTCGTCGAGTTCAACTCGACACAACGACACACGGGCAGGGACACGCCCGTGTCTCTACCCGTGTCATACAATTCGTCGATCTCGACACACAGTTCTTCAATCTCGGCACGCTGTGTCGAGTTCAACTCGACACACACGCACACGGGTAGGGACAACTCCGTGTCTCTACCCGTGTCACTTCACACGGGTAGTGATACGCCCGTGTCACTACATGTGTCCTTCTCTAGAGATACTCGAGTCATCGACTCAAGAGTTGGCCACTCCTACACGAGTAGGGACACGCCCGTGTCACTACCCGTGTCCTATGCTTGACGGATTTCTCCTCCTTTTCACATGTGCTGCCCAGTTGTCAGCACTCCCCCTGAACCCAAGTCAGCTCTCCTGACTCAAAAACACGCACGAGGGGCCTAGTGCGATTCAGGACGTTACAAATCCTATAAACAAAATAAAAGATTTCGTCCCCGAAATTATGCTTAGGCTATGGGGAGAAAAGCACAACAGAAAATATAATATTCTTTTAAATAAAATTACCTTGAGCAAAAAACTCCGGGTAGTGTTTTTGAATCAAATCCATTGGCTCCCATGTATATTACTCCTTCCCATGATTAGACCATAGCACCTTCACCAAGGCAACACTTTTGCGGCGCAACATTCTTGTCTCGTTATCTACGATCCGCACTGGCTCCAATCGCACAGATCTATCAGTCGCCACTGCACCAACATTAGTGTGGATATATTGATCGGGCCGAAACAACGCCTTTTGAAGCGACGACACATGGAACATGTCGTGGAGATTCTCTAGCTCTGGCGGTAACTCCAGCCGATAGGCCAACTGGCCAATCCTTTCGAGTATAGTATAAGGCCCAATGTACCTTGGGCTGAGCTTTTTCACACCACGCACCCGTGACACCCCATGCATCGGCCGAATCTTCAGAAACACCTTATCACCCACTTGAAACTCCACCATCCGGTGCTTTGAATTATAATACTTCGCCTGCCGACTTTGAGCCTCCAACATGCAATCCCATATCAATTTAACCACCGCATCCATATCATCAATATATTTAATTCCCAAAGCCTTCGGATCTTCATCTTGCACCCAAGACAAGGGGGTTCTGCAGCTTCTTCCGTAAAGGGCTTCATGGGGCGCCATGCCGATGCTAGCTTGATGAATGTTGTTGTAGGAGAATTCCACCAGCGGTAAAACCCTTTCCCACGGCTCTCCTCTATCTAACACACATAACCTCAACAAATCTTCCAGTGTTCCGATGGTCCTCTTAGACTGCCCGTCCGTCTGAGGATGAAACGCGGTGCTAAAGGTAAGGCGCGAACACAAATACGCCTGTAACACCTTCCATTCCCTTGAGGTGAAATGATCATCCCGGTCAGAAACTATTGTCTTAGACACGCCATGATACCGTAAAAATTGCACCACAAAGAGGCATACCAAGACATCCACGTGAGCCTCTTTCTTTATGGGGATAAACCGGGCTACTTTTGTCAGTCTATCAACGATCACCCACACTGAATCATTCCCTGAGCGTGAGCGAAGTAACCCATGGACAAAGTCCATGCAGATATCCTCAAACTTCCACTGGTGGATGGGAAACGATTGTAACAAACCACCAGGGCTCTTGCATTCTGCCTTCACCCTTTGACAGGCTTCGCAGTGTGTAACAAAATATCTGATATCCTTCTTCATTCCCGGCCAATATGTCGTCTTCCATAGGCCGGCGTACATCTTGGAAATACCTGGGTGCACTGAATATTGAGAGAAATGAGCCTCTCTAAAGATATCCACCCGGATTTTACCGCCCTTGGGAATGTAGAGTCGGCCACAAAAATAAACGAGGCCGTCTTTTAGCGTATACTCATCTGTAGTCCCATCTTCGGTTGACTTGATTGCCGGGGCCAGGGCCGCATCCATTCCTTGCTCCACTCTGATTTGGTCCCGGATATCACAAACTATGCTCATGCTTGCCAAGTACTCCGTATACTCTGCCGAAGGAGCCTTAAATATCAATGTAATATCCATCTCCTCAATCATCCGAGCCAACTCCATACTCATCAACCGAGACTCTGGGCTAGAACCTGGTACCTTTCTACTAAATGCATCGGCCACCGAGTTCGCCTTTCCGGGGTGTTAGTTCATGGTGAACTCATAGTCACATAGAAATTCTAACCACCGCCATTATCTCAAGTTCAACTCCTTTTGAGTATGGACGTACTTCAAGTTTTTGTGATCTGAAAAGATCTCGCAGTGGACGCCGTATAGATAATGCCTCCAAACCTTCACGGTGAACACCACTACTCCAAGCTCCAAATCATGAACCGGGTAATTGATTTCATGTTTCTTCAGTTCTTGGAACGCCGCTTCACATTTGGGTGTCCACTCAAATGACACACCTTTCTTCGTCAATGAAGTAAGAGGGATGGAAATCTTGGAGAATCCTTTTACGAACTTGTGGTAATAACCGACAAGTCCAATGAAGGTCCTCACATCGGCCACTGACTTCAAGGGCGACCACTCCTTCACGACACGCACCTTGGCTTGATCCACCGCTAGTCCTGCTCCACTGATCACATGCCCCAAGAAAGCAACCTATTTAAGCCAGAATTTTCACTTGCTGAACTAGGCGAACAAGGCGTGCTCTTTTAATTTCTTCAATACCAAGGTCAAGTGCTCAACATGCTCCTCCTCCGTCTTTGAGTAGACCAAGATGTCGTCGATGAAAACAATGACGAAGATATCCAAATAAGGTTCAAACACCTTGTTCATCAGACTCATGAAGACCGAAGGGGAATTTGTGAGCCCAAATGGCATTACAGTGAACTTGTACAGTCCATATCTTGAGCTAAAGGCCGTTTTCTGGATGTCACCTTCTTGTATTCTCAACAGATAATACCCTGAGCGCAAGTCCAGCTCAGAAAACCAATGCGGTCCCACTAGTTGATCGAACAACTCATCGATCCGAGGTAGCGGGTAAGTGTTTCGCAACATCAGTCGATTGAGTTCCAGATAGTCTATGCACAAATGCAGGGTCCCATCCTTCTTCTTCACGAAAAATACAGGGGCTCCCCAGGGCAACGAACTGGGGCGAACAAACCCTGACTCCACCAATTCTTGTAGTTGAACACTAAATTCCGCGAGTTCCTTCAGGGCCATTCGGTAAGGGGCCTTGGATACCGGCTTGGCACCCGGTACTAGATTAATCTCGAAGTCAACCACTCTATGCGGGGGTAATCCTAGCAGTTTCTTAGGAAATACCTCGGGGATGTCCCGCACTACCCGTACGTCTTTTATATCCAATGTTAACTCCTTCAACTCGAACCAGATCATGAAGATGTCATCCCCCTTCATATGGGCTTTTACTGCCTGAACTGAAGATAACAACATACAAGGTGCGAAGATAATACCTTGGAAGATGACATCGGTGTCTCCATGTCTCAAGTAGATTCGTTTCTCTGCACAGTCAATCCTCGCAAAGTGCCAGTCCAACCATGTCATGCCCAAAATGATGTCAAACTCCGGCATTCTCAAGACCGTGGCAGGTGTATCAAAGGCCTTTCCTTCAATAAATATCTTGAACTCACACTTAGCGGTTGCAATCATCTCCGAGCCGTCCGGTAGGCTCACTCGTCGGTCTACACTAGTAAAGTATTGTACGCCCTCCATGTCCTTAATGAAGTCCTCAGACACAAAGGAGTGTGAGGCACCGGTATCGAACAGCGCATAGGCCGTCTTCCCGCCAACTATCACGGTGCCTAAGTACCAATAACCAAAACTTATTGCTAGGTGTCTAGTATGTCTCAAGCAACTTTAAGTTAGACAATGAAAACATGATAATCATTTGAATCATACCTGCAATCACATCTTGGGGATTCCGTTCTTGCGCCATGTCCAGTGCGTACACTTGATCCTGAGCAGGGCTGGGGTTCCCTCCTCGCGGTCCTTGTCCTCGACCACGCATGTAACCCCTCACTCGCGGAGCTGCCGGAGGGAGAGCAGGAGGGACATTCCCATACAACTGCAGGCAAAAACGTCGAATGTGGCCCGACTGGTTGCATTCTAAACAGACCAGCCCACGACGCCCTTCATATTGCTGAAATTGTTGAGGCTGAGGCGGTGGAGGCAACGCAGGCGTCTGCAGAATCGGATGGTCCACTCTAAAATCTCGGTGGAAACGTCCTCCACCTCATTGATGTCCCCTTCCTCTCCTAAAGTCCTGCCTTCTTCTATTGCTTGGGCCAGCTTCCATCACATCTTCCGCAGGCCTCTTACCACTACTCAAGTGATCCGCCTCCAATATCTTCTCCATGTCGATAATCTCCGCCAAGCTAGCATCCGCTATAAACAAAAGGGTCTGCCTTAGGGGATCTCGCAGCTCTTTTTAGAAATGCTTGGTGTATCCTCTATCATCCAGGTCATATGAGTCTGCGAACCTTGCGAGATTCTGGAACTCTAGCTGGTATTCTGTAACCGATTTTCATCCCAGCTTAAGTAGTAGAAACCTCTACTCGAGCTCATCTCAAGCCGACGTAGGAATGAAGTGCTCCAAGAAGACACCCGAGAACTAGCTCCAACTTATCTCGGTATACACTCGTCCTTGGAACGTGGAGCCTATCAGTGACTTCCACCACCTCTTAGCATGTAGATCCAAGACGGACACTGCCAACGATACAGCCATGTTGGTCGGGCAACGGATCCCTGCCAATAGCTCTTGCACTGTGTCAAGCCATTCCTCCATGCGTACGGCCGACTCCGTCCCGAGGTAGCAGGGAGGGGAGAGAGCCCGAAAGGTGCTCAGCTAGTTAGAGCCCGGAGCCTGTTGTTGAACCAGAGACTTCTGCGCCCTAAAGGCATCCAGGATGGCGGCGAGTGTCTGCCCCAACTCGGATTGTTGAAACTGAGTGGGTATGGAAGGGTCAAGAGTGCCCCCCATCGGCTCAATGTGCACTATAATCTACACGTAAAACACAAACGTATGGTCAGGTTGGCTAATTTTGAGGTCAAAATTGGACAACTTAATGTGAATTACATATGGGCACACCACTGCTTCCGCTAAGTGAGTTTGTCCGCAAACTGACTAATCGAATATGGGTGGTACCATTGTTGAATGACTTCTTTAGTTGAGGATCGTGGCAAAATGATACCATTTGTAAGACCCCCCTCCTGAATCCCAAAACACGGCACGAAGGGGGGTCTTATGCCCAGAACAATCGCCTTGTGGTAGCAGTAGCACACGGGCTAACATGTACCACAAGACGCCTACTCCGCCGGCTACAACCAATATCAATATAATCATGCCAACCCAACCATAATATAAATGAAGTCAAATCCACAATAAGTAATACTGTCCAAATAGTACAACAAATAAGAAGCTAAACATAAGCTTCTGCAAGTATCAGAGTACAGCTATAAAATTGCCGAAACGGGCTACATCAGAGTCGCTCAACACTCACATCCATAACCGATGGTAGCGACAACACCATCACTTCAGGCCCTGTCGTCCTGGCCTAGCTGTCCTGCTGCATGGTCTACAGCCGCTCTACCTGCGGGGTGACCTCCTAAAAAGGAAGACGTAGCAACTGTTTGTCGAAACGACTAAGTGGCTTTACATCAGCTCCCCCGGTGACTCCTCAGCACCGGGCGGAGAAAGGGACAAGGGTACAAGTATCATAAATAGTATAATAGGTACAAGCATGTGGTGATGGTACAATAAGATTAATAGCATTATATTCTAGCAGTTCTACTTAAGCAATAGTAATAAATAGTATAACAGTACAAGTAGGTGGTGATGGTACAATAAGATTAATAACATTATATTCTAGCAGTTCTACTTAAGCAATAATTGAATTACTATTGCTATGCAATGAGGAATATTGATGTGGAGGTTGGGCTCCACTATTCAAAATCTGGTCTAGCTTCAGCTTGTTCCCCAAACTTTTTCTTTGACAGCTAAGCTTCTTTCTCTTTCAGCAAGGCAGAAGCAGACATTTCCACCTCTTCACATATAATATTTTGAACTGGTGGTGGAGGACTGTACATGGTTTGGACAGCAGCTTGAATAGCATCAAATGGAATTTGTGCTGCAGGATTGTACATGGACTGTCCTAGAACATGAATAGCTACAAATCGAGTTTGTTGACAACCAGACTCAGCAATTTAATCTCCATCATACCATAGGCGAGAATGGTCTAAAGTGTCTCTGATGTTGTTTGATATCCATGTAGCATGCTCAGAACTGGAACTTATCATTACCCTCTCCCACTTTATGACTTCTCTTTCTATATGATCTTTCAGATCATTCTTGTGAAACCTTACTTGTCCATCTAGATAATTGATTCTAGAGGTTACAATGTTTTTACCTTCAGTAAATTATTATCCAAACTTTTGTCAGAATCCTTGATATCCTTAATCACGGAAGCCGAATGAGTTATCAGTTGAGTTTCCATTTCCTTTATGGCAGCAATTATCTTACTTTCTAGAGCAAAAGTCTGCTAGTCTGCTTGACCAATGTTTCAGTATGCATGACAGTCATGTTTTTATCTAATATTTTTTTATTCTCAAGGACATCCTTGTTTGACAATCATTTCATCTTCAGTCTTCTTAGCTTCTTGCTGCTATTTTGTAATATATACTACATAATTTGCTCCCTTCTATAAGAAGTCAGTCATGTCTGTTCTCAGTAGATTTACTTCAAATATAATTGACTTAATGTCCTGAGCCAGTTGAAATTGCAAGTCCTTATTCCGTTCACTACATATTGCTCAAGTTTAGTTCTCTGCTGGTCTAACATAATCTGTATTTGTACTAGCAGTGAGCCTGAGTCCATTGGAGGAGCAGGTGCTGGTCCAGATTTTACAATCTTCTTATAGCTTTTACTCTTCTTTTTCAGTTTAGATAGTTTTCTTTTCTACAAAAGAGTGGCTTCTTTTTTCTCAGAGTCAGAGGTACTTACCACTTCAACAAATTTTTGTTGTTCACCGCATTCAGCACTTGGAGCTTGATCTGGTAACTCCCCCTCAACCATTGAACCTTCTTCATTAATAATGATATTTTCTAAGTTAACATCTTCTTACTGAATTTTAGCATCTGAAACTTGGTTCTGTGGAGTTGCAGCTACCTCCCCCTGGATGTCAGATTCGTTAAACAAAAGATTTTCTTCCTCTATCTCCTTAGAGGCAGGATCCTTATATTCTTTCTTAGAATTATGCAAATCTTATGCAAGAGTCTTAGCTTCTCCACCAATTATATTTAGAAGTATTTGTTCTTCAGTCTCTTTGGGGAATTCATCCTTCATCTCTTTGTCAGGCATTTCCTTTTCAAGAACTTTTGACTATTTCATCTCTTGTACAACTTTCATAATTATGTTATCTACTGTATCCATGTTAGTTTCAAGCAGATCATTGAGGTTGTCCCCCTGTATTTGATCCTTCTCTGTAATATTCTCCCCCTGCACCTGATCACGAATTTTAGGTGAGGTCCTTGGAGAATTCTCATCTATTGTATTATCTTGTTTCTCTCCGAATTCAATGGAAGCAACTTCATCGATAACTACAACATTCTCCTTTTTCTCTTTCTTCTTTACTACTACAGGTGTCTCTTTGGATAGAACTCTATCCCAACTAGACACTATTCTCATATCCATTTTTCTCATGTGATTGATCTTGGAGCCAAGCTTGAGGTTGAGGTTGTTTGGAATTGCATGAACTAGGTATAGACTTAATATTCTTCCCATGTTTGGTTTCTGGATACTCTCTGCTATCTTATCAAAGACCGCTCTACTCCAGTTAGTCTTGAGTTTGAATGTTACTCTTGTCATAAGCTTAAACATCTGAGCTGATATCCTGTCATGTGCTCTTATTTTACACAGAAACACCTTCACAATAATTTCTGATAGGAATTTCCCTTAGGAATTCATACCTTTCATGTTCAGGGTCCGTCCAACCTTAGTGACTGAAGCCAATCCACACCAAACCTTCAGCAGTCTTGGAGGTCTCTACTTCATCTTCCTACTTGATTCTTGGTATCCATAAAATCTTTGCCAATCTCATGCTTGTGACTTTAACTTTGGCTCCATTCATAGTAGACTTAATCTTTGTGGAACATGAATCCAGTATTGCATTAGAGAAGAATTCTGATACTTCTCTTTTCCAGATGTTTATTGGTTCAGAAAGCAGATAGTCTAGTCCTACTTTTTTGATTAGGTCAATGATAATTTTGAATTCTTCTTGCGCAGAGACGAAACCTTGGTGCATGAGTTCATAGACTTCATTGATGTTGTCGTCGATCTTGGGAGACATTAGAATTGAGAGAAATTGAGGAAGAAGATGTGTTGACTAAAGGAGTTCTAGGTCTCGACACTCAGGGATCAATCTCTCTGGAATTCAGGTAAGCGTAGACGACAACTTCTTTCTCACCCTATTTATAGTAGATGCCGCAGAAGTTAAAAAGGCACGCTGCTAAATCTGTTCTAAGTTTTAGGAAATGACCTAGTTTCAACAGTAGTCTTAAGTGTTGACACAAGTTTGTCGAGATGTTTCGACATAATACAAAATAAGTCTGTTGAGATGTGTCGACCCAAGTCGACACAGGTTTTATGTCTCTCTACATATATACCTCAGGGTCCCAACACCCGTATGTCTCGACACCTACTTTAGTGTCTCGACACTTAAAGTTATCCAGTGTCTACACACTTTCATGTGTCTCGACACATTACTATTTATAGTGTCAACACACTTTCTGGTGTCTCGACACAGACTAGTCAAAATTTTGATTTTCTAAAGTGTAGATTCTTGACACTTATAAAGTTTACCCTTGAAATCTATATGAGTAGACTTAATTACTTATCAATCAGTTTTATACTTATGTTAGAATGGTTTTACTCAAGATTCAACATTTCAAGTTCAAATTTGAAGAAATTAAACTTCTCTTCTTCCTGTGGCTTAGTAAAAATATCAACAATTTGTTTACTTGTTGGAACAAACTCTAAGCTAATATCTTCATTTTCTACATGTTCTCTAATGAAATGATATCTAATTTCATTGTGCTTTGTTCTACTATGTGACACATGATTTTTTGCAATAGAAATAGCACTAGTAAAATCACAGAATAAAAAAATTTTACTTAGCTGTAAGTGTAATCTTGTAATTGATGCTCAATCCAAAGCAATTGTGCACAACAACCACCAGCTGAAATGTACTCAGATTCAGATGTGGATATTGCAACACATGTTTTCTTTTAGCTACTCCATGACACCAGCCTCCTTCCAAGAAATTGACATGAGCCTGATTTGATTTTTGTCTTCTTTACATCCTGCATAATCTACATCTGAAAAGCCTATCAGTTCAAAATCACTATTCCTGGGATACCATAGGCCAAGTTTAGGCGTGCCCTTTAGATATCTTAATATTCTTTTAACTATTATATAGTGAGATTCCTTAGGGCATGCTTGATATCTAGCACATACACATGTGCCATACATTATGTTTGGTCTACTAGCTGTTAGATAGAGCAGTGATCCGACTATGCCCCTATATAAGGTGATATCTACTAGATTTCCAGATCCATCATTGTCTAAAGACATATTGGACCCCATGGGAGTTCTTATTGAAGTGGTTGTTTTCATGCCATACTTCTTGATTAACTCCTTGGTGAGCTTAAACTGACTAATGAAAAGTCCATCTAAAGTTTGCTTAACTTGGAGACCCTAGAAAAACTTCAGTTCACCCATGTTACTCATCTTAAACTTTCCTTGCATTAATTTGGCAAATTTAGTGCAAAGTGACACATATGTAGATCAAAAAATAATGTCATCAACATATATTTATACTAAGATGGTGTTGCCTTTGATTTCCCTTAGGAATCACTACAAGAAAACAGGCTTTTAGTGACGTAAAATTTGGTTACTAAATATTGCGGGTTGGTCACTAAAGATATTTAGTGAACAAATAAAATCCATCATAAGGTGGTTGCAAAAGGCTTGTCACTAAATATGTTTTGTGACCAAATTTATTTTTGTCACTAAATGTATTTTCTAGTGACGAAAGAAATCTTGGTTGCTAATTGTTTTTTAGTGAATTAATTTCTTGTCACTAAAAGGTACTTTCTGTGACCAAATTAATTTAATCACTAATTATTTTAATGCAATAATGACCAACTTGTTTGTCACAAAATACAATTTGTGACCAAATTAATTCAGTCACTAATTATTTAATGCAATAGAAGCCAAATTTTTAGTCACTAAATATCACATTTAATAACAAAATATTTGATCACTCATATTTTATAATTATTCACATGTACCTATTTTAAATAAATTTATTTATTTGCTATTACATTGAATCCAAATATATACAAGAGAAAAGACAATAATAGATATAATATCTATTTTGTAATCGAATCTCAATCAAACAAATTTTTATTAATAGTAAAAAGAAAGTGGGAGATATATAATCCAAACCCCTCAATACAAATCTATATATAAAACATTTATGTTTATTGCTCTCATTACATGAAAAAAATGTATAATTAATAAATAATATGCTCTTGAAGATTAATCAAATCAACTAGTCCAGATGCTAGCCATTAACATTTATCTTTATTACATGTATTATTCACCTAATGAGAACTAGTAAAAACTGACACTGACACCACTAGCTTGTTGTGTTCCTGCCTTCCTGGTGGTGTTGTTCCTTGAAAACATTGGTGACTCACTGTATTGTTATGCCATTGCTGCTTGAGGACCATAATAGATGAAACTCTAGCACTCAATGCTCTTACAAGAGAAGTGTCCAGCTGTAGCGAGCATCGTAGGATTGATAATGAAGGCGGCTGGGTTGTGTCCAGCTGCAGCGAGCGTCGCCAGTAAAGCTGTTCCCGTGAATGTTGGCTTGCCAATGAAGCAATATCTTTAGAGTTTGGTGATAAATGAGCTAGACTTATACTGGAACGACAGTTTTAAACATGAAAACAGCAGGTACATCTGGAATGGCAGTTTTAATAATAAACGAGCTACAATAGCATTACTACTCTTTAAAATGCTGGAAAACAGTATTGGACAGACAAACTATTGTTTGGAAGTGCTGGAATAGTAATTCATCACTCGTAGACTACTGG
This sequence comes from Platanthera guangdongensis, assembly GCA_039583875.1. Taxonomy (NCBI): domain Eukaryota; kingdom Viridiplantae; phylum Streptophyta; class Magnoliopsida; order Asparagales; family Orchidaceae; genus Platanthera; species Platanthera guangdongensis. The sequence continues at coordinate 75,002,730 of CM077157.1, forward strand.
AACGACAGATTTAAACATGAAAACAACAGCTCTAACACTTAAAAATTATTGTTAACCTGTTTGAATCCACTTTGAAAAACAGCAGCTCTAACCTTAAGTTAATAACTCCACTGAACCAATGGTCGGAAAATTATAGCTTGTACAAGGTAACATGTTATTTGCAAATGCAATTTCTACGCACAAACAGAATAAATCATTTTATTCATGAAAACAATAATTATTTCCTAAGAAAAAATATACCATAGGAAACAAGAAGTAAGTATACACAAAGCATCAATGTCAGATTCTGAAGAACGGACCTGAAACAAGAAGTAAACAACAATCAGACACTTTGAATGGCCACTTAAAGGTAAGAAACCAAATAGAAGAAAGTATGCAAAATGGGGGTCATTGAAACAAAAAAAATCAACTACAATAATGCAACTTGAAGGATTGTGTTACCAGAAGAAGAAAAAAGATTGCACTAAATGAGAATACTTGATACAATCACTAGATATACTCATGTCCAACTTTTGGAGGTTGGTTCCTCCAAAAATCCCTTCTCCAAAGATGGAGACCCAACCCCTAGTGATCCAAAAGATGGAAATAAACTCTCCCATACCGCAGAGATCGAAGGAATCAAGTTCAACATAAGAGGTGGATGTTGGCTCCAAATTATCCTGCATGGAGTCCAAAGCAAATTTTCACTCACATGAAAAAAAAACAATTATATTTATCTAGTTCAGGGTGTACTCACACAAATTATTGGACTGCAGTAGCCGGAACAATAACTTAGGATAGGCAGCAGTGAGACCATTGGCATTGTTGGGACCTGCTCTTAGCTGCGGATGGAATTTGCACTAACAACAACTTATTTTTGAAATGGAGTTTTAGGTTTAAGCGCCCTCAAACGAATCAACAAAGGGATCCTAAATCTCAATATACCACATGACACTACGTCAAACAATAAAGGAAAGAATTAAGAGCATAATAAATAATGAAGCTAATTATAGTCATAAATCCTGTGACAAAACAAAAGCTAGATCCAAGAAAATATGTAGCTATAAACCACATATATTCCAAAACCATTGAAAAAGTTTAATCGAACTATAATAATTAAACAAATTTGAATGATTCAATATAAAAAAATTCATAATTAGCCAAAGTTTCTCTGTACTGTCCATCTGATCCTCTATTTGTCTTTGTTCCATGAATGCCAGCATTCATGCCTCCATTTGCTCCATGCGTGCTTCTCTTTGCTCCATTCGACCTTCTCTCTGAGCCAGTTTGTCCTCCATTTCTTGAAAACGTGCGCTCATATCTGCTTTCACTTCAGCTCGAATTTATGCTTTGAGACGTTTTCCATTACTAATTTCACATTCCAAAGGTTTTGGACCCATGCCAGGAATATAACCTGATCGTTTACCAAGTAAGATTGTATAGGCTTCTTTCGTTGTTAATTTGTCTTCTCCTTTTTCTTTCTTTTGTTCCTCATGAAGTTCCAAAATCTTATTATAAACCTCTTTTGCAGCTTCATCGATCCACTGATTTGGTTTTCCTTTTTTAGTTTTCTCCCACAATCGTATGTATATAGGCAATTGTTGATCTTCAGGTGCAACTTGTCTCTGAATTAAGCAAACAAAAAAACATAAAATTAAAGTATGACAACTAATAAATTAAAACATAATTTTAGGAATATTAAAAATATTACCAGCTCATGTATTGTTCTCGCTATAGACTTTGTACCAACATGAGATTACATTTTTTGTAGGCTCCTATTTTTTTTGTTCACATCACTAATTTTCTAGAAAGATTATAAGAAAAATCAATATATTATGAATGTTTAATTTAACAAACACTTTGTAATTAGGACATAAAAATAATAATAAGTCAATTAAAAAAATATGTTTTCCACACCTTGAATTTAGCGCTTCCCCAATATCCAATTAGCCAACTCCATTGATCTGGATCGATGTATTTAGGGCAATGTTCAAGCCTTTGTGCATCAGTACTCCATTTTAAATAATGTTTGCTATGCAAATGAGCGCGCCAAAAAATATAGATTCGACGAAGTGAAGATATAAGGTCATACATGACATGATTCTCAGTTGGAAGACTGAATTCGAACTAAAACAACATAATACATATTAAAATGTTGATTAGTAAAAAAATGTTCAATTCATATATTTACTTGAAAAACTTCATTACTTACATAGATGATATCAAATTTTTTTGTCAATTATATCAACTGGAATATGAGCCCATCTCTCCACATTCAAAGGAGCATAAAGCCTTACAATGCGTCCACTCCTCGTGATAAGCTCTTGAGATCTATCACCAACAAATCTATGACGGTCGGCAGGAAGATGAACTTCAATCTTTTCAGTAGAATCATATTTTCTCTTAGACCATCCAATCCCAGTGGTTGGAACACGTGTCCTTTTCTTAATTTCACATGTACCTATTGATTGACATCTTAGAGTTAAAACATCTCAAGTAAGTGAATCTAAACAAAAATGAGAGTTGTATCATCCATATTACCATGCCCAAGATCTGTTGGATTTGAATGTAAATGATAATCAGCCTCAGGCTCGAGATGATCAAGTTCATGCCTATGCTCATATGTATTCTCCTTTTCATTTATCAAATCTTGATCTAACTGGAGTGACAATTGTGAGTGTATTGGTGGTTGTTGGTAGGACCCAATACCTGTATGTTTTGTTGCTTTATCTTTTATAGTTTGTGGTGCATTATATTTTATAGAATGATGTGTTTTATATTTTATACTGGCTTCATGAGAGTTTTTTCCTGGATTCGATGTTTTGGCATGTGAATCTTTTATGGAGGGTAAAAGTAAAGGTGGACTAAATGATTTAGCAATAGAAGAAATACGCGCTGCAGTGGTTCTTTTTGAATTGAACATGTGAATCTTTTGCTCTAGGTGTGCTTCTTTTTGCCAATCTAGTGGATTTTTGATTTCTACGAAAGAATCTTTAGATTTAGCACTTATATTTATCTTCCCTGCCCTTTATTCTTTTATGGTACCTGAAAAAATGGATGTATTAGAAAACCCCAAACCTAAAAAATCATGAGTAAGCAATTAGGAAAACTGAAGGAAATTAACATTCCCTTCGGAAGATTTTTACATTCTCTACTTACATTTTTGAATAATCAGGTTGTTCGTACATTATTTGAGATTCTCTCCTGAAGAGTTTAACATATCCAAATTCCTCTTCATGCTTTCATAAGTAGAGAACAAAACAAAACAAGTCATCTTGCTTGTTAATAATTAATAAGTAATAATGGCAACAAAACAAGTCCTCTTGCTTGTTAATATTAATAATGACAACAAAACAAGTTAGATTTCTGCAACCATATAAAAATGCAAATTTATATCATTAAAAAGTACACAAATATGAAAAAAAATGATAGAAAAAAAGGTATTAAACATCCTCATTTTCCACATCTTCCTCAAAGTCATCAACAATGTCATCATCATGGTCCTCTTCATTCAGGACCCTTCTTTGACAAGATTGATCTCTTTTCTTAATTTTCATAGCTGCTACATCAGTTCTTTGTAATAACATTCCTGTGTCATTGTTATCTATGGTAATATTAAATACTGGGCTTGACCCTACATCTGTATCGTACAAGTGAATTTCTTCTTCATTAAAATCTTCACTGTCTTTGGCAGAAAAACCATTAAAGTGATGAGGCATTGTCTTTATTACCAATCTCCAATCTTTATTTTTGTTATCCGCTACATAATATATTTGTCCAACTTGACAAGCTAAGACGAAAGGTTCATTGCTTCTCAAATTGTGTTTTGTATTAATAGAAATAATTCCATTTTTTTCCTTCTTGTAGCCTTTTCCTTCATGGTATGTATCCCACCAGTCACATTTAAACAGGACAATTTTGAATTCAACACCACAATCTAATTGAAGAATCTCCTTTAAAACACCATAATATTCTTTGCCACCTGAGTGTTCATCACCCTTTACAATGATGCAACTGTTCTGGGTCTTAAGCCTAATTTCACGATCATAAGTGTGAAACCTGAAGCCATTAACAATATAATCGATAAAATGTGTCGCCCCTTTCCTTGGACCACGTGCTATTTGTAAAAGTTCTATGTTAACTCTTGGATCCCCTTCATAGTGTAACTTAGATGCCTTTTGAAAAATGAATATATTATCAGAGAAGTAAATTAAATCATAATAACAATAACGGTCTAACATAGAGGATAAATTATATTATACTACTTAGTTACCTGTAGTTCGAACCATCTAACAAAGGCTGACTCATTTCTTCTTCCAGCATCTTTAAAATATATTTGCTCAAGATCCCTTAAATGCTCCCTATAAATAAAAATGATCGGTGGTATATTTGTATTATAATTTGTTAATAAGTTTTTAGAGAGCAAAGTTGTGAGATTTACTGTATAAATGGTTCCACTTCTGGACAATTTCTTAATATGTACAATTGAGCACGATGCCAATCTTCATATGTCAAATTCTTTTCTAATCCTTTACCGAGTGGCCTCCCTGACTTTTGAAAAATGCATAGAGTTGAATCTTGTACGTCATTTCCTTCATCATTTCTAGTTGGACGATTCAACTTTGTCTATATTTTACCAATATATCTTGAACAAAATGTCAAGCACTCGTGTACTAAGTAACCATTTGTCATTAAACCTTCTGGGCGTGCTTTATTTCTTACAAATGATTTAAGTGTCCGCAAATATCTACATGACAAAGTTCAAGGATTATAAGTGATTATGTTAAAGCAAAAAAAATCAACGAAAAAATAATGCATACCTATCAATTGGGTACATCCATCGATAATGAATCGGACCAGCAATTTTAGCTTCCCGTGCAAGATGAATTGGTAGATGCATCATGATTATGAAAAATGAGGGAGGAAATATCTTCTCCAGTTTGCATAGTATGATAGGAATATTACTCTCAAGTCTATCTAATACTTCAATACTTAATGTTTTAGAGCTCAACTCCTTGAAAAATAGACTCAATTCAACTAGAGGATCATAAACCTCCTTACGAACAATACCACAAAGAGATGGGGCAAATTGATCTTGCATGAAAACATGACAATCATGAGCCTTCATTTTTAAAACCTTACCTTCCTTAGAATTTATACATCTTCTTATGTTAAATGAATAACCATATGGAACTTTAATATTCTCTAAGAAATGACATATTGCCCTTCGCCCAGCTAACGTTAAAGTATAGCAGGCTTGCGACATGATATAATAACCATCTTTCTCTATTGGATGTAATTCTGCATTCAAGCCCATTTCTTTTAGGTCTAATCTAGCATTCAAATCATCTTTTGTCTTCCCATCAATATTCAAAATAGTTCCCAATATATTTTCAGTAACATTTTTTAGAATATGCATGTAATCTAGACAATGTCGTATCTCAAGAGTTCTCCAATATGGTAACTGAAAGAAAATACTCAACTTCCTCCAGTTATAAGGCAGCGATATTTCATCTTGCTTTCTTTTTTCTCGATGCTTTCCAAATATCACATTCTCGCATTCTTTTGACTTTTCTAAAATCTCATCCCCTGAAAGGGCCTTTGGTGCAGATTGGGTTTCTATTGTTCCATCAAAAGACTTCTTATCTTTATGCAATCTATGACCTGAATCCAAGAAACGCCTGCTTCCCATATAACTCATCATGTACCCATTCATCAATCGACACGACCATGTATCCTTATTGCAACAAGGGCATTCTAGCTTGCCTTTTGGTGCTCCATCCTGATAGATTCGCATAAGCTGGAAAATCATTTATTGTCCACAACAAAGCTGCACGCATATTAAAGTTTCACTTTCCATAAGCATCATATGCACAAGCTCCAACTTCCCATAAAAGTTTCAACTCATCAATCAATGGTTGTAAATACACATCTAAATCATTCCCAGGTTGTCCTGGATCAGGGATAATCAAGGACATTATAAAATTAGGAGTTTTCATGCACATCCATGGTGGAATATTATATGGGACTAGAACAACTGGCCATACACTATAATTTGTGCTCATAAGACCAAAAGGATTAAATCCGTCACTCGCTAAACCAAGTCTAACATTACGTGTGTCTGATGAAAATTCATGGTGTTTTTCATCAAATGACTTCCAAGTAAAGGTATCAGCTGGATGTCTCAACAAACCATTATCGTGTCGTTTTTCTTTATGCCACCTCATATCCTTGGCCATCCTAGAACACATATACAATCTTTGAAGTCTTGGTATCAAAGGAAAATGTCTTAATACCTTGTTTGGTATGTTTTTACTTCTCTTTGCATGAGCATTACTTTTCACATAACTATTGTCCATGCTTGATTGCCATCTGGATGTGCCACAAGTGGGACAACTTACATAAGCTGCAAATTTATCACGGTAGAGAATGCAATCATTCAAGCAGGAATCTATCTTATTACACCCCATTCCAAGCTCTTGCATGTATTTTTTAGCTTCATAACAGCTACTGGGGAGAGTTCCACTAAATGGAATTGCCCTTTTTAATACTTTAAGTAATTCCATAAAAGACCGATCAGTCCATCCATAATCTGTTTTAAGTATGAGCAATGTAACAATAAATTGAAACTTTGAGAATTCTTTGCAACCTGGATATAATTCTTTTTCAGCATCATTTAGCAAGTCATAAAATTTTTTAGCTGCTTCATTTGGGTCTTCATTATTACATTCCACTGTATTCTCATTCATGTTGTTATAACCAACATTAACATCATCCAGCATAGCGTGCATATCATCATGCTCTGTAATCTCTTGCTCACCTTCACTAAAAATTGAATTATCATTATCACCACCCGGGTTAATGTAATTGTCCTCTCCATGACATGACCACCACTTATAAGTCCTGACAATTCCCATTAATAATAAGGTGTCCAAACACAATATCTCGTGTGTGAAAGAAAATATTTCCACATTTATAACATGGACAACGAATACTGTTTCCCCTAGCAGAATGGATAAAAGCGAAATCCAAAAATTCATTCACTCCTTTGATATAGGTTGGCTGTCGTCGATCATTAAGATTCATCCAACTCTTGTCCATTGCACTATAAAAATCCTCGGAATTGAAATTGTTTGCAGAAAACCAAACTGAAAAACAAAACATGCAACGGAATCAAAGTAAAAAATGTGAAAAGAAATTCCTCCGCTCAAGCATAAAACACAGAATTCAATGAAGCATGGAGATGAAGAACAGGAGTTCAAATTGAAAGCAGAATTTGTTTATGTATTGGAATATTAAGTTATACTTTTAACACAATATGAAAGTAACAAAAAATTTAACATTCTAACACAAGAAGAAATTGAATACAGTTGTTTAATCTAAACCTGCAGAAAGATGACACACTTTGGAATTACCTAACAATAATAAATGTAAGCAACTTAAACCATAACTTATTATAGATATAGAATTATTGATGTTTAAATTTGATGTAAAGTTTACTGAACATGCTCTTTGAATCCACCTTGTATTTCAAAGTTTACTGAACATAATAAGTTTACTGAACATCCTTTTGAATAATCTTATTGCATGAATGCTAATGAGCTTCCAACATCAGAAGGCATATTCCTTCGGGAAATTGAATTAGAAGGGATCATAGCTGAAGACGAGGAAATTACAAAACCTCAGAAACATAAAGAATATTAACAATATGCTTAAACTTGGTTGCAGAAGTGCTCAAGGATCTGCAAAGAAAAACATGCTGTGAGCACTTTCCAACACGATTATAGAAGATGTGAAGAACCTTATACGAAATTATATATATAAATCTACTTCACAAAATATCATGACACAACAAATAATAACATACAATGTTATGAGTGCGATGAAAAAACAAGGGGCATAGAGTCCTCAAAAATACCAAAATAATCTACTTTATGTGTCGCTGACAAACATCTGGAACCCTGACCTTTCTAAAAATATTTGATACGACGACAATGGTGGGATGCATATTGAAGAAACTTTACAATCAATATGAAAGTATCACTTTTGTGTAATAGCATTCCTGTGTGAAGCCACCAAAAACTACAGATTGTCATTCTATAATCTTCATAGACTGAAACAAGAGAGACCACTTGAAGGAGAATGATACTGAGGTGAACCTAGTAATTTCTGCAAGCACAAATAAAGCAAAATGAAACAAAAAGTAGATTCTTAAAGGAACTCCAAGTTAAAATAAGCAATGAACTTTCTAGTATTTAAAAATTTAGGCAAAAATTCAAATCTTGCAGCAATCATCTAAACCATAAAAATTAAAATAATTAACACTTTGTGTTTGTTTGCAGTAGCACTTTCCAACACGAGTACACCATGCGATTTCTTGCTTTCCGGTTATTTCTATGCATGAGTAGGGAGGAAATAACCAACTTATGATGCTATGTCATTTAATGTGCAGTGTTTTCAGACATGCTCCATTGCAAAACCACATGCAACAAAAGACATTACAACTTATGCTAACCATAATAAATTTCTAAGTTGGTGATAAACAACCAAGAAGCATGAAGATAATTTTGTGATACTAAATCTTATGTTTTCTTTTTTAAAATTTAAATAAAATGAGAATATCATAGCAAATAATCCCTGCGCATGGTCCCCTGTGTTACTGCTGTGTACATCTTTGATGGAATCCTTTCAACGTCCAAAGACAACAAACTCTAATAAAGTTCCAGCATTCAGTTTCAAATTTGAGAATAATGCTGTGGTCATATGAGGTATGTCTCCAAAAAGAAGAATTAGTAGTTTCAGATGAGATGCTTACCTCCAATTGAGGCGGAGATACAAGGGAGAGGTCTCGTCGTCGAGAGCTCCGACGTTTGAGGGGCTCCGTCGAGAGGGATGAGCTCCGGCTTTGAAGCGGCTCCGTCGAGAGGGAATCGTCGAACTAGAAGCAGAGAATCAGAAGGATCGCTCGCCGCCTCGCCCTCGCCAGTCGCCCCTGCTTTCACCGTCAAGAAGGATTGGGAAGGATTGCGAAGTTCGCCTCCTCCTCTTCTTTCTCACGTAGAGGCCAAGTCGGAGTTAAGGAAGAAAAGGCGATTTGTGAAGTGCAGCGACATGTGGTTGAAGTTAGAAAAGTTGTACGCTAATTTAGTGGGACGATATGTCATCAGATTTTAGGGAGTAATGGAGGGGTTTGAAATATTATCCGATTTGCAAATTGGGGATGCAAAATTTTATGGAGGGAATTTAATTTTTTTAGTGTGGATACATAAATTTTGGCATTTTTATGGCTAAAAGATTTATTAAAATTTTGTAAAATTATCTTTTCATTTGTGATCATTATATTTTCGTCACTAAATTGAGTTATTTAGTGATGAAATTTAATTTTGTTACTAAAAAATAATTTTTAGTGACATGACATTATTGTGGTCACAAATAAAAACTTTTTAGTGACCAAATATTTATTTTGATCACTAATTAATTGTAGATCGTCATTTAGTGACCAACCTCAAATTTTGTCACAAAAAATATATTTTTAGTGACGAAAATTATTTCGTCACATAATTTTTGTCACGAAAAGTCTATTTTCTTGTAGTGAATAGTGTTTTGTCCATTTTCCCTCTTGAGAATTTATTCTCTAGGAGGAACTTAGACAGAGTCTCATACCAAGCCCTTGGGGCTTGTTTTAAACCATAGAGAGCTCTTAATATCAAATAAACATGAGTATGTTTAGTAGAATCAAGAAAACTTGAGGGTTGCTCAATATAGACTGATTCTTTAAGGTTACCATTTAGGAAGGAAGACTTCACATCCATTTGGTGAACTTTGAAACTCTTGTAGGTTGTGTACAACCCCGTGTCCGGCGAGCAAGGTCAACAAGGGCCAAACTGATCAGGCTGAGAGCAGCTCGGCGAGCTCGGCGAGCTCGGCAGCAGCAGGCGAGCTCGGCAACAGCAGGAGCGGGCTGAGGCTCGCGCCCTCGCAGTGGAGCTCGGCAGCAGCTGGCGAGCAAAGCATGCCGAGGTGGCCAGGGGTCCCAGCTCGCCTGGGGGTCAGAGGTACTTTTTACTGTTTTACCCCTGCTGGTCTGCCCGTAGCCCTTCAAAACAGCGGAGTTTGGCTGTTGGCAGACCCAGCCGAGGGTTTTCTGGTATTTTCAGGTCAGTTATTTTGGTTATTGGCAGTCCGGATTTCAAAATCTATAAATAGGACCCAAGGGGTACCCCTGAAAGCAAGTTTTTCCCTTGAGCTCCTCTCCCCAAATTCTCTAAGTGCTTTCTGAGGGTACCTTAGCTCGGCTTCAGGCTAAGGAGGGGAAGCGCTCTGAGATCTTCCGGGTTTGTGGTGGGACCTCCCTGCCGAGCCCTTGGGTCTGTTTCTCCTTGTCTTGTTGTTTTTTCTTGCAGGAGCGAAGTAGGCGCGAGACCACCCCTTTCCCCAAGGGCGAGCTCTACAGGAGACCGGGTTCCGGTTTCAACATTTTGGTGCGGTGAGCGTGGAGCGTGGTCAGCACAGAAAAGTTCCCGCGAGTTCAATGACGGGACAAGGATCCGACAGGCCGAGCTCGCCGCCCCCCCCCCCCCCCCCGCCTCTCGCAACAGTGGGAATGTTCGAAGACTTCAGGAGCGAGGTGCTGAATTTGGTCAAGTTCGCACTCGGCACGCGGGCCGAGTGCTCGACTCCAGCGAATCAGATCGCGGCCGCCCCCTCATTGGGCGAGGACGCGCCCGGCAGGCGAGCTGGGAAGGAAGTGGCCGAGGAAGGCCGAGGGTGCGAGCTCCCCGGGCGCGAGCTCTTCCCAGGCTCGGCAGGCCGAGGTCGCTTCGGCGAGCTGGGCTCGCGAGACTCGCCAGCTCGCCCAGTGGGAGGAGGGAGTCCTTTCAGCGAGCTGGTCTCTTCAGCTCCGGTTCCAGATGGGTTCAGGGAGCCTGAGATGTCCTATTACACTGGGAAGGGAGACCCGGTACAGCATGTCCAATGGTTCGAGGACGTGGTCTCCATCCGTCAGATGTCGGACGGATTCAAGTGCAGGCTCTTCGCCATCACACTCCGGGAAAAAGCGAGAGAGTGGTTCCACCAGCTGCCGGCCAGCTCCATCTATTGCTTCGAGGACTTGCGCCGAGGATTCATGCTGAGATTCACCACTTCGAAGAAGAGGAAGAAGGAGTCCGAGTCCCTGTTTCACATCAAGCAGGGGGTGAACGAGACGCTGGGGAGCTACGTGGACCGATTCCAGGAGGAGGTTACTCAGGTCCAGGAGATGCCGGGCCATAGTCTGATGATGGCCTTTACCCTGGGCCTGCAGCAGGGATTCTTCTGAATGGAGCTGAAGAGGGTTCCCCCCTTTTCCTATGAGGAGTTGATGGAAAGAGCGGTGAGAGAGGTTGACGGGGAGGCGTCAAACCCGGAGTTTGTAAGGAAATTGGCCAGGTGGTCCACGGAGGAGGAGAGGGAGTCGAAGGGAGGAAGAGGTCAGGAAGAAAGAAGAGGGGAGCCCAGGCAGAGGGAACAGAGGCAGCTCCAAGGGCAGCAGCAGCCGGGGTGGGGGCGCCAGGAGCCCGACCGTCGGCTAGGCTGGAGGCCAGAGTGGCAGGGGCAGGGGCCTCAGAGGGGAAACTTCGGAAGAGGTCACTTCCAGGGGAGGCAAGACCAATTCCACCCCCCAGGTTGGAGGCAGGGCCAGAGGCCCCGGCTCCCCGATCAAGAGGAGGCCATGGCCATAGCCTTGGGGGCCAGGAGAGGAGCGTGGAGGAGAAGGAGGAGGGAGGTTAGGGTGGAGCTGCCCTACTGCGACTTCCATCAGGAAGAAGGGCACGCAACAGCCACATGCCCGGAATTCTTGGAGATGAGGGGGAACAGGGAGCAGCAGCAGCAGGGGGCGCGACAGGAAGTGAGGATCGAGGAGGTCCTGCCTCGGGCGGAGGAGGATCGGTGTGAAGACCGGGTGGACGTGGGAACCCGAGGAGGGATCGGGATGATCCACGGGGGAGCAGGGATTGAGGCCTCCCGCAAGGCTAGCCTCCACACCATGTACCGGCGAAGCGTCGCCTCTACATCCCAAACCCCACCACCAGAGGAGAGGATCACCTTTTCCAGGAGTGATCTACCAGAGCACGAGGACCCGTTCTATGATGCGCTGGTCATCAAGACGGCCATCGAGAACTTCACCGTCTCACGGATCCTCGTGGACAACGGAAGTTCCGTCAACGTCGTCTTCAAAAAAGGCGTTTGACGCAATGAAGGTGGAGGCGAGAAGAGTGCTGGCCTCGGATGGCCCCCTGTTCGGGTTTTCAGGAGAAAGGAAGGAGGTAGAAGGAGGAGTCGGACTCCATGTCACCTTGGGGGGGCAGTCCCGAAACTGCAAGTTCGTCATTGTGGACGCCCCCAGCAGCTACAGCGCCATCTTTGGAAGGCCCCTGATCAGCGCCTTCCGCTGCGTCCCCTCGTCTTTTCATCAATGCTTGAAGTTCAACACCGAGGGGGTACAAGTCAGGGTTAGGGGAGACCCAAAGGTGGCGCGGGAGTGTTATATCACTGCGGTGAACACCATCTCTTGGCAGGAGGGAGCCGAGGAGATGGGGCGAAAGATGGAGGAGGTCGAGGAGGAATCTGAGGGGAAAGAGCTGGGAGAGAAGGGCTACGCAGAGGAGGCGGCCGGAGGAAGTTTGGAGGAGGTGACCGAGGTGAGGGTCGAGGAGGAGGCAATGGAGGTAGAGATCCCCGCTCCGGAGGAAGGGGACGCCGAAGGATGGGCGGAGCAAACCAGGCTGGAGGCAGCTGAGGAGGTGGTGGAGCTGGAGGTGCTCACCCGAGGAGGAAGGGTGGGAAAGATCCGCGTCAGCGGGGGGCTGACCCCGGAAGACCAGGGCAGGATGCTGGAGTGCATCCAGAAGAACGTGGATATCTTCGCCTGGAACGCCGCGGAGATGCCGGGGGTTGACGCGGATGTGGCCTGCCACCGCCTCAACTTGGACCCGGGAACACGCCCCGTTCAGCAGAAAAAGAGATCCACGGCGGACAAGCTAGCAGAACCCATCAGGGAGGAGGTGGCGAAACTTCTCAAAGCGGGCTTCGTGTCCGAAATTCAATACCCTGGCTGGGTCTCGAACGTTGTGATGGTCAAAAAGGGAGACGGCCGCTGGCGGTTGTGTATCGATTTTTCCCTTCTTAATAAAGCTTGTCCTAAGGATTGTTACCCCTTGCCTCGGATCGACGCGCTGGTTGACTCAGCCGTCGGTTTTTCTGTAATGAGTTTTTTAGATGCATTTTCAGGTTACCATCAGATCAGGATGCACCCCCCAGACATAAAGGATGTCTCATTCATCACGGGGGACGGCTGCTACTGCTATAAGATGATGCCGTTCGGGCTGAAGAACGCTGGAGCCACCTACCAAAAAATGATGGATAGGGTCTTCAAGGAGCAGAGGGGGAGGAATCTGGAGGTATATGTAGATGACCTCATGATCAAGAGCCGGGATGTGGACTCCCACCTCCGGGACCTGGAGGAGACCTTCGCCACCCTGCGCAAGTACAAGATGCGATTGAACCCACTAAAATGTGTCTTTGGGGCCAGCAGGGGGAAGTTTCTGGGGCATCTCCTCACACCCGCAGGGGTCGAGCCGAACCCAGACAAGGTCAAGGCCATCTTGGAGCTGGGATCCCCGCGGAATGCAAAGGAGGTCCAACGGTTGACAGGGAAGCTAGCAGGGCTGAGTCGCTTCCTCTCTCGGGCAGGGGAGAAATGTTCCCCCTTCTTCAAGACGCTAAGGGGGGGGTCAGAGGTTTGAATGGAGCAGGGAATGTGAAGAGGCCTTCCAGGCCCTCAAGGTGCAGTTGACACAGGCTCCGCTGCTCCAAGGACCGAAGGAGGGGGAGGATCTGTTCTTGTATTTGGGGGTCGGGACGGAGGCCTTGAGCTCGGTCCTGGTTCGAGAAGAAGGGAAGAGACAGCTCCCAGTCTATTATGTGAGCCGGGTCTTGAGGAAGGCCGAGCTCCGGTATCCGATCTTGGAAAAGCTTGCGTTCGCCCTAATCATCTCGGCTCGGAGACTACGACCCTACTTCCAGGCACACTCAATCCGAGTGGTGACCGACCATCCCCTCCGCAACATCTTCGAGGGGGTGGAGCATTCAGGCAGATTGGCTAAGTGGTCAGTGGAGATGAGCGAGTTCGACGTCTCCTTCGTTCCGCGGCTCTCGATCAAAGCCCAGGCGATGGCCGACTTCCTTGCTGACTACGTGATTGAAGTGGCGGAAGAAGAACTCACTCGCCCGGCTCCCTGGAAGGTGAGAGTAGATGGAGCATCGGGAAGGCATTCCTTAGGAGTAGGAGTGATCCTAGAAAGCCCCCAAGGGACCCGAATCGAGCAAACGGTGGTGGTGCACTTTCCCATTACCAACAACCAGGCCGAGTACGAGGCCGTGATAGCAGGGCTTCGCCTGGCCAGGGAGCTTGGAGTGTCAGCTGTGGAGGTCCTCACAGACTCCATGGTAATAGCCTCCCAAATCAACGGGGAGTTCGAGGCAAGGGAGCCCACCCTGCGATCGTACTTGGACAAAGTAAAGGGGATCATTGGAACCTTCCAAACTTTCGCCATCCAACATGTGCCCAGGGAAAAGAATGAACAGGCCGATCAGTTGGCTAAGCATGGACCCCAGGTGGGGGGCACCATCACCGACCTGTTCCGCCCCTCCATCGAAGAAGGAGAGCTCATGGAGATTGATCAGCAAGCTTCTTGGATGGACCCAGTGGTAGCTTTTCTCTCCGCAGGGGAGTATCCGGAGGGGGTAGACAAGAAGAAGCTGAGACACAAATCAGCATACTACCTCCTCCAGGACGGGCAGCTGTACAGAAAAACCCTCTCAGGGATGCTGGCCCGCTGCGTAACCGAGGGAGAAGTGCGAAGGATCTTGGAGGAGGTCCACTCCGGGGAATGTGGGAGTCACTCCGGGAGTCGGACCCTGGAAGGAAGGGTAGTCAGGCAAGGATATTTTTGGCCCACCCTGGGCCGGGACGCTGCAGAATTCGCAAGAAGATGTCACAAGTGCCAACTGTTTGCCCCTCTCCAGCTGCAGCCGGCCCAACGGCTCTGTAGTATCACGGCCCCATGGCCCTTCGCAATCTGGGGAATGGATCTGGTTGGGCCGTTTCCCCAAGCCAGTGGTCAGAGGAGGTTCCTCCTAGTGATGATCGACTACTTCTCAAAGTGGATGGAGGTGAAAGCGTTGGCTAAGGTGACCTCCCAGGTAATCAGGAATTTTGTATGGGGGGAGATCATCTGTCGCCATGGGCTGCCCCAGGCCATCGTCACAGACAATGGGCCCCAGTTCGCCAGTGCCGAGTTCACCAACTTTTGCGAACAGCTTGGGATCGATCTCAGGTTCGCCTCGGTTCATCACCCCAGGAGTAACGGACAAGTGGAGGCCGCAAACAAGATCATCGTCAACCTCCTCAAGAAAAAGGTGGAGAACCTGAAAGGGAGCTGGGTGGAGCAGCTCCCCACGATTCTTTGGGCCCTGAGGACCACCCCCAACACAGCTACAGGAGAGACCCCTTTCAAACTCTCCCACGGGTGCGAGGCAGTGCTCCCCATTGAATTCGAAGTCCAAACGCCGCGAGTCGTGGTAGCAAAGGAAGGCCGCGAGGAATGGCAAGCAGAGAATGAGGAGGGACTGAGGCTTTCCCTTGACATGGTGGAAGAAGTAAGAGACCTTTCCGCCATCCGACAAGAGGAGGTAAAAAGAAGAATGGCCAAGTACTTTGACAAGCATGTCAGGATCAAGCAGTTCGTGGAGGGGGACTTGGTGTTGAAGAAAGTAGATGCGGCAGGGAGGTCAGCATCCGTGGGGAAACTCAATCCCAGCTGGGAGGGGCCGTTCATAGTAAAGACGGCCTTGGGATCGGGGGGCTATCGACTCCAAAATGTAGAAGGCGAGACCTTCAGTCTCACCTGGAGTGGTGACGACCTCAAACGCTTTTTTCCCTGAACCATGTAAGCAACACTCTGATTATAATAAATTCTTTCAAGCTCTCTGATATCGTTGCAATTGGCCTGCATGGTGGAATGTGATGTATAATGGACCCCGAGCAGATCCCGCTGTCAGGCTCTCACCTAGCTGACAGGGCTGGAAGTCACTCGGTGTCATCCTTGGCCTCGAGCAGATCCCGCTGTCAGGCTCTCACCTAGCTGACAGGGCTGGAAGTCACTCGATGGTAGTAATAATGGACCCCGAGCAGATCCCGCTGTCAGGCTCTCACCTAGTTGACAGGGCTGGAAGTCACTCGGTGTCATCCTTGGCCTCGAGCAGATCCCGCTGTCAGGCTCTCACCTAGCTGGCAGGGCTGGAAGTCACTCGATGGTGGTATTAGTGGACCCCGAGCAGATCCCGCTGTCAGGCTCTCACCTAGCTGACAGGGCTGGATGTCACTCGGTGTCATCCTTGGCCTCGAGCAGATCCCGCTGTCAGGCTCTCACCTAGCTGACAGGGCTGGAAGTCACTCGACGGTAGTAGTAATGGACCCCGAGCAGATCCCGCTGTCAGGCTCTCACCTAGCTGACAGGGCTGGAAGTCACTCGGTGTCATCCTTGGCCTCGAGCAGATCCCGCTGCCAGGCTCTCACCTAGCTGGCAGTGCTGGAAGTCACTCGATGGTGGTATTAGTGGACCCCGAGCAGATCCCGCTGTCAGGCTCTCACCTAGCTGACAGGGCTGGATGTCACTCGGTGTCATCCTTGGCCTCGAGCAGATCCCGCTGTCAGGCTCTCACCTAGCTGGCAGGGCTGGAAGTCACTCGATGGTGGTATTAGTGGACCCCGAGTAGATCCCGCTGTCAGACTCTCACCTAGCTGACAGGGCTGGATGTCATTCGGTGTCATCCTTGGCCTCGAGCAGATCCCGCTGTCAGGCTCTCACCTAGCTGACAGGGCTGGAAGTCACTCGACGGTAGTAGTAATGGACCCCGAGCAGATCCCGCTGTCAGGCTCTCACCTAGCTGACAGGGCTGGAAGTCACTCGGTGTCATCCTTGGCCTCGAGCAGATCCCGCTGCCAGGCTCTCACCTAGCTGGTAGGGCTGGAAGTCACTCGATGGTGGTATTAGTGGACCCCGAGCAGATCCCGCTGTCAGGCTCCCCTAGCTAGCAGAGCCGGAGGTCACTCGGTGGTGCCGGCCTTGAAGTCGTTGGGAACAGGCCAAGGTCTGTGGCAGGGAGCAAGGGGAAAGGGTCCTGTCAGGGCGAGCTCGGGCTCGGCAAACTCAGCTCGACGTAATCGAGAAGGCAGGCCGGACTGGAGGGCTCGGCATAGGCGAGTTCGAGCTCATCATTTTCGGCTCGGCATGGGAAGGCAGGCCGCGAGCCCGGGCCTCGCCAAAGACAAGCCAGACTAGGGCACCTCGCACCCCAGGCCCATCACACTTCGAAAAATTTCTGCTTCGATGGGCACAACCTGGGTGGCTCGCGTGCGAGTAGAGGTAGGCGGATAGAAGACAGGAGACCGCGCGCGAGTAGTAATGGCGTAATAAGGGCGGAGAGTAACTCGCCGCGAAATCATTTGAGACTCGGCGAACGCTCCAAACACACTTCGCTCGCGTGCGCGCTCTCATGATCACTCTGCTCGCAGAACCTGTCCCTGCGAGGTCGCGGGAGAAAAATACCCACATACATTCATAACACAATGAGCATAGTAAAAAAGAACACCGGTATGATCAAAACACTTTCATTTATTATTTATAAATGTACAGGGAGCTCGCCTCTGCGAGTTGTCAAAAAAGAAAAAAGAAAAACAAAAATACAGGGGCGTCAGCTGGCCTCGCCCCCTCGGCCGGACTGGTCCTCGCCGTCGCCCGAGCCGTCCTGGAAGCTCTTCCCGAACATAGCGTCCAGGCTATCCTCCTTCTCGCTGGGCGGCGTCGCCGGAAACAGACTCGGCATCAGGTCCCGAGCTGAGATCTCCCCGCATCCTTCCACCAGCACCCCTGAGTCCTTCATCATCGCGAGGGTGCACTCGGCGGTCTGAATGGAGTTGATCCGCAGTCTCTCAACGAGGTCCGCCTCGCCGAAGATGCGCGGGCACTTGTAGGGGAGAGTGGGATCGATGTCGTGCCCCGGGAAGAAGATCTCCGCCTGGCGACGCACTTCGCCGAGAAGGTGCTGGTTCTCCCCCTTCAGCTTCACGTTCGCGCTCTCCAACTCGCCAAGGTGTGCGCGCAGTTGGACGATCTCCTCCCCTCGCTCGACGTCGCGAGCCTGGAGCTCCCCAGCAGCGTCAGCATCCACGGCCAGCTGTGCGCGCAGGCGGCCGTTCTCCTCCTCTAGCTTAGTGTTGCGAGCCTGGAGCTCGCCCGCCGCCTTGGCATCCTGGAAAAAAGCTCACTTAGCAGCAGCACAAGAACTTTCCAAGCAAAAGAGAGTGGTGCGAGACACTTACCAGCCCGCCGGCAGTCTTAGCGAGAAGGCTGTCCGCGATACCTAGCCGCCTCGCCTGATCAGCGACCTGCTCCTTGGCAAGGTCGCGAGCTTGCTCGGCCTTCTCGAGCTGGTGACTGAGGGCGAAACTGCGGCGCGCCAGCATGTGGTGCAGCTCCAGAGTCCGCAGGTGGGACTGCAGGCCCTCATGGCCGAGCTGCCGGAGGGTCGCCCTCTTGTAAGCCTCGGCATCCTCCCGGCCATAGAGGCCAAAGCCGAGGGCATAGGCGTGACCGGTGGCGGGTTCGCGGTCGTGCCAGGACGGGTGCAGGGTGGAGACGGAGACGCGATGAGCGAGCTCGTCCCACTGCAGCATGGGCTCGCCCGCGGAATCCTTCCAGCGCGCGCCGAAGTTGAAGAGGGGGTGCTGCTTCGGCGGCGCGCGCTCGCGGGCAGCCCTCTTCGCCGAGGGAGGAGGGGAGATCGCAGCCGAGGAAGAGGGGGCCTTGCCACCCTTTCTGCCCTTGCTGGTAGTCTCCTTCAGCGGGCTCCCCGGAGACATGTCGGGAGGAGTCTCCGACGAGCTGATGTACTTGGGGCTGGACTGATGTTGTTGTTGTTGTTGCCCCCGCGGAGCCAGCAGGGCTCTCCGCATCTTCTTCACCTGACGGGGGGCGGATGGCGGGTTCGACCCCGCATCCTCAGGTCGCCTCTTGCTGGAAGAGGGCTGCGAGGAGAGCGCCTCGTCTCGGCAGGCCGCTGTCGCTGCCCTCTCGCGAGCAAGAGGGTCAGTATCAAGCCCCGGGTCCGCAAAAGGCGGGTTCGCGGGGATTATTCGCTCCCCTGCAGAAAAATACTTGGGAAGGTTAGAAAACTCAGGGATGATAATGTGTCGAGTCCGCGAGTAGGCGAGCTCGGCAAGAGGAAGGAAGCATACCTTCGCCGGGCAGAACCGGGGGGAGCGCGTCGAGGCCCCTCCGCAGGAAGGCGACCTCGAAATCTTTGTGGAGGAAGAATTTGTGGAGCTCGGCGTCGTTGCCGGACACGGCCGGCGGGCGGTACACCTCCTCGCCTTTCTGTTGCGGCGAGTAGGGGATGTTGCCGAGATCGCCCTTGATAAAGGCGATCTTGGTCATCCAGGTGTGGTGCTTGTTCGCGATCTCGCGAACTTTGATCAAGGAGACGCCGAAGTAGGCGACCCCGTCCGTCGTCGCCTTATAGGAGAAGAGTTTCCTGAACACCGTCAGGTTAAACTCGATCCTCTCCCGCCGGAGATAGCTCGCGAACGCCACCATCATGGCGATGGCGTTCGAGTTCAGTTGCGCGGGGACGGCCCCGTAGTATTTCAGGATCTGCCGGATCTCCGGCCACAAGGGAAGTCGCAGCCCCACCTCGAAGTGCGAGATGGGGAATGCGAGTTCGTTCTCATAGAACGTGTTGATTGCCTCGCCCGGCCCCGGCCTGCGCGCCTCAAAGCCCGGCGGCACATACAGGGCCTTGAATTCGGCGAGCTCCTCCTCGCTGGTGTGGCCGTCAAAGAAGCAATAATCCGCGAAGTGCTGCGCGCACTTGGAGCGGCCATCAGCGTCCGGATTAGTCTTGCCCATGGTCGCAGGAAAGAAGCAAAACGCAGCGCGAGCAGAAGAAGGAAAAAAGCAGGAAGGGAAGCAGAGCAATAAAGACAGTACGGGGGTAGGTGAAAGGGGGGGGGCTATTTATAGAAAAGAGAATCTGAGGCAGGCTGTCACATCGGCGCATCTCGCCACCTCAGCTCGCCCCCTCAGCTCGCCACCCCAGCTCACCACCCCAGCTCGCCGACTTCCGGCGCATCCTCACTGAGGCTAAGTCAAAACATTACAGCTTTTTATTTAAATAACAAATGAAAATGTTCTAAAAATTATTCACCCCAGCAGGGGAAAGTTCGAAACAGAAAACAAGGCGCGCGAGCAGGCAGGGCACCAGGATACGAGTGTCGGTCGGCTCGGCAGGGGAGCCCGCAAATTTACCTACCCCGGCCTCGCGATCCCCGCCCCCCAAGCTGTCGCGCGCGGAGAAGCTCGCGGATCCTCCCAGAGTTACTTTGCGCGACTAAGGGACCATCATCTATCTCATCCAGGAGTCGGGAAGGAGACATCAACTCGCCAGGTCGGCCGAGGCGCACCTCCTTAGCAAGGCGCGCATAGTCGCGCTGCAACGTCTCGTTGACTCCTTGCACCTCGCGCAGACCACCCACCAGCTTCTTGAGGAGCTTGACCTCCCTCCTCATCAGCTCGCCTTGATCCACCTCTGGGCCCAGGTAAGAGTCCAGCGAGCTCGGAGACGGGAGGGGAGAGTGACGAGCTGCCCGCGAGGACTCCTCGGCAGCCGATTGACTGGGAAGGGCTGTAAAGGCAGATATCAGAAGAGCAAAAGCGGGTGAAGCACAGAGTTGCGGGGCAGACCTGAATAGCTCGGCGGCTCAAAGGAGAGGCGAGGAGGGATGAACCTCAGGTCCTTCCCGCGACCCGGGCCGCGAGCCCCCGGCGAGACGGGCTCGAAGCCTGGGACAGGAATGGATCCCAGGCCCCCCCCCCCCCCCGGCAGACGCGTCAGTTTGCCGAGGAGGGGAGCCCGGTGGTGAAGCTGGCCTCTGCGAACTCACAGGCAGAATCCCGAAGAGGAGCGGCGGATCCCGTGGATGGTTGTCCGGGGGCGGGAGTTGTGAAGTGGCGAGCGTGACCTCGCCTCGCGGCGTAGGGACCCGCGGCGCGGTCCCCTCATCATCTGGAAGGCCGCCCTGATCGTCACCAACAACAACGACCTCCCTATCATTCTCCAGAATGGTTCGAGTTGAAGAGCCGGTCTCGCGGACCAAAGTGGCCCTCAGGTCGTGGAAGATGGGCTCAGCCGCCTCGAGAAATGGCCTTGACCTCTTGGAGCCCGGCTCGGCGGGATCAATTTGAGGGACCTTTGCGGGGACCGCCGTCAGCGCGGCAATGCGAGCCTCGGAAGCCCGGCGAGCTCGATCTACGCGCTCTTGAATCTCCTTAGGAAGGGGCATCTTGGCAAGGCAACAGGGGAATGGCAAGAGCCAGGTAGCAGAGCAGGTGCATATATATATAGCCGCAGGTGGCCCCCACCATAAGATTCCCTTCAACTCGCCAGCCGGAGCTCGCCGCACACTTCGGGTTGGATGTTTCTTTCCGAGCTTTTTGGCAAGCTCGAAAAGAGCGGGGATTGTGTACAACCCCGTGTCCGGCGAGCAAGGTCAACAAGGGCCAAACTGATCAGGCTGAGAGCAGCTCGGCGAGCTCGGCGAGCTCGGCAGCAGCAGGCGAGCTCGGCAACAGCAGGAGCGGGCTGAGGCTCGCGCCCTCGCAGTGGAGCTCGGCAGCAGCTGGCGAGCAAAGCATGCCGAGGTGGCCAGGGGTCCCAGCTCGCCTGGGGGTCAGAGGTACTTTTTACTGTTTTACCCCTGCTGGTCTGCCCGTAGCCCTTCAAAACAGCGGAGTTTGGCTGTTGGCAGACCCAGCCGAGGGTTTTTTGGTATTTTCAGGTCAGTTATTTTGGTTATTGGCAGTCCGGATTTCAAAAACTATAAATAGGACCCAAGGGGTACCCCTGAAAGCAAGTTTTTCCCTTGAGCTCCTCTCCCCAAATTCTCTAAGTGCTTTCTGAGGGTACCTTAGCTCGGCTTCAGGCTAAGGAGGGGAAGCGCTCTGAGATCTTCCGGGTTTGTGGTGGGACCTCCCTGCCGAGCCCTTGGGTCTGTTTCTCCTTGTCTTGTTGTTTTTTTCTTGCAAGAGCGAAGTAGGCGCGAGACCACCCCTTTCCCCAAGGGCGAGCTCCACAGGAGACCGGGTTCCGGTTTCAACAGGTTGCATATGCTAGGAAGAGTCTTATAGCGTCCAATCTAGACACTAGTGCAAAGGTTTGATCAAAGTCTATCCCTTCTTCTTGTCTACATCCCTTTGCAACCAGTCTAGCTTTGTTTCTAACTATAACATCATTGTTACCCAATTTGTTTCTATATATCCATTTGGTCCTTATGATATTACAGTCATCTGGTTTGGGAACCAGCTTTCAGACATTGCATCTCTTGAACTGATTGAATTCTTCCTGCATTGTACTTATCCAAAATGGATCCACATTAACTTCTTAAAATTTCTTTGGCTCTGTTTGGGACAGGAAACTTTAGTACATCACAGTGTTATGATGTTTTTTACTTGTGGTCACACCCTGTGAAGCATCTCCTATAATCAATTACTTTATATGATCTCTTAGATGCCTGACAGCAATAGGTAATGTGACTTCTTCTCTTGGACCACCTACATCAAGCAGATCTTCTTCTCCTTACCATTCTTGTGCAAGCACTTCCTCAACTATGTTAGCTCCATCTTGCATATTCTGACTTATTGGAATAATATCTTTTATAGTAAGCTCTTTTAGCTTCAAGTCTTCACCTGCTGTTCTTGATGAACCTGGATTATCATTGTAAAACATAGATCTTTCATCAAATACAACATGAACAGACTCCTCCACAACTTGATCCCTCAAGTTATAGACCCTATAGGCCTTACTGTGGTCACTATAACCAAAATATATGCCATCATAAGACTTCTCAGCAAACTTGGTTATGTATGTTTTCTCATTATTTAGAACAACATCTAAATCCAAAGATTCTGAAATAGGCCAAGTTTGGTTTTCTGCCCTTCATTAGTTCATAAGGAGTTTTATTCAATCTTTTGTTGATTGAAGCTCTATTAAGAACATGACATGTTGCGTTAATAGCTTTAGTGTAGAAGTATTCTGGGAGTGAAGAATCACTTAACATGGTTCTTCTAACTTTAGTGAGAGTCCTATTCTTCCTCTCAGAAATCCTATTTTGATGTGGTGTTCTTGGTGAGGAAAACTCTTGTTGAATCCTCAATTCTTCATAAAACTTTGTCATATAATCAGATTGAAACTCAGTTCCATGATCACTTCTAATTTTGACCACAGAGCTGTTCAATTCATTCTGAATTTGTTTGACAAAAGTCTTGAAGACATAAGGGGTTTCAGACTTTTTCCTTAAAAAGAAAACCCAAATGAATCTGGAATAATCATCAACTATTACAAAGGTGTGAACTCTCCTTCCTAAACTATGAACTGGAATAGGACCAAACAAGTCCATATGCAAGAGGTATAAACACCCCACTTAGTCTTTCCATTCCATACTTTTGAATGAAGTTTTGGTTTGCTTGCCTTTTTGGCATGCAGAGCATATGCTCTCCTTAGAAGATTTAATGTTAGGGCTATTCCTAACAAACTCTTTACTAAAAACAATTTGCCTATGGCATTGTAGTTCAAATGAGCTAGCTTCTTGTTCCATTTGACACAGTGTAAGGCTTTCTCATTTGCAACTAGACATAAGGGTGAGTATGACTTTAAGCAAAGAAAATTCAAACAATACACATTTCCACATCTAGTGCCTGTCAAGATGACCTCTTATTCACTTGACTTCTTTATTAGGCACTCATCTCTGTGGAATGAAATGTAATAGCCAAGATCACAAAGTTGGCTTATGCCTATAAGGTTGTGTTGCAACCCTTCCACATAAGCTACTTTGGTGAGAGTGACTAAGCCATTTGTGATATTACCATAACCTTTGGTTCTTCCTTTGTCAGCTGCACCAAAGATCACCTTTGGTCCATTCTCCATGGGGAAAATTCCCTCAAATTGCCTCTTGTTCCAGTCATGCGTCTGGAACACCCACTATCCAAGTACTAGATTGGTCTATCTCTGGTGCTTGGACATTGCTTGAAAATAAGAATTTTTTTCTTATAAACCCAAGTTGTTTTGGGTACTAGGTTCTTGTTAGATGTGGATCTATTGAAAGCACCAGTGAGCTTCTAAACTGGATATCCTTTCTGAATATGAGACACACTATAATTGAACCAGCAGTCCAAGGCAAAGTGTCCTATCTTTCCACAATACCAACATTCATACCTTATGTACCTCCTCTTTGGAGGAATAGAAGGAACTTTGTGCTGACATTCCTTGGGATAGAAAATCAACACACTTGACAGTGGTATTTTGATTGGGAGCAAATAAGTTGTTTTGCCTCTCAGTAACAATTATCCTCCTTAGAGTAGGAACATTAGGAATAACTTTCCTTTTCACATATGAACTTGGTCCAACTAGTTCAGACTTCTGGATTTCTTTTCCCTTAGTCTGGAATACAGGCTGTGAAATGACTGGATCCATTGTCCTGCCAGTGTTTTGCCTCTTTGTCTCTTGGGTTTAACATACCCAAGACAACTTTCAGGTGTTCCTGAGAAGGTATCTATAATGGGAACTATAGTTTTAGGTTTAGAAAATTGTTGTACTAATCTTTTATCATTCAGGAGATTGAGTTCCAATCCTGAATAATTGCATCCTTCTGCTTCAATAATAAGATTTGATCATCAATGATCTTAGTTAACATTGCCAACTTAGAATTTTGAAGACCAACTTTCTGAGTATCCATCTTATGATGATACTCAAAACCTTTTAGTGATGCTATCTCATTAGCTAGTTCTTTGACAAGATTCTTGCAATTTACTAGGCTTCCAACAACTTTCCAAATTTGACTGTGAGCTGTTGTAGTTCAGTCACAGAGTCAGTCTTATGTGAATCAATCTTTGAGTCACATGAGTCTAGCTCATCCCCAGTCTCATATACAAAAGTTTTAGAACATGTTGAATTGTCATAGATTACCTTAGTATCATGATAGTCAAGAGCTTCTGTTTCTGTATCATCAAATAGTGCCATTAAATTGATTTCCATATCTTCTTCAGAATCACCATTATGTGATGAAGTTGTGGAGCTTTTCCCTTTGTATATATCCTTTCTGATGAATTCTTCTTCATGGGAGAACCGTCCAGCAAGTTCTTCTTTTGATTCAGTTAAATTACTATCACTGTCAGATAAGGTCTTTGATTTCTTTGCCATCAGACCATTCTATGATTTCTTGTTTTTATTGAACTTCTTTTCCTTTGACATTTTGTTCTCCTTCCTTTTTACTGGACAGTCAACTATGACATGCCCAGGCCTATTACAACAAAAATAAATAATGTCAGTCTTAAATTATTTATTCTGATGAGAATCATACCTGACCACAGATTTGTCTATGTGATTATCTTTGCTTTTACTAGAGCTTGATCTAGAAGGTTTCTTTTTATTCCACTGCTCCCTTCTTCTCAGTGTTTTTCTTGAATTGCCTTGTAAATAGTGCCAATTCTTCATCTGATAATTCTTCTGATGTAGAATAAACTCGAGTGTTATCTGTACCTTCATCCCTTCTGGGTGATGATTGGATTTCTCTTCTAGCTTTCTTAGTTCTATCTGCTTTGAAGGCCACAGATTTTGTCTGAGTTGAACTTCTGGCAAATTCTGCTTCAGCTTTTCTAGTGTTTAGCTGAAGCTCGTGTGACATAAGCTTCCTATACAAGTCTTGGGATAACATATTTCTTAGATTCCTCATTTATCTTACAACACAAATCATGATGTACCATTTTTTAATTAGGGATCACAAAACTTGTCATTCAGCTCATAATTTTAGAAAATTCTGCCGTAGTTTCTTAAGTCATTTACTATTCTAAAACACTTCTCATAGCATTATTCTATAGAATCGGTCTTTCCTTGTTTGAAAGCCTAATACTGTTGATTGAGGAGAGATTTTCTGTCATCTCTTACTTCTTCTATATCTTCCATGTATACTATGAGAGTATCCCACATTTCCTTGGATGTATTATAGTGCATAAGATTCTGAAAGGTTGAATTATCTATTGCACTAACTATTATATTGTGTGCTCTTTTGTCCATAGTAGCAAGTACCACCTCATCCTTTGTCATTTCTAATAGTTTCTTAGGAGTTTGAACATTTGTATCTAAGACAGATGTCTTCATTAGCACATATGTTCCTTCTTGTACATTAACAAAGATTCTTGGATCTGAGGCTTCCATGATCAATCTCACTTTTTGTTTCCATATAGCAAAATTATCCTTAGTACATTTAGGTAGTTTCATATAACCGAGTTCTATGTGAGATTCAAAAGTTATAGATCTCAAATTTCTTGTAATACCTTTTGGATCTTTTTCAGACTATTAGGTCTTTTTATAATAACCTCCCTCTGACACCACTTGAAAGATAATCTTATGGGTAGATAGTCACCTAGAGGGGGTGAATAGGTGACATTTTAAAATACTTTAGCAATTCTTAATCACTTAATTATTTCAGCAGTTACAAAATATAGATCATGGCACCAGCAAAAGCAATCCACAACACACATCAAACAAAGAATTTATAGTGGATCCCCTATCTAGGGTACATCCACTTCCCCATTCTTCCACAATAGCAATATGCTAGATAACTTTATAGCTCCTCTTTAACTAGATCCAAGGATCCTACAGTCTCAGCTTTTGTTAAGAAACCTACACTCAGACTAACAGGTCCAACATCAGAGATTCTCCCAATCTCCTAGCTCAGGTCCCTCAAGAACCCTACCTCAGCCTTTATAAATCACGCTTACAACTCAGTGATTCACCCAAAGCCACCTACCTCAGGTCTCACAAGAACCCTACCTCAGCCTTTATAAATCAGGCTTACAACTCAGAGATAATATCTCCTTATAACAACCCAAATCCCAAAATTGAGCTAATGCTGGGCAACATGGCCTGGGACACGGGCGGGTCTCAAGCCGTGTCCTGCTCTGTATGGTTGAGCAGCCTGTCAAGTGCTCGACGAAATGCACTCCACAAGTTCTCGAGAGGGAACATGGCCTGAAAAATGGGCATGTTCGAGGCCGTGTCCTCCTCTGGGTCGACGAATTCCCCTCGACGAAATGCACTCGACGCTTCTCGATAGGTGAGTCGAGTTGGGCACACGGCCTGTGATACGGACATGTCACATAGCCATGTCCTTCTCTGTATTTGGTCAGGGAAGTCGAGTTAGGTACACAGCCTACGACACGGGGGTGTCACATGGCCGTGTCCTTCTCTGGATTTGGCCAGGGATGTAAGGCTTGGTGAATACGGGATAGACACGGGCGTGTCTGAAGCCGTGTCAGGGCACACAGCCAGTGACACAGGTGTGTCACATGGCTGTGTTTTGTTTAGGTTAAGTCAGTTGTTTGCCGCTTAAGGTACACGGCCTGTGACACGGGCGTGTCACAGGACGTGTTCAGCCCAAAATAGACATTTTCAGAGCAATTATTGGTCGTTCATTCCCTCCAAGCAGGATCTAAAGATCCAAGTTTCCCCCTGCTACTTTAAGGCTGGGAGAGGAGAGATCAACTCTCATTTATCTTGGATATTTCTCTTTCTAAAAGAGATGGAGAGAAGGGAGAGCAAGGAGGAGGAGGAGGGAGGATCCAGCTGCCGGTGGAGCTTCAAAGTTCCGAATCGAGATCCGAGACCAGATTTCTGGAGGCAAGGCTACTGCGGTGCTTTCCAACTTGCTAGATTTCCATGGATCCAAAGAGGTCGTCAAGGGTAACGATCTTCCTTCTTGGACATGTGAAGTCATTTTTGGCAAATGGATGGATTTCCCCCACCAGAGGGTGGATTGCGGAGGGATTTCCCTTGGGTTGATTCTTGGAATCCCAAATATTCTTACATATAGATTCAGAAATGTATAGTACAGAATAGGTATGTTGTGTGAAGCCCATCTGGATAGGTTGGTCTGGATTGGTGAAATTTCATTTGCATACTGGAGAAGACTCCGGGGTTAAACGTATAGGTTGTGGAGTCGATGGGTTGGACCTATGAAGAGAAGTAGCAGGAAGTACTGGAGGGGTAGTCTAGGAAAATACCCTTGTGATGCTTGTGCTGTGTGCTATGGCAAGACCAGTTTTCTGGCACTGCAGGATGCTGCAGGGTTTGGGCGGAGTTTGGTGCAGAAAGAGAGTTTCTGCTGAACCAACTAAGAGATCGCAAAGGACGCTAGCATGAACTCCCCTTTTTGATTGTGAAGCTAGTCCTTGGTTTACATTGTGGCTATTATGAAGTCAGTCCTTGGTGGACATTGTGTCTATTGTGAAGCCAGTCCTTGGTGGACAGTATGACTATTGTGAGCTGTAAGCTCTTAAAAAGGCTTCGTGTCGAACAGGAAAGGTGAAACCTACCCACGCCTTAGATTTGTCCTCAAGTACGTTGGTATTCGTGATGGCAAGATGACTTGAGCAACGGACGGTGGCAGATCCGTACCTTCGTTATGTCCGTCCAACTTGGAGACCTGAAAGTGTGGTTAGTTGGAACGCATAATGAGAGTCATAGGCCTGTGCGCCATTAGGACTAAATGCTCAATACCGTTGTGTTTTGGACCGTGAACGGTGGTGTTGGCCTTGGTTTTCCAGTGCACCAAGAATGTGCCCTGAGTGCACGGATCGTCGGGCCACGTGGCTGACGGTTGTGATGTATTGTTTGTGCGTTAGAGCACAATGTGTGATATATCTGCCTATGAATTGCTATGCCTGCAGGGAAGGAATACCACTACCCCAGGAAAGGGGTAGGGTCGTTATAAATTGGTCAGCTGAATGTTGATTGTTGCCTTATTTGCCGCAGCTTGGTGGGTTGTCCCTGTGCAGGGCTGGAGAGCCGAGCCGGAAAAATACGGGCTGAAATCCCTACTGCTGCTGCTAGCCCTTGAAGCCTAAGCATAGACTTTTTGTGTTGTGTTCATGTATGGTCGGCCTGCGGGCCGATATATGGAATCCACACTTGTAAAGAGTAACTGTAAGGCCATAAGGCCAAACATTATGTATTTGTCGTACATCCTATATAAATGTGGTTGTTTATATTAGTGGACATTCCTGGTTTGAGTTCAGTATTATTGTTAAAAGCTTCCGCTGGAATGCTCTGTATTAGGATGCGATTGTGAATTGGTATTAACCTGTAAACTCGCCGCATGTTTTGTGGTATATGGTGTGGGGCCCCGGCCGGACCTTCTTTTATATGATATCTGAACGGATGTAGCCGTTACATTTTGGTATCATCTAGTCTCGGTCTTCCTCTTTCGAATTCGTGGTCTAATTCTTTTGTGAGATGGAGAGCACGTATAAGTGCGACCCGCGTTAACACTAATGAACTCTTGAATATCCACTTAGGAAGTCAAATACACTTGTTTGAGGAAGCTCCGCGTACCTAAATTGTTGTTATTGCTTGTGCGAGGTCGCTAATGTGTGTCTTGTTCACCTATAGGTGACTTGTAGTGGTGTTGGGCAGTCTGAGCACCAGCATTCTGATGATAGTACGACACTAGCTGAGGTGCCTACACCTCCCCCTTCTGCAGAAACTGTCTACTTAGTTGTTGAGGCGCTGTTTGCAATGTTTCATGCACAGCCTGGTGGGAAAGTGCAGCCGGTAGTGGTGTTAGAATAGGTCGGTGTAAGGCCAGAACTGTTGCGGCTGTTGATACTCGAGCAACTGAACGGTAGTTGAAGCAGTTCATGAGCTTCAATCCTCCTACGTTTACGGGTGTGGGATCCCCAACGCAGGCGGAGGATTGGTTGTCGTGCGTCAAGCGTATATTGACGACGATCAGGATGGAGGAAGATCAAAAGGACAACATGGACACCTTCTTGGTGGAAGGAGAGGCTCGGCTATGGTGGGACGAGATGGAGTTACACCATTTAGCATGCATGCAATTAACACAAGTCTCGATTGAGGAGTTCTCGCAACTATTCCTGGCAAAGCACTTACTAGCGGCACAACGCATTACCACGGAAAATGAGTTCCAATGGCTAATGCAAGGGGAAAATAGTGTTGATACTTACCTGCATGAGTTCACAATATTGCGATGTTATGTGGGCTCTATCTTCGTCGATGAGCAACGGAAGACAAAAAGGTTCTACTAAGGATTGCGGGATGAGTTGCGATTCCTACTCTCGAGTTCGGTAAACCAAGGGTTTCAGGCGTTGGTCGATACTGCGTGTGCGCTGGAGAAATATATGAAGCGGGTGCAGGTAAAAAGGGCCTTGGCTGTGACAAAGCCAGAGTTCAAAGCACCCCGTCCTAGAAAATCATACAATTAAAAGAAATGGGGAAGTGGTCCAAGCCTTCTAGGCAAGCTCCTTCAACAGTTGTGTCGGGAGCAACGTCGAAACAGGAGTCTCATACCTGTTATACTTGTGGTAGAGTGGGGCATATAGCCCGTGACTGTCGGGGTGGTCCACCAAAGGGTGAAAAGAAGATGGGAGCGTCTTATGCTAAGAAGGGAAAGGTAGTGGTGGAGTCCTCTGCATCCCAGGTGCAGCCCCGAGTCTATAATCTTGTCCAGCAGGAGGCCATAAAGAAAAGTGACGTCGTCATATGTACGATTTAAGATATTGATTTATTTATATATTGCATGTCTTGTTTGTAGCTTGTGTGTGATGTGTTTGCCACAGGCTTTGTTTTGATTCAGAACAAGCTAGCGAGAGCACTATTTGATACGGGTGCTTCACATTCATTTCTGTCTAAGGACTTTGTAGCTCGAATTGGAGTACCTAGTCATGTGACGACATATAGTGTAAAGGTGTTATTACCAAATGGATGTTTGATGCTTACAGATAGGGCTTCGATGTGGAGGTTCAAATAGGAAGTTGGGATTTCTGTTTGAATGCATCTGTGCTACCGATATCAGAATTTGATGTGATCTTTGGTATGTACTGGCCCTCGGAGCAGCGTGCCTTTATCGATTGCAATTCAAAAGAGATCACACTGGGCCAGAATACCGAGCTTGAGACTAAGTTCACTGGTATGCGAGGGGTGAGCGGGACCTTGATGTCTGCACTCCAAGTCGTCAATGCCGTTCGGAAGGACGCAGAGTAATTCTTCACGCTAATTCAGGCTGTTGAGCCAAAGGCCAGTGCGAGTGATGTTCTGATTGTATCGGAGTTTGCTGATGTGTTTCCTAAGGATCTTCCTGGGCTACCACCCCAGCGAGAGATCGAATTCACTATTGAGCTGGTGCTAGGTGCGAAACTTGTGGCCCGCTCGCCATATCGCGTAGCGCCAAAAGAAATGTCTGAATTGAAAGTCCAATTGAAAGAGTTGTTGGAACAGGGGTATATACGACCAAATATGTCACCTTGGAGCGCACCTGTTCTTTTTGTAAAAAATAAGGACGGTAGTTTGCGGTTGTGTATTGATTATCGTGAATTGAATAAGCTGATAGAGAAGAACAAGTATCCGATTCCACGGATAGATGAATTATTCGATCAGCTAGTGGGATCAACCGTCTATTCTAAATTGGATATGAAATCTGGATATTAACAATTGAAGATTCGGGAAGATGACATTCCCAAAAAAACATTTGGAACACGATGTGGTCATTACGAGTTCACTGTAATGCCATTTGGGCTATGCAATGTGCCATCGTTGTTCATGGTTCTAATGCACCGAACGTTCTGAAAGTACTTTGACCTGTTTGTGATTGTATTAATTGATGATATCCTGGTGTACTCTCAATCTGAAGCTGATCATGCAAACCATTTGTGATTGGTGTTGCATACCTTGCGGAGGAATAAGCTCTATGCCATGTTCTCAAAGTGTGAGTTTATGCTGTCGTCGGTGGCTTTTCTTGGCCATGTGGTAAGTGGAGAGGGCATAGTAGTGGATCCATCAAATTTAAAAGCCATACAGGAGTGGCCGGTGTTGTCTTCTGTGGCCGAGGTCAGGAGTATCCTTCGACTGGCAGGATACTACAGACGTTTTGTTGAAAACTTCCCATGGATATCTTTGCCACTTACCGCATTAACGCGGAAAGATCAGAAGTTTGTTTGGACGCCAGAGTGCATGTGATCTTTTGAAGAGCTAAACAGTCGTTTGACCACGGCACCTGTTTTAACATCGCCATGTGGTACAGACGGCTATGAGATCTATAGTGATGCGTCAGGGAGCGGCTTAGGTTGCGTTCTTCTGCAGTTTGGAAAGGTGATTGCTTATGGCTCACGCCAGTTGAAAGCGGATGAGCGAAATTATCCCATCCACGACTTAGAGTTGGCGGCGGTAATCTTTGCGCTTAAATTGCGGCGACATTATCTATATGGTGTAAAAGTGGATATCTTTACGGACAATTAGAGCCTAAAGTACTTGCTAGATCAGAAGGATCTTAATATGCGACAATGAAAGTGGATGGAGTTCCTCGGGGACTACACTTTTGATATTCATTATACTCCTGGGAACGAAACGTGGTCGCAGATGCCTTGAGTCATAGGACTCCGTCAAGGGCAAGATGGTTGCAGATGCATGATGAGCATCTGATCCAGGAGTTGGAAGCGTTAGAGATTTCTTGTGTTGACAAGAATTCCACAGCCGATGCATGCTTAAACTGGATGGAGGTACAATATGACCTTGCAGACAGGGTTCGACGAGCAACGGAGCTGGATGAAAGTGTCAAATGCTATGCAAAGGATGGGCAAGATGGCCAATTCTCCTAGGATGACGGCCTTTTGCGAAAACAGGGTCGTTTGTGCATCCTGAGTATGGGTAAGTTGAGAGAAGAATTGATGTATGAAGCTCACTTTACAAATTACTCAATTGACCTTGGGAGCACAAAGATGTTCAAGGACATGAAAAAGTTGTTCTGGTGGCCAGGACTAAAGAAAGACATAGCTCATTATATGGCTAAATGACAAACTTGTGCCTTGGTGAAAGCGAAATGCCAGAATCCAGGAGGTTTCTTTAAGTCGTTTCCGATTTCATAATGGTATTTTGATGATATTTCAATGGATTTTGTGCACGTATTGTCGAGGTCTCAACGCAGGAATGATTCAATCTGGGTGATTGTAGACCGGTTGTCTAAAGTGGCTCACTTCCTTCCGAACAAGAGGGACGATTCTGTGGAAATGTGGGCAAAACACTATGTGGAGCAGATTGTACGATTGCACGGTATTCCCCGTAGAATCATGAGTGACCGTGATGAGTGATTCATTTCAAATGATTGAAGGCTAATCCATCAATTATTGGGGACAAAGTTAACATTCAGTACGACCTTTCATCCCCAAACGGATGGCCAGACTGAGAGGACCAACATAACAATGGAGGATATGCTCTGAATGTGCGCCCTGGATTTCAGTAAGAGATGGGAAGATCATCTCTATATGGTGGAGTTTGCCTACAACAATAACTACCAAGCGAGCATCGGTATGGCACCATTTGAAGCTTTGTATAGTCGCAAATGCCGTATACTATTAGCTTGGGCAGAAGCAGGCGAATCCAAACTCTATAATCAGAAAGCTGTCGAAGATGCTAACTCGACGATACACTTTATTCGGGAAAGGTTACTGATAGCCCAGGATCGTCAAGCAAAATACTATAACGCCAAACATCGGAACATGGAGTTGGCGGTGGGAGATTGGGTATTTTTAACGATCAAGCCCTTCAAAGGCGTGTCCAGGATTCGGCGTTTGAAAAACTTAAGTCTGAGATATCTTGGTCTGTCTGAAGTGGTGGAACGAGTTGGGAAAGCTGCCTATCGGCTAGCTCTTTCGGCAGAATTGAGTGGATTACATGATGTGTTCCACATATCTGCGCTTCGAAAAGACGTCAAAGATCCAGCTCAACTAATTGAAAACGATCATGTACCGATTGACTATGGGCTAATTACGAAGGTTAGGCCCATTCGGATCGAGGATAGAGCTGATAAACAGTTGCGGAACAAGACAATCGGGATGGTCAAGGTCCGGTGGGACAACTGTGGCCGTGAGGAGCTAACATGGGAGGGAGAGCAGACCATGCAAGCTGAATTTCCCGAGCTGTTTATTTAACGGTTGTACAGTATATATCTTATTTTAACACACACCTTGACATTATAACATTTTGACTGCTGGTTTCCTTACTGTGTGTAAATTTCGGGACGAAATTTATTGTAAGGAGGGGAGGGTTGTAACCCCCCAAAATCCCAAAATTGAGCTAATGTTGGGCAACACGGCCTGGGACACGGGCGTGTCCCAAGCCATGTCCTGCTCTGTATGGTTGAGCAGCCTGTCGAGTGATCGATGAAATGTACTCGACGAGTTCTCGAGAGGGAACACGGCCTGTGGCATGGGAGTGTCCGAGGCCATGTCCTCCTCTGGGTCGACGAATTCCACTTGATAAAATGCACGCGACACTTCTCGAGAGGTGAGTCGAGTTGGGTACACGACTTGTGACACGCGCATTCACATGGACATGTCATTCTCTGGATTGGGCCAGGGAAGTCAAGTTAGGCACGCCTATGACACGGGCGTGTCACATGGTCGTGTCCTTCTCTGGATTTGGCCCGGGATGTAAGGCTTGGTGAACATGGGATAGACACAGGTGTGTATGAAGACTTGTCAGGGTACACGGCCTATGACACGGGTGTGTCACACGGCCGTGTCTTATTCGGTTTAAGTCAGTTGTGTGCTGCTTAAGCTACACGACCTGTGACATGGGCGTGTCATAGGCCGTTTCAGCCCAAAATAGACATTTTCAGGGCGATTCATGGCCGTTCATTCCCTCCAAGCAGGATCTAACGATCCAGGTTTCCCCATGCTTCTTTAAGGCTGGGAGAGGAGAGATCAACTCTCATTCATCTTGGCTATTTTTCTTTTTAAAAGAGATAGAGAGAAGGGAGAGCAAAGAGGAGGAGGATAGAGGATCCGGCCGCCGGTGGAGCTTCAGAGTTCGGAATCGAGATCCGAGGCTAGATTTGTGAAGGGGGTCATCAAGGGTAATGATCTTTCTTCTTGTACATGTGAAGTCCTTCTTTTTGGCCTGTGCATGTATTTCCCCCACCAGAGGGTGGATTGCGTAGGGATTTCCCTTGGTTTGATTCTTGGTATCCCCAATAGTCCTGCATATAGATCCAGAAATGTATAGTATGTAATAGGCATACTATGTGAAGCCCATCTTTACAGGTTGGTCTGGATTGGTGATGTTTCATTTGCACCCCGGAGAAGACTCTGCGGTTAAACGTGTAGGTTTTGGAGTCGATGGGTTCGACATGTGAAGGGCAGTAGCAGGAAGTACTGGAGTGGTAGTCCAGGAAAATACCCTTGTGATGCTTGTGCTGTGTGCTATGGCAAGGCCATTTTTCTGGTACTGCAGGATGCTGTAGGGTTTGGGCGGAGTTGGGTGTAGAAAGAGAGTTTCTGGTGAACCCGCTAAGCGATCGCAAAGGATGATAGCATGAACTCCCCTTTATGATTATGAAGCCAGTCCTTGGTGGACATTGTGGCTATTGTGAAGCCAGTCCTTGGTGGACATTATGGCTATTGTGAAGCCAGTTCTTGGTGGACAATATGGCTACTGTGTGCTGTGAGCTCTTAAAAAGGCTTCGTGCCGAACAGGAAAGGTGCAAGCCGACCCGTGCCTTAGATTTGGCCTCGAGTACATTGGTATTCGTGATGACAAGGCGACTTGAGCAACGGGGGGTGGCTGATCCGTACCTGTGTTATGTTCGTCCGACTTGGAGACTTGAAAGTGTGGTTAGTTGGAGTGCATAATGAGAGTCATAGGCCTGCCTGCCGTTAAGACTAAATGTTCAATATCGTTGGGTTTCGGAACGTGAACGGTGGTGTTGGCCCTAGTTTTCCGGCACACCAAGAATGTGCCCTGAGTGCACGGATCGTCGGGCCGCGTGGCTGACGGTTGTGATGTATTTTTTGTGCGTGAGAGCACAATGTGTGATATATCTGCCTATGAATTTCTATGCCTGCAGGGAAGGAATACCACTACCCTAGGAAAAGGGGTAGGGTCGTTATAAATTGGTCAGCTGAATGCTGACTGTTGCCTTGTTTTCCACCATTTGGTGGGCTGTCCCTATGCAGGTGCTGGAGAGCCAAGCGAGAAAAATACGTGCTGAAGTCCCTGCTGCTACTGCTGCTACTAGACCTTTAAGTCTAAGCAAA
This sequence comes from Platanthera guangdongensis, assembly GCA_039583875.1. Taxonomy (NCBI): domain Eukaryota; kingdom Viridiplantae; phylum Streptophyta; class Magnoliopsida; order Asparagales; family Orchidaceae; genus Platanthera; species Platanthera guangdongensis. The sequence continues at coordinate 75,038,966 of CM077157.1, forward strand.
GTCTGCTTGTGTTGTGTTCATGTGTGGCCGACCTGCACGCTGATGTATGGAATCCACACTTGTAAAGAGTAACTATAAGGCCATAAGGCAAAACGTTATGTATTTGTTGTACAATCCTATATAAATGTGGTTGTTTATATTAGTGCACATTCCTGTTTTGAGTTCAGTATTATTGTTAAAATCTTCCGCTAGAATGCTTTGTGTTAAGATGCGATTATGAATTGGTATTAACCTGTAACCTCGCCACCTATTTTGTGGTATATGGTGTGGGGCACCCGGCCGAACCTTCTATTATATGCTATATGAACGGATGGAGACATGATACTCCTACCCACTCAGATCTCAAGGAGATCTTACGAAAATTAAGAGGTAAAAAATATAACCAATAATCTTCAGAAAACAGAATTTCTGTAATCCAACTTATCTGTTATCACGGATTCTTCAAAGCAGCATCAATGGATTTGTTCTTGATAAATTGACTTGCTGAAAAGTTGCTTCCCTGGATCTACAATCTTCTTGATGTTGATCGACTTGATTTCCTTGAAAAACTTGTAAATCAGATCCACCTTAATCTTCAGATCAACTTGGTGAAAGGATCTGGAGATTTTCTTTAAGAGCTTCATCTTCTTCCTCCTCCTCGGGATTGGAATAAGAATGAGAATTTCTCATTTGCTTGATCGATTGTGTCTCTATTTTTTTATTTGTTAGTGTAGACAACCCCTCTATTTATAGCCTTCATGTATGGGTGGTTACTGAATGATGACATCAGCATATGGCATCATACTTCAAATCCTCCCTCAGACTGTTTCTATTGAAGTATCTTATTCTTTTAGCTGTTTTGACAGTTCTGACTTATCTTGACACTTTTGTGTTGACTCTACGCATTTTCTAAAATATAGGTGTCGAGATGTCCAAAGTGTCTCAACACTCGTGTCAAAACATCTTAGTAGTCTCGACAAAATTATACTTTGAAGAATTTACATCTGTAACTTAAAATTGTTGAGACAGTTGACTTGCCTCGACACAAGCATTGTCTCTGTCGACATCGTTTAATTCTGCTTGTGTAGAGACTGTTGGATTGTCTCGACACAACTGTCTACCTTATGTCAAGAAGTCTATGGTTTAATTCTTCTTGTGTCGAGATAGTAGATTTGTCTCGACATAATTTTACTTTGTAAAATTTCCTTTCTTCTTTGTGTTGAAATAGTTATACTGTCTCGACACAACTGCTTGAAGCTTTATAGTGTCAAGTAAGATGACTTAGTTTTCAAGGTGTCGTGAGACCTGACTTGTCTTGACACAGCTGTCTTCAATCTTCTCTGTGTCGAGTTAACTGACTTGTCTCGACACAGCTGTCTTCAATTTTGTCTGTGTCGAGTTAACTAACTTGTCTCGACACAGCTGTCTTGAATCTTCTATGTGTCGAGTCAACTGACTAGTCTCGACACAGCTTTTGCAAAGGTGTCGACACAGTTGAAGTGTGTCGATACTTTTATGCTTTGCAATTTTTTTGCACTGCAAGTTGATGAATGTAGACTGTGCTGACTTCACATAGCTCTTTGCTGACTCCACTCGATGTTTTTGGTACTTAGACAATTTTCCTTCAAAATCTAGTCAGCTTCTTTTGTCCACCTATCCTATCAATATGAAATAGATAACCTGCAAACATAAACTTAAATATACATCAAATACAAATATGTGTATATCATTGAGTTGAAAGGGCTTCTTCAAATCAAGTATATTGTGTCCAATGTACCCAACACTTGGGCATGGGCCCCTTTTTCACTATTGAGGTCTCACCAATCACCTCCACCTCCTCCTCCATGGTCTCGCCCACAGCACTCGTCGGCAGATCTAATGTAATCTCTTTGCCCTTGGCGATAACGGTTGTTTGTTGCTTCTTAGGAGGTGGAGGAAGGGTGGTGTCGGGCTTTTGCTTCTGGCCACTTGATCCTGTCAGTGATTTCATCGGGATTCTGCAATCCACAACGGCGGCCTCGGTGCGATCCATCTCCGAAGAAAGTGCAGCATATGGAGTGTTGAAGGGGATATCTCGCACCCCTGCACAACTGTCAGAAGTTAGGAAAATTCCAAAATCATTCAATCTATAAAGGAAGGAGAATGCGAAAATTACCTTCCCCGGCGAGAACTGGAAGAAGTGTATCGACGTGCCTCCTCAGGTAAGGAACATCAAAATCCTTCCAAAAGAGGTATTTGTGGAGCTTGGGCTCATGCCCGCCGAGACTGGGAGGGCGGTATGTAGATTCCTCCTATTTGATCGGCGAGAGCGGGAGGTTTTTGTTGACGACATCTTTCGTCTTGAGATTATTTCCATAGAAGAAGGCGACCCCGTCCCTCTTGGCGCGGAAATTAAACAGTTTGCGGAAGATAGGGAGACTAAACTACATTCGCACTGACTGCATGTAGCAGGCAAATGAAACTAGCAGCGCTATAGAGTTAAGGTTGTGTTGTGCGGGAACCACGCTGAAATAGTGAAGGGCTTTGCGGATCTTAGACCAGATGGGGAGCCACAACCCAACTTCAAAATGTTCGGTAGGAATGACGAGCTCATGAGGTGAGAAGCAGTTGATCGACTCGCCTCTTCCCAGATGTCGCGCAGTGAAGTCTAGCAGGATGTAAAGATTGACAAGCGAGTGATATTCTTCTTTAGAGAAGCTGTAATTCACAAAGGGATAGTCGGCAAATGCAGTCGCGCACTTGGTCTGTCCGTCGACTTCCCTAGTCACCTCGCTAAGAAGAAGAAAGAGGCGAGTGCAAGAGAAGAAAAAATTGCAAGGGAGTAAAAGCTATTGAAAGAGACGATTAATGCAGTAGTTAAGCATTCTATTTATAAGAAATTTTGTGCGGGAAAGGGCCCACGCATGAAAAAGTGCAGATAGCCCAATTTCGAGATCTCGCCTCAGATCCTGTCTTATACCCTAACGAAATATCACGCTCCCTCATTTGCACCATTAATCTGAGCATAAATAACAAAAGCAAAAATACGCAGCGTCAAGAATAAGTGGCTATAAAATAAAGTGAGTTTGAAAGAATATACATCCACAGTTTATCGTTCGTACTCGGCATGAGGGCAGGCTGTCATTATTATTACATAAATCAAATAAAATAAACCTAGAGCAGAAAGGAGAGTGCTAGTAGCCCCCCAGGGGCCATTACTGTCGTCCACGGCCTCTCCTTCCTGCAGCAGGCATCACGCGAGTATAATAAAGAGAGCGCATGGTTTGAAGCTCTCATTGAGCGAGGTGTAGCTGATCTTCAGCTCTTATGAGATGAAGGCCGGTGTAGTCTGACCAGCCACCTACTTCTCCTCCCAGGGTAGTGATCAAGTGCGTATAACTGTTCTCTAAGCTAAGGAGACGCTTCTCGACAGACTCGTGGTTCTCATGTATTTGGTTGGCCATCCAACGTAGCAGCAAATATTGCTTCCAGAGTATCTCCAACAATTGTCGCTTCATTCACTCGTCGTCCTTTGGGTTGCCTAAGTACTCGACAATTGAACCCGAAGAAGGGAGGGGCAAGATCTCCTCCTCGTAAATGTCAACATCAGTGGACGAGATCTCACGGTACCTTGCGCGAAGTGTCTTTAGGTACACCTGGTCTTCACGCTCTGAGAAAAGCAAATAAGGTTTGTTACCGGGTTCGGTGCTTGCACCCATGTCAAAAGGTTAGCGAGAAGTGTCGGGACATCCTTCGAAGGGAGTTTTGAATGTTATGTTCCCTTTCCCAAGCCCAGGGGGAATACTTGTTGGTTCGGCCACAGAATCATTGACCTACGGAGGAAGGATGGACACAGTATTCCCTAGAAGTTGAAGGCCTGAGTCGGGATCCACAGGCTTTTGGCAGGCAGGGGATCTCGACACGGGAACTCCCAATCCCGTGGTTCCAAAAGGGGGAGCTGCGAATAAAAGGTGGGTGAGCGATATGATGAAAGGCTAGAAGAAAAAAGAAGGCTTACATTTCTCTCGCAGGGGAACATTCAGTTTCAACTTCTAGACTTGAGGGGTGATCTCGCGAGCCATCTCATCGTTCTTGACCATATGCGAGTGCAGTTCGGCACTCACTTCCTTAGCTTCTTTTTCTTTCGGTGGGACCTACAGTCAGAGTGTCAGTGTCTCTCTACCCAAGCATGCACTAGAAGGCGAATGAACATACCAGAGGAATACTGGAGTTTTAGGGTTCCCGCGAGATCGATTCATCTCTGGTCAGATTGCGTCTGACCATCTTTGATTTTTTCATCCTTAGGGAGGACCCGGGGACCTTTCGCGTAAGCCAACGGGCAAATAAACTCATCAGGGCATTATCCTTGGCTTAGAAAGCATTAAGGCGATCCATAGCTTCCTTCGAAAGAAACATCTCCATGGAGGTGAGAACTAAGAAAGTAAAGACTGGCAAGGCAGCCCCGACCCCCGCTGGGAATATATATAGAACTGTGGAGGGGCCCGCAAAGGATTCCCTTCCAAGTCAACACACACTCAACAAAAACCTAGGGTTGGATATGTCTTTCCAAGATTCGCGGAATCTTGCAAAGTTTGGGGAATGTGTACAACCCTGTATTCGCTGAGTGGCCCCTTCCGACAGGTTCAATACTTTTAGATCCATGAATTCCAGGATGGCAAGTGGGGTGTTGGGGAGGGGAGTGCCTGGCTTGCAATGCAATCGCACCTTTTGGCGAGTGCTCCGGGCCACTGGCCCGCAATCGCCCAAGGTCGTAGGAAGGCGGTGAGTGCCAGTTCCATCAAGCATTTGATGCCCTAGGGGAGTGGAGGCGGCGAGTGCCAGCCGCGAGTGGAGATGTCAAAGGGTCACTCGCCCAGATTTCCTATATTGTATTCTTACCACTCTACCCACGTTGGTCTGCCTATAGCCTTTCAGAACCGCAGAGTTACGCTGTTGGCATGCCAAACTGGCTGCATATAGCTATTTGGAACAGCGGAGGTTGTCTATTTGCAGGCCATTTTCAGAATTCTACAAATAGACCTAAGGGGGTACCTCAGAAGCCATGCTTACTTGTGCCTCGGTCTTATTGCGCTTTTTGAGGTATCCTTAGCTCGACATTTGGCTATAGACGGAAAGCGCTCTAAGATCTTCTGGTTGTGTGGTGGGACCTCCACGTCGAGCCCTTGGGTCTGTCCCCTATTCTTTTTCCTTAGTCGTTTGGCTCGCGAGAGAGTAGGTGTGCGATCACACCATCTCCAAGGGTAAACTCCACAAAGACCGAGTTTTCGGTTTCAACAACAGAAATGTACCATAACTTATATGATTACCTATACAAACATATAAGTTAAGGTTTCCGAAAAAGTAACTCATCATATAAAAGAGCCCATACTAATTTATATGATGAGTATCTGCAAGTGTGTATGCTATGCCATGCTATAAAATGCAATGTTTATTATGAACTCACACACACGACTATGTGCATAGATCTTTCATGCATCCCAACTTTTTGGAGGTGGCCAACCTCTCAGGTACTAATCATCGTGGCTCACGGTGGTAGTGGAGCGGGTGTCTCCACTCCTAGGAGGGCATGCACACTACCAAACCTAGATCTCTCATATGCCTCAATGCTAAGAACACAACAGCAGAGCCCTAGCATACTCTTGCTGGCAACTACCAAACTTCTGTGGTCGGGTGTGCTCTTACGGGACATTGTCCTTCACACCTTTGTATAAACATCCCACCGGTCTCCAAAAAGATCTACACTCCGCACCAGAGTCATCGTACTTCCATCGATGTGCTGACTAGACAAGTATTGAGTGATCCACCACATAAACACAAACCAGGTATAGCAATACCCTCCTAAGCGTCCAGCTAGCAGGATCAACCCGTCCTGATATCGACCAACTACCCGAGCCACTAGCTCGTCGGACCAACAAGCCCAATATCACTCCAACCCACACATGGGTGATATCACTATAACTTTCCTTAATCTTATCAGACTACTCTTGTCTAATTTCCGAATTACATAGTGATTTATGGTTAACCTTGCACTTCCCGAGATCTACCCTGTGAGGGGCTCGCAGCGGTATTAGAAACTATGATGGGTTGTATCTCATCGTTCCCTTTCTCAAGGCACTTAGTAGAGCTATACTACCTTAACCAAACCCACTCCCAGGATTATAGGTGTGTGACCTCTACAAAATATCAACTACTGAAAACACTAATATTCCAAAATTATTAAATGACAGACCATATGATATTATATGAATATGAATCATTCAAACACTTGGTCCAATGTCTAAGATTATTTCTTGAGACCTATCATGATATGTTAGAACTAATGCCAGAGATTTATAATTTTTATAAAATAATCAGCAATTATTATAATTTTCCAAAATTATTACTACATGTGATTTTGAACATGAAGTGTCACTTTCTCTTATCAAACAAGCACGATAAAATTATCCTAACATTATCTTGAGTAATAATGACTCTGGACTGAATTTCAAATCATTTTAATGATATTTATTGTTTAATTTCTAATTACAAAAAAATTGATCCACTAGGTCATGTTACACATGAAGTACCAAAAATATACAACAAATAATTCCAGAAAATTACTGGAGGGTACAAATGGTAAATAATTAGTTATTCCAAAAATATATAACTTTACAACTCCATTTGAGTACAATTATCTCGATAATATAAATGGGCAAAATGGTAATTATAACTGCAACAATAAGATTCTGGCCTTCAAAAATTCCAATTAAGTTTTTCAGTATTTATCATACTAAATCATTATTATTGGCAAGGTTTCTTAATTTTTGCAACTATTTTAATCAGCTTAATTTCACTAATACACTTGCTTAATAAAATTTTTAATTAAATTATTTTATAAGAAAATGAACTCCAAATGTTTTAAAACTTCATGAGGCGGTGTACTTTTGCTAAATAATTGCATGTATAAAGTTTCACTAGATTTGACAAAGCCAATCTTGCTAAATTCACAAGATACACCTTTTTGGCAAAACGCACACCACATCACATACAACATGACAACTTGCAAGTGGGATTTACCAATCAATATGGGTACAAAGGAGTTGAAATTTTTTCCAGGGTCTTTTAACACCCTAATGAACCTCTCACCAAAATTTACGATTAAAATAATTACTTTTCACCAAAATATTTCAGTTTTATGAAAAATAATATTTTACCTAAAACAATAGGAAACTTTTGTCCAAAAATTCACATTTTTAGACCGTAGGTGTATCTAGCGATATTCTAACATTATCTAAATTTCAAGTCAATGCCCTTAGGCAATGAAAAGTTGTTAAGGATTTAGTGACTATCCTACCCTAAGGACAAGTCCCACAAGAAGTGCCCTATAGAGAGCTACATTGCTTCAAATGACCCGATTTCAATTTTTAATTAAAGTAAACTCAAAGGGCTACCTTTTTCATGTTAGGCATATTTCATGTTTCAGCACATAAGTGCCTTAATGATCTGATTTAAAAAGTTGTACAGTAAAGGATAAATATAATATATTACATATAATAATTTATATATTAAAACTTTTGAGCGGCCATGATTTTTTCTCCTCCAATCAGCCAACCACCAACATCCAACTGACATGGATCCTTTTCCAAGGCCTTTTGTGGATGATAGATCCTCCTACCCAGCCGGCCACCACCACCACCTCCGTTGAACCTAGGGCTATCGCCGGGCGGCGGCTCGGCCGCCGGTGGTGTGTTTTCCGGCGATCCCGAGTTGAAGCCCAAACTAGATATTCCATGGATTTCAAAATTAGATTCGGCTCAATTGAGCTCGACCTTGAGTCCTATTGATCTAGGAAGCTAGCACAAGGGGAGAGGAGGAGAAGCATGCCAGATTTCGGGCTTGGATGCGGCTACTCCGGCGGGTGGCCATGGTTTTTTGTGTTTTTTGGCAAAACACTCCTGATCTCGACTTTCCATCAAAAGCTTTAATCCAAGGGCCGATTACAACTACTTGATGGCTTCTTAGGGTGATGAAAGAGTCGAATTGAGATTTGGGGGCCTCTATATAGGAGATCCATGAATGGGAGGTGGTAGGCCATGACCATTAATGGCCCTCCTTGATGGTGGCCGACCTTGAATTGCTAGAAACTCCTCTTCATCAGGGGAGATGAAATGAGGGGTTGGTAAAGGAGAAGGGAGTGTCACATGGCCTCCCTCCACTATTCCCCTCCTCCAAATGAAACTTTCCCTTTAATTACCTCCATTAAACCATAATTAAATCACCTAACTCAAATTAAATAAAGTTGATAAGCTTGTTTGGCCTTAGGTTGGGCCTTGGGCAAGGCCTTAGCCCACTTGAATTAACTTGGTCTCTCATTTAGCCTTGAGTGGTTAATTTGACCATGGTTGACCTTGGGGTTGACTTTCGTCAATTTAATAGGTTGTTTGGTCCAAAGGGTGTGTCCTGTGTCCCTTAACATCACCAAAAGTTGATTGGGTCATATTGATGCCCCAATTGGGTCCACTTTGCCAAATAGCGTGATTTTGACATAAATAGGGCCAAGTTTGACTTTGGTCAAATTGGTCAATTTGGTGACCCCATGATGGGGATTTTGTGTCCACTTTGCCCCTAATGACACTACAAGGCTAAGGGTGGGGTCGACTTTAGGTTTTGAGGCCATTAGGACCTCTTAGGGGAAGGTTTGACCTATATTGACCTATGGTTGACTTTAGTCAATTCGACTCACTAGACTGACCTAGCCTTGAGTCCATCGCTCAGTTACCTCTCTTATTGAAACTGAAAAATCAATCTCTGTGGAGTTTGACCCTTGTGGAATGGGTGATCGCACACTTACTTCTCTCTAACAAACTAAACAACCAAAGACTTAGCACAAGGAATAGACCGAAGGCTGCAGCACGGAGGTCGCACCACACACTCGGAAGATCTTAGAGTGCTTCCCCTCCTTAGCCAAGTGTTGGGCTAAGGATACCTCAGAAAACGCAAGAAGACCAGGGCACAAGTAAGCATGCCCTCTGAGGTACCGCCTTGGGTCTATATATAGTTTTTAAAACCTGGCCTGCAAACAACGTACCTCCGATGTTCTAAACTACAATATGCAGCCCTACAAGGGTGCATAGGTTATTTCACCTCTGGACCCCACTGGGAGATTGTTCCATAGGAGCACCACTCGCCTGAGGGAGCGAATGTCGGGAGAACAACGCACGCACCTCCTTGATTTTATCTAAAAGTGCGGGTGCCCACATGGGCAACCATTCGTCTGGTTGGGCGAGAACTTGTCCTGCATGCGCGCCGAGGCGTGAGGTCTGGGCGAGTGCCTGATTAAGAACACACTCACCTGAGGTCCTAAATGCCCCCTCCCTGGTTTATGAAAATGCCACTTTTAGGGGGCTGGGCGATTGCAGGTTAAACTGTCTCACTCGCCTAGCAGGTATTCATAGACCTTTGCCCAACAATGCCCTGAACTTGCCTGAGAGGGCCTACTCAGCGAATACGGGGTTATACATAATCCCCACTCTTTGCGAGCTTTTGCAAAGCTTGGAAAGAATCATCCAACCCTACGTATTCGATGAGTGCTTACTGACCTGGAAAGGAAACTTTTGTGGGCCCTTCCATAGCTCAATAAATATTCTCAATGGGGGTCGAGGATATTTTTCCATTCTTGACTTTCTTGGTTCTCGCCTCCACGAAAATGTCGCTCTCAAAGGAAGCTCTGGGTCATCTTAACGCAGACCGTGCCAAGGACAAGGTCTTGATGGGTTCATTTGCCCCCTAGCTTACGCATAAAGTCCCCAGATCATCCCCGAAGATGAAGAAAGCAAAGATAGTCAGACACAATTTGACCGGAGATGAGTTAGTCTCGCAGGAGACATCCAACTTTGGGATTCCTCTGATACGTTCACTCGCTTTTTACTGCTTGCTTGGGTAATGAAGGACGCTGATGTTCTTACCATAAATTCCGCCGAAGGAAAAAGAAGCTGGGAAATCGAGTGCCTAACCACACTCGCACAGGGCCGGGAATGATGAGATGGCTCGCGAGATCACCTATCCGCTACAAACGTTGAAACCAGATGTTCCCCTGTGAGAGAAATGTAAGCCTTCTTTTGTTTTCTATCCCGTCACCATGTGGCTCACCCACCTTTTCTTCGCAGCTCCCCCTCTTGGAATAATGGGGTTGAGAGTTTATGCTCTGAGATCCCATGCCCGCCAGATGCCTGTGGATCCCGCGGTGAGCCTTATTCCGCCAACGGATACTATATACAATCTTCCTCCGCAGGTCAACAATTCCATTGTTGAACCGACAACCTTTCCCCGGGGACTCGGGAAAGGGAGATTAACATTCAACACTCCCTTCGAAGGATGACCCGACACTTCTCGTCGACTTTTCGACAAGCATGCGAGCACCGGACCAAGTAACAAACTTCACTCACTTTCCACACGGCGCAAAAACCAGGCGTACCTAATACCACTTCTCGCAGGGTTCCGCGAGATCTCGTCCACTGATGTTGACATTGATGAGGAGGAGATCTTGCTCTCCCTTCTCCATGTTCGATTATTGAATACTTAGGCGACCCGAAGGATGCCGAGGGGATGAAGTGACAGCTGTTGGAGATACTCCAGAATCAATCTTTGATGTTGCGCGAGATCGCCAACCAAATGCAGGAGAACTAGGAATCTGTCAAGAAGCGGCTTTTTAGCTTAGAGAATAGTTACAAGCAATTGATCTCCAACCCGGGGGGAGAAGCAGGCGGCGGGTCAGACTACCCCTGCCTTCATCTTGCGAGATCCGATGATCAACTACACCTTGAACAGCGAGAACTTCAAACCATGCGCACTCTTTATTATACTCGTGTGATTCCTGGGGCGGGATGGAGGGGCCGGGGACGGTAGAAATGGCACCTGGTGGGCCTACCGACACTCGCCTTCCAGCTTGAACTTCTATTTTACTTGAGCCATGTAATAATAACTATCGGCCCTTATGCCAAGTGTAAACAATGTGCTGACTGTATATTCTTTATTCAATCTCCCTTTTCTTTTTAGCTATTTATTTTTCCTGTTCACGCGTGTGTCTTTACTTTTGCTGTTATCTACGCTTAGGTCAGTGGCGCGAGTGAGGGAGCGCGAGATCTCGTCATGGCCCAAGATGGGGTCTGAGGCGAGATCTTAGAAAATTGGCTATCCGCACTTTTTCATGTCGGGTCTCTTTCCCATCCAAAATTTCTATAAATAGGCCCTCACCTACCGTGCTAACTATCACATTCAATAGATACGAACTCTTGCGCCAACTTTCTTTCTATTGCACTTGCCTCTTTTCTCTCTTTCTCCTTCTTAGCGAGATGATAGGGGAAGCTGAAGGACGAACCAAGTGCGTGGCTGCATTCATCGATTATCCTTTTGTGAATTGCAGCTTGTCCAAAGAAGATTATCAGTCTCTTGTCAACCTCTACATCCCGCCAGAGTTCACCGCGTGACACCCGGGGAGAGACGAGGCGATCAACCACTTCTCGCCTTGTGAGCTCGCCATCCCTGCAGAGCACTCTGAACTAGGGTTGTGCCTCCATATATGGTCCGAGATCTGCCAAGCCCTCCTCTACTTTGGCATGGTTCCTGCACAGCTCAACCCTAACTCCATAGCCCTGTTGGTCGCATATGCATGTTTCCTGCGGTCGGAGTGAATAGAATTTAGTCTCCCAGTCTTCCGCAAACTTTTTAACTTCCATGCCAAGAGGGACGGGGTCGCCTTCTTCCCTGGCAATAACCTTAAGGAGAAGGATCACGCCAACAAAAATCATAACTGGGTCAAGAAGTTCATCTTTTTCTCTGGAGATTTCAGCAACCTCCCTCTTTTGCCGACCCTATAGGAAGAATCTACATACCGCCCTCCCAGTCTCGGCAGTCATGAGACCAAGCTTCACAATTCCTCTTTGGGATGGATTTCGACGTTCCCTTCCCGAGGAGTAACGTTGGCACGCTACTTCTAGTTCTCGCTGGTGTAGGTAGTTCTCGCATTTGACCATCTTTAAAGATTATATGCTTTGGAATTTTTCTAACCTATGATACCTGTGCAGGGGTGCGAGATCTTCCTCTCAATCCTCCCTCTGCTGGCAGTGCTGGACTTGCTTTTGAGATGGCACGTACCGAGGCCGCCGCTGCGGCCTGTAGAAGCCCGGCAAAATCGTTGCCGGGATCAAGCGGCCAGAAGCGAAAGCCCGACTCCTACCTTTCTCTGCCTCCTAAGAAGAAACAAATAGTAGCTCTCGCAAAAGGCAAGGAGATAGCCTCAGATTTCCCTGTGAGTCCTGCTAGGGAGACCGTGGAGGAGGAAGTGGAGGTGATTGGCAGGACCTCAATAGCAAAAAAGGGACCCAAGCCCAAGGACCATGGAAACTTTGGCCTGGGTGAGAATGTGATGGATGATGTCGGCGAGCCTTTGTTGGTATGGGATCGGGAAGCCAACCGGGCTTCCATCTCCACCATACTCCCCTCATGTCAAGAAGGCAAGATGGTCTCAGGCCAGGCCTATGCTCTCGCATTCGGCCTGTGCGAGCGGGACAAAGCCACTTACTACGACGAGGCGCTGATGAAGTCACTTTCTTATGAGAGCTCGCAATCTCAATTCACTGACATCGAACTCGCTCATATGTCAGCCCGTCGTGGCATCCGCCTCTCGCGACAGCTGGCGGATGTGAGCGAGACGCGATCCAAGTTGAACAAGGAAGTAACAAACTTGAAGCGGGATCTGGACACTTCCCAGAAGCACCTCGCCTTGCGAGAAGCCAGAGTGGTAAGCCTTTTCTTCTTGTCATTCATTTACCGAATATTGTTCTCGCACTAACTCTTGATTGTTTTGTAGTATTTCGCGACTTTGACGTATAAATACGCATGCATTACCCAGCTCGAGGAGGAGAACCGGAGAATAAGGGCCCAAAATCAGCAATGGATCGACTTGCTGATCCCTCCTCCCTCGATAAAAAAGAAAAAGGCTATGTTGTACACACCACATGAGATCGAGCTGATGATGCAAGAGAATTCTATCGTGGTGGCGAGGCACTTTCTCCAGGTGATGAGGAAGGACAGATTCTTGAATAGCGATGGCGAGAAGGTGACGACCGAGATCTTACTCCCGGAGCTCTTCCTTCCTATCCCCAAGATTGAAGATAGTGTTGCACGCTACGGTGAGAGCGAGCGATCGGCGTCGTTGCCCTGAAGTTCTCACTTTTTCCTTGTAATTTTCCCCTTTTTCGTGTTTTGCCCTTTGCGACATGTAAATGTTCATTGATGATATGAAAGACGAAGTTTAGTTATGGAATTTCCTTTTTTGTGTGTGCTTTGATTTCGAATACTCTATTATGCGAAAATGCATTCGTCTCGCGCTTCCTCTTAAGAGTTTGTGATCACAATATCTCGTGAGACCATATACGGACTTCTCGCTGCGCCAACCCGGTAAATCATTGACTTTAATAATTCAATGCATATGGCCAGATCTTGCATCATTCTTGGCCAATTGGTTCACGCGCGGTGATAGACTTTTATTTTGAACTTGCCGCTCACGATAGTTCTCGCGATGTTCTCGCCTCGCCGGCTCACTCGCGTATAGGATCATAGCAAACGCCAAATTAATATCTTCGGAACTACCCAGTTCGCACGCTGAACCGCGGAAACCCAAGGACTAGAGGTTGCACCCAACAAAACAATGGAAGCACAAGAAGATCTTATTATGCATTCACTTCATTACAATCCGAGGCATACATAGCGAGACATGATTTCGCTAGTATTACAGCTGTAAAAGAAAGAACCAAAAACAAGCCGGGCGGACAGAACTCCAGTCCGCCGAGACCGCGAGGTCGCCGAGACCGCCGAGACCGCCCAAGCTATGCTGCAATCCGCCGAATACCACGGAGTCCGCCGAGACCGCGAGGTCGCGCGGACAGACCGTTATTCGCCTCCTGCTGAACCCGAACTGAGGAACTCCCCTACCCGCCTGAAGCCGGCGGACAGGTTATTGAAGCTGGGAAAGTTGAAACAGAACTGACAAGCCGCAGAGCGACCTCCTGCTGAGTCCGCAGAGACCGCACACTTCCAAGCACTGACCGAAGTCACAGCCAAACTCCTGGCTCCTTGAAGTTATCCGCGCGACCTGCACACAGCAAACCGTCAGCCTGAAACAATCCGCGCGGACTGAAAAACACAGACCGCAGCACTCGCCCAACCCAAAATACTGTTCACTCACGTTACTTAGGTTACTGTAGATGTGCCAGGGGGTCCTATTTATAGGCCAGGTGAGGAGTGTGGTCACCGCCCATGAGATAGCGACACCGCCCCAGCCCGCGCGAACACAAAACGACTGTCCGCTCAGTCCGCGAGGACTTAGCCAGTCACCAAGGGAAACCGCCAGGAGCAAGGCAACCAATGACGAACCCTCTCCAGTCCGCCCAAGCTAAGCGGACAAGGCACCAGCCCGCAAAGCTCCAACTGCTTCAGGACAGCACCTACTTCAATGGCAGTCCGCACCAACCCGAGGCAGTCCGCAAGACTCACACCTCAATCCGCCACAAGTCCACGACCAAAGGCAAACAGCAACAGTCCGCCCGGTCACAGCGGACTTGGCGGATACGGCGGACACCATGAACTTGACACCAAGTGTGACCAAGTCCAAAACCATCAAGGGCCAGTGCGAGCATGGCGGACACAAAGTCCCGTCCGCCAAACACCCTAGCACAGACCGCAACCAGTCCGCGAGCTCCTCGCACTTGTCCAACGCAGTAGCTTCCTGCCGGACTCCAAACACAGTCCGCCAACCACGATCTCCACAGCAAACACCTGCTGTGCCACCAGAACTTGACAAGGCCTCAGCCAAGCTCTAGGCTCAGTCCGCAACAGCCAGAACCGCGGACACTCCAGTCCGCAAGCTATCCGCGAACTCGAACCAACCCGCCAACAGCGCAAACTTGCACCCGCGACCACTGAGCAAAGCACCAGTCCGCAAGCCTCTCTATCCGCAGATACCAGGCCGCACCAAACCGCGGACACCATGCAACAACCCGCTCAGAACACAGCCGGCTTCCACCAGACTTTTCACCAGGCCGCAACCTCAGTCCGCCCAGTCCGCCCAGTCCGCCAAAGCTGTCCGCACAGGCCGCGCGGCCTGTCCCGTCACCCACTTCCACTTCACAAATTTTCAACACTCCCCCTTGAAGTGAGAAGTGGTGACCAAGCCCAGCAAGCTGCGCAAGCGTTCAAAGGGCCCCTTCGACAGCGGCTTCGTGAAGATGTCAGCAAGATTATCTTCACTCCGAACATGCCCGACCAGCAGAGACCCCTCCAACACCTTCTCCCTGATGAAGTGGTGATCAATCTCTATATGCTTGGTCCTGGCGTGACACACTGGATTATTTACCAGTTTGAGAGCACTCTCATTGTCACCCCGGAGTAAAGTAGGCCCTTGCACTTCTTCATGAACATCCTCTATGAGTCTCCTCAACCAAACGGCTTCCCGAGCAGCCAAGGCCGAAGCCTTATACTCCGCCTCCGTGGTTGAAACCGACACCGAGTCCTGCTTCTTGCTACACCACGAGATGCTAGCTGAACCGCAAGTGAACACATAACCTGAAGTAGACCTTCGATCATCCGAATCACCGCCATAGTCAGCATCCGTGTACCCGAGCAACGCAAATTCCGCATCCCTTCCATAGAGGAGTCCCATCTCAGAAGTCACCTTGACATACTTCAGAATTCCCTTCGCCGCCACTAGATGAGATTGCCTTGGTTCAGCCATATACCGACTTACTCGGCCAACAGCATAAGCTATATCCGGCCTTGTAATCGTCAGATAGATCAAGCTCCCAACAAGAGCCCTGAACACCAAGGGATCATTAAGCACCCTTCCCTCATCTCGTCGAAGCTTCAGCCCAGATTCCAGTGGAGTAGAGCACTTCTTCCCTTCGCCCATGCCAAACCGCTTCACAATACGATCAGCATACCCTTTCTGGCTAATGAGAATCCCGCACTCCTTCCTCTCCACTTCCAGACCAAGAAAGTGATGCAACTCTCCCAAGTCTTTCATCTCGAAGCGTATAGCAAGCTCTCCCCTGAGCCTTGCTACTTCCTCCTCCGAGTTCCCTGTGATGATCATATCATCCACATACAGCAGGACCAAGACTCTTAGCTCTCCCTTCTTCTTGACGAACAAGCTAGAATCCGAGTTAGAAGCCAGGTATCCACAGAACTGCAGGTACTCTGCAATCTTCCCATACCACGCTCGAGGAGCTTGCTTCAACCCATAGAGAGCCTTCCTGAGTTTGCAGACATAGTCCGGATGCTTCTCAGAGACGAAACCAAGCGGCTGATCCATGAAGATGTCCTTGTCAATCTCTCCGTAAAGAAAGGCATTCTTCACATCGAGTTGCCACAACCTCCATCCCTTGCTAGCAGCCAAGGCGATCACCACTCTTACAGACGTCATCTTCGCAACTGGACTGAATGTCTCCTCATAGTCTTCTCCATACTGCTGTGAGAATCCTCTAGCGACCAGGCGAGCCTTGAACCGATCAATGCTCCCATCAGCCTTCTTCTTCAACTTATACACCCACTTGCAAGTAACCGGAGTAATGCCATCAACCTTGGGCACAAGGTCCCAGGTTTCATTCTTCTTCAGAGCATCAATCTCTTCCTTCATGGCACCTTCCCACTCCTTCACTCCAGTGGCCTCGTTGAAGCTTGCAGGCTCTCGCTCATCCAGAGGACCTGCAAAGAAACAGGAGACAAAGCTCACTGCATTCCCATCACAGTACCGAGCCGGTGGCTTAACCACCCTCTTCGATCTCCGAAGACATGGCTCCTTGCTCACGGCTTCCGTTGCTTCTTCAGGCTCCACTCCTACCTGGGGCAAGCATTGAGCAGTGCTCCCCCTGCTTCCTGAGCCAGAAGGCTCAGCCTCGGAGTTCGAAGCAACAGGAGCTGCTGGAGAAACAGCAAGCTCCTCTTCCAAGCCTTCAGCAGCCTCCACCGGTGCTTCCTCAACCTTGCTACTTCCGGTAGGCTCCACCGAGCCACCTCCATATGACGTCAGCTCGTCAAAGACAACGTCTCTTGACACCACGAACTTCTTCGTCACAGGGTCCATGCACTTCCATCCCTTCTTCCGCTCATCATAGCCAACAAAGACAAGTTTCCTTGCCTTCGCATCCAGCTTTGTCCGTGAAGCATCCGGGACATGCACGTAGCAAGTTGAACCGAACACCCGAAGGTGTCCAACACTCGGCTTCTCCTTTAGCAACAGCTCAATGGGCGTCTTCATGTTGATAGGGCTGAGTGGCATCCGGTTGATAACATATGCAGCACAAGACATTCCCTCCGCCCAAAAGGACCTCGGGATATCTTTCGCATGCAGCCAGCATTTGCAGGTTTCCGTCAAATGACGGATCTTCCGCTCCGCTACCCCATTTTGTTGTGGAGTGTGAGCACATGTAAGCTCCCGTTGGATCCCGTGCTTCCTGCAGAAGTTAGAAAACTCGGAAGAGACAAACTCTCCCCCGTTATCAGTTCGAAACTTCTTAATCCGCAAGCCAAGCCGGCCTTCTACCAACTCCTTGAACTCCACGAACAAACGGAAGGCATCCGACTTCTCCTTTAAGAAGTACACCCAAGTATACCTTGAGTAGTCATCAACCAAGACAAGCATGTATTTGCTTCCACCAAGGCTGGCAGTAACAGTCGGTCCCATCAGGTCGCCATGAATACACTCCAATGGTTTCTTGCTCCTTGTTTGAGATTTATCAAACGGAAGGCGATGTGCCTTACCGTATTGACAGCCCGCACAAACATGCCCATCACCAAAGGAGGACAACATCGGCAACCCCCTCACCAGACTTCTACTCGCCATTGCCTTCAGCTTGTCCATGCCAACATGCCCCAGCCTCTCATGCCAGATAGCCGCACTATCATTGGCCCTCATCTTATCAACATAGGCACTGGTGGAAAGAACAAACAAGTTCTTCACCCTCCTCCCAACATGAGCAACATCAGCCTTTACCGCTGATACGTTGCGAAGGAACCTCACGTCTGTTGGCCCAAACAGAACGTGATACCCAGCGTCCACCGCGTTGGTCACCGAGAAGAGGTTCTTCTTCATGCCCGGCACGTGATACACACTCCTTAACGTGAGTGGCCCCTGATCACTACCCAAAGACACGACCCCCTCCTTCTCTACTGCATAAACAGTATTATCAGCAGTGATAATAGCTTCATTACCTGAGTAAGCCTGCATGGAGGTGAACTTCGACTTGTCTCCGGTGAGGTGATGACCACACCCGGAGTCGACGATCCACTCGCTGTTGAAGTCCTCAGCAGATAAGGCCCGGACACAAGTGCCCGTCATGAAAGCTCCTCCCCATTCTGCTTCTTCACTTCGTGAGCAAGCTTCCTCCTTTCCCGCAGCATGCCCAGGCTGCAGTTTGACCTTGCAGTCCCGCTTGAAGTGCCCTCGCTGATGACACCGGTAGCACTTCAGATTCTTCTTCCAGTCCTTAGGAGCATTGCTCCTCTCCGGCGGATATGAAGTTGAAGTCTCCTTCTCAACAGCGGCCTGCACCTTCTTCTTCTTCTTCCCTTCCCATCCCTTCTTCTTGCCTGAGAAGAGAGCCTCGCTGCCTTCCTGATTCAGATTCACTCCAGCCATCTGCCTTGCTAAGCTCTCCTGCGAGGCAAGCAGATTCTCCAGCTCCAGCAGAGACGGCTGAGTAGCCCACCCTTGAACAGACGTAACAAAGGCCACATACTCCTTCCGCAAGCCGCGGAAAATGTGCCTTTTCATCTTTGCCTCAGAGATAGGCTCATCAGGATCCAGCGCCGACAGCTCAGCACACAAGCTCTTCATCTTTAAGAAGTACCTGGAGATGGAAAGGTCTCCCTGAGTTGCCCTGGCCAACTCATTCTCCAGGAACTGAAGCCGCGCCACATTCTTCCTATTGAACAACTCATCAATGGTTGTCCAAATATCAGCAGCCGACTCACATCCAATGATGTGATCAAACAGTTCCGGAGAGACAGCTCTTTTCAGAACGAACTCTGCCTTAGCATTAGTTCTTCTCCAGAGCCTCACCTGTTCAGCAGTACCGAAAGCAGCAGTTACTTCCTGTCTGTCGTCTCCACCGACGACTTCCCACAGCTCCTCGCCTAGAAGATAACTCTTCATGCACGACTTCCACTTTTTATAGTTAGTCGGCGTTAAGAGTTCAATGCCCAGACCTCTTGCTAAGCTTCCTTCCATTGCAATCACCTGTTGGTACCCTTCAGCAGCTCCGAGCAACAACACAGGTTGATCACCACTCAATCACTGAGTAACAACACTGGCTGACCTCCGCTCACGCAACTGAACCTCCAACCTCAGCAACCTGGCTTTGATACCATGTTAAATTTTCTCAACGTGGTCAGCAAGATAGCCCAAACGCCAAATTAATATCTTCGGAACTACCCAGTTCGCACGCTGAACCGCGGAAACCCAAGGACTAGAGGTTGCACCCAACAAAACAATGGAAGCACAAGAAGATCTTATTATGCATTCACTTCATTACAATCCGAGGCATACATAGCGAGACATGATTTCGCTAGTATTACAGCTGTAAACAGAAAGAACCAAAAACAAGCCGGGCGGACAGAACTCCAGTCCGCCGAGACCGCGAGGTCGCCGAGACCGCCGAGACCGCCCAAGCTATGCTGCAATCCGCCGAATACCACGGAGTCCGCCGAGACCTCGAGGTCGCGCGGACAGACCGTTATTCGCCTCCTGCTGAACCCGAACTGAGGAACTCCCCTACCCGCCTGAAGCCGGCGGACAGGTTATTGAAGCTGGGAAAGTTGAAACAGAACTGACAAGCCGCAGAGCGACCTCCTGCTGAGTCCGCAGAGACCGCACACTTCCAAGCACTGACCGAAGTCACAGCCAAACTCCTGGCTCCTTGAAGTTATCCGCGCGACCTGCACACAGCAAACCGTCAGCCTGAAACAATCCGCGCGGACTGAAAAACACAGACCGCAGCACTCGCCCAACCCAAAATACTGTTCACTCACGTTACTTAGGTTACTGTAGATGTGCCAGGGGGTCCTATTTATAGGCCAGGTGAGGAGTGTGGTCACC
This sequence comes from Platanthera guangdongensis, assembly GCA_039583875.1. NCBI lineage: Eukaryota > Viridiplantae > Streptophyta > Magnoliopsida > Asparagales > Orchidaceae > Platanthera > Platanthera guangdongensis. The sequence continues at coordinate 75,059,073 of CM077157.1, forward strand.
GCCCATGAGATAGCGACACCGCCCCAGCCCGCGCGAACACAAAACGACTGTCCGCTCAGTCCGCGAGGACTTAGCCAGTCACCAAGGGAAACCGCCAGGAGCAAGGCAACCAATGACGAACCCTCTCCAGTCCGCCCAAGCTAAGCGGACAAGGCACCAGCCCGCAAAGCTCCAACTGCTTCAGGACAGCACCTACTTCAATGGCAGTCCGCACCAACCCGAGGCAGTCCGCAAGACTCACACCTCAATCCGCCACAAGTCCACGACCAAAGGCAAACAGCAACAGTCCGCCCGGTCACAGCGGACTTGGCGGATACGGCGGACACCATGAACTTGACACCAAGTGTGACCAAGTCCAAAACCATCAAGGGCCAGTGCGAGCATGGCGGACACAAAGTCCCGTCCGCCAAACACCCTAGCACAGACCGCAACCAGTCCGCGAGCTCCTCGCACTTGTCCAACGCAGTAGCTTCCTGCCGGACTCCAAACACAGTCCGCCAACCACGATCTCCACAGCAAACACCTGCTGTGCCACCAGAACTTGACAAGGCCTCAGCCAAGCTCTAGGCTCAGTCCGCAACAGCCAGAACCGCGGACACTCCAGTCCGCAAGCTATCCGCGAACTCGAACCAACCCGCCAACAGCGCAAACTTGCACCCGCGACCACTGAGCAAAGCACCAGTCCGCAAGCCTCTCTATCCGCAGATACCAGGCCGCACCAAACCGCGGACACCATGCAACAACCCGCTCAGAACACAGCCGGCTTCCACCAGACTTTTCACCAGGCCGCAACCTCAGTCCGCCCAGTCCGCCCAGTCCGCCAAAGCTGTCCGCACAGGCCGCGCGGCCTGTCCCGTCACCCACTTCCACTTCACAATTTTCAACAATGAGGAAGGCCAGATTCTTGAATAGCGATGGCGAGAAGGTGACGACCGAGATCTTACTCCCGGAGCTCTTCCTTCTTATCCCCAAGATTGAAGATAGTGTTGCACGCTACGGTGAGAGCGAGCGATCGGCGTCGTTGCCCTGAAGTTCTCACTTTTTCCTTGTAATTTTCCCCTTTTTCGTGTTTTGCCCTTTGCGACATGTAAATGTTCATTGATGATATGAAAGACGAAGTTTAGTTATGGAATTTCCTTTTTTGTGTGTGCTTTGATTCGAATACTCTATTATGCGAAAATGCATTCGTCTCGCGCTTCCTCTTAAGAGTTTGTGATCACAATATCTCGTGAGACCATATACGGACTTCTCGCTGCGCCAACCCGGTAAATCATTGACTTTAATAATTCAATGCATATGGCCAGATCTTGCATCATTCTTGGCCAATTGGTTCACGCGCGGTGATAGACTTTTATTTTGAACTTGCCGCTCACGATAGTTCTCGCGATGTTCTCGCCTCGCCGGCTCACTCGCGTATAGGATCATAGCAAACGCTTTGCATCATTCTCGCCGCATAGGCTCATGCACTAATGGGACAATTTTTTGAACAGGCTTCGAGCACTTGCATTCTCCTATACTCTTCCCTGCCCTTGACCTTTTCGCTGTGTTTTACCTTTTACTGCCTGATATTGGCTTGTGGGATCACTGCTTGGCGAGATCTCCATGAAGTCTTGAATTTCCTCCCAAAATCCTCTAGGTTTCTAACCTCCCTGGATGACATGAGCAGCCCAGGACTATGTTTAAAGGTACTTTACAATGTTTCCCAAATGCCCAGCTGCTCTGTCAGCTGGGTGAAAGACTGACAGCGGGAGCAACTCGACTTAGTTCTAGAGCAAGAACGATGACCACCGAGGAGTCCTACCCTGCCAGCTAGGTGAAAGCCTGACAGTGAGAGAATCTTGGGACTTACCTCCAGAGAAACCACAACATCGACCCAGTACCCCTGCCCTGCCAGCTAGGTGAAAGTCTGATGGCGTGTGTTGAGCATCAATCAGACTTTTCCTTAGTCAACCACCTAGCTCTACCACCGACCCAATCATCTAGGTGAGAGTCCGACGGTGGGTGTTAAGCATCAACCGAACATTTCCTTGGCAAACTACCGGGCGCTACCATTGGCCCAATCATCTAGATGAGAGCATGAAGGTGGGTGTTGAGCGTCAACCGAACTTTTCCTTGGCCCACCACCAGGCGCTACCACCGGCCTAATCAGCTAGGTGAGAGACTGACGGCGGGTGTTGAGCATCAACCGGACTTTTCCTTTGCCCACCATCGGGATCTACCACCGGCATAATCAATTAGGTGAGAGCCTAGCGGCGGGTGTTGAGCATCGAACGGACTTTTACTTGGCCAATCACCAGGCACTACCACCGGTCCAATCAGCTAGGTTAGAGCCTGATGGAGCATTTTGAGCATCAATCGGACTTTCCTTTAGCCAACCACCGGGCGATACCACCGGCCCAATAAGCTAGGTGAGAGCCTGAGGGAGGGGGGTGTTGAGCATCAACCAGACTTTCCTTTAGCAAACCACCTAGCGCTACCACCGGCCCAATCAGCTAGGTGAGAGCCTGACGGCGGGTGTTGAGCATCAACCGGACTTAGCTTTAGAGCAAGAACAATGTCCATCGAGGATCCCGGCCATGTCAGCTAGGTGGAAGCCTGACAGCAGAGCATCTCGGTACTTGGGTAGACTCGTCGAGTGACATCCAACCCAGCCAGTTAGTAGGAGCCTGGAAGAAGGATCTGCTCAGGGTCTAAAGAAATCTTGGCTTTCCATGAACACCATTGCCAAAAAAAAATCGAAAGATCAAAGTATTTCATTATTTAACAAAGGAAAGTATGTACATGTTTCATGGATAGAAACGCTTCAAGTCATCACCACTCCAGGTATGACTTAGGTCTCGCCCTCCACATCCCAGAGGTGATACCATCCTGACCTCAATGCCTCATGTACATTGTACGGGCCTTCCCAATTGGGATTGAGCTTCCCAACGATGGCTTATCTTTCAACTGCATCCACCTATTTCAAGACCAAGTCCCCCTCCGTGAATTGCTTGATTCAAACGTACTTTTCAAAATACTTAGCCATTATTCGCTTGACTTCTTCCTACCGAATATCTGACAGGTCATGTAGCTCCTCCACCATATACAGGGAGAGCCACAGCTCATCGTCATTCTCAGCTCGCCACACTTCTCTACCTCCTCCCGCCTTAACTACCTGAGGTGTCCGGACCTCTAATTCTATAGGAAGTACTGCTTCGCAACCATGTTAGAGTTTGAAAGAGGTCTCCTCTGTGACTGTGTTCGGGGTGGTCCTCAAGGCCTAGAGGACAAAAGGAAACTATTCTACCCAGATCCCCTTCAAGTTCTCAACTTTCTTCTTCAAGACGTTCACGATGATTTTGTTCGCCGCCTCCACCTGCTCGTTTCTCTTGGGATGGTGGACTAACGCGCACCTGAGATCAATCCCTAGTTGCCGGCAAAAACCGATGAACTCAGCGCTGGAAAATTGGGGTGCATTATCCATGACAATGGCTCGGGGTAGTCCATGCCGGTAGATGATCTCCCCCATACAAAGTTCCTGATTTCTTGGGAGGTCACCTTGGTCAGCGCCTTCACTTCCAACCTCTTAGAAAAATAGTTGATCATGACTAACAGGAACCTCCTCTACCCTCTAGCCTGGGGGAAGGGTCCCATGAGATCTATTCCCCAGATGGTGAAGGGCCAAGGTGCCGTGATGCTCCTGAGACGCTGAGCCGATAGAAGTTGGAGAGGGGCGAACAACTAACACTTGTGGCACTTTTTCGTGAACTCAGCGGCGTCATGGCCCAGGGTTGGCCAGAAATACCCTTGCCTAACTATCCTCCCCTCTAGGGTCTGGATTTTAGAGTGACTCCAACACTCCCCGGAGTGGATATCTTTCAAAAACATCGAGATCTCCCCCTCGGACACGCAACACGCCAACATCCCCGAGGGGGTCTTCCTGTACAGCTGCTCGTCGTGCATGAGGTATTATGCTGACTTATGCTTGAACTGTTTCTTGTTCATACCCTTCGGGTATTACCCTATGGATAGGAAGGTTGCAAAAGTATCCATCCACGAGGGGTGTTTGTTGGGTCGATTGTTCCTAATGTCCGTGATTTATGAGAAGTCAAACAGGTCAGTGTTACATAGATCAACTATATTTGATGTGTATTTGAGGTCTTGAGTGCAGGTTAGTCCTTATCATATTGATTGGACAAGTGGGCACAACAATTGGTTGCTAGACATAGCAAAAATCTTTTAAGTCCACAGGCATTGATTGGAGCAAGTTCACTCAATGCCAGAGGTAAGGATTCAATATTGTCTAGCTAGAAATTTGTCAAAGTCCATAGACGTTGAGTGAGGATAGCTCACTCAATGCCAAATAACAAATATCATGAGTCTATCTTAGCCTAACTGATAGATAGCCAAAATTATGGCTAAGTACACAGGCGTTGAGTGTAGTCTAGTCACTCAACGTCATACAGTAAAAAGCTGTGAGTCAGGTTGAGTCAGTCAAATCCTAGAGAAATATGCTAAAAATATGGCTAAGTACACATGCGTTGAGTGTGGTCTACTCACTCAACGCCATACAGCTTTTAGCATTGTGTGTTCTTGTGCCTGTCAACACCAGAGAAAAGTTAGGCAAAATTTTAACCAAGTCCACTGGAGTTGAGGATAACATACTCACTCAACGCCATGACAGAAAAATCTATCTAAGTAGCAAAAGTGTTGAGTGTAGCTTACTCACTCAACACCATGACAGAAAAATCCATCTAAGTAGCAAAAGCTTTGAGTATAGCTTACTCACTCAACACCATGGAGGAATAACGTTGACTGTATCCTTGCATATGTGTTTTCAGATAGATATTTGTCTAAGTCCAAAAGCGTTGAGTGGATATTACTCTCTCAACGCCTAAGCTCAGAAAATTTGGCCATGTCCAAATGCGTTGATAGTGTTTACTTTCGTCAAGCTGAGCTCTAAGTTCGTCGAACTAAGCTGCAAGTTCGTCGAACTATGCTTTCATGTTTCGTCGAGCTGAGCTCTGAGTTTGTCGAACTAAGCTTTCACATTTCGTAGCGCTGAGCTATAAGTTTGCAGAACTAAGCTATAAGTTTGTCGAACTAAGATTTCATTTTCGTCGAGATGAACTCTGAGTTTTTCGAACTGAGTTCTACGTTCGTCGAAGTCTTTTGGTGCTGAGTGATGGTTATTAACTCAACATCTTTGCTTCTAATGCTTGAATTTTGTCTATGTCCAGAGAGATGCCGAGTTATGGTGATGTCAGCAAAGTCAAAAAGTCATCCAAAATTCAAATGTTGCGGGAATGCTGCCAGAGGAGCTGGTGGTCAGCTGTCATCATCCTCTGCACTTAGAAAGAAATATTTTCATCTTTAAGTGTTGGGGCCCAAGCACAACAAAGAGTCGTTGAATCAAGGGAAAGAATGTGTTGTATGGCTATTTCTCAGCCATCAATCCTGATGGTGGGCCCACTTATCAATTGGTCGTTATAGAATAAAAAGAAGCTAATCAACCATTGCACAATGTTGAATCCTTGTCTAGGTTTTCTGAAAACGAAAGTGCGGCCAAATGTTAATCTTCTTCCTTGCCTTTCTTGTCGAGCCTGAAGAAGTTGTTCTGCACATAAAATTTAGCTGAGGAAATAGATAGCTGAAGCAATCACCATCTGCAACAGCAGGTTCAAAAGCAATTCTGAGGAAGAAGATCAACAAGCTCTGCAAAGAAACGATAGCTGTTTGAAGAAAGATTCAACTGCCGCCTTCTTTGTCTTCAACAACAAAAGATTGGGCTGATATCTGCTCAGTCCAGGAAGAAGTAGATACAGAGTTCTTGCTCAAGTGTCTAATCTAATCACCTTTTATTTCCTCTGTATAGATTCTTTGTGAGTCTGAAGTTGTAAGACTGTGTTATAAAGGCTAAGGTCTGTGTGACCTGTGGTTTGGCTTAGTGCCTTAGTGGTAAGTCTGTGTGACTTGTGAGGTCCTGCGAGATCTGTTTTCTTAACTCTTAAGGAGCCGAGTTTTGGGGGAAGAGCCTAGTCTAACACACTGTTAGAAAGGCGCAGAGTGATAGTGGACGTCACCAAGATTGGGGAACCACTATAAAATTGATGTGTCATTTGTGATTATTCTTGAAAGATAAAACTAACCTAATCACTAAGCACAAAAATCGACTAACAAGTAAGAAGATTGAAATAGAGACAAAAAAACATATTCACCCCCCCCCCCCCCTCTAGGTGTTTAGCTAGACTTGTAAACAAGACTTTCAAGTGGTATCAGAGGGAGGTTACTCCTTAAAGGCGTAACAGTCTGGGTAGATCTCCAAGGTTAGCTAGAACTTTATCTCTGTGGGTTCAAGAATGAGTAATACGAAACTGAGTGTTGTAAGGCTTCCAATCTATATGAAGGAAGACTGTGGCATCTATAAAGCAAGGGTGAGGCAGTTCATTAAGCTGCTGACCCTAGGATGTATACTACAGTGGAAGAAGGACCATTCATCCCAATGAAGGTCTCTGCACTAGATGCAAATGTCCAGACACCCAAGACATATTATGAGATGACTAAGGATGAGTTGGCCCTGGCCTCAATCGATAAGAGAGCAAAGAATATAATTATGAGTGTTGTTGATGACTCTATACTTCAGAATCTGATCCATTGCATGACAGTTATGGAAATGTGGGACACACTAATGATCTACATGAAGGGGACACATTAAGTTTGAGATGATAGGAAGTCCATGCTCAACCAAGATTATGAGGCTTTCAGGCAATCCAAGGGGGACAACATAACCACCAGTTATGAAAAGTTCTTTAGGATTATGAATGAATTGAAGACTTATGGAAGGGTATTCAGTCACTATGAACTGAATGACAAGTTCTTTAGATCTCTCACTATAGAGTGTGACATAAAGATCTGTGCCATCAGAGAAGTGGCAAAGCTGGGTGACATTGCTCCTCACAACCTCCTTGGGAAGCTGCTATCATATGAGACGCAGCTGGCTGCCAGGAAAGAAGAGGAGAACAAGAGCAAGTCTCAGGTAAGAGACAAGGTTGTAGTATTCAAAGTTGAAGACTCCAACAAAAGTAGAAGAAAGTCTCCCTCTCCACCAAAGAGAGATGTTGAATATGATTCTGGAAGATCAGAGAAAAGCACATCAGACTGCCAATGGTCTGATGAAGATTTTCCTGCCTTCTCCAGGCAATTGGAGATAGTTCATGAAGAAAAAGCACTGGAGATGTCGGCCTTCCTCCTCCTCTCATCCTAAGGATGACTACTACAAGGATAGGAGGAAATCCTCTAAGGATGATAGGTATGGTTCCAAAACGATTAAACAGGTTTTATCTAACATGACTTGTGAACAGTGTAGAAAGCCAGAGAATGTAATAGCCGACTGCCCAGTCAAAAGAACGGAACATGCTGAGAAAAAGGACCACCAACAAAAATGCAAGAAGGGGAAGTCTCTTATTGCTAAGAAGCATAGAAGCTGGACTGACACCTCCTCATCAGATTCAGAAGAAGAAGCCTACATAGGGTTGTACTCTACAGAAGATGGAGCTGTAAAAGCAGACTGCATTAAAAGGCTGGCTGATATAAAAGAAGAAGCTGAGAAGGTTCTTCCTGCTCTCAGGGTTGAAGTCAGGGCCCCTCTATCATAGTCTGATATAATAGAACTGAAAGCGCGGGACGGAGGTCGAAGAAAACCTAGATATAAGTTTTCCAGAATATGAATCGACAAACTCCGTTCCACGAAAAAAAAATTCTTCAAACTGAGGTCGACAAAATAAATTGTAGACAAATAATTCATCGATCTCATCCAGAAGAATCGAACACAGTTCGTCGAACTCCGTTCGACGAAATGTATTATGAAGCAAAGTTCGTCGATCTCCGGTCGACGAATGTTGTTTCCACACACAGAGAATTCGTGGATCTACGGTCGACGAGAATCTCTCAAACTTTCCCTAATTCGTCGAACTCCGTTCCACAATCTCTGGAAAATTCGTCGAAGGCAGACAGAAACTAGGTTAACTCTTCTACATTAATCATTCCCAGTTGATTTATAAAGAACAGATAGGTTTTCTCATCCAATAGCTTGGTAAAAATGTCTGCTCTCTATAAATCAGTAGGAATATGGATTAAGTTAATTTTCTTTTTGTCTAGATTATCTTTAATGAAATGATGTCTTATTTCAATATGCTTAGTCCTAGAATGGTTAAATGGATTCTGTGCTATAGCAATAGCACTAGTATTATCACAAAATAATGTTGAATTATTTAAGTTGACACAATAGTCTAAGAGTTGATTTTGTATTCATAACATCTGTGAACAGCAGCTGCTAGCAGCCATGTATTCTGCTTCTGTAGTTGATGTGGACACAGATGTCTGCATTTTACAAAACTAGGAGACAAGTCTCATACCTAGGAACCGGCAAGATCCAGAGGTACTCTTCCTGTCTACTCTACATCCAGCATAGTCAGTATCTGAGTATCCAGTTAACTCAAACTCTGACTCTACAGGATACTAGAGTCCTAGATTAGGGAAACTCTTTATATATCTCAAAATTCTTTTTAAGAGAATAAGGTGAGATTCTTTAGGGTTCTCTTGGAACCTAGCACAAAGGCATGTGGCAAACATTATAATATCAGGTCTGCTAGCTGTGAGGTATAATAGGGATAGAATAATTGCCCTATAATTTTACTGATCTACAGGTCTCCCTGCTGCATCAGAATCCACAACAGCATTTGTAGCCATAGCGGCTTTCATCCCTGAAGCATCACCCATCCCAAACTTTTTGATAAGCTCTTTAGCATACTTAGCTTGGGAGAGGAAGATACTATCTGGGAGCTGCTTCACTTGGAGACCAAGGAAGTAGGAAAGCTCACCCATGCTACTCATCTCAAATTTAGAATGCATAAGGTCAGCAAACCTCTTGCACAATTTGGGATCAGTAGACCCAAAAATGATGTCATCCACATATATTTGTACTAATAAAATTTGGTCCTTATGATGTCTAGTGAAAAGTGTTTTATCTATGGTTCCTCTTGTAAATTTATGCTCTAAAATAAAGCTTGCTAAGGTCTCAAACCAAGCTCTTGGAGCTTGCTTTAAACCATAGAGAGCTTTATGCAATTTAAAAACAAAAGAGGGTTGAGTTGGAGAGATAAAACCTGGAGGTTGTTCTACGTAAACCTCTTCTTGAAGTACTCCATTCAAAAATGCACTCTTGATATCCATTTGGTAGACCTTGAATCTCTTGTGAGCTGCATAGGCAAGGAATATTCTAATGGCCTCTAACCTTGCAATAGGGGCAAAGGTTTGGTCATAATCAATTCCTTCCTCTTGCCTGTAGCCTTGAGAAACAAGCCTAGCCTTGTTCCTCACTATGTTGCCTTGAGCATCCAACTTGTTCCTGTAGACCCATTTGGTTCAAATAACTGGGTAGTTATGGGGTCTTGGAACCAAATCCCAAACTCTACATCTCTCAAACTGATTTAGTTCTTCTTTCATTGCAATGATCCAGTGGGGATCTTCCTCAACTTCATGGATGGTGAGAGGTTCAATTTGAGAGAGAAAACAAGCATGCATCAAGTCTTGGTTGAGTTGATGCCTTGTCTGTACACCTGCTGAAATGTCTCCAATCACTTGAGATCTGGGGTGATCTCTAAGTGTGACAAGGTCAGTTGGTGGAGTTGGTTGAACAACAGCTTCTGTAATTAATTCTTCTTGGGGAATGGTACTAGCTGTTGAGGGAAGTTCAGCCACTTCCTCTTGAATTTCTTCTTCACTTTCTTCAGCAACCTATGGAGTAGGATGGTTTGATACCTCTTGGATAAGGTTTAGTCCATCCATAAACTCACACAGTTGATGTACCTGCAATAAGCTATTGGTAGAAATCTCTTTCTCCTTATATGGCATGTTAGCTTCATCAAAAGATACATGAACAGATTCTTCAATTTTTAGAGTAGATTTGTTATACACCCTATAAGCTTTACTGATCATGGAGTATCCCAGAGACACTCCTTCATCAGCTTTAGCTTGAAATTTTGCTATGTATTTCTTGTCATTATTGTGATTGTAACAAATGCAACCAAAAATTTTAAAATAATCTACTTTAGGTTTCTTCCCTTTGAGTAATTCATAGGGAGTCTTGCCCTTCAACTTATGTATCAAACTTCTATTCAACATATAGTTGGAGGTGTTCACTGCCTCTGCCCAAAAGGATAGAGGAAGGTGAGCATCTGACAACAATGTAGTAGCAGATTCAATGAGGGTTCTATTTTTCCTTTCAGCTACCTCATTTTGTTGAGGAGTTCTAAGAGCTGAGAAAGTGTGCATGATCCCTTCACTCTGACAAAACTCTTGTATAAGAAGAGAATCAAACTCTGTCCCATGATCACTTCTGATCAGGGCAATGTGAGTATTGAACTCACTCTGTATGCATTTGAGAAACTCTGTCAAACACTTAAAGTTATTAAACTTCTTCCTCAGAAAGAACATCCATGTGAATCTAGAGAAGTCATCTACAACTACTAAAGTATATGATTTCCCTCCTAAGCTTTGTACTGTAATGGGTCCAAAGAGATCCATGTGTAACAGATACAAAATCCTAGGTGAATCACTCTTATTAAGTGACTTGAAGCTAGTTTTGATTTGCTTGCCTAATTGACAAGCCCTGCAAAGTCCTTCCTTCTTGTAGGGGCCAGAAGGTAGTCCTCTAACAAGGTTGTCCTTGGATATCCTAGCAATGGTTCTAAGGTTTATATGTCATAATCTTTTATACCATAGTTCATTAGGTATACAAATGGAATTGAACAAGCATATATCTACCTTAGTTGAAAGAAAATCTACAAGATAAATGTTACCTTTCCTTTTACCTGTCAACACAGTTGTGTTGTCCTCTGATTTGATTTTGCATGAGGATTTGTTGAAAGTCACTTGGTAGCCTTCATCACACAGTTGACTGATGCTGATTAAGTTGTGCTTCAGTCCTTCCACATAAGCTACTTCCTTGAATGTGACTGAGCCAATCTGGACTACATCAAATACTTTTGTTAGTTTAAAGTTTGAATCACCAAATATTACTTTGGATCCAAGTTTGGCTTTGAAGAATGTGAAATTCTCCTTGTTTCCTGTCATGTGCTTTGAGCACCCACTATCCATATACCATTTCTGGTTTGATGTTGGATAGATCTTCACCTGTACCTATAAGGAAAAACAAAATTCAATTGTTCTTAACCCAGGTTACCTTGGGTCCTTTGTTTTGTTGAAAAGTAAAGCTGGAAAAAACTGATAAAGCAGGTTGCGATTTATAACCTAAAGGGTAATATTTCCTAGGTGGAATTACCCAATCAGCTACTGGATTAAATGTCTTATTAATTAGCTTAGAGTATCTGTAAGAGAAATGGTTTAGGTTTGGTCTTTCTGGGTTCGATGAATTGTTGTAAGTTCGTCGACCAGAGTTCGACGAATAGGGATGAGATCGTCGATCTCTGATCAGAGAATGACAGTAGTCATTTTCTACGCCCCAAGTTCGTCGACCTCTGCTTGACGAACCACACACAGTTCGTCGATCGCAGTTAGACGAATGGTTATATTTGAAGTTTGCATTCAGCGTTCGTCGATCTGGGTTTGACGAACTGGCAACATTTCGTCGATCTGAGTTCGACGAATGCTGTTGAACTTTGTTTTTATTTGCTATTTTCAGATTTTTGTTTCTCTTATCTATGGGTCTAGGATTGTTTTCTGACATTGGTTTGTCTATTAACTTTTCTTTTCCCTTTGCAGATATAAATTTGATTGGGGTTGAAAGAATATTTTTCTTAACTATGGGGGGTAAGCTTGATGAAGCACCCAAGCCCAACTTGCCATTTAATCTGGCATTCACTGTGCTTGTGATGTCCATCGGCATGAGGATTCTCCCATTGACAGATTGCTCAAGTTGCTTGGCCTCACACAATTCAGATTTTAGTTTAATTATTTGCTCATTAGCTAAGGTTAATTGGTCTGTTAGCTTTATGTTTTCTGAATTTACAGATTCAATATTTCCTACTCTTTCTCTAAGAGTTTTTATTTCTTTCTCTGAGTTAATTAAGTATAGGCACATAGATTTGAATTCAGATTTAAATAAGTCAGAACTAAAGTAAATAACCTGATCTGCCTCTGAGTCTGAGGCAGCTTCATCTTCAGAATCTTCTTCTGATCCAGAATTACTACTGGAGGCATCAATTGCCATTAGGCACACCTCCTTGGATCTAGCTTCTTCCTCTTCTTCACTTGAACTGGAGGAGGATGTTTCTTCTTCTGTGCCACTCCAAGTCTCAGCGACAAATCCCTTGTCCTTCTTTTTATATTTGTTGTAAGAGGGTCTGCTGCCATGCTTTCTCTTGGAATCCTTTTCTCTGCTCTTGTCCTTATTCTGGTTTTCTGGATATTCTGAGATGTAGTGTGCAGGCTTTCTGCAACCAAAGCACACAACCTCCTTGGTTGGTGTCATGACATACTTGGGCTTATCATACTGTCTGGATGTTTTCCTTCTGAAGTCCTTCCATGCCATCTTGTAGAACCTTTTGGCAAAGAGGCTCATGAGCTCTTCATTTAAAGTTGATGTCTCACTTTATTCAGATGCTTTGAAGGCTATACTGTGCTCCTTTCTAACTGGAGTTGTTGCCTTCCGTTCTGCTGCTTTTCTGGATTTTATCAGCTGCTCATAGGACTTCAATTTGCCTAGTAGAGACTGAGTTGAGATCTCATTGAGGCTTCTGGCTTCTTTGATTGGCCAGATTTTGGAATCCCAAGAGCTAGGGAAGCACATCAGAATCTTATCATTAACCTCTGTCAAAGTGATGTCCTTATCCAGGGTTTTGAGCTCATTGATGATTGTGCTCAACCTGTTGTACATTTCTGCCACTAATTCATTCTCATCCTTTTTAAAGTTCTCATACAGGGATATGAGATTGGATCTTCTGTCCTTTCTTTCATCTGCAAAGCCAGCTACCATTTGGTTGAGGGAATCCCAAATGGCCTTGGCTGAGGTGCACTCAACCAGCTTCTGGAATATGTCATCTGACATAGTCTGGGGTAAGATATTCATTGCCTTAGCATCTGCCATCTTGGCTTTCTTGTAGGCTTCATTGTTTCTGGAGGAGGAACTATAGTCATGTTTGTTGAAGTGCTTGAAGAAGCTGAGGTGCTGGTGGTACTCCTGTCAAGATAACAGAAAAGATATCCTCATCAATAGAATTCATGTATAACATGATTCTTGCCTTCCAGATGGCAAACTTGTTAAGGTTGCACACTGGAGGTCTGATGCTTGCATAATCTTTGTTTTGGGCCATGTTTGTGAAGAGATAAGTCTAATAACAAAAGCAAACAAGCAGATCTAACAAGAGGGATCTTTGTGGTTCAGGTGTTAGCTTGTGCATCACTAAGGTGTGGTATTTTAACCAACCTCCCTCTGATACCAATTGAAAGTGCAGGTTAGATCTGATATACACTATATGGGGTGAATAGAGTATGGTGCTCACTAAAAACTTTTTACAACTTCTGTTGTATTCCTAAGTGAACAGGGAAGCAAATAAAATAGAGTAGGCATAACAACTATCTAAACATAGATCAACACAGAACAATCACAGTGCACAGCCAGAAAATAAAAGAAAAGAGCAACCAGACGACACAAAAATTTTATAGTGGTTCCCCAACCTGGGTACATCCACTCTTCTACCACCCTGGTAGGAATCCACTCAGGTTTTTGATCAGGTGCCTGACACCAATGAGCCTTTGTTCAGGTGCTCAAAAACCAAACCTCAAGTCTTTTGGAAGGAGACTTGCAACTAGAATAATTTTGAAGGGATTTAAAACCTTGTACAGGAATTTGAAGTAAAAGAGATGGTGTCTTCTCTGTCAACAATCAGAGAGAAGACTTGTGGATTGATTGTAGCAGATCTTGCTCCCCCTGAGATCTTGAATTGGTCAGGAAAGCTGGAGCACTGCTTCAGGGTGATAGGTCTTCAATGACCTAGAATGCCCGGACAAGAAATGCTTCAGGAACTTCTTTTGACAGATAAAGTTTGTTGTCCTTGGAAGTTGTCCTGAGAATAGAGAGAAGAAGACTCTTGATTGAATTTGATTGTTCTTCTTCTTCTTATTCAAAAAGTTCTCTGGTCAAGGCTGATTGTAGTCAAGAACTCTTGATTTGAGAATGATTGTTCTTCTCTGCAACCTCAGAGTGTCTGATTGTGTATTGCTTGCTGTACTGTAATTCTGTTACTCTATCACTGCGTGATCCTTTTCTTTCTTACTATGTGTCTTTCTGACTGAGGAACATTCAAACTTTTGAATGTCGAGCAGTAATTGCAATCGGCTTTGGAAAGAAGCAACAATCAATAATTTCCCTAACTGTCCCATGGAAAAATGGCATGAAATCGTCCATAGTCAATGCGCGTTCCAACAGTAACATTTCAAGAAGATCTGACATTAAATGTTCAGGAATTATCGCCAAGAAACGGGACGGGAAACTTGAAGAAAACCTAGTCTGGATTCGTCGAACGAAGAACACAATTCGTCGAGCTGCACTTGTGTTCGTCGAGCTGAACTTGAGTTCGTCGAGCTGAGCTTGAGAGAGTTCGTCGACCAGACAATCTTCATTCGTCAAACAGACAGACTTCATTCGTCGAGCTGAGAATCAAATTCGTCGAGCTGAGAAAAGTTCTGGACTTAGGCAAAATATTCTGCATCTGCTGAAATGATGTGTCGACATATGTTGGTCTCGATAGATTGATCTTGGTGTCGATAGATTGGTCTTGGTGTCGACACAAATCCTCTGGTGTCGACATAAGCTGGTGTCGACTGATATCCTGGTGTTGACACAAATCCTCTGGTGTCGACATAAGCTGGTGTCGACACAAACCCTAAGTGTCGACATAAATTCTCTGAGTCCAGAAATCGTCGAGTAGAGTATAGCATTCGTCGACCTGAGAAGATGACTTAGTCGACCTGAGAAGCTGTGAACATGAGGTCCAAGTTCGTCGAGCTCAGAATATAATTCGTCGACCGAAGCTTAAAGCTGGACTTAGAAAATTTGAAGTTCTCCTGACTTTGGCTTGATGTAGAAACTGAGTCTTCGTCGAACAGATAACACAAATCGTCGAGCTCAGCACTAAGAATTGTCTCACGATTGTCGAGCGCAGAACTCCTTTCGTCGAGCTGAGTTCGATGAATGTCAAACTCAATTGACTTGGTCTTGAAATCCTCTAAGTCTGAAGTCTCTGATGGTCTTGTTGATAGCTGGTCCATCTGGAGTTGAGCCTAAGGACTTGACATAGACTCTAGGACACAAATTTGACCCTGGCTATACATGATGGGTCACATCCTAAGTCAGTGAACCTAGCCCAAATCAACTAGGGATCCAATAGTCAAGAAAATTCAAAATGAATTCAACAGCACTGTGGCCAAAATCAGAAGTGACCACAGGACTGAGTTTCAGTTTCAGTGCATGACAAGATTTTGTGAAGAGCAAGGGATTCATCGAGAATTCTCCTCTCCTAGAACACCCCATCAAAAGGAAATTGCTGAGAGGAAAAATTTGACTCTTATAGAGGTTGGTAGAACCTTGTTAAGTGACTCATCCCTCCCAGAATACGTCTGGGTTGAGGCTGTTAACATTGCATGCTATGTCGTTAATAGGGCTTCTATCACCAAGAGCCACAAGAAGACTCTCTAGGAGATCTTGAAGGGCAGAAAACCAAACCTGATCTATTTCAGGATTTTTGGTTGCATGTGCTATGTACTCAATAATGGAAATGTCCATTTAACAAAGTTTGCTGCCAAGTCCCATGAAGGGATCTTTATTGGGTATAACACTAATAATACGACATATAGAATCAATAATTTAACTAGTCAAGTTATAGAAGAGTCAATGCATATTGGTTTTGATGAATCCAACATGGTTAACTATGAGCTGCCTAACTCCTCGTGTTATAGTATTGCAGGTACAGAGCAGATGATGGATAAGTTGACCATTAAGGAAGCTACCCCCACAGTCCAAGATATTGATGATGGACTGTCCATTCTACGAGAAGGGAAAGACATACCTGAAGAAATTGAAGGCCAGCTAGCTGATAACCCTGAAGAACATCATGTTGCAGCTAGATTCCCTTCAGTTACCAAGAATCTAAGGGGTCATCCAGCACACCAAATCATTGGTAATACAAATCATGGAGTCCAGAGCAGAAGTAGGAGCATGAATACAGCTCTCTACTCAAGCTTTTTATCTCAAGAAGACCCCAAAACATTTGAAGAAGCAATCAAGGACCAGTTTTAGATTGGAGCAATGCAAGAAGAACTGGACTAATTTAAGAGATGTAAGATCTAGAAGTTGGTTCCCAGACCACAAGGACAAAATGTCATAAGGACCAAGTGTATCTACAGGAACAAGTTGGATCAAGATGACATTATGGTTAAGAATAAGGATAGACTGGTGGCTAAAGGCTGCAGGCAAGAAGAAGGCATAAACTTTGACCAGACCTTTGCCCTAGTAGCCAGATTGGAAGCAATAAGGATATTCCTTGCATTTGCTGCCTATCAGGGATTAAGAGTCTACCAGATGGATGTTAAGTCTGCATTCCTAAATGGGGACCTAAATGAGGAAGTATATGTGGATCAGCCCCAGGTTTTGTAGATCCTAACTCTCCAAATTTTGTATATAAGCTTGGGAAAGCTCTATATGGGCTTGGGTGTGAGTGCACTGAAGGCTTCCCATGAGCAAATACAGATGGCCTATTATGGACCATTTGTATTTGGTGCTCCAACCGCCATACTCAAGGATAAGGCTGTGACCTATTCTCAGGTTCCTCCAGCAACCACCTTGACCAAGGGAAAGTCAGTTAGTAAGGATCACTTGGTTGTCTTTGATGTCATTAACTGCATGTCAACTGCAAAGAAGACTGTTGTTAATGAAACTCAGAGTAAGCCATATACATCTAATGGCAGACTAACTTTTAGTCAGATTCTTGAAAAAATAAACAAGAAGAAATCTACTGCTCTCCCCTCTAAACAGGCAACTAGTGATAGCTTGCACTCTTCGAAGGCTGCAAAGAAGAGGAGATACAACATCCATGAGTTTTGGTGTTGTGGTAAAGTGGGTCACTTTGCCATACATTGTTGGCACAACCCTAGTGTACCAAGGGTGAGGGTGAGTCTTCCTGTTAGGATTGTCCCTTTGGGCAAAATGGTGACGGACGTAACTAAACGCAACGCTCTCTGCTCGCTCTCCCGTCACGCTCAAGCAAAATGTAGCAACATCACAACTCAAATATTCATTAAATATAGACTACGGAGGGTTCGCAAAGCCGTTCAAGATAGTACCAAGGCGATAGGCCAAGGACCTCTCAAGCAAAAGGAACCCACACGGTTCGGTCGAGCATTGTTGTACCAAAAGAGATTCCACCGAAAAACAAAGATTCGGACATGGGTGGTTCTCTCCCAACAAAATAAAACGAGGGCCTCCACACCTCACAAACTTAAACGAAAAAGGCAACCCCAACGATATCTATGAAGAAATAAACCACAAAATTTCAAACGTTTGACAAGCCACGCAACACGCATATGCCACAAGATCTTCAAGAGTAGAAACTCAATAACTAGTGCAGGAATGTTCGTTACCCCGCTTGGATGTCGACGAGTATGAGAGGATCATTCCTTTCCGGTTCCACTGGAATCACGCTGATTGGAGGGAAACACGTTGCCTTCGTGGCTTCACGTCGGAGTTGGGAGTCCACGAAGAGGAAAACCCTTTTCCTGTGTCGATGTCTTCAATGAGGGGGCTGAGTGGGTTCTTTGTTGATGGGGTTGGTTTTGGTGTGCATGAAGAGGGGCGGGCTGTAGGTGAGGAAGGGAGGTGGTCGGCTAGTCGGGTGGTTGAGAGGGATGCTTGGGTGGGGGGAAGGAGAGGTTGGCTGGTCGGGTGGTTGGAGAGGGCTGCTCGGGTGGAGAGGGGAGGGGGGAAAGTGGCCGGCGGCCAACGCTAGGGAAGGGGGAAATCGTCCAACGGGAAAAAAGAGAGGAGGGAGGGAAAATCTCAAGATAGATTTTAGGGTTTTTTTATCATTCATTCTCTACCAAAAATATCAAAGTCTAGCCTCTTATAGGCTTTACAAACAAAAGGGCTAAAAGCAACCCAACATGGCTAAACATGTGCAAAATGAAAATAAAAACAAGGCTATTAGAAGCCCAACTAACATGAAATAATGGAAATAAAAACAAGGCTATTAGAAGCCCAACTAACATAAAATCAAAACATGAAATAGATGTTAAAATATGTGGTAACATATTTTAACATAGCACGAATGAGAACGGTCGCGGACATTCTAGCGGCGGGAGTGGCAGCGAGCAACGAACCAAGCATGTTATAGCAAATCATCTTCCGGTGGTGGTGACATATCATCCGTCGCGAGCCGACACCAACAACAACCGGGTCGCCAAAATCATCGGGAAGGGGAGCCTCCATATCAACATGTTGGGGGTAGTCGGCTCCATCAATCCTCCCCCTCTCAAAAATACTCATCACTGATGAGTAGGCCTGTGTGTACTCGCATGGAATATCATCGACGTGGAAGAAGAACCTGCAAGGCAAAAAGTGGTCTTGGGGCGACCTCAAAAACGCATTAGCCAAAGAAGGCAAAACAGTTTCCACAACATCAACCAACATACCTCCGATGGAGACCGAGAAAGAGAACGATCCTGGGAAACTGTCACCACACAACCAATAGAAAATCATAGTGGAATAGATACACCGATAGGTAGACATTTCAAGTGGCATAGAAGCATGAAGCGTAAAATATGAAACGATGAAAATAGAAGCTATGCCCCAATCAGTGGAAAATTCTAAAAGAAATGTGATGTTACCAAACTCCCTTAAGATTCACAAAGGATGGACTTGCCGATTCGTTAATATTTTTAAGGTGCCCAGGGGCATCAGTTCAGGGTTGAGACAAGTCAAAACCAAATCATCCACATAACGGTGGGAGACTCTCCGATACGAACTAGCAAGTAATTTAAAGGATGGATTTTGATTGATTAAAATGTTAAGAATGCGCCTAATTAAATTAAAACTGTGAGGGGTGAACCCATGTGCCACATGACTTGAATCAACAGCAAAAAATAACGGGACTATGTCAGGTGACACGTGGGCCTTAAATTCATTAATGATTTTCATGGAGTCCAACATCATAGTTTTAAATTTAGATTCAAGAATGTTAAGAAGAAATGCCAGTGAAAATTGCTCATTACCAACTATAGAGCTAGACGCTCCCGGATGTGAAAGGATGTACGTGCAACACAACTCAACATACCCAACTACGTTCCCTAACGTGTGCATGCCTGGGTCATAAAAAGGCGGAGGATAAATACGTGCGTCTGAGCTTGGCAAATAAGTGTGCCTAGGGGACACCACATCAAAAAGCCCCATTTCCAAGGATTCACTAGCAGTCCAACATGAAGCCTTACCCAACGCCAATCGGTCAGGTGAACGGTCCATCCGAGGAAAAGCATAGTCAGATCTACGAAATTGTGTGGAAAGACCGAATGCGACAATTAACAACTCGCCCACCCACATCCGTCGGGGTAACTCTAACGGGGGAGCTAGATAAATAGTCATCTCCAAATATCTCGGACTAGGAATGACAAGCTCGTTTCCTAACCAGTCATCTAATCGAGTCAAGTGAACCGAAAAGGGAGGCGACATGGTCGATGCCGGAGGAGGAGCTAAGTCATACTCACCGTCAAAACACGGATTTAACGTACAAGAAATATCCACCATGTGTCAGCCATCAAAATCAAAAGGAATATCAAATAGTAAATTCATCCTCATAGAAAACTCAACCGCACCGTCATCACCTAACTCACTCTCCGATAACCATTCATCACAGGTTGACTCCACCAACTCAGCCGAAATGTCTTCCCACCCACTAGATATTTCATCCAAATCATAATTAGTAACGGTCTCAAAAGTAGGCAAAATCGAACCCAACAAAGTTTCTATTCCACATTGGGCTTCAGGCAAAGGAGATAACATCAAAGTAATATTTTTCGGGTCCTCAGCGCTAACGTCATCCAAAAATAACCCTCCCACACAGGGCAAATCTTCCAATACAACACTTCCTTCGCTAGCCAAATCTTCCCATGATGTAGGTACATCGTCAAAATCAGGATAGAGAATCGAGCAAATTGAATCCCGAGGAGAATCTAAATTAGCTTGAACCTCAAGCAATGACGATAATATCAATGAACTATCTCCCGGATGTGCATCACTAAGATCATCCCAAGGTGACCCTTCCAACATCGTTGAAACATCTACCAACACTGGGTCAACAGAAGACTCCACGATACTCAAGGGTAACAGATCTGAAATTGAGTGGTGGGCGGGGGACAAACCTGAAATATAGTCAAGAGGGGGTCGGAGAGTCATGGGGGGGGGGGGGGGGCGGCACTTCAGAGGAGAACTCCTCTTCCATGTCACTAGGATAACCGACATCCTCATCATCACTCAACTCTTAACTAAAGACCTCGTCGCCCTCGGCTGCAGGCTCAGTGCTAGTCACTATGTCAGACTCGTCCGGAGAGTCAACAACGAGATTTGACAGCTCAGGAGGCGACTCTAAAGAGACTACGGGCGTAGTCGGAATAGGACAAACGTTAGTGCCATGGCCAGATATGTCAATAACCTCACATGTTAAAATGGCCTGACTAATCATAATGGTAGGAACACTCTCACCCCGCGGGGTCATAGCATTCCTAGCAATCACATCTATCAAACTAGGGACAGGGGTCCTAAACTTCTCCTTTCCTCCATCGGTAGGTGCAGGTATACTACGGGTAGCTCTACCATCCTGGGAGGAAGGTCTAGCTCGAGGGGTTAAGTCACTCTCGTGATCAGAAACGGGTCTAGTGCCCTGGAGTGGAGAAATAAGATCATGAGATGTCCGAGTATGGGGTTACGAGGTGACGTACTGGTTCGATGTAGGCAAAGTCTTAGGCGGCGAATCACTCAGATAATCAGTAATCTGGGAACGACTGTAGGTAGGGTAATACTCATCCGTAAATAGATTCTTCATAATCAGGCAACCTACAAGTGAGCCGTTGAGTGACATCCCAAAACGTCTCTCCTCATTGAGCCAGAAGGTCAGAGCTCGACTAATTAATTGTAGTCTCGCAACGGGAATCTTGTGGGGGTCCACAATATGATATCGCTCAAAATAGCATTCCATGTCCTTCATCCAACATAAAAATACTCGCGGTCCACCTATTCCATCATAGGTCGGAGTAGGAACTCTAACATGCCTAGAGATGCGCGGTGGTGGTGTCAAATATTTTGCTAACATAAAGCTACGCTCAACAAAAGAAGGTGAGGGAGCGAAGCTCCCATTGTGCGCCATAAAGGTCCAACGAAAAAATCAAACTAAGTGAACACAAAAACCCTTTTTTTGATATATTTTAAGAAACAAAATATATATATATATATATATATATATATATATATATATATATATATATATATATATATATATATAACTAAAAATACAATGGAAGACTAACGAACGTGCATAGTTGAGAAATTGGCAAACCTAAAATGATGTATCTAAAGGCTAACTTGTCCCAACCCAGGTAAATTTTATAAAAGAATAATTAATTCCTGTGCCGATATGAAACTCGCTGGACAAAATTTTGAAATTTCTTACTACGAAGAGCCGGAATAAAAAACAGAATTTTTCTTTTTTTTGAAAAAACTAAAATTCAGGATTTTAGCGTGCTATTTGCAGACCAAAATCAGAAAATTTTAAAGTGCAGGAATTGTTTATTTTTGACCTAAAAGCCTACCAAAAGATGGAAGGATGGTGCCGATTAGGATATCGACAAGAACCTGGCACTGATACCAAATTGATGCAGGCTTGTCCTTTTGGGCATTATGGTGACAGACGTAACTAAACGCAACGCTCTCCGCTAACTCTCCCGTCACGCTGAAGCAAAATGCAGCCACATCACCACTCAAATAATCATTAAATGTGGACTACGAAGGGTTCACAAAGCAGTTCAAGATAGTACCAAGGCGATAGGCCAAGGTCCTCTCAAGCAAAAGGAACCTACACGGTTCGGTCGAGCGTTGTTGTACCAAAAGAGAATCCACCGAAAAACAAAGATACGGGCAAAGGTGGTTCTCTCCCAACAAAATAAAACGAGAGCCGCCACACCTCCCGAACTTAAACGAAAAAGGCAACCCCAACGATATCTATGAAGAAATTAACCACGAAATTTCAAACATTTCACAAGCCACGCAACACGCATATGCCACAAGATCTAACAAGAGGAGAAACTCAATAACTAGGGGAGGAATGTTCGTTACCCCGCTCGAATGTCGACGAGTATGAGAGGATCATTCCTTTCTGGTTCCACCGGAATCACGCCGATTGAAGGGAAACACGCTGCCTTCCGGGCTACACGTCGGAGTTGGGAGTCCACGAAGAGGAAAACCCTTTGCGTGTGTTGATTTCTACAATGAGGGGGCTGAGTGGGTTCTTTGTTGATGGGGTCGGTTTTCGTGAGGATGAAGAGGGGCGGGCTGTAGGTGAGGAAGGGAGGTGGTCGGCTGGTCGGGTGGTTGAGAGGGCTGCTCGGGTTGGGGGAAGGAGAGGTTGGCTGGTCGGGTGGTTGGAGAGGGCTGCTCGGGTGGAGAGGGGAGGGGGAAAGTGGCCGTCGTCCAAAGCTAGGGAAGGGGGAATTCATCCTAGGGGAAGAAAGAGAGGAGGGAGGGAAAATCTCAAGATAGATTTTAGGGTTTTTTTACCATTCATTCTCTACCAAAAATATCAAAGTCTAGCCTCTTATAGGCTTTACAAGCAAAAGGGCTAAAAGCACCCCAACATGTCTAAACATGTGCCAAATGAAAATAAAAATAAGGCTATTAGAAACCCAACTAACATGAAATAATGAAAATAAAAACAAGGCTATTAGAAGCCCAACTAACATGAAATAAAAACATGAAATACATGTTAAAATATGTGGTAACATATTTTAACATAGCACGAACGAGAACGGTTGCGAAAATTGTAGCGGCGGGAGTGGCAGCGAGCAACGAACCAAGCATGTCATAGCAAATCATCTTCCAGTGGTGGTGAAGTATCATCTGTTGGGAGCCGGCACCAACAACAACCGGGTCGCCAAAATTATCGGGAAGGGGAGCCTCCATATCAACATGTCGAGGGTAGTCAGCTCCATCAATCCTCCACCTCTCAAAAATACTCATCACTGATGAGTAGGCCTGTGAGTACTCACATGGAAGATCATCGACGGGGAAGAAGAACCTGCAAGGCAAAAAGTGGTCTTGGGGGGGGGGACCTCAAAAACGCATTAGCCAAAGAGGCAAAACAGTTTCCACAACATCAACCAACATACCTCCGATGGAGACCGAGAAAGAGAACGATCCTGGGAAAATGTCACTACCCAACCCAATAGAAATCATAGTGGAATATATACGCGGAGAGGTAGACATTTCAAGTGGCATAGAAGCATGAAGCGTAAAATATGAAATGATGAAAATAGAAGTTATGACCCAATCAGTGGAAAATTCTAAAAGAAATGTGATGTTACCAAACTCCCTTAAGATTCACAAAGGATGGACTTGCCGATTCGCTAATATTTTTAAGGTGCCTGGGGGCATCTGTTCAGGGGTGAGACAAGACAAAACCAAATCATCCGCATAGCGGTGTGAGACTCTCTGATACGAACTAGCAAGTAATTTAAATGACGCATTTTGATTGATTAAAATGTTAAGAATGCGCCTAATTAAAATAAAACTGTGAGGGATGAACCCATGTGCCACATGACTTGAATCAACAACAGAAAATAACGGGACTATGTTAGGTGGCACGTGGGCCTTTTCATTAATGATTTCTGTGGAGTCCAATGTCATAGTTTTAAATTTAGATTCAAGAATGTCATAAAGAAATGCCAGTGAAAAATGCTCATTACCAACTATAGAGCTGGACACTCCTGGATGTGAAAGGATGTGCATGTGACACAACTCAACATACCCAACTACGTTCGCTAACGTTTGCATGCCTGGGTCATCAAAAGGGGGAGGATAAATGCGTGCGACCGGGCTTGGCAAATAAGTGTGTCTAGGGGACACCACATCAAAAAGCCCCATTGCCAAGGAATCACTAGCAGTCCAAAACGAAGCCTTACCCAACGCAAAGCGGTCAGGTGAACGGTCCATCCGAGGAAAAGCATAGTAAGATCTATGAAATTGTCTGGAAAGACCGAACGCGACAACTAACAACTCGTCCACCCACATCCGTCTAGGTAAGTCTAACGGGGGAGCTAGATAAATAGGCATCTCCAAATATTTTGGACTAGGAATGACAAGCTCGTTTCCTAACCAATCATCGAATCGAGTCAAGTGAACCGAAAAGGGAGTCGACATGGTCGATGCCGGAGGAGGAGCTAAGTCATACTCACTGTCAAAACACGGATTTAACGTCAAAGAAAAATCCACCGTGTGTTAGCCATCAAAACCAAAACTAATATCAAATAGTAAATTCGTTCTCACAGAAAACTCAACCGGATCGTCATCACCTAACTCACTCTCCGATAACCATTCATCATAGGTTGACTCCACCAACTCAGCCGAAATGTCTTCCCACCCGCCAGTTATTTCATCCAAATTATAATCAGTAACGATCTCAAAAGTAGGCAAAATCGAACCCGACAAAGTTTCTATTCAACATTGGGCTTCAGGCAAAGGAGATAACATTAAAGTAATATTTTTCGGGTCCTCAGCGCTAACGTCATCCAAAAATAACCCTCCCACACAGGGCAAATCTTCCAATACAACACTTCCTTCGCTAGCCAAATCTTCCCATGATGTAGGTACATCGTCAAAATCTGGATAGGGAATTGAGCAAATTGAATCCCGGGGAAATCTAAATTAGCTTGAACCTCAAGCAACGACGATAATATCAATGAACTATCTCCCGGATGTGCATCACTAAGATCATCCCAAGGTGACTCTTCCAACATCGTTGAAACATCTACCAACACTGGGTCAATAGAAGACTCCACTATACTCAAGGGTGACAAATCTAAAATTGAGTGGTGGGCGGGGGACAAACCTGAAATATAGTCGAGAGGGGGTCGGAGAGTCATGTGGGGGGGGGGGGCACTTCAGAGGAGAACTCCTCTTCCATGTCACTAGGATAACCGACATCCTTATCATCACTCAGCTCTTCACTAAAGACGTCGTCGCCCTCGGCGGCTGTTTTAGTGCTAGTCACTACGTCAGACTCGTCCGGAGAGTCAATAATGAGATCCGACAGCTCAGGAGGCGACTCTAAAGAGACTACTGGCGTAGTCGAAATAGGACAAACGTTAGTGCCACGGCCAGATATGTCACTAACCTCACGTGTCAAAATCGCCTGACTAATCATACTGGTAGGAACATTCTCACCCTGCGGGCTCATGGCATTCCTAGCAATCACATCTATCGAACTAGGGACATGGGTCCTAAGCTTCTCCTTTCCTCCATCGGTAGGTGTAGGTATACTATAGGTGGCTCTACCATCCTACGAGGAAGGTCTAGCTCGAGGGGGTAAGTCACTACCGTGATCAAAAATGGGTCTAGTGCCCTGGAGGGGAGAAATAAGATCATGAGATGTCCGAGTATAGGGGTACGAGGGGATGTACTGGTTCGATATAGGCAAAGTCTTAGGCAGCGAATCTCTCAGATAATCAGTAATCTGGGAACGACAGCAGGGAGGGTAATACTCATCCATTAATAGATTCTTCATAATCTTGCAACCTACAAGTGGGCCATTGAGTGACATCCCAAAACATCTCTCCTCATTGATCCAGAACGTCAGATCTCGACCAAATAATTGTAGCCTTGCAACGGGAATCCTGTGGGGGTCCACAATATGATATCGCTCAAAATAGCGTTCCATGTCCTTCACCCAACATAAAAATACTCGCGGTCCACCTATTCCATCATAGGTCGGATCAGGAACTCTAACATGCCTAGAGGTGCGCGGTGGTGGTGTCAAATATTGTGCTAACATAACGCTACGCTCAACGAATGAAGGTGAGTGAGCGAAGCTCCCAATGTGGGCCATAAAGGTCCAACGAAAAACTCAAACTAAGTGAACACAAAAACCCTTTTTTGGTATATTTTAAGAAACAAAAATATATATATATAACTAAAAATACAATGGAAGACTAACGAACATGCCTAGTTGAGAAATTAGCAACCCTAAAATGATGTATCTAAAGGCTAACTTGCCCTAACCTCGTAATTTTTATAACGGAATAATTAAATATAGACTACGGAGGGTTCGCAAAGCCCTTCAAGATAGTACCAAGGCTATAGACCAAGGTCCTCTCAAGCAAAAGGAACTCACACGGTTCGGTCGAGCGTTGTTGTACCAAAAGAGAATCCACCCAAAAAAATGATTCAGACAAGGGTGGTTCTCTCCCAACAAAATAAAATGAGGGCCGCCACACCTCACGAACTTAAACGAAAAAGGCAACCCCAACGATATCTATGAATAAATTAACCACGAAATTTCAAATGTTTCACAAGCCACGCAACACGCATATGCCACAAGGTCTATCAAGAGGAGAAACTCAATAACTAGTGGAAGAATGTTCGTTACCCCGCTCGGATGTCGACAAGTATGAGAGGATTATTCCTTTCCGGTTTCACCGGAATCACGCCGATTGGAGGGAAACACGTTGCCTTCGTGGATTCACGTCAGAGTTGGGAGTCCACGAAGAAGAAAACCCTTTGCATGTGTCGATTTCTTCAATGAGGTGGCTGAGTGTGTTCTTTGTTGATGGTGTCGGTTTTGGTGAGGATGAAGAGGGGCTGGCTGTAGGTGAGGAAGGGAGGTGGTCGGCTGGTCGGGTGGTTGAGAGGGCTGCTCGGGTGAGGGGAAGGAGAGGTTGGCTGGTCGGGTGGTTGGAGAGGGCTGCTCAGGTGGAGAGGGGAGGGGGAAAGTGGCCGGCGGCCAAAGCTAGGGAAGGGGGAATTCGGCCAAGGGGAAGAAAGAGAGGAGGGAGGGAAAATCTCAAGATAGATTTTATGGTTTTTTTATTATTCATGCTCTACCAAAAATATCAAAGTCTAGAGTCTTATAGGCCTTACAAACAAAAGGGCTAAAAGCACCACAACATGGCTAAACATGTGCCAAATGAAAGTAATAACAAGGCTATTAGAAGCCCAACTAACATGAAATAATGAAAATAAAAACAAGGCTATTAGATGCCGAACTAACATGAAATCAAAAGATGAAACAGATGTTAAAATATGTGGTAACATATTTTAACATAGCAGGGACGAGAACGGTCACGGACATTGTAGCGGTGGGAGTGGCGGCGAGCAACGAACCAAGCATGTCATAGCAAATCATCTTCTGGTGGTGGTGACGTATCATCCGTCACGAGCTGGCACCAACAACAATCGGGTCGCAAAAATCATCGGGAAGGGGAGCCTCCATATCAACATGTCGGGGGTAGTCGGCTCCATCATAGACATGCGCATTTTCAAGCTAACAAGAACCTAGGACCCAACCCCTATTGGGGCCCTAAGCTAAGATAATCTGTGTTTGCAGGATAGTACAAGTGCCCACATAATGCAAATATGGTACTTGGACAAAGAATGTTCCAGACATAAGACTAGAACAAGGTGCCATCTTAAGGAGCATACTCCAGTGAGGAATGAACCTAAAACCTGTAGGTATGGAGTTGGAGATGGATAAACTGACCATCAAGGATACTCCTCATACTGCCCAAGAGGAAGATGATGTTGTGTGCACTCCTGATGGACATAGTACACAGGACTTGGGTGAAGACTAGTAGGATCCATGTATTGAAGTTCAAGATGTCTGTCATGTGGGACAAAGTACTGCTGCCATATCAGCAATAAAATAAGGGGAAAATGAATGTTCTACTCAAAACAGCGGAAAACACTAGAAGCAGCTCTTTTAAGAGCAGTATGGAAGAGGCACTTGATCCCCAACTGTCTAAATCTATAAAGGAGACAAGAAGAGATATCAGTGCGCAAGTCTCATTTTCTTCTGAACCTGCAGCAAGAAACCAATTTGGTGGAACTCAGTCTGAAGAGATTCTAGCTAATGCTCTGGAAATAGTGACTGGGCAGATAGTAGAAAATATTTGTGCCAATGTTGAAAGGGGAGACTACCCAAATGATTGCACCTACTGTGGGAAATCAAGTATAATCAGTTCAAGAACAACTGGATTGCTCCAGCTATAGTTAATACAGGTCAGTAAATTTTTATGGGAAATGCAAAGATTGATTGGGAGATTCCAACAGAGCTCCCTGCTCAAGAAGATGAGAATGTCATTTAAATTTCAGAGGATTGTTATCTATCTAGATGAAAATATTGATCAGGACAAAACCTCCTTAACTGTAGCTATATCTGAAGAGACTCTCTTACTAGAGAAGGCCATGAACAAAGGAGAAGGCAATGATCAAAGGCAAAGGCAAATGATCAAAGGCAAAGGCAATGAAAATGATCACGGGGGAGAATACTGTTTGGATTACAAATGTAATCAGAGGATCATTGGGGCTTGAATAGTACACAGACAACATTCCTCCTATTCAATAAGGATTGCATGATAAACAATATGGTGATCAGAGGGTAGATCAATGTGATGATCATGATGATACTCAGTGGGATGAAACCTATACTACTGCTAATTAGATAGCTAGAGCCAGAGACAAATCAGTTGCTGAAGAAGAGGAAGAGATCTGGCTCAGTAATAAGAGACTTTGCAGGATAACATAGGAGTTAAATACTGAGAAGGAGATGCTACTGTTGAGGGGGAGCAAGTTCAGTCTAATATTTTGGACAAGCTTCACTCTATCTAGATACTCTCCAACAAAGATTAGATTAGATTCCTAATGTGTCTCTATGGCAAGTTCCCAATGCTCCTATTGAGGATGAACAAGCTCCTGCAAAAGTGACAGAAAAGGTTCATACCATTAATTCAGGAGAATATATTATCTCTAAGGACAATGCTGAGGTTGAGGGGGAGATTCACTCTGAACTCCCTCCTCAAGATACAGTTATAACATTGACTTATCTGAGACTAACAAAGGCAATGATGCTGCTTATGTACATGCTGATGCACATTCATCAAAGTTTATGATGGATGAATTAGAAGAAAGAGTATCTGCAAGGGACAGAAATGAAGATGTCTGAGAACCAGGAGATAGTTGGAGCTGTTGTGCCCAAATTCTATGGATATAACATTAGCTAGAGGAGTACAATCTCAAGGTAAGTCATTAACCCATATAGTATGACTTATCTAGTGCAATTTGTATTGTTGAGAATCATGTATCACATAACAGGACTAAGCTTATAAAAATTAGATATCATTTTATTAAAGAACATATAAAAAAAGTGAAGACTTTTGCCTTGAATTTGTCCCCACTGACAATGAAGTTGTTGATACCTTCACTAAGTCATTGGATGAGGCCAAGTTAAATTCTTTCAAAATTGAGTTATGAATGCTTAATGTTGAATGACCCATGTACATTAAGTGTTTCAGTTATAGATCTACATGTATATACTCTTGTTTTCAATTCATAATGTAGTCCATCTGCCTTATTATTAAAGTATATCTTTAGCAAGGATAGATGGACAGATAACAATTAATCACTTTAACTTGCTAGGATAAACTTTAGTAAGAATAGCTGAATTTGCTAAGAAGGATACAATATAGGACAAGAATGATGTTCCTTGAAAAATATTGATGTTGTTGAGGGAGAGCATTCATATGTTCCCACTTAGGATGAGGTCATTCCATCTACACTGTTGGCTGAGGAATAAACTCTTCCTGAGCATGATGGCCAAAATGACCAAGAGAAAAGTTCACTCATGATCCTTTCTCCACCCTCAATAGACGAATGCCTATTGAAGAAGCCAGAAAGGGGGAGGAGAGCAATGAGAGCAGAATGAGAGTAATGACCTGACATGTCATGTCACTGCATTAACTTGACATGTTGAGCCAGAAAGGGAGAGGGGAAATGTTAACAAGTTGTATGAGGAGATAAATGAATTGACATGTCAAGTCACTACATTAAACCGTGGAACTTTAAACAAGCTTACATTTGCTTAATTGATATGTTTTATATATTAGTGCACATTAGTATTGTTGCGTGTTCTGCCTTCTTCAAATAAGGGGAGATAATTGGGAATATTGCGCTTCAATGTTCCCTGAATTTGAAGAGGCATCGCCATTAATGCTAAGTGCATAAATGTATTTGATGCATGCCCTAAGTTCAGTGTATATAGGTTTTTTACTATACCATGATTAGATAGGATGTCAGGGTCACAAAACTAGTTTGACTCAAGACAAGTTGCTGATAGAGCAGAAATTTGGTTAATTACAGAAGCATCGAGTGAAGGCAGTTCACTCAATGCTAGAAGAGCAAAAGCGTTGAGAGAAGTACATACAGTCAAAGCCGCAATGTTGCTGACTAGAAATCTGGTCAAGTCTCGAAGAATTGAGTGAAGGTAGTTCACTCAACGCCAACTCAACAAGATATCTGGCTAAGGACGGAAGCATTGAGTGAAGGAAGTTCACTCAACAACCAATCAAGAAGACTGGTTACTGGACAGGCTGAAAATCCACCAAGTCCAGAAGTATTGAGTGAACTCAATTCACTCAATGACATTAGAGCAGAAGCATTGACATAAGCTCAAGTAGTCAAAGCCTCAGAAGGAGCAGACAGAAAATCTATCTAAGCCCAAAAGCATTGTGTGAAGAATCTGCACTCAACGCCTTCATATAGAGAAATTAAACTAAGTCCAGATGCGTCGAGTGTAAGGCTCACTCGATGCCTAAGATGTTGGACTATAAAAGTCTATATGCATTGATTGGGGAAGGCTCACTCAACGCACTCAATGACTGGAGATGCAGAATTATACTAAGTACTTTTGCATTGAGTGACAAGGCTTCACTCAACGCATGAGTAGTCTGTCTAGAATTTACTAAGTCCAGAAGCGACGAGTCATACTGACGTCAGCAAAAAGTCAAATATCGCGGTATTTGCTTGCTAGAAGGCAAAAGGCGCTGCTTTCCTTTAGTACTGCATTTAATGCAAAACGAGTGCTGCAGTTACCAACTACGGGTGGTCCTACTACACTGCGAGCCGTTGGAAGGTAGGATGCAAATGGAGAATACAAGGGAAAGAAGAAAGAGAGCTTGGAGAGAGAAAAGAAAAATAGAGCCTTCTGATCATCCTCTTCCTCTCGAGGAAGGAGAAGTTTTCCAAGAACTTACACTACAGTTAGTCTGTAATTCACAAATAGTGTTGGCAGTTGAAGGAATAATTCCCTAAAGATTAATTCTATATTTAACATCAATTTCAGGAGTTTTCTTTCTGAGTTCCAAAGTGAAGCAGAGTTAAAGTTGTTCACTGAAGAATGTCTTCAACAGCAAGATCAGAAAGATCATTTTCTAAGTTAAAAGAAGTAGCAAGGCGAGATTAAAGCTGTTGTTCCTCTTGAAGGTCTTTGCTCTAAACTCTACTACATTCAAGGTTTGAAGAATCAGTGCTCTATAGGTCACTTCTTAGCACAAGCAGAACAATATTGAAGATCAACCATCTTGTTGTTGTGATGGAGATAGGACTGAGCTTTCTCAGTTCAGGAAGAAGAAGACTCATAGGAATTTTCTCTGGATTAAAAGTTAGGGCTGAGTTCACTTAGTCTAGGGAGGTAGACACAGAGAATTTTTTCTCTAGAGTCAAATCATAATCAACAACTTACCCTTTATGTAGGATCTTACTTGATATGAGTTGTAAGCCTGATATATAAAGGCTGAGTTATAGGATCCTTTCGTGGATCTGAGGTAGGGCCTGTATGCCTGAGCTATAGGAGCATTAATCTCTGAGGTAGGATCCTTCTGTAGATCTGAGGTAGGGCCTATATTCCTGAGCTGTAGGAGATTTATTTTTTGAGGTAAGTTCCTGTGGAGGATCTGAGTGTAGGGCTATCCTCCTTGCCTGAGTGTAGGACTTTGGATAAAGTCTAAGGTAGGTGATCTGGTGTAGATTACTGAGTTGTAGGAGATTATATCTCTGAGTGTAGGGCCTTAGGCCTGAGGTAGCACTTGGAGGAGTCAGAGAGATCTTGAGGGATCTGTGTTGTAAGCTCACTGAGCTGATATTGGAGAGGTTGGCCTTGTCTAACATAATGTTAGAAATGTAGGAGGGACAGTGGATGTACTCATACCTTGGGGAACCACTATAAATACTTATGTTTTGTTGTGTCTTCTTAAAAGCTAACATAAAACTAAATCACAACACACAAAAGCAAAAAGATAGTCATGAAAAGACACAAACCTATTCACCCCATCTAGGGGTTTAGCTTCTTTTGAAATAAAGACTTTTACTCAGGTTGATCGATTCAGACCCCTCAGTCAGTCGAAACCCGTGATCTTGCTTTAGTCGGTGAATCCCACTATTGGATTTGACTCAAATTCGGAAGATTTATGTCATCCTCTCTTGAGGAGTGCTTTTAACTCTTTCACCAATGAGCGATCTACTTGTATTCATAGATCTCTCGATTAAATAGAATACAGATCAAGAATCAATTATCATATATCAAAAATATGAAATCGATAAAAAAATAATCAAAGGTGAATCTTAGTTTTTGCAATCAAGAGTTACTAAAAGGAAATTATGAAATTGATTACTTTGGAATTCGTCCAATCAAATGCTAGAAAATTAGCCAGACATAATAAAAGGTAAGAATAATTTTATAAAGAGAAAATGAAAAGTACATGTGCATGAAAGTAAAACTAGACTAAGAATTGAAATTGAAAAACTAAAAGTAAATTGCATAAATAAAATACAATAAAATTGAAGGAAAACTAAGCTAAAAATGATTCAATCGAAGCATGGCATGGATGAGGATCATCATGCAACAATTGGAAATTTATATCTGAAAATTCTGGAAGTCATTTCCCTAGGTCACGCCCATAACCTAGGGAGTGTAGGGCATGAAACTACTTCTTGAAGGCCTGGGAACATTAGGATAAAAACCGCTAAAATCCATAAATAGGCGGGACACGCCCATAGGTCACGTACGTGACCTAGGGCATGTCTTGACTTAGTCAGCAAACGGCGGGAATCAACGCGATCTAGAATTAATCCCGCGGTTGCGGGAGATGTCAAGCCCCTGGTCACGCCCGTGACCATGGGCTTAAGATGAAACAACATGGCTATAGAAATTGGCTCCATTAATGATTGTTGGGATGAGTCACGCCCCTGAGTTGGAGGTCACGCCCCTATCACACCCGTGATAGGGAGCGTGCAACTTTAATCTGACATGGAAGCACAATCTGGATCTTCTAGTGAGTCACGACCTGTGATCGAGGTCATGCCCCCAGGTCACGCCCATGACCTAGGGGTGTGCTATAGGTTTTTTTGCCTAAATGTTCCAATTTTTCCCCTAAACATGGCTTTGAGCTTCAAAATGCTATTGACAGCACAAATTTACCTGAAAAATAGAAAAGAAAGCAAATTAGACATAATTAAAATAAAAAACTAAAATGTATTAATTTAAAGCATAAATAATATACTAAAATATTTATAAATATTGTATTATCAGTGCCATTACTGTTGGGTTTTGCAATACGTCACAACACTTGTGCGCAGCGGAATAATGAACAAGAAAACCCAAAAGAAATGCAGATCTTGCGATGAACATTAATCAAGAAGTAACATTGCTATAAATAAAAATATACCTTTGAAAATGTCATGACGATACTCGTCTAATCAAGTCTAATTTGTCGAGATAACATTACGATACTCGACAGACTCAAACAGACTCGTTAAGATGTCATGACTATACTCATCGAATTCAAAACTATTCATTGAAACCTTAAGACTATACTCGACCAATTTCCCTTAGATTCTTCTGACCACTTTCCTAATGACCCATATTCACAATATAGGTCCCAGAATAAAAATCCTTCACATCCAGAACATCATAGGCTTTGTCCTTCACTCATATCACATATGAGCAAGGCAAACACATAACTTTCTTACCTCTCCAATGCACTTATATGTGACCCCATAGGCTCATATTGTGTTGGCAATGAGACTACATGTTTGATCACTTCCAGATCACCATGGTAATACCAACACTCTCCCACTTGATCTCGAAAGTATGAAACAAAAGCTTCACAAACAATGAGCGACATCTATCAATGCATCCTTACTCCCCAAGCAATAAGAGTTTAAAACTCAAAAGCCATTATGACCAATATATCAGTGTTATCATGTCCCTTTGTCCCTTACATCCGGATAAAACTAGATATATATACCATGTAAACCTCATAATTATTCAATACTTATTTACTGATCTGGAATAGACTTTCAGAAATTGGTGAGCCCAATATCACATATTGACTCAACCAAGCAAGGCCATGCATTTGTCAGTCTCATTCCATCAAGGGGCCTTTGAATGGAACTCCTATCATATAGGCGGACAAATCCTATGTCTGTCCACACGCAAAATAGCCAAATGATTCGTAATGTACACAATAACCACCTTTATCATCCAACTTTCTCAAGAATGGACTTTTGATATCATCAAGAACGCTCTTCCTCACTCGATGAATGTTATGACTTCAGGTCAAATGACCACAAACACCATTGCCACTTGAGCCATACTTGTGACACGTTCATATAACTATCCACGAAGTATTCTCATGGTGGGTATGTCTAGTACAACTTTTTCACTAACAAGTACTCATGGGATGACTTGATATCACAATATCATGACCTGTGAGAACCGATTATCAGTCAACGCACATGCGAGTCTTAATGTATCATCATCGCCCTTAGATTTTAAGATGACACACCGACCAGGGACCATTTAAGAATGAAGCTTCTAAAAAACATAGGCTCTCACATTCAAGTCACCACTTGACTACTATGGAAGCAAACATTCTAAGGGAATTTATTACGTTAAATTAATCTATTACAATAGAAATAAATTTACACAATAAAAGAACTTGCCATAAATGTAAAATGAAACGTATAGTACTCTGTTCAACAAATGAATTATTACAACCGACAAACATACAATCCATAAGACTCCTACTAGAGTTGATCATTCAGGTATCTAATATCCATCGATCTAACATGACCATCATGCTTTCTCTGTGCGAGAGGCTTTGTCAGTGGATCAACAATATTTTCTTCAGTCGACACTCTGCAATTGTTCACATCTCCTCGATCGACAATCTCACAAATAAGATAGAACGACCGAAGTATGTGCTTGAAGCGCAGATGAGATCTAGGTTCTGAAGCAAGTGCAATTGCATCGTTGTTGTCACAGTATAAAACTATGGGATCAACAATGCTATGAACTATATCTAACTCACCGATGAATTTCTTAATCCATACAGCCTCCTATGCCACATTTGCTGCAGCGATATTCTCGGCCTCAATTGTAGAATCGGTAACTGTCTCCTTCTTGGAACTCCTCCAGCTAACAACTCCTTCATTTAGACAAAATATAAATACTGACTGATACTTTGAGTAATCCCTATCAGTTTGGAAGCTAACATCTGTGTAATCCTTTACAACGAGCTCTTCCTCTCCACCAAATACCAAGAACGTATCCTTAGTCTTTCTCAAGTAATTTAGGGTATTCTTAATGGATAACTATCACCGGGATCAGAATGAAATGTACGAGTCATGCTCAAACCATAAGAGACATAGAGTCGAGTATATATCATTGTATACATGATTGATCCAATTGACGAAGCATATGAAATCAACTCCATGCATTCCTTATCTTCACAAGATTTAGGACACTGGTCTTTGGATAGACACACACCATGAGACATTGATAAGAATCCTTTCTTGTACTCAAGCATGTTAAATCATTTCAACACATTCTCAGTATATGTATTTTGGGTCAAACCAAACAACTATTTTGATCTATCTCTATAGATCTTAATACCAAGTATATAAGTCACTTCACCCAAGTCTTTTATAGAAAAGTAGTTCCCTAGGTTGTTCTTAACAACTTGTAGGGTTGGTTTGTCATTCCTGATCAACAGTATGTCATCTTCATACAATATCAGGAAGACAATAATACTCCAACTAATTCTCTTATAAACACACGGTTCATCCTCATTGTTGATAAAACCAAAATCTTTGATCTTTTCATAAAAATGAAGATTCCATCTACGAGGCATGCATATTTTAGTGGCTTCACCTAGAGATACAAAATCCTCGTGTTGTGTCATATACACTTCCTTAAGGAGGTTTCCATTTAGGAAATCCTTTTTGACATCCATCAGCCAGATCTCGTATTCATAATACGCAGCAATACCAAGCAGAATTTTGATGGAATTAACTATAACAATCGGGGAAAAGGTCTCATCATAGTCAACACCATGAATTTGCTTGAAACCTTTACCACTAATTGTCCTTTAAATGTCTGTACATTCCCATCCTTGTTGTTCTTCTTCTTAAAGACCCACTTGCATAATATGGGTCGTACCCCTTCAGGTGGTTCCACCAAGGTCCAAACTTGGTTTGCATGCATGGATTCCATTTTAGATTTCATGGACTCAAGAAACTTCTCGGAGTTCGGTCCACACATAGCATTCCTTATCTTCACAAGATTTAGGACACTGGTCTTTGGATAGACACACACCATGAGACATTGGTAAGAATCCTTTCTTGTACTCAAGCATGTTAAATCATTTCAACACATTCTCAGTATATGTATTTTGGGTCAAACCAAACAACTATTTTGATCTATCTCTATAGATCTTAATACCAAGTATTTAAGTCACTTCACCCAAGTCTTTTATAGAAAAGTAGTTCCCTAGGTTGTTCTTAACAACTTGTAGGGTTGGTTTGTCATTCCTGATCAACAGTATGTCATCTTCATACAATATCAGGAAGACAATAATACTCCAACTAATTCTCTTATAAACACACGGTTCATCCTCATTGTTGATAAAACCAAAATCTTTGATCTTTTCATAAAAATGAAGATTCCATCTACGAGGCATGCATATTTTAGTGGCTTCACCTAGAGATACAAAATCCTCGTGTTGTGTCATATACACTTCCTTAAGGAGGTTTACATTTAGGAAATCCTTTTTGACATCCATCAGCCAGATCTCGTATTCATAATACGCAGCAATACCAAGCAGAATTTTGATGGAATTAACTATAACAATAGGGGAAAATGTCTCATCATAGTCAACACCATGAATTTGCTTGAAACCTTTACCACTAATTGTCCTTTAAATGTCTGTACATTCCCATCCTTGTTGTTCTTCTTCTTAAAGACCCACTTGCATAATATGGGTCGTACCCCTTCAGGTGGTTCCACCAAGGTCCAAACTTGGTTTGCATGCATGGATTCCATTTTAGATTTCATGGACTCAAGAAACTTCTCGGAGTTCGGTCCACACATAGCCTCTTGGTAGGTTGCTGGCTCATCATCATGATCCTTAAGAAACACAATACCTATTTGAGACACGAGAAATCCATATCTCCCGGGCTCAAACCTTGGTATACCAAATCTATGTAGAACTTGTGTTTCTTGAGCAGGCTCTCCAGCTACAACAACTTGTAGTACTTGCTCAGGTTCCAATTCCAGTTCATTAACAGTTTGTGGTTCGTGAACTTCTTCGAGTTCTACCATAGTAGTCTTTCTACTTAAGAACACTTTCTAAAGAAATACACCAGTCCTCGCAACAAACACTTTGCCCTTAGATGATAGGTATAAATAGTACCCTTTAGTTTCTTTAGGATAACCACACAAGATAATATTTATCTAACTTGGGTTCCATCTTGTCAGAAATTTGACATCTCACGTTTGCCTCACGACCCCAAATCTTAATGAAAGACATACTAGAACACTTCCTAGTCCATATCTCATATGATGTCTTTAGAACTGCTTTCGTTGGAGTACGATTTAGTGTAAAAGCAGCAGTTTCTAGAGCAAAACCACAAAAGGAAACAAGCAGATCTGAATGACTCCTCATCGACCATACCATGTCTAGCAGAGGACCATTCCTCTGCTCAGACACACCATTATACTGCGACGTTCTGGGTGGAGTGAGCTGTGATATAATGCCACACTCATTTATATGATCATGAAACTCATGACTCAGGTGCTCGCCACCTCGATCCGATCAGAGTGCTTTAACCCTCTTACCCAATAGGTTCTCAACTTCATTCTTAAACTCTTTGAACTTTTCAAAGGTCACGGATTTGCACTTCATAAGATACATGTATCAGTATGTACTGAAATCATCAGAAAATATAACAAACTAGAAGTACCCACCTCTAGCCATAGAACTCATGGGTCCGCATACATCACTATGTACTATACCTAAGAGATCATCAACCCTCTAATTGAAACCAGTGAAAGTGACTTTAGTCATCTTGCCTAATAAATAGGATTTGTATTTGTCAAATGATTCATAATCAAATGAGTCAAGTAGTCCATCTTTATGGAGCTTGGATATGCGTTTCTTATTTATATGTCCCAAACGACTATGTCAATGGTACGTAGGGTTTGAGTTATTTATTTTTAGTCTTTTAGTATTTTCTATATTATAGAACTGATGGTGTAAGTTCAAAACATATAAATCATTAAACATTTGGGCTATACCATAATAAACATCGTTCTTAAATATAGAACAACAATTGTTCTTAATAATAAAAGAAAATCCAATCATGTACAAACATGAAAAAGATAGAATTTTTCTCGTTATGGAGGGAATATAATAACAATTATATAGTTCTATTACAAGCCCACTAGGTAAAGAAAGACGACAAACTCCTATGGCAATAGCAACAACTCTTGCTCCATTGCCAACATGCAGGTCCACCTCCCCTTTACTCAACAATCTTCTCATTTCTAGTTCCTACACATTTATACAAATGTGAGAACCGCATCTGTTATCCAATACCCAAGATGAAGGAGCAGAAAGGTTATTCTCTATTACATAAATACTAGAAGCGGAAGTCATACCTCCCTTCATTTTATGTAGGCCCTCAATATAAGAAGGCCAGTTCCTCCTCCAATGACCAGCCATGCCACAGTGGTGGCATTTCCCTTCTTTCGCCAAGCCTTTATTTTTCAGTGTTGAAGTCTTGGGCTCAAGAGATGACTTAGGTCCAAACTTCGTCTTCTTGAAACCATTGGACATGCCCATGCCTTTATGAACCATCAGTATAGGCCTAGCAAGCTTGACCTTCTTCATATTACTTTTCGCAGTTCTTAACAAGCCTAGGAGCTCGGGCAGTGTCTTATCTATTTCATTCATATTATAGGTCAAGATGAACTTCTCATAACTGTCTGGTAATGATTATATGATTAGGTCTGTAGCAAACTCTTGGCCAAGAGGAAAGCCTAACCTTTTAAGGTTCCTTATATACCCAATCATCTTGAGTATGCGAGTCCCTACAAGGTCACGAGCTCCCATCTTACTTTGAAATAATGCCTTGGTGACGTCAAACTTCTCTTGGCGAGCCTACCCTTGAAACATATTCTTGAGATGCTCGTCAATTTCTTTGCAACCCATGTTCTCATGTTGCTTCTGAAGCTTAGAGTTCATGGTTGACAACATGAGGCATTCAACATCAAAGGAGACATCTTGATACTTATTGTAAGCATCTTTATCAGATCGGGGCGCATTCCCGACTGCCTCATTAGGGGATTCCTCTTCCAAAACATAGAGCTTAATCTCTTGCCTGAGAACAATTCTCAAGTTTCTGTACCAGTCCAAATAGTTAGTCCCACTCTGTTTATCCTTCTCAAGAATGGCCCTAAGGGACAAGGTGGAATGAGATCTACATGCCATGGAAATTCTATAAGGATTTAGCAAAGAAAAATTCAGTACGACATTTCAAAATACATTGCTATTTCAGAATACATTTCAAAATGCATTTTGTCCGCTGGTCGGGCCAGAGGGGATCTTACTTGCGGAAGACGTCCACGCAGTGCTCCTTAAGGGTTAACGACCCTCTCAACTAAGCACTAGTTGGCCCCTTGCTCGTCTTGAATCACAATATTCACATCTCATCAAAGAGTTTAGCAGAAGCATTAATAGGGATCCACAACAAATATATATAACAATATATATTTAAAAGGAAATGCAAAAGGCGACAACCATTATTTAAACACGAAGCCCGTAGGCTATATAGTACTACAACTAACAGCTCCTCTCTCTCTCTCTCTCTCTCAACTTTACTTGCTAGTACTCATGTCTCGAAACTCTAGAGATGACGGGGGTGTCTCTGCTCGAGTAGTCCTATCGGTTGGCGTATCATCTTGTAGCAGCTAGTCACTACGGTGCTCCATCTCCTGTGAATGGTTATTAAAATAACCGTTAGTCATAGAGCTAAGTGGAAACAAATCTTCTCCCTGGATCCATATCCTGGGGACAATCTCATGCACACAATAAAGTAGATATCCGAAGCATGAGAGATTTGGTATAATATTTCATGAATAAGGTAGGAGCAACCAAAAAGAGGCACAACATGGTATAACTGGACTAACAGCAGTAATATACGTCAGTTATAATTTAGGCTCCACTAGCACAATAACATAACAAGTGTTCACAACCCGTGCAAACATTGCATGTATTCATAGTCGCGTACACATTGCATGCATTCACATCCACGCACGCTTCGCAGGCATTCATAGTCGTGTACACATCATAGAATTCACAGTCGCGC
Organism: Platanthera guangdongensis; assembly: GCA_039583875.1. Classification (NCBI taxonomy): domain Eukaryota; kingdom Viridiplantae; phylum Streptophyta; class Magnoliopsida; order Asparagales; family Orchidaceae; genus Platanthera; species Platanthera guangdongensis. The sequence goes on from CM077157.1 coordinate 75,099,856, forward strand.
ATAACACCCTATAACGAAAGAGTCTGGACAGCTTCTTTTCAAGCAGGGTAGCGAGCCCCACGGGCCTCACCGATGTGGCCGCCGGTGATAATGGTCAGTCTTGCTACTTTTAGGGGTGGTCGTACCGCACAACCCGGACCCTAGTGTACAATTCCGTGTACTCTTGGATGTGATCGACATCCGACAAATCAACATTTTGGGAGACTATCGGAGGAAACCCTATGGGGAAAACATAACGACCGGTCACCCATGGTACTCATCTCCCTATCGCCTTGAGTTATCGAACTTCTCATACCGGTATAAATAGTCTGAGGAAGTGACTGACCTGCCATTATTTACCTCAAGCAATTTACAAGAAAATAACTAAAAATAGTTTTGTTAGCATGCACCAGGTCTACAACGTCTTGCCCTACTATGCTTTAAATAATTAGAGCAAATGACACTTGACTCGACTTTCGACAAGGAGCGTGGGAGCACTTTATTTGGGGCTAACTTATGAGGAACATCTCAACTCCTGTTATCCCCAACTAAGGCTCAACCTATCAAATCACTGCCCGTCAGGGCAGGACCAGTGCTTAAAATAGTAAATTACAGAAATAAAAGTGCGTAATAAAAGTTGTTGTTAATATAAGTTGCATAATTGAAATGCTATAAAGAAATAGGACCAGTAGTACACTAGAGTGGTACTGAACTGAAAGTAAGTACTGAAAGGAACTGGACCAGTACGAGACTAGAATAATACTTAAAACAAATGAACTAAACTGAAAGTAAATAACCTGGACCAGTACGATATTGTAGTGCTGAAAAGAAAGTACTGAACTGAAATGAATAAATGAACTGGACCAGTACGAGACTGGAATAAAATAAAGAAAATGGTTAGTATACCAATCACTCCATTCAAAAGACTTCAGTTCTATCCTCGTTTTTAGGAGGCATGTTCAGTTCCATCTTCATTCTCAAGAGGCATGATTCAGTTCCATCTCCGTTCTCAAGAGTATTAGTTTAGTTCCATCTCCATTCTTAGTAGGTTTCTTTGGGTTTCACCAATTATTAAGATCTAATAACAATTCAGTTGCGCCCTTTTTATTAACGGATGAATCAGATCAGGGGAAGCTTATTATTAGTTACATTTTTATTATTCATCAGACAATAAATATCAATTCGATTTCTTGCGTCAGATCCAATCCGAGAATCTCGTTAGAGTGCATATTTTTCCTTGAATTTTAACCTCAAAAATCATTTTTAACATATGAGGGAAATTCTTTACCCAGAACGAGGTTGTGGATTATTTTTCTCGAAACTCATACTTTCATCTTCCGAGTTTACCCAAAATGCTCGAGAGAAAATGAGGCGGTCAGTGGTTTTGCAAAAACCTTGAAATACTCAGAGCTAGAAATCTTGCCTCAATAAATCTCGTCGACTAATCAATTGAACTTAATATTCAGTAAATAAAGTGGTTACACACTTCGATTTTAATTTTCGAAGAATTTGAGCGCATAAATTTCCGAGCGTGACCGTAAGTTCCAAGAAATTGGGAAATCTTCAACTTTTATCCCAAGATTCCCAAATTTTAATAAAACCTATAAGAGGGCAAAAAAAGTGCCTAGTATATTTTCTAAAATTTTCCGAGCAATTTTGGGCCTCTAAATTGGCCAAATAATTCTTATTTAGGCTTTTAAAAATAACAAATTTACTCCAAAAATTCCCAAATTTTTTGTGGAGGTTGCCCTCATCTAGGAGAACAATTTTCATGCTGAAAACTTTTTCACCAGGTATCTATTGTACCCTCGAGAAAATAAAAACCCATTTTAATTGTAATATTCATAAATATTATAAAAATTATAATTTTTATATCACTTCTCCCCCACCGCCTGTATCGGAAAAACTGCCCTTATGGGTCTTCTCCGTCGTCGGTCGGCCGCTTGATGGCCATGACTCCACCACCGGCCTACTCCGCGTGGGTGGGCGCTCCCTCTAGCGTTGGTCCGGCGGCCTGCCAGAGCTATTTTTTATTTTGAATGGAGGGGAGGGGTTGACGGCAGTGGCACTCCGGCCGCTGGAGCTTGCATGCAACTCGTCTAGAAAAAGGGGAGGTGGGAGAGCAGAAGCTTTCCACCTTATTTGGGGTCTCTGGCGGCCTCCAACAAGATCGACCATTAGATGCGGCAAGGTGGTGGTGAGCTCATGTAGGAGGATTCCAGCGAGGTTGGGGCTTGACCAGAGTTTTGATGGGTTCGATTGGGGCTGGGGAGAGGAGTGATTCTCCACTGAAGCCTTGGGGGGGTATATAGAATGAGAAACAAATCCCCTCCTCCCCTTATTCTTCTTGGCCACAACATCTAGAGGAAGAAGATGAGTTGGGGCGAACCTAACCATGGTAAGGTGAAGGTCGGGTGATGTGGCTGCATACTACTAGTTGGTCGTTCCCCCTAGTGGATAGGATATGGGTTGACCTATTTAGCAATGTGAAAAGCCTAGTTTTTGGCCAATGGGGGGAGAGAGAAGTTGGGCTTGGATCACTTCTTAACCTTAATAGCAGCCATCATGCAAGACCAAGTTATGGACAAAAAAATGAGCCCATGGTGAGCTTCTTAAGGAGGGAGAGATGGAGAGAGAAATGGGCTTTTGGGGGGAGTTTGACCAAAAGTCAACCATAGGTGGGTCTCCCCAAGCGGTCATAGTCAAAATAGGACGAAGTCATCGGGGGTCGGTTCAAAGTTGGGGTATCATGTCACGATTGGTGTGTGCACACTTTTCGGTGCACGATTGAGCTTGGTTTGACCAACCGTCATCAAAACTAACTGGGACAAATTCCGTTGACTTTGTATTGACCATATGAATCTAATGCCACTGACCAGGGTTGAATCAGAGTTCATTTACTAAATATTCAAAATTTGCGGGTCGCGGCGCGCTAAATGATCAAAACGCTCATAATCATCGTTAGACTTTGAATCGTGACGTAATGATTTCTGATGCATTTGTATCGACTATACAAAGCCATTGGAACTGACAGAACTCAGATCGAAGTTCTCTAGGTTGATATTCAAAAATCTCGTTTTCGCGACGTTCTATGAGAAATGACCATATCCACAATATGACCTCGAAATTCAACGGAACGAGTTCCAATGCAATCGTATTGACTACATGAGGCCACAGGAGCTGAAAGTACTCAAATAAGAGTTCTCTAACTCGATATTCAAAAATTACGTTTTCACGACGTTCTATGAAGAACGACCATGTCCACAATATTGCATCGAAATTCAACGGAACGATTTCCAATGCACTCGTATTGACTATATCAGGCCACATGAACTGAAAGAACTCAAATCAGAGTTCCCTAGCTCGATATTCAAAAATCTCGTTTTAGCGAAGTTCTACGAGGAATGGCTATATCCACCATATGACCTCGAAATTCAACGGAATGAGTTCCAACACACTCGTATTGACTATACAAGACCACATGAACTAACAAAACTCAAATCAGAGTTCTCTAGCTCGATAGCCCCGTCTAGGGTTACCTCCTACCTTATTATGGGCCATGGGTAGAGGTTCAGGTCACTTTTATTGGGCCCATTAGGGTTCCGGTGGCCCAATAAAAGTCTGGTTGTCACAATCCAATAAAAATAACATAACTGGGGGAAAGAGCTCTGGGTTCTTTCCTTAGATGAGTGCTTCGGGTTCCCATGTAAACTCGTCTCGTCCGCAATTTGATCACAAAATCTTGACCACTGGAATGGTCTTGTTGCGCAGTTCCTTTACTTTATAATCTACTATGCTGACCGGTTCAAGCTGGACGGATCTATCTGACTACAGCTGTTCTGGCGGTGTAGTAAGGTGTTGTTCTGGTAACCAGATGACTTTCCTCAGAGTTGAGACATGGAATACATCGTGAAGATTTCCAAATTTCGAGGGCAGGGCTAATCGATAGACAATAGGACCAACACGCTCTATCACCTGATAGGGGACTACATAGCGAGAATCTAGTTTCTTTTGCTTCCTTAATCGGGAGATACCATGCATGGGCTTGATTTTCAAAAACACCATTTCTCCGACATTAAACTCCACCAGTCGATGTCGTGCATCATAATATTTGGTTTGTCGGGTCTGTGCTTCCCACATTCGCTCCTAGTTTAGCCGTCGCTTTTATGGTATCATCAATATAAGCCACTACTAAGGCTTCTGGGACCTCATCTTGAACCCAAGTCAACGGAGTTCGGTAAAGCCTTTCATACAATGCATCGTATGGTGCCATCTTAATGCTGGCCTAATAACGGTTACTATAAGAAAACTAGACTAAAGAAAACAATATTTCCCATGGATCTCTGTGCTCTACTATGCAAAGTCGGAGTAGATCCTCCATCGCCTAGTTCATCCTTTCTTTCAATCCATTTGTTTGTGGGTGGTGCTAAATGCAAACTTGGCCCCAAGTATGCTTGCACCTGCCTCCACTCCTTGGATGTGAAACATCCATCACGACCCGACACTATGGACTTCGGCACTCTGTGGAATTAGACTACTTTCTCTATGAACAACTTGGCCAGAATGTCAACTCCATCACCCTGTCAGTTTGGAATGAACCATGCTACCTTGTTAAGTCAAAGCACGATAGCCCATAAAGAGTTGTTTCAAGCACAGGATCGAGGTAAGCTATGGACAATGTCCATGGAAATATCCTCAAATTTCCATCCTAGTATCGACAGGGGCTGTAATAGGCCTCCTGGATTGCGACATTTAGCTTTAACCTTTTGGCAGACCTGGCATTGTGCCACGAAGTTGGTGACTTCTCTTTTCATTCTAGGCCAGTAAATGGTCATGCGCAGATCAACATACATCTTAACCACACAAGGGTGAATAGAATACCTCGACTGTTGTGCTTATCGAAGAATCTCATCTCAGATTCCTTCGGTAGAGGGAATAAATATGCAATGCCTGAACTGCAAGATTCTATTATGTAGATTGAACTCCTCTTATTATCCATCTTGTAGGGACTGAATGATCGGGACCACTTCTTGATCGACCTTCTGGGCCTCTACGAGCAACAAGAGTAATTTCCAAGTCTAACGCAGACTAAAACAATTCCATTGATATCTGCTCCATCCAGCTCCCAGCTATCGATGGTTGTACGCTCAACACATTAGCAACTTTATTAGGCTACTCGGGGTGGTACTGGAGTGCAAAATCATAATCACACAAAAGTTCCAACCATCAGCACTACCGAATGTTCAACTCTTCTTGATTAAATATGTATTTGAGTCTCTTATGGTCGGAGAAGATCTCGCATCTTACTCAATGCAAATAATGTCTCCAGATCTATAGGTCGAAAATAAATACACCCAAATCTAGATCATGGGTTACGTAATATAGCTTGTGCAGCTTTAGTTGGAGTGGCGCACATGTTACTACCAAGCCATGCTGCATTACAATAACTCCCAATCCTTTTCGGGAGGCATCAGCATAGATCTGGAATCCTTCAATTCCCGAGGGGATCGTAAGTATTGGGGTAGAAGTTTGTCGCTTCTTTAACTCAATTAATGCAGCCTCACATTCCGGCGTCCATCGAAATGTATCCATCTTGTAAGAGTTGTAAGGGATAACACAATCTTGAAATATTTTTCCACGAATTTCCTGTAATACCCGGCAAGACCAAGGAAGCTTCGTATATCTATTGGCATCTTAAGCGGCGGCCAGCTTTGAACTGCCTAGAGCTTCGCCTGATCCACTGTTACCCATGTTGATGCACGAAATTGGAACCACTTGATAAACGGTGTTTGAACTAGTGGGGATGACGAAGGAGGTTGATGAGGAACTGTCGATCAATCAGTTACTTTAACGGTTAGGGATTATCGGTTGATGTCGAGAGAGGAGGAGATGAGAAGAAGAGAGGAAGAGGGTCCACTGGCAGCAGCAACAGCAAGAATTCTCCACCACAACTTAAGTACCACTCCTGCAACGGGTTTTCCTTTGATTATGAATCAGTGTGACAGCTCGAGTTGCTCCTTTACATGAAAAAAATAAAGGGTAAAAGGGGAAGCTAGCGGCTAGAAGGAAGAGGTTTCCAGAGGCCGCGTGGGCTGAACAAACAGGTCGATAGAACACGCGGGTTGCTGATTCTGCAACTCGCTGCCTTAGGCCGAGCTGACTGCGCGAACAAGCACGGAAGATTGCTGAGGTCCCGCGGACAGGGGAAAGTCGATAGGTTTGTTCACATGGGTTAAGGACTGAATACGCCCGGACTGGTGGGAATGCCGTTGATCAAGCCCGACAGATAGGAAAGTTGTGGCCTCAAGGTTTGATGCGAAGGTTTTACCCGGGGGTCGTCCTCCTGAAATGAGAGGTATGGAGTATATTTATAGGCTGGAGGAGGTGAAATCCAAAACTGGGTTTGATGATATCACCCCGATGATACGGGCGAGCTGCGATCGAGTCCATGTCATGCTGCGGACTAAAGAGCAGCTCACCTATTGTTGGGAGAAGCCGATGTTGGGTAGCTGGAGATGCTTCTAGAGGACTGCGTAAAGAGTCTGCCTGGTATAAGGCAGACAGGGTGAGTGCCTCTACTGCTGGATGAGACGAGTCTGCTACCTTCTGGCGAATAGAAGGATCAGGTCGCCAATGCTGGTGGGAAGACGCATTTCTGCCACCTATTGGAATACAAGTTGAATCTGCATTGTGTTGTGCGGACTGATGAGGAGATGGCTTGTTGCTGCTGGGAGCAAGTTCGCCACCTACTGGAGGGCGACCTGGAGTCAGGTCTCCTACTAAGAAGAAGCAAGTCCACCACCCTTAGGTGGACTGAAGTTTAGTCCATGCCATACTGTGTGGACTGATGAGGAGATGGCTTGCTGCTGCTGGGAGTGAGTTCACCACCTACTGGAGGGAGACCTGGAGGCAGGTCGCCTATTAGGAAGAAGCAGTTCCACCACCCTAATGTGGACTGAAGTTGAGTCTGCGCCAAGCGGTGCGGACTTGATGAGGATATGGCTTTTTGTTGCTGTGAGCGAGTTCGCCACCTGCTGGAGGGCAACCTGGATGCAGGCCACCTACTAGGAAAAGGTAGGTCCACCACCCTAAGGTGCACTAAAGTTGAGTCCACGCCATGCTGTGCATACTGATGGGGTGATGGCTTGCTGCTGCTGGGAGCGAGTTTGCCACATGCTGGAGGGTGACCTGGAGGAAGGTCGCCTACTAGGAAGAAGCAGGTCCACCACCCTAAGGTTGACTGAAGTTGAGTCCGCGCCATGCTATGCAGACTGATGAGGAGATGGCTTACTGCTGCTGGGAGCGAGTTCGTCACCTGATTGAGGGGGTCCTGGAGGCAGGTCGCCTTCTGTCCTTCATTTGTTGACGGACTAAGACCGAGTCTGCCACCTTTGGGTGAGCAAGGATTGAATCTGCCTTCTACTAGCGTGTAACATCCCTCAAACTTCGAGACCCCTAGGAGTGGTTTTGTCATGACCAGGACATGACAAAATCCTAAGATGCCCTAGAAGACCAAATGAACTTAGGCATGAAGATGAAAACTACCTTGGGCTGCAAATAGTAATTTTCAATTACCCACCATAGGGCTTTACTTTTGGGTTTCAACTTGACTCCATGACTCCAACATAACACCCCTAACCCTTATGAGGACCTTGGGTTACCAAGGACCCATTGGGGTCAACCAAAGAGACTAAGCTGACAAAGTTAACCCTAGCCCCAAAATGGTCAAAGTGCCCTAAGTAATTGGTCATGTGGCCTCCAAGTTGCCAAGCTAAACGTATCCAACCCTTCCTAGACCTTAGGGGAGGCCAATGGGTCACCAAGGGCCCATTGGGGTCAACCCAAAAGGTCATTTTGACCAAAGTCAACTCAATCAAGTTTTAGGTCAAACTAGCTCAAGTTGACCTAACCTAGCCCAATCCATTTGGGCTAAGCCCAATTGAGGTGCTCCACTAGCCTAATGAGGTCTAGAATTACCCAAAATACCACTCATATTATGTAAGTGGTGAGTAGGAGAGAGAAAACTCAATTTCTCCCAATTTTGAGGAGAGAGAAAGAGGAGAGAGAAGGCCATTAATGGCCATGGGAGACCAAGAGTTCTTCTCCTCACCACCAAAGGCTGGGTACATTCTCACCTCATCAATTTAGAGGATTTTAACATTCATGGCCGACCCCCTAGGTTGTTGCATTCACTGAATTTTTAGTTGGCCGAAAATGGCTTTCAAGGCCGTTAATGGCAATTGATGCCATTACCCCTCTCCTCTCCCCCAATTGCTTCTTTTAAAAGCTTCATTGGACTCAGAGGAGTCTTTTCCTTCACTTACCAGCAGAACTTGTATCCTTTGGTAGTGCTGTTACAGATCACCGAGCGGCGCCACCACCGTCCATGGCAACCCGACGATCGGACTGACTCCAGCTCTTCCAAAAGGTCCTGTCTCTCTCTCCTTATCCAGTGGATAGATCCACTGCTATCGGCGGATTGATTCGAGTCCAAACGGCTCTAGATCTGGCTTTCCAAGGGACTCGATTTTGAGCTTTAAATTCCAATCACCACTCACTGTTCCGGAGACCTCCGGCCGGCCAACCACCGCGAATCGCCAGCCACTACCTAAAAGAAGTTGGTGGTTGTTTAGACCGGCAGGGAAGAGGCGCGGGTGGACGGGAAATCACGGCTAAACATCGCCCAGGATGAGCCAATCCTGGCCGTTGGCGCGCTGGGGAAGACAATAGGATCCTGTCGGTTATGCATTAAGATTCATGCCACCATCTTTATTAACACCAAGGTAGTTTTCAAATAGTAATTTTCAATTAGGCACACCACTACTTCCTGCTACTCCTTTCACAGGCACAACCCCACAATTATCACAAGTGTCAAGGGTATTTTCCTGACTTACCACGCCAGTACTTCCTGCAACTCCCCTTCACATGTACCACCCATGACCATCAAGCATTACAAAGGGTATTTCCTGGGCACACTAGTACTTCCTGCTACTCCCCTTCACAGGTAGAACCCAATAGCACAAGCATCACAAGGGTATTTTCCTGGACTACCAGTCCAGTACTTCCTGCTACTGCCCTTCGCATGTCTAACTCGTCGACTCCTTAAACTACACATTTATCACGGAGTCTTCTCCGGTGCGTATATGCAACATCACCAATCCATATCAACCTGTCCAGATGGGCTTCACACAGCATGCCTATTCCGTACTCCTTTTTCGGATCTATATGCCAAATGATTCGGGATTCCATGAATCAACCCAAGAGACTCCCATAACAATCCACCCTCTGGTGGGGGAATCATATGCACATACTAGAAAGGAAGCCTTCACATGGCTAGGAAGAAAAGTCATTACCCTCGAAGACCGCTTCGACGCCATGAGCTCCTAACTGACTGAAATGAATCGCAACGTCTTTTCCTCCGCAACGCTGGCCTCGGATCTCTCGTCGGAACTCCTCAACACCACCGATGGTCGGTTCTCCTTCCTCCTGCTCCTTTTTCCTCTCTTTCTCTCTCTAGGATTTTAAAAAGATGAAGGACAAAATGAAAATGAGAACGTCCTTCTCATCCACGGCCTTAAGGAATCAGGGAGGCACCTCAGCCATCAGATCCTAGCTGAAGATTTGGATAGCCATGATTTTGCCACAAAATCACATTTTTGCCTAAGACGGACTGTGACACGCCCGTGTCCTAGGCCGTGTGCCTCAAGCGGTGCTCAACCGACTTATCCAGTCCAGTGACACGCCCATGTGACACGCCCGTGTAACGGGCTGTGTCACCTGACACGCCTTTAGACACGCTCATGTCTATGGCCGTGTTCTTCAGGCTGCACAAAATCGAGATCAACTCGAGAGGGACACGACCTGTTTTATGCCCGTGTCCTAGGTCGTATGGCCATACACGGCACTAGACACGCCCCAGCTCAACTTCATCGAGCTGAAATTCATCAACTCGCGAGGACACGCCCTGTGACACGCCCGTGTCACAGGCCGTGTTCTCTGCACTCGACAATCGTCGACCGAATCATCTTCGTCTACCTGAAATTCATTGAACCGCGAGGACGAGCCATGTAACACGCCCGTGTCATAGGCCGTGTACTCTACACTTGACAATCGTCGACCATATTTTGTCGACTACTCGTCGACTGCGCACCCAATAAGTACATTCCCTAGGACACGCCCGTGTCCCAGGCCGTGTCACCCAATTTTACCAAATTCTGGGCTTTGGGGTGTTACAAAAGCTGTCAACCCAAACAGAGAAATCATATTCAGACAGCCTTCTGGAAGTTCTGATATAGGAAACCCGGAAAAGGAAAAGCTGAAGAAAAAACATTAAACATTCTGCTTAATTTTTTATATAGATTTTGAACTCTTAATGTTATTTCACAAAGCTACATTGTAAATATCTGCTGCAAGTTTTAAGTTTTTCTGCCAGATATATTTTTTTTCTTTTGCTTTGTGAATATTTTTTTGTTTGGATTGGTGACCTCACCCAAATAGGGGGAGATTGTTGGATCCCTAGTTTGATTTGAGATAGGTCCACTATCTAGCATAATTGACCCAACATGTATAGCCAGGGTCATGTCTGTGTTCTAGAGTTTAGCCTAAGTCCTTAGAAACAACCACACATGGACCAGCCAACAGAAGACTGTAGAAGACTCAGACATAGAAGAAAATCAAGTTCAGGAAAGTGAGTTTGACGTTCATCGAACTCAACTCGACGAAAGTCGTGCTCCGCTCGACGAACTCAGAGCAAATTCTCTGAGTTGAGCTCGATGATATTCGATCTCAGGTCGAGAAATTCTGGGGGATCAACTTCAACACATTAAGTCCAGAATCCTTTCTCCGAACTCAGGTAGACGAAGTTTCATTATCAGCTCGACGAACTTAGAGCACAAAAATGGGAAGTTCTTCACAGAAAATAGTTAGCTGATCTCAGGTCGATGAACTTAGTTCTCAGGTCAACGAATAAGGATTCCCAGGTCGACGAACAAGATTTCTCAGCTCGACGAACTCTGCACTCAGGTCGACGAAATCTGTTCTCTACTCGATGATTGTTGTGCAGTTATAGACTTAGAATTTTCCACTCTTTTTGTCCTTATTCTATTGTAGTAATTCCTGAATAATCAATTCTTATATTCTCTGGAAATAGCCGTTATTGGCAGCATTGATTATGGTATTCATCAAGATTATTACTTGCCGTTTTGTTTTAATAGGACAATTGGGGAAATCCTTTTATGCAATTTTCTCTCCAGCCAGATTTTCATTCTCCAGGCAGTCAGCATTCAATGCAGATAATTCAAATTTAAAGGAGAAATTAGACAGAGACATAGAAAAGACATTCTTCTCTTTCAGTCGACAACACACAACAGATAACAAGGATAGCAGAACACAAAAAGAAAGACAGGCACTAGAAATTATTCAAAAAAAAGGCTATGTCTGTCTTCATCATGGGTTCTTCCTCCAAGAAGCTGAAAAGAGACAATTAACTTCTATCTGTCGACAACTTTCTAGAGATCTTTTCAAGAAGACCTACTCACCCTGCAAAGCTTCTACTCTTCCTGAACAAATCTTCATCTCAGGGGAACTTTGACAACATCAAGATCCACTAGTCTTGTCAGTTGTTTTAAGAAAGAGAAGACACCATAACTCTCTCACCCCCTCTCTGTACAAAGGGTTCTTTAACTCCCTCCAAAAGTTATTCCTTGGTTGCAAGTCTCCTGATCAAAAGACTTGAGTTGGTTTTTGAGCACCTGATCAAAAGCTCATTGGTGGCAGTCACCTGATCAAAACTTGTAGTGGATTCCTACCAGGGTGGTAGAAGAGTGGATATACCCAGGTTGGGGAACAACTATAAAAATTCTTGTGTTGTCTGATTGCCCTTTTCTTTTTATTCTTGATGTGCCTATGATAGATTAGGTTATATGTGCTGTGTTAGAATAGCTTAATTTAGGATAACTGTTATCTTACTATTAATCTGATACCTCTCAACTCATTACTCTGATATTATTTCTTAAGCAGTAAAAAGATTTTTTATTACTCTATTCACCACCCCCCCCCCTCTAGAGTAAATCAGGTTTAACCCTCACTTTCATGCATGTGCATAAAAGTAAATTTATGGCGGGTCATGCGGTACTGGTCCAATCATCACACCGATGGTAATACGGTGACTCTAGCGAGGTGTGATGCTTTGAGGGGCCAGTGGGTTGTTTTATACTGCCGTCTGGAGGACGATCCCCAAAAATGCACACTCGACCAAAAAGACTGGTAGGTAGCTGAAAATAGTACGCAGAGACTGTAGAGTGCACCTAGGACGTGTACATGGTGTATGGGAGGTCTAGGTCTGGTAGTTTATATACCCGCCTAGGAGTGGGGACGCCCGCTCCACTGCTGTCGTAGCCACAACTGTGGTGCTAGAGAGTGATGCTAGCTCCAAAAAGCGGGAACTAAAGGTCTGTGATCACAGAGTCACGTGTGTGAGTTGCACTTGCATGGATCATAAAATGCATGCATATCATGCATTCATAACTAGGTCATCAGCACCATATGATACTATAAATTAGTATGAACTCTTTTATATGATAAGTTATATTTGGAAACCTTAACTTATAAGTTTGTACGAGTATTCATATAAGTTAAGGTACTTCTGTGATGGTAATTTAGTAATAGCATATTCTACTTGTCGTTCTTTACTCTGTTTTACTTGCAATACCTTGTTTACTTGCAGTACCTTACTTACTTTTTGTACAGTTCATCATACCTTACACGTGCTATATATATAGAACTGCTAAAGTTGAAATTGATTGATACTATATATACTTGTTAGCATAGCTCCACTGTCACCTGCTTCTTTTTATACCCTTTTTTGTACTCTGCTTCATCCTCCCGCTCGGTGCCTAGGAGTTGCGGGGGCTAGGTGTGGATGAAACGGCTTAGTCTTTATGACTAACTGTCGGTTCTGACCAAATCATTTTAGGAGCTCGAGGAGATGGGTTCCAGCACGACTAGCAGGACGAGGTGACAGGACGTGAGGAGCTGATACCACCACCACCTACTACTACTACTGCAGCCCGTCGTTAGGTTGGACGAGTTTTCTGATGAGAGTTTAGCTTCTGCTTTGTTGTCGTTTTGAGAGAGAGAGATTTGATATCAAGTACAGGGCATAATCCCTTTTCGCTTTTGTTGTACATAATTTAGAGCTCGGGGCAGTGGTATTTACATTGAAGATTTGGAGGCATTAACTATAGGGGGTTCATTATGACATCTTTTCGGATCACAAAAACCTCAAGTATGTTGACACGCAGAAAGACCTGAACCTACGCAAAAGAAGATGGCTTGAATTTTTGTGCGACTATGATTACACCATGCATTATCATCCGAGGAAGGAGAACACCGTGGCAGATGCCTTGAGTAGGAGAGCCAGCACCTCAAGACCAAAGCCTCGGGTGATGTCTACAGAACTGCTGCAGATGCTAGAGTATATTTATCGGGAGTACTTGAACTCCCTGGTCCTTGAGTGTGATATACGAGAGCACATCAATATATAATAGAGGCTAAATGCAGCTTTGGAGCCAGTATTCAGGGCCCTGTAATGGGGCAGGATAGAGGATTATTTATTGCGTGATGACCTCGTTCATTTCCGTGGTCATGTTTATGTACCCGTAGGAGGTGGTATCCGGGAGTATATACTCAGAGAGGCACACTGTTCTCAGTACTCGGTGCACCCCGGTATCACCAAGATGACAGCGGATCTGCGGAGGAGCATGTATTGGCCGTGAATGAAGGGGAGATCATCTACTTAGTGACACACTACGAGACATGCCAGTGGGTAAAGACAGAGTGCAAGAGCCCAGGAGAGTTACTACAGTCACTGTCAGTGCCTGAGTGGAAGTTTGAATATATCACTATGGACTTCATGCACGGATTGTCTTGCTCCCACTCAGGGCACGATTATATTTGGATCATTGTTGATAGACTAACCAAGGTTGCCCAGTTTATACCGATCAGGAAGGATAGCTCAGTTGCTGCTTTGGCGAGGTTGTTTCTGGAGCAGGTCGTCAAGTACCACGGGGTCCCTAGGACGATTGTCTCGGATCATGATGTTCGATTAACTTCTAGGGAGTGGACAGCAGTGCAGGCGTACTTGGGTTCTCAGCTTGCTTTTAGCATCACTTTCCATCCACAGACTGACGTCCAGATAGAGCAGACCATCAGGACTATGGAGGATCTACTATGTTTGTGTATATTGGATATGGGAGGCCCTGGGAGAGACTGCTGTCACTGATTAAGTTCTCCTACCAAACAGTCACCAGACGAGCATTGGGATGACAAATTATGAGGCTCTTTACGGCAGGAAGTGTCAGACACCACTATCTTGGGTTCAGGATGAGGACCCCAGGACACTTGGATCAGAATACATAGAGGATACGAATGCTCAGATACGATTGATCAGGGATCAGATGCTGGAGGTTTAGAGTATGCAAGCTAAGCACTACGATGTGCGGTATCGGAAGGTGGAATTCCAGGTGGGGGCATAGTGTTCTTGAAGATACGTTTGATGCATGGTGTTTCTCGGGTGCGGAGGCACAAGAAGCTCGGCCCTCGATATATGGGGCCATATTTGATCTTGGAGCGGATCGACACCTTGTCTTATAGGCTGAAGCTACCGCCAGAGTTAGGGACCTTGCACGACGTCTTTCACATCTCCTTTCTATGGAGAGCTCTCCTTCGGCCAGAGCAGCATATTACCACTACAGCAGGCCCGTTAGCACCTGATAGATCAGTTCGTTTAGAGCCGGTCCGGATCGATGACACCGCGGTCCGAGTGCTGCGGAAGAAGAAGGTTCCCCTAGTGAAGGTTGTGTGGTCCAACCATGGTCGGGAGGACCACACCTGGGAGCCGAGGGATCTGATTCTAAAGCGGCACCCGGAGCTTTTTACCTCAGGTAATACTTTAATTCTGTTTAAAGTTCCTAAACTCTTATGTTTATAATCCTTGTAGACCCGAACTTAAATTTCGGGGACAAAATTGCTTTTTTTTATTTATTGCGATTTGTAACATCTCATTTCCTATTAGACCCCTCTACTTAGATTGGGTTAGGAAATGTGGTGGGGGAATGGGTTTAGGCTATGTTTGATCCAAGGAGTCAGGGTGTAGTCACATAGGACCCACTATAGGGCCTTGTTAACCCAAGTCAAACTGTTGGAACACCCAATTACTAATTTGGGTCAGGATCACTATGTCTCTAGAAAACCAATGTTTGACCTCCTGTATAGCTCAAAAGGTCAATTAGAATTGAGTCTAAGGGTTAGAAGTCTAAGTTTGGAAGCTGCCCTCAAGACCAAGACTTTTTCAGTTTGAGACTAAGTCATATCGTCGAGCTCAGCACGACGATTCGTCGAACTCCGATCGACGATCGTTTAGCTCAACTTCGACAGATCGTCGAACTCCATTCGACGATCGCTGAGCTCAACTTCCACATATCGTCGAACTCCATTCGACGATCGATGAGCTCAGTTCGACGATCTTGACACAGCTTTGGATCTCTATCTCTGAGCTCAGTTCGACGGTCTTTGAGCTCAGATCGACGATATTTTGTTGCAATATAAATCCATATCGCTGAGCTCAGTTCAACGATAGCAGAGCTCAGTTCGACGTTTTCAGATAACTTCAAGGATGTTTCAAGATTCAAATTCAAATCTGTTAAGGAGTTATTCTGCAATTAATTCAGAAGATTTTCTAGCCGTTTTCATTTATTTCTGAACCAAGTTTCAAGAGATTTTCAGGGAATATTTCTATGGACTTTCCTCCAGAAGAAATTTTTGTAATTAAGGATGCAATTAATGCAGGCCAATGACTATTCTTGACAGAGGATGTTTTTCTATTCAGTATCAGAGAATAAAAGACAAGAATTTTTGAATCTCTCTATCAGACAGACACACAGACAGACAGAAAGACAGACATCAGTAATCTTCAGAACAAGAACAAAAATATTCTGTCTCAAAGAATTCTCAAGAACACACATCCAAGGAGATCAAATTTTCTGAAATCTTCAGATCTCCCTTGTCTCAAGTGTTCAAGGCCAACATATTTCAAGACTCCAGACACCTAACATTTCAGTTGTTGTTGAAATCATCTTTTGATGGAGCTCAATTTCTGAAGGCCTATCACCCTACAGCAAAGCTTCTTTTCCTGAAGATCTCAAGGACTCAGGGGGAGCTTTGACACCATCAATCCACATAGTCTTCTCAACTGTTTGAGAAAGAGAAGACTTCCATCACTCTCTCACCCCCATCTCTATAAAGGGTTTCTCAAACTCCCTTCAAAAGTTTGAGTTTGGTTTTTGAGCACCTTGTCAAAAGCTCATTGGTGGCAAGACACCTGATCAAAAAATCTGGTTTGGTTTTTGAGCACCTTTTCAAAAGCTCATTGGTGCCCAGGATACCTGATCAACTCATCCTGCAGTGGATTCCTACCTAGGGTGGTAGAAGAGTGGATGTACCCAAGTTTAGGGGAACCACTATATTTCCTTGTATCATCTAGTTTTGCTTGTCTTTATTTTTGTTTCTGGCTGTGATTGTTCTGTGATTATCTTATGATTAGTTTAGCTCTGTGATTAGATTTATTAACTGCTTCCCTACTTACTCACATTACAATAATTGTTGTAAAAAGTTTTCAAGCACCATATACTCTATTCACCCCCGCCCTCTAGAGTATATCAGATCTAGCTGCACTTTCACAAACTAGCCCAAATTGGGGTCTTAGCTACACATTCGTCCAACCATTATACCTCCAACCCTAATAACAATCTAAGTGAACCATAAGCCATGTCATTTGGTCACCTATTGACCCAAGTTGACCCAAGTCAACCCTAACCTTAATTTGGTCAAACCCACACCTAAAGGCCCAATTAGTCCAAGTGGGGCGCCACCATGGCCCAACCCAAGTTGGGTGATACCATTGGGTCCATGACCATCAAGTGGGGCTAGCCCACTCATCATGGGACCAAGTCAATCTAAAAAGTCAACAAGTCAACTTAGGGCTTAAAGAGAGGAAATGATATGAGCCAAGCCCATTCCTAATGGACTACGCCCATGGCTCAAGGCCCATGACCAACCCAAGAGGTCAATGGCAGCCCTTAACCCCCAAAATTAGGAGAGAGAATACATGCATGGGGGTAGCTTAGGAATTTTGGAGAAAATGAGGAGAGAGGAGAGAGGGAAAGACGGGATGGAGGCCATATGGCCCTCCTTCCCTCTGCCCAAGCTCATGGTTGAGCTCCTAAGGCTCTTCTCAGCAAGATTGAGTGGAGCTCGACGATCTGACCCAAGATCGTCGAACGCAACTCCAAGATCGTCGAACAGAGGTCAGAGCTCTGGAAATATTTTCAAGGGCAAATCAAAATTCTATCCTAAGGGTCCTTCATCCCAAATCTTTAACCCTTATACTGAATGGATTATACCTCCAAGGAGATATCATCCTGAAGGAAATAAGAGTCAACCTGGGATGTCTTTTATTTCAGAATTTAAAGGTTATCAACCTAGGCCCAAGGTAAACTGGGTCAAAAACAAATGAATTATCTTATGTGCAGGTGAAGACATATCCAACATCTAACCAGCAATGGTACTTGGATAGTGGGTTCTCTAAGCACATGACAGGGAACAAGGAAAACCTCACATCCTTTAGAGCCAAGCTTGGATCCAAAGTTATCTTTGGTGATTCAAACTTTGGACAGACTAAAGGATATGGTGCAGTCCAGATTGGATCAGTAGCATTCAAGAAGTTAGCTTATGTGGAAGGACTGAAGTACAACTTAATAAGCATCAGTCAGCTGTGTGATGAAGGCTACCAGGTGACCTTTAACAAAGCCTTATGCAAAATCAAGTCATAGGACAACACAACTGTGTTTACAGGTAAAAGGAAAGGTAACATCTATCTAGTAGATTTTCTTTCAACAGATGTAGATATTTGCCTGTTCAATTCTGTTAGTAGACCAAATATTTTATGGCATAAGAGATAGGACACCTAAACCTTAGAACTATTGCTAGGCTATCCGAGGACAACCTTGTTAGAGGACTACCTTCTGGCCCCAACAAGAAGGAAGGACTCTGCAGGGCTTGTCAACTAGGCAAGCAAACTAAAAACAGCTTTAAGTCACTTAATAAGAGTGATTCACCTAGGATATTGTATCTGTTACACATGGATCTTTTTGGACCCATCACAGTACAAAGCCTAGGAGGGAAATCTTACACTTTAGTAGTTGTAGATGACTTATCTAGATTCACTTGGGTGTTCTTTCTAAGGAAGAAGTCTGATAACTTTAAGTGTCTGACAGAGTTTCTCAAATGTATACAGATTGAGTTCAATACTCACATTGCCCTGATCAGAAGTGATCATGGGACAGAGTTTGATTCTCTTCTTATGTAAGAGTTCTGTCAGAGTGAAGGGATCAGGCATACTTTCTCAGCTCGTAGAACTCCTCAACAAAATGGGGTAGCTGAAAGGAAAAATAGAACCCTTATTGAATCTGCCACTACATTGTTGTCAGTTGCTCATCTACCTTTATCCTTTTGGGCAGAGGCAGTGAACACCTCCAACTATATGCTGAATAGAAGTTTGATACATAAACTAAAGGGAAAGACTCCCTATGAATTACTCAAAGGGAGGAAACCTAAAGTTGATTATTTTAGAGTTTTTGGTTGTATTTGCTATATACATAATAATGACAAGAAATACTTAGCAAAATTTCAAGCTAAAGCTGATGAAGGAGTGTTTCTGTGATACTCCATGATCAGCAAGGCTTATAGGGTTTATAATAAATCATCTCTAAAAATTGACGAATTTGTTCATATATCATTTGATGAATCTAACATGTCTTTAAAGGAGAAGATCCCTTCTACCATAGAACCTTTGCAGGAACATTCTCTAGTTGAAGACTTGAACAAGTTACAGGTTACTCAAAAGGATGAAAGAAGTGAAGATGAAGAAAGTGTTCAACATATTGAAGAACAACTTGAACAGCCAGTTGTTGTACCACAAGAGGAGACAACAACATAGGTTGGTGAACAATCAACACCCCCTGTTGATTTAGTAACATCAAGGGACCATCCAATTTCCCAAATAATTGGAGACATCTTAGCTGGTGTGCAAACCAGAAATCAGGTCAACCAAAACGTGTTGCACACGTGCTTTCTATCTCAAATTGAACCTCAGTCCATTCAAGATGCAGAGCAAGATCCATACTGGATCATTGCAATGCAAGAGGAGTTGCATCAATTTGAAAGGAACAAAGTATGGGAACTAGTGCCAAAGCCTAAGGATCACTATATTGTTGGAACAAAGTGGGTGTTCAGAAACAAACTAGATGATCAAGGAGTAATTGTAAGGAATAAGGCAAGGCTAGTTGCTCAGGGATATTCTCAAGAAAAAGGAATAGACTATGACCCGACTTTTGCACCTGTTGCAAGATTGAAATCCATCAGAATATTTTTAGCTTATGCAGCACATAAAGGCTTCAAGGCATATCATATGGATGTCAAAAGTGCATTTCTAAATGGAGACATCAAAGAGGAAGTATATGTCAGACAACCTCCAGGTTTTATCTCTCTAACTTATCCTGATTATGTTTTTAGATTGAACAAAGCATTATATGGTCTCAAACAAGCTCCTAGAGCATGGTATGAGACCCTAGCATGCTTTCTTTTGGAAAATGGATTTATAAGGGGTAGAGTAGACCAAACTCTTTTCATTAGAACCCATAAGTCCCATACCCTACTAGTACAGATTTATGTAGACGATATTATTTTTGGTTTTACTGACTCCAAATTATGCAGAAGGTTTTCCAACCTAATGCATTCTAAATTTGAAATGAGTAGTATGGGTGAGCTATCCTTCTTCCTAGGATTGTAAGTCAAACAGCATGCTGAAGGCATCTTCATTTCTCAAACCAAGTATGCAAATAAATTGGTTAAGAAATTTGGCATGTCTGAAGCATCTTGTATGAAAACACCTATGCCTACTAATGCTGTATTGGATGCTGATGAACATGGGAAACCTGTTGATCAGACAACATATAGAGCAATGATTGGCTCTTTACTGTACCTTACATCTAGTAGACCAGATATAATGTTTGCTACATGTATATGTGCTAGGTTCCAAGTAAGCCCTAGAGAGTCTCACCTAACATTAGTAAAGAGGATTCTCAGGTATGTTAAAAGTTGTCCAAATCTAGATCTCTGGTATCCAAAAGATTCAGCATTTGATTTAACTGGATTTTCTGATGCTGATTATGCTGGATGCAGAATTGAAAGGAAAAGCACCAGTGGAACTTGCCAGTTCCTTGGTGAATGACTTGTCTCCTGGTTTTGTAAGAAACAAACTTCTGTGTCAACTTCAACTGCTGAAGCTGAATATATGGCTGCAGGCAGTTGTTGTTCACAAATCATGTGGATTCAAAACCAACTCCTAGACTATGGCTACAACTTAGAGAAGTCTAAAATCTTTTGTGATAACATCAGTGCTATTTCTATAGCTCAAAATCCAGACCTCCATAGTAGGACAAAACACATAGAGATTAGACATCATTTCTTAAGGGATAATGTTGAAAAGAATAAAATTGAACTACAATATATCCCAACTGATTTACAAAGAGGAGATATTTTCACCAAGCCCTTGGATGAAAAAAAACACACCTTCTTCCTAAATCAGTTAGGAATGTTAGATGGAGGAAGTCATAAATAATATCCAAGATTTTCAAAGTTTAAAATTGACCAAGACTAGGAAAACATCTTGATTTTTCTTAGTATCTAGAGTTTTTCTGATCTCAGAACTGCGCTCGACGATTTTCCCCTAGATCGTCGAACGGAGATAGACGATTTCTGAAATCGTCGACCTGAGTTCAGCATTTCTCAGATAGTATGAACTATCTCTTCCGGTCAGCGATCGTCGAATGGCGCTCGACGATTTTGTTCTCTGAACGATCGTCGAACAGAGCTCGACGCTTTCCAATATCGTCGAACGGAGATCGACGATGTTGAAGACTCTTCAGATTCCTTTAGAAGCCTCGATCGTCGAACTGAGTTCAACGATCTTTTCATTTCTGTGTCGAACCCTAATATAAAATTCATTTTTCGCCGTCGTTCTCCTTTGCGCTTTCGATTTCTCTGCAAGAACTTTTTTTCCCTCCAAACATTTCTGCACTTGGTCGTTTTGTTTGTTGAATATTTGCAAGTAACTATGGCTGTGTCTGTTGTTGTTCTCGCCACCATGAAATTTGATGCTGGCTTCGACATCGACATGGAATCCTTCAGCACAACATACCAGGTCTTTCAGGACATCTTGGAGTTATTCAAAGAGCAAAACCTTACTACAATCATGACTACAAGGATTAAGCTTACTTCTGATGAAATCAAAGAGTGGGTGTACACTGCCCACAATCAGGACAACAACACCATTGTTGGATCAACCTCTGGCACTCAGGTACCCTTGACTCCAGCAATTCTAACAGAGGTTTTTGAGTTAAGAACTGGTGGAGATACTGCTGATTTGTCTGGAGAAGAATTTGGTGACTTGCTTGCCAGAATGGGTCATTCTGAGGCAAACCCTAGCAATCTATTGAAAAAGATTCTTTCTGTGGAATACAGATTCCTGGCTGATGTAGTTGGGAAAGTCCTACTGGCTAAGCACTCTGCTCATGATACAATTTCCAGGTATCAGCTCTGCCTAATGGGAGCCCTAGTAGACAGGAAGAACCTAAATTGGGGAGAGGTATTCTTTGACCTCATTAAGAAGAAGATCAACAAAAGTTTTGTAAACTTTGGAAGAATTCTAGGGGTGTTTCTGTTGAATAGGTGCCCTGCATTGCTGGTCTCCTCTGGAATCCACATTAATGCATCCAAGAGACTGTCCCGTGCCCTTTTTGGTAAATGGGACAGACAGATCATCAAGCCCAGCAGGCCCTCCTCCAGCACACCTTCAGGCACCAGCACTCTCAGAGTCACTTCCCCACAGGTCTCTGCCCCTGCAGATGACCTGCCTGCTTATGCCTCTCCTCCTCCTCCTCCAATTCCATCTCTTCCCATTCCATCTACCATTCCAACTCCATCCACCATCATCATCTCCAGCCCCTCTCCAACATCTAAACCATCTCCAATCCCTACTCTTCCAACCACAGAAGACCACTTCCATCCATTATTCACCTACCCTCCAACATACATTGCCACTTCATCACCCTCCAATCCATCCTTCAACCTCCTTGATGATTCCTTTATGGATGACTCACCATCCTCTCCTCCTAAGCTACCCTCATCCTCAACATCCTATCAAGCTCTTCTGCAAGACATCATTGACCAACCCACCTTCACCCCATCTATCTCCATCCCACTGTCCTCCATATCCACCTTATCCACACCTCAACCATCCCTGCCTCACTACTCCAGCTCTCCACTACCATCAACAACAGCTACTCCTCCATCCTCTACCTCTGCTCTAGTCACTACTGAGCAAGTAGACATTCCAGCCCTTACTGACAGGCTGTATGAATTGCTAGCCCCCAGGCTATCTCTTCATTTGGAGACCTCCTTGGCTCCATTACTCCTGTCAGTGGCAGCCCTTTCTGCCAGGCTCTCCTCTCTCTTCCCTCAGGCAGCCCCTTCAGTAGTGTGCCTTGATCCAGCCATGTCTGAATCTAGGCAGGGGGAGATGCCCTATGAAGTGAGTCTGCCTGCTACTGCTCTTGCTATTTCAGTGAGCATGCCTGCTGCTGTTTCTTCAGTTCTTGAATCTGCTACTGCTGCTGCTGATGTGTTTCAAGCTTCAGTTCAACCTCCTGCTGCAGTCTTTGCAATAGAGCTCAGGTCTTTGCTCTCAAATTTTGATTCTATATATTTCAGATGTCTGCCAGAGACAATTGCTATCCAGCCCCCAGAGGATCTGTCCAATGCCCTTGTGCCATTCTCTTGCTGTGACCCCAGCATCATCACCTCATTTGTCCACTCAGTTTATGCTGCTGCTAATTCTGCTGAAAGCATTGCTGTTGTTTCTGATGTTGCTGCCCCTCCTGCTGCTGAAAGTTTTGATACTGCTGCTGATCCTTCTGTTAGTGCTGATGAGCCAATTTCTAAGGAAATCCTTATGACAGAGGCACATGAGTTTGAGCTTTCTGTATTTTCTGCTCATATTTCTACTGCTGATATTGCTATTAGTGAAACTGTTGCTGCTGCTGTTGTTACTTCTCCAGAACCTGTAGTATCTGTTGTTGTTGTTACTATTTCTATTTCAACTGCCACACCTTCTGTATCTGCTTCAATCCAGCTCAAAAAAGGTTTGATGAAGAAGATTGATGCCCTGTATGATGATCAGAGTTCTGAAAGTGATGAGTTCAGAACAGATTCTGATGATTCTTCTGCTACCATTGCCAGGAAAAGAAAGGCAAGGAGCAAAGCCATGAAGAGAGTACCTCCTGCCAAGGTCAAAGATAACAATGATATACCATACTATATTCTTCATGATTGCCCCATCACTGAGCACTGGATGCAGTACTCAAAGAACCAACTCAAAGCAATGAAAAAGAAAAGGAAATATGAAAAGGGCTCTTCTCAACTCCAACATTCTCATCCTCCTCCACCACCTCCTCCTGATGTAGGTGCAGGTGGAAGTTCTGCTGCTCAACCCCCTGCTAGAAGTCAAACCCCCTATCAGCCACATGCTAGATCCTACCATAGGGGAAGCCAATCCAGGGGTTCTCAATCCAGGAGAGGAGGATACAGAGGCAATCAAAGAGAAGTCCAGGTTTACTCTAAAGGATACTCAAGGCAACATCCATACTCCAGGGAAGGACAAATTTCATCTGACACCACCTCTGGTCCTTTTCCCTATAAGCTGAAGGAAACTGTTTCATCCAGGCCTCCTCAAGAAAATCCTTCTAATAGATATGAGCCACCAGTACCTTTTGAAGACCCTGAGAATAATCCAGCTGCTTGGACTGCAAGAATGAAAGAACTTGCTGCACTGGATCAGATCAAGAAAGCTAAAGAGCAAGGAAGGGATTCCTCTAACATCTCTATAATGTCTGAACAAAGAAAGAAAGAGTTGGAAAGATATGCATCAAGCAAATTTTTTGATTCTGACAGGTACATGGAACTGCATCCTGAAGCTGTAGTTCGCAGGCCCAAACAGCAAACCACTTTAGGTGCAGCAGATGATACTAGATCAAAGAAGGAAGCCCTCAACCCCAACAGAGAAATCAAACTCATTAAGGGCATGGAAAAGATATAATCATGTAAGGTGACAATCATCTTAACTTCTGGTTATTATCTGGGATGATATATATATATATATATATATATATATATATATATATATATATATATATATATATATATATATATATATATATATATATATATATATATATATATATATCTGTGGATCTGCATGTCCAGCTTTTCTTTTTGCTTTTCTGTATTGCTGCTTGTGTGTTGTTATTTAATTTTTCCAAACTCTGTAAATAGTAATCCTAACCCAAATAGGGGGAGATTGTTGGAACACCCTATTACTAATTTGGGTCAGGATCACTATGTCTCTAGGAAACCAATGTTTGACCTCCTGTATAGCTCAAAAGGTCAATTAGAATTGAGTCTAAGGGTTAGAAGTCTAAGTTTGGAAGCTGCCCTCAAGACCAAGACTTTTTCAGTTTGAGACTAAGTCATATCGTCGAGCTCAGCACGACGATTCGTCGAACTCCGATCGACGATCGTCTAGCTCGACTTCGATAAATCGTCGAACTTCATTCGACGATCGCTGAGCTCAACTTCCACATATCGTCGAACTCCATTCGACGATCGATGAGCTCAGTTTGACGATCTTGACTCAGCTTTGGATCTCTATCTCTGAGCTCAGTTCGACGGTCTTTGAGCTCAGATCGACGATATTTTGTTACAATATAAATCCATATCACTGAGCTCAGTTCAACGATAGCAAAGCTCAGTTCGACGTTTTCAGATAACTTCAAGGATGTTTCAAGATTCAAATTCAAATCAGTTAAGGAGTTATTCTGTAATTAATTCAGATGATTTTCTAGCCGTTTTCATTTATTTCTGGACCAAGTTTCAAGGGATTTTCAAGGAATATTTCTATGGACTTTCCTCCAGAAGACATTTTTGCAATTAAGGATGCAATTAATGCAGGCCAATGGCTATTCTTGACAGAGGATGTTTTTCTATTCAGTAACAGAGAATAAAAGACAAGAATTTTTGAATCTCTCTATCAGACAGACACACAGACAGATAGAAAGACAGACATCAGTAATCTTCAGAACAAGAACAAAAATATTCTGTCTCAAAGAATTCTCAAGAACACACATCCAAGGAGATCAAATTTTCTGAAATCTTCAGATCTCCCTTGTCTCAAGTGTTCAAGGCCAACATATTTCAAGACTCCAGACACCTAACATTTCAGTTGTTGCTGAAATCATCTTTTGCTGGAGCTCAATTTCTGAAGGCCTATCACCCTACAGCAAAACTTCTTTTCCTGAAGATCTCAAGGACTCAGGGGGAGCTTTGACACCATCAATCCACATAGTCTTCTCAGCTGTTTGAGAAAGAGAAGACTTCCATCACTCTCTCACCCCCATCTCTATAAAGGGTTTCTCAAACTCCCTTCAAAAGTTTGAGTTTGGTTTTTGAGCACCTTGTCAAAAGCTCATTGGTGGCAAGACACCTGATCAAAAAATCTGGTTTGGTTTTTGAGCACCTTATCAAAAGCTCATTGGTTCCCAGGACACCTGATCAACTCATCCTGCAGTGGATTCCTACCTATGGTGGTAGAAGAGTGGATGTACCCAAGTTTAGGGGAACCACTATATTTCCTTGTGTCATCTGGTTTTTCTTGTCTTTATTTTTGTTTCTGGCTGTGATTGTTCGGTGATTATCTTATGATTAGTTTAGCTCTGTGATTAGATTTATTAACTGCTTCCCTGCTTACTCACATTACAACAATTGTTGTAAAAAGTTTTCAAGCACCATATACTCTATTCACCCCCCCCCCTCTAGAGTATATCAGATCTAGCCACACTTTCACAAACTAGCCCAAATTGGGGTCTTAGCTACACATTCGTCCAACCATTATACCTCCAACCCTAATAACAATCTAAGTGAACCATAAGCCATGTCATTTGGTCACCTATTGACCCAAGTTGACCCAAGTCAACCCTAACCTTAATTTGGTCAAACCCACACCTAAAGGCCCAATTAGTCCAAGTGGGGCGCCACCATGGCCCAACCCAAGTTGGGTGATACCATTGGGTCCATGACCATCAAGTGGGGCTAGCCCACTCATCATGGGACCAAGTCAATCTAAAAAGTCAACAAGTCAACTTAGGGCTTAAAGAGAGGAAATGATATGAGCCAAGCCCATTCCTAATGGACTACGCCCATGGCTCAAGGCCCATGACCAACCCAAGAGGTCAATGGCAGCCCTTAACCCCCAAAATTAGGAGAGAGAATACATGCATGGGGGTAGCTTAGGAATTTTGGAGAAAATGAGGAGAGAGGAGAGAGGGAAAGATGGGATGGAGGCCATATGGCCCTCCTTCCCTCTGCCCAAGCTCATGGTTGAGCTCCCAAGGCTCTTCTCAGCAAGATTGAGTGGCTAGTGGACACTTGGTAGTAAGGAGGAGCATCCTATGCTCATGGCCGGCCAACCCCTTAATCAAAACTCCTCACACAGCCACTCCCAGTCAAATCTAAGCCCACCATCACTCTCAGAGAGCTCAGGCGAGTGGAGTTTGATACCTGAAGCAAGGTTTTTGCTGGAGAAACAAAGAATCGGGCTAGAATGCCGGAGAGATCTTCGGCCATGGCGCATCACCACCACTCACACCACCAAGCCCGGCTACAGGTTCGTTTCGCCTCAGCTTACCCCGTGCTAGCTTTCTAGCTCACTTAGGCGAGACATCGGGCTCAATTTAGCCCGATACCATCAAAGATTGTGTGCATTTTTCCGAGGTTTTCTTCTAGCTCGGGTTCGCCGGAGGAGCCTCCTCCGGCAGTCTCACCATCGGGAAACGCTAGCCACCACCTCAACGGAGGTGGTGGAGAAAATAGGTGGCAGTGGCGGCGGCTAAACTATCTGGAATAAGCAAGAAAAATCGGCCAGGAAGATTGAATCCTGGTTGTTGGCTGATGGAGACGATGAACCGATGTCGTAGGTTTCGTCCCATATTAATTAATAAATATAATTATTATGAACACTACTATTAATATCACAGATTTATAGTGTTAGTGAATGTTGATTTTAGGCCTGTTAGATATATAATTAGAGGTAGCTATAAACATAAGAAATGTAGACCTTGACCTTACCTTTAAAATGACTTCCTAAAGGCATGATTTGGTAAAGTAGAACTCCTTGTATGACCATTTTTCCAAGACTGGTCTAGGCTAGGGCAGATATTAAACTAAATGCCCAAGACAAATCATAAGTCCTCATGACCTGAAATTTTGGTCAGTCATGTGTTAATGGTACACCTAGGCTCTGACTAGAAACTAGAATTTTTGGTCAAACTTTTGCTATCGTATTTGGTGAAGTACTAATAATTAAATTAAGTGTATTTTTGGAGACATATGACTCCAAATGCCCCCAAATTTTGGTGGCATGTCCATTAGGTCAATATAAAACCATGGTAGAAATTTGAGGTCATTTTGACATCTACATGTTTGGAAAATCCCACATGTATGATATAGGTATGTTCAATTTGGGGTGCCTATAGTAAAAACAGGAAAATAGGAATTTAGCCCATTTGGAACCTTGCATGTCCATGAAACTCTTGGCAGTGGCTTATAGGATTGAATATACCATCCATGGAAAGTTTGGGATTTTTGGAATCAAAAATTCCATTAATTGGAATTATTGGAAAATATGCCTGGATAGGAAAAAATTTGAATCTAGGGCATATGAATTTATAAAATTCTTAAATTTTGTCACAAGCTTTATTAGGACATAGATCACCTTTGGAAAACCTTAGAGGATTGTTAGGTGATGTTAACTTGGATTTTAAGTAAAATTTACCATTTTGCCCAATGTGGAAATTAATTAAAAATAAGGGAAATTATTGTTTAAATATTATGAAAAAGATTACATTAGCTTATTTCTATGATTAAATCCCTGTCAAATTATTTGAGAATTTTTGGATGTATCTATATGCTGAAAACCATAATAATGGCATTTTGGTAATATTGCTCATTTGGATATAAGTTAGGTCAAATCAATGTTTAGGATTTTTGAAATTCTGTATTTAGCTTTATTATATCAACATGGATCCATAGTAATTTTCCTAGAATTTTTGATTGTATAAAAACTATACTTAATTGGGAGAGTAATAAATTTGTGGTTTATTATTAAATAGATACTAAATGGAATTTCACATGGGAAAATTATGAAACTCGGTGGAAAGTCATATTTAACATCATGAAGCACCTGATAAATTTCTTATGTAGGCTAGACCATTATATATAATATATCATGTGCAAGGCGTCCTAGGTCACTCAATTAAAAGAATTAATTTCGGACCTTAACTCCTTAGAAAAATAGTGAAACCTAGGATGGTCAACATCATACATCAAAGCAATCTATGATAAATAATTAGGGGTAGTTGGCCCAAGAGTTTGGAAGACACATCATACGGGTCAACATTAGGTCATGGGTGCGCTTAGTAAAAATAGCACATAATACTAGGACCCTCAGGGGATAAGGTTGTCGGTTGAGATGGAATCTATGTTGGGAAGATAAACCCTGGTTGGTGTCCAATAGGTCACTTCTTGATAACGAGTGGTAGAGTGCAAAATCCCAAGGATAGTGGCTAGAACGGGGATCCGCGAAAGACCGCTGCTTTCCTGATAACATCCTTGAGAAAGGGATCTTTGGGTTTCAGCCCATCGTAGTTCCTAGTGCCCCCGAGAGCCCTTCACCGGGCATGCCCTGGGCAGTCCTGGGATTAACCCTAAATTGCTATGTATAATAAACATTAGACAAGAGTAGTCTAATAGGCTAAGAGAACATGATAACATTCTCACGCGTGAAGGGTTGGACGGATTCAGATCTAAGGCATTGATGTACAATCTCACATGTGATGGGTTGGAGGGTTTCATGACGGGTTGGTCCTGCGAGCTGGAGGCTCGGGAGTTTGATTTCAGGATAGGTTTGGTCCTGCAAGCTGGAGGCTCGGGTTGGAATATCTTACATGCGCATAAATGTAAATTTGTGGCGGGTCATGCGGTACTGGGACAATCTTCACATCGATGGCAGTATGGTGACTGTGACAAGGTGTGATGGTTTGAGGGGCTAGTGGGTTGTTTTACACTGCAGTCTGGAGGACGATCCCCAAAAATGCACACTCGACGAAAAAGACTAGTAGGTAGCAAGCAAACAGTACGCAGAGACTCTAGAGTGCACCTAGGATGTGTACAGAGGTGTATGGGAGGTCTAGGCCTGGTAGTGTGTATACCTGCCTAGGAGTGGAGACCCCTGCTCCACTGCTACCGTAGCCACAACGGTAGTGCCAGAGAGTGATGCTAGATCCAAAAGCGGGAACTAAAGGCCTGTGATCACAGAGTCGCGTATGTGAATTGCACTTCAATGGATCATAAAATGCATGCATATCATACATTCATAACTAGGTCATACACACCATAGATCCTTATCATATAAAATAGTATGGGCTCTTTTATATGATAAGTTTTATTTGGAAACCTTAACTTATAAGTTTGTATGGGCATTCATATAAGTTAAGGTACTTCTGTGATGGTAATTTAGTAGTAGCATATTCTACTTGCCATTCTTTACTCTGTTTTACTTACAGTACATTGTTTACTTACAACACCTTACTTACTTTTTCTATAGTTCATCATACCTTACACATGCTATATATATAGAACTGCTAGAGTAGAAATAGATTGATATTATATATACTTGTTAGCATAGCTCCACTTTTTGGATCCCTAGTAAGATTTGGGCTAGGTTCACTAACTTAGGATCTTATGACCCAAAATGTATAGCCAGGGTCATGGTTGTGTCCTAGAGTCTAGGCCAAGTCCTTAGAAGCAAGATTGCGTGGACCAGCTATCAACAAGACTGCCAGAGACTTAATACTTAGAGTTTTTCTAAAGATCAAGTAAAATGAGTTCGACGTTTGTCGAACTCAGGTCGACGATAGTCGTGCTCAGCTCGACGATCTTAAAGTAAATTCTTTGAGCTGAGCTCGATGAACTTGGTACTCAGGTCGATGAACTTTGGGCACTATACTTCAACACTTCAAGATCAGAAAACATCTCTTTATTCTAAGTCCAGAGTCAGACTTTGGTCGACGAACTTGATTCTCAGCTCGACGAACTGTGACCACAATAGCTAGCATTATCCAGCAGCAGTTAAGTGGTCCTCAGCTCGACGAAACCAATTCTTAGGTCGACGAATTCTGGATACTTCACTTCAGCACTTTCATCTAGAAGCATCTGAAATTATTCCAAGTCCAGAATCATCTCCAGTCGACAAAGTTACAATCTCAGCTCGACAAACTTGAGAAACAGAATAAACAAGTCTGGATAATGCAGTTTTCTGCTTTAGCTCGACGATCTTGGAACTCAGCTCGATGAATAGAAGTCATCTGGTCGACAAACTCGACAACTCAGCTCGACGAACTGTGGACTCAGCTCGACGATTTCTGCTATCAGTTCGACGAACCCAGACTTTGTCATTTTTCCATCCTTCTGTCCTCATTCTACTACAATAATTCCTGAGTAACTAATGCTCAAATATTCTCTGGAATATAACCGTTAGACAGAGCATTGATTAAGGTCTTCTCCAGGATTATTGTCTGCCATTTTTCCATGGGATAGTTGGGGAAATAATTCAATGTCGTTTATTCTCAAGGCCGTCAGCATTGATTGCAGAAGATTTAAAAATTTCAAAAGACCATTTTTGACAGAAAATATAAAGGAGATTTTCTCTCTTCTTCCTAGAGACAGGCAAAGAGACAGACAGACAGAACAAGATACACAATACAAAAAATAGTCAGTCTGGAACAAGAGATTCATTGTTGTCTGTCAACATAGAATTCTGATACAACAAGAAGCCATATTCCTGAAGATCATCAACTATTTGAATAAGAATAACACCTAATCAAAATCAAGAGTCTTCTGTCTTCAAAACTACAGGATACTTCAAAGGACAACTACATCACTATCTCTCAAAGAAGTTCCTGAATAGCTGCTGATCAAGGTTGTACTATTGAAGGCCTACTCACTCGGTGCAAAGCTTCCCAGCCTGAACCCTTTTACATCTCAGGGGGAGCTTTGACAACATCCTTGAATCCGCATATTCTTCTCATTGTGATTGAGAAAAGAAGAATTTCATCACTCTCTCATCCCCACCTCTGTACAGTGTTTTAATTCCCTTCAAAATTATTCTGGTTCACAAGTCTCCTTCCAAAAGACTTGAGGATTGGTTTTTGAGCACCTGATGAAAAGCTCATTGGTGTCAGGCACCTGATCAAAAATCTGAGTGGATTCCTACCAGGGTAGTAGAAGAGTGGATGTACCCATGTTTAGGGGAACCACTATAAATTCTTGTATTATCTGGATTGCTCTTTTCTTTTGTTTTTGTGCTGTGGCTGTTTGTTAGGATTATTATTTTACTTTTGTTCATGCACTAGATTAAATTCAGAAGAAAATTTTATAAACCCTGAATACTCTATTCACCCCCCCCCACTCTAGAGTATTCCTGATCTAACAGCTCACTTTCTATTGGTATCAGAGCAGGTTCCTTGGGTTGTACAAGCTAACCCTTGAACCAAAGATCTTTTGTTAGATCTAAATTTTATTTTTATTTCCATTTAGATTTATATACATAGCTATCACACAGAACAAGGACTATACAAGCACCAGACCTCCAGTTTGCAACCTAAATAGGTTTGTCATCTAGAAGGCAAGAATCAAATTGTACATGAATTCTATTGAAGAAGCTATCTATAACTCCATCTTAACAGGTCCCCTACAGTCATCTACCTCTACAGCAACATCTTCAAGCACAACTGCAATTCCACCACCTGAGTGTACTGAGGCCCAGAAGAAATCCAAGGTTGCTGATGCCAAGGCAATGAAAATACTGGCACAGACTATGTCAGATGAGATCTTCCAAAAGGTTGATGAATGCAATTCAGCCAAAGCCATCTGGGATTCCCTAAACCAAATGTTTGCTGGATCAGCAGATGAAAGAAAAGATAGAAGATCAAACCTCATCACACAATATGAAAACTTCAAAAAGTATGAAGCAGAGACAGTTAAAGTGATGTACAACAGGCTTAGCTCCATCATCAGTGAGCTAAGGACCTTAGATAAAAAAATCACCTTGATTGAAGTAAATGACAAGATCCTTATGTGCTACCCAAGCTCATGGGATTCAAGGATCTGGCCCATCAATGGGGCCAGAAGCCTAAATGAGATCTCCACTGAATCTCTTTTAGCCAAGTTAAAGTCCTATGAACAACTGATTAAATCCAGGGAGGCAGCTGAGCAAAGAACTCCCCCTACAGCAAGAAAAGAGCATAGCATTGCTTTCAAGGCAGCTGAAGAGACAGAGAGTCCCTCAATAAATGAAGAACTCATGAGTCTTTTTGCCAAAAGATTCTACAAGTTGGCAAGAAAAGATTTCAGGAGGAAGTCATCCAGACAGGATAACCAAGATATGATAAGACACCAACCAAAGAAGTTGTGTGTTTTGGATGCAGGAAGCCTGGGCACTTCATCTTTGAGTGTCCAGAGAATCAGAAGAAAGACAAGACAAGAGAGAAGGATACCAGGAAACAGCACAACAGCAGACCGTCCTCCAACAAATACAAGAAGAAGGAGAAGAGTTTTGTGGCTGAAACCTGGAGTGAGACTGAAGAAGAATCAACATCTTCTAGCTCCAGTTAAGATAAGGAAGAGGCAAGGGCCAAGGAGGTTTGCCTCATGGAATTTGATGCTTCCAGGAGCCTTTCAGAAGAAGATGATTTAGACAATGAAGCAGCCTCAGATTCTGAAGCTTACAAGGTATTGTCTTCTTTTGATTACAGCTCTGATTCTTTTAAATTTGAATTCAAAATAATGTGTATAGATTTGATTAATTCAGAAAAGGAGATTAAAACTCTTAGGGAGAAACTAGAAATTTTAGAAAATGTAAACTCTAAAAGTAATAGATTAAAAGAAACTGTGTTTAGCCAATGAACAAATCATAATGTTGAAGACTGAGCTTAGTGAGGCTAAACAACTTGAGGAAACTCTTAATTGAAGAAGCCTCAAGCTGATGGACATCACAAGCACTGTTAATGCCAGACTTAATGGCAAACTAGGCTTGGGTGCTTCATCAAGTTTGCCCCTTATTCTCAAGAAAAATATTTTGAAAACCCCAATAAAATTTGTCTCTACTAAGGGGAAAGAAAAATTAAATAATAAACAAACAATAAAAAATGTTCCCAAATCAATAGGTCTGAAAACCAAAAATCAGAAAACCTTATGTAAAAACAAGGTTCAGCAGAATTCGCCGAACTTAGATCGATGAAATGCAGCCAGTTCGTCGAACCCAGATCGACGAACTCTGAACGAAAACTATAGTTATAATTATTCGTCCAACTGCGATCGACAAACTCTGTATGGTTCGTCGGGCAGATGTCGACGAACGTGGGGCACAGAAAATGAATATGTTCATTCTCTGGGCAGAGATCGACGATCTCAACCCAATTCATCAAACTCTGGTCGACGAACTCACAAAAATTCGTCGAACCCAGAAAGACTTAACCAAAACTTTAATTATAATAGAAACTTAAATAATTCCAGGAAAGCTTTTAATCCACTAGCTGATTGGGTCATACCACCTAAGAGATATCACCCTCTAGGATATAAATCCCAACCAGAATATTCTATTATTTCCAGCTTTTCATACCAGAAAAGCATAGGACCCAAGGTAACCTGGGTCAAGAACATTTAACTGTTTTCATTGCAGGGGAAGAGTTGTCCAGCAAATAATCAAACATGGTACTTGGATAGTGGCTGCTCCAAACATATGACAGGCAGCAAGGACAATCTATACAACTATAAGTCCAAGTTTGGGCCAAAGGTTATCTTTGGGGATTCCAAATATGGCCAGTCAGAAGGTTTTGGAGAAGTGAAGATTGGAGCTGTTACTTTCAAGAAAGTAACTTATGTCAGAGGACTCAAGCATAACCTCATCTCCATAACTCAGTTATGTGATGAAGGTTATCCGGTAAATTTCAATTCATCTTCTTGTACTATTACTAATAAAGAAAACCAAATAGTTTTAATTGGAAATAGACAAGGAAACATATACTTAGTTGATTTTCTATCTGCCAATTCAGATATCTGCTTACTTAACTTAATTAGTAACCAGAATGATTTATGCTATAAAAGACTAGGTCATGTTAATAAGAAAAACATTGCTAGGCTATCTAAAGACAACCTTGTTAGAGTTCTACCTTCTGGTCCCTACAAGAAGAAAGGTCTCTGCAGGGCTTGTCAACTAGACAAACAAACTAAATCTAGTTTTAAATCTGTAAATAAAAGTGATTCACCTAGGATTTTGTATTTGCTACATATGGATCTCTTTGAACCCATTGCTGTATAAAGCCTAGTAGGGAAATCCTACACCTTGGTTATTGTGGATGACTTCTCCAGGTTCACTCGGGTATCCTTTCTGAGATCCAAGTCAGATACCTTCAAGGTTCTTGCAGATTTTCTAAGGACCATACAGATTGAGTTCTGTACTCATGTTGCATTGATCAGAAGTGATCATGGCACAGAGTTTGAGTCTCTTCTTATGCATGAGTTCCGTGAGAAGGAAGGTATCAGGCATTGCTTCTCAGCTCCTAGAACTCCTCAACAAAATGGGGTAGCTGAAAGGAAAAATAGGACACTCATTGAAGCTGCAGGTACATTGCTTGCAGATGCTTACATGCCACTAACCGTTTGGGCAGAGGCTGTAAACACTGCAAATTATGTCCTGAATAGAAGCCTGATACATAAACTGAAGAATACGACTCCCTATGAATTACTTAAAGGGAAGAAATCTAAAATCAACTATTTTAAAGTATTTGGCTATATATGTTATATTCACAACAACAACAAAAGATACATTAGAAAGTTTGAGACAAAGGCTGAAGTGGGAATTTTTCTAGGATATTCCCAAGTAAGCAAAGCCTATAGGGTTTTTAATAAATCATCATTAAAAATTGAAGAGTCCATTCATGTTTCTTTTCATGAAACTAACATGTCATGCAAGGAGAAAGAGATTTCTACCAATAGCCCTTTGCAGGTACCTCACTTGTGTGAGAGATTGGATGAACTAAAACTTACCCAAAAGGTTCCAACACATCCTTCTCCACAAGTTAATGAAGTGAGTGAAGATGAAAGCATTGAAGTAATTTAACTTCCTCTAACAGTAAACACAATTCCACAAGAGGAATTAATCTAAGATGTTGCACAACCAACTCCACCCACTGATTTAATCGCACTTAAGGATCACCCCAGATCTCAAATGATTGGAGACATATCAGTAGGTGTACAGACAAGGCATCAACTCAATCATGATGTGATGCATGCCTGCTTTCTCTCTCAGGTTGAACCTCTATCCATCCATGATGCAGAGCAAGATCCCCACTAGATCATTGCAATGTAGGAGGAATTAAACAAATTTGAGAGATGTAGAGTTTGGGATTTGGTTCCAAGACCCCAAGACTATCCAGTCATTGAAACCAAATGGGTATACAGAAATAAACTGGATGCCCAAGGAGTGATTGTGAGGAACAAGGATAGGCTTGTTTCTCAAGGTTATAGGCAAGAGGAAGGGATTGACTATGACCAAACATTTGCACCAGTTGCAAGGTTGGAGGCCATCAGAATTTTTCTAGCCTATGCAGCGCACAAAAAATTCAAGGTATACCAGATGGATATGAAGAGTGCATTCTTGAATGGAGTACTTAAAGAAGAGGTTTATGTTAAACAACCTCCAGGTTTTATTTCTCCAACTCATCCTTATCATGTATTCAAATTGAATAAAGCCCTCTATGATCTAAAGCAAGCTCCAAAAGCTTGGTATGGGACCCTAGCTAGCTTTTTGATAGAGCATAAATTCATTAGAGGCATTGTAGATAGAACATTTTTCACTAGACATCATAAGGATCAAATATTGTTAGTGCAAATATATGTGGATGACATCATATTTAGGTCTACTGATTCCAAATTATGCAAGATGTTCTCTGGCCTTATGCATTCAAAATTTGAAATGAGTAGCATGGGTGAGCTTTCCTACTTCCTTGGTCTCCAAGTGAAGCAGTTGCATGATGGCATCTTCATATCTCAAGCTAAGTATGCTAAAGAGCTTATAAAAAAGTTTAGGATGGCTGATGCTTCAACAAAAAAAATACCTATGACTACTAATGCTGTGATTGAATCTGATGCACATGGGAAACCTGTGGATCAGAAATTATATAGGGGCATTGTTGGGTCCCTACTATATCTTACAGCAAGCATGCGTGATATTATGTTTGCCACATGCCTTTGTGCTAGGTTTCAAGTGAACCCAAAAGAATCTCATCTAATTTTCTTAAAAGGAATTTTGAGATATATAAAGAGTTGTCCTAGTCTACGCCTATGGTATCTAGCTGAGTCAGAATTTGATTTAACTAGATTTTCAGATGCTGACTTTGCTGGATGCAGTGTTGATAGGAAAAGCACCTTAGGGACTTGTCAGTTCCTTGGTTTGAGGTTGGTATCCTGGTTTTGTAAGAAACAGTCATCTGTGTCTACCTCAACTGCTGAGGCAGAGTATATTGCAGCTGGCAACTATTGTTCCCAGATGCTGTGGATTCAAAATCAATTACTAGACTATGGTCTCAACTTAAATAATTCAGCTCTATTTTGTGATAACACAAGTGCTATAGCAATAACACAAAATCCAGTCCATCACAGTAGGACAAAACATATAGACATTAGACATCATTTCATCAGAGAGTGCGTGGACAAAAAAAATTAATCTTGTCTATATGTACACTGATTTACAAAGAGCTGATATATTCACCAAACCTCTCGATGAGAGAAATCACATATTCTTTATTAATCAGCTTGGAATAATTAATGGAGAAGATTTGGTTTAGTTTCTGTCTGCACTCGATGAATTTTCCAGAGTTCGTCGAGCGGAGCTCAACGAACTAGGAAAAGTTCGGGAGATATTCGTTGAACGGAGGTCGATGAACTCTTTGGGAGTGAAGCTATTTTCGTCGAACGGAGATCGACGAATTCACTTCAGAAAACTTTCGTCGAACGGAGCTCGACGAAATGTCTTCAACTCTTCCAGTTGAGCTCGACAAATTATTTCACTATCAATTATTTTGTCGATCTCAGGTCGAAGAACTTCTTATTTTTCGTGGAACGGAGTTTGTCGATTCATATTCCAGAAAATCTTATAACTAGGTTTTCTTCGACCTCCGTCCCGCGCTTTCTGTTCCCTTTGTACTTGATCGTTGTTTCTCTCTTTTGCAGGTGATTTCATGGCGATTCAAGCAGGAGCCCTAGCCGCTATGAAGTTTGACACAGGATTTGATGTCGACTTCGACTCATTTCAACACTCTGATCAAATTTTTCTGAACATTCTGACACTACTGGAAGACAGAATTTGAAAAACATGATGACAACAAGAATACAGCTGGATGGAATAGAAATTAGAGAATGGGTCTATACTTCATCTACATCAGAGGAAAACACCATGACAGGAACAATCGCGGGTAATGTCGTTTCTTTGACTCCCGCAGTTTTAACTAAAATTTTTGATTTGGTCAATGGAGAAGAAGAACTGGATATAGAATCTGAAGAATATGATATGATGCTGATTCTGATGGGTTATGTTGGAGATAACCCAAATAAGCTGTTGAAGAAGCACCTATCTGCAGAATATAAGTTTCTGGCAGATATAGTGGGAAACGTCTTGCTGGGCAAGCACACTGCCCATGACTACATCACCAGGCATCAATTCCTGGTCATGTGTGTAGTGGTCAATAAGAAGAAAGTGGATTGGGCATAGATCATTTTTGATCTTATTAAGAAAAAGTGTAATAAGAAAGAAGTTTGCTTTGGAAGGATCCTGGGGATCTTCCTGAAGGAGAAGGCTGCTGAATCCCTGGTCTCACAAACCATATTCATAAATGCAAGCAAAAGGCTCACCTGTGCCCTGTTTGGCAGGTGGGAGAGGACCATAACTAAGCCATCCAAGGCTTCAACCTCTTCCACCCCAGCTTCTGAAGGCATCAGGGCTATAAGAGCCACTCCCCTCCTTGTTGAAGAGATCATTCCCCTCGCCATCTCTTCCAACAGTCCAAAATCCAATTCCACCAACAATCCAAACCATCATTCACACTCCAACTCCTCCTTCATCCCCTATCCATACCTCTCCAACCACTACTCATCTTCCTACTCCACCACAATCTCCACATGCTTCACCAACTCCTCCATCTTCTCCTCTTCCACCTCACCTATCCTCCATTCTAACTTTTGATCTTTTGACTTCCCCCTCAACTCTCACTCCCCTCCAGATTACCACATGCTAGATGCCAACCCTCCATCATCTCCAACATCTACCATCCCTCCAAATGTCTCCACCCAACAACTGAACCATCTACTACTCTACCACTGGATCCCTCCACCATCTCCTCTGTAATTACTCTCATCACTCCTCTACTCAAATCTCTTGTTGGGTATTGTATCCACAATGTACCTGATTTGAAGAAGCCCCTGGACAAGCTAAGGTCAATAGACTATGTATTTGATAAAATCCTTCTAGTTGTGCTTGCATTTTTTCCACGCTAAGTGCACACCAATGTCAGGGTGCAGTAGGTCAATATACACGGGTCTGCACGACGTAATCCCTCGTTGAGCAGATCAGTGTGTTGGCCTATGTGTATTCTCTCTATTGGAGTGCACTTATTTTCAAGCACAGGGCTGTAAATATGCAGGAGCAGACAAGGATCAAGGATGGGTCAAGGAGCAACTCATAGGTGGAAAGACGAAAATTCATCTAAGTTTAAATCGACGAGAATCACCAAGTGATTCTCGCCGATTCGGCGAGAATCACTTGTGATTCTCGCCGATTCGTCGAGAATCAGAAGTTGATTCTCGCCGAACTCGACCCAGCCACTTCTAAGCAAGCACCTCTACTTCTAAGTAAGAATCGACGAGAATCACCAAGTCATTCTCGCCGATTCGGCGAGAATCACTAGTGATTCTCGTCGAATCGTCGAGAATCACTGGTTGATTCTCGCCGTCTCGACCTGGCCTAAAGCAGTGCGTGCAACCAAGGCAAATTCGACGAGAATCATCTTTGATTCTCGCCGAATCGTCGAGAATCACTTTTGATTCTCGGCGACTCGGCGAGAATCACTTTCGATTCTCACCGATTTTGACTTAGGCGTTTTTTCTGGAACTTCCTGAACCGGATTCTGCCGCTGTTAAGATTCTGGACCGGGACTTAGGGATTCAGCTTGTGGGTCCCACAACGGTCATTTTGGAAAGCATCTACAGTATTTATACACGGGTATTTTGAACGGAATACCTAGACAGAAAGAAGCCGAGCAGAGCAAACCCTAAAATCGCGATTCCTCTCCGCCGTCGTCGTCCCGCTCGCGCTAGTCCGTCGCCGCTGCTGATCGCTTTTCTTCCCGATCTCCGGCGACAGAAGCTTAGCAAAGCTTTGAGTCTCACGTGTCTATCCAGAGATCTCTTGTCTCTCGATTTGTCGATCGGGAAAAACTTCCCCGTCCGAATCGATCGAGATGACCGATCCTCGTGTGACCGTTGGAAGACCAAGCTAGCTTCGCTACGAAGTTTGGATCTCCAAGTTCAGCAGCCGCTCATCATCATAGCCGCCGATCCCGAAGCTAGCCGCCGCTCGTGTTGCCGCCGCCGGTTCCGGGGAGATCCTCTCCAAGAGAGACCAAGGTTGTAGACTCTTCGATTTCACGAACACGTCGTCGAACGAAGAGGAACACTGTAGTCTCCAAACGAAGTTTGTATCTCGTGTACATTCTATATTTACTTTTGTTGTAAAGAAACGATTGTTCCGTGTTGTAAGGGTTGGGTGCAACCCGTTTTGTGGGAGTGTTGACTCTCACGTGTGGAAGGGTTCCTTTCGATAGTGCAGGGATTGGATTTCAATCCTATTGGAGAAGAGACCGAGTCGTCCCTTGTTGGGAGATAGGTCGAAGGGGGAAAGTGGATGTACCCAAGTCGAGGAACCACTATAAATTGCCTGTATATTCTGTGTGCTGTGCTTTTTATTTTTATTGTGCAGGTACATTCGTAAATTCCGTAAAAGCGCTACTCTTCACCTATTCCCCCCCCCCCCCCCATAGGTGCACATAGCTGACACTAGGTGGACTTTCAAGTGGTATCAGAGGGAGGTTGCTCATCAAAAGGGTCAACACCTTGAGTTGAATCCTGCCCCTAGTATCAAGAAGAACACAAATATCTACTATGGACGGGCTCAAGTTCTCCGGCAAGATCCCAGTGTGCATCAGGCTCAACTTTCCGATCTGGAAGGAAAGAATCAGGTTTTACATGGAAGCAGTCGATCCTCGACTCTTCATGATCGTGGAGGAGGGACCTTATGTCCCCACTAAGGCCACCACCATCGATCCCACCAAGAAGGTGCCGAAGACACTTTCTGAAATGGACAAAGACGAGATGGTGCTAGTAGGATTGGACAAGAAGGCACGAAACATTCTGGTGAGCGCAGTTGATCATTCTATGATGCAAAATTTCAGCAACTACAGGACAGCTCAGGAGATCTGGCAGTGCCTGATCATCCTAATGGAGGGCACAGATGAAGTGAGGGATGATCGGAGATCCCTCCTGAACCAAAAATATGAGGCCTTCAGGCAAGGACCTAAGGAAGAGATCAGAGTCACATACGAGAACTTCCTAAAGATTGTCAACGCCCTCAAGGGCTACGGAAGAGTGTTCACCAATGGTGAACTCAATGACAAATTCCTTAGGTCCCTTACTAAGGAATGGGACACAAAGATCTGCGGCATCAGAGAATTTGGCAGACTAGCAGAAACTGATCCACAAATCCTGTTTGGGAAGCTGATGTCCTATGAGCTTCAACTGAACACCAGGAAAGCAGAGGAAGAAGCAGAGAAGGCTGCTGCAAAAGAAAAGACTGTGGCCCTAAAAGCCAGTTACTCCAGAAAGGGCAAGGGTGCGATGTCATACCGTGCGAGGAATAAGGAAGAGGAGGAGGACTCTGAACCATGCTCCTCCGGCTCAGAGCTGTCGGAGGAGGATTTCTCCCTCATCACCCGAGAGTTCAAGAAGTTCCTCAAGATGAGGAATCAAAGAAAGAAAGACAGCTCCTCCTCCAGGCATCAGAAGAAAAATTATTCTTCTGACAGGTATGCATCTAAACCTAACAAACATCGTTCTTCTGATATTATTTGCTTTGGATGCAATAAGCCAGGACACGTCGTGGCCGACTGCTATCAAAGCAAAAGAGAAAAAGGGAAAGGAGAGGAGCTCAAATCCTCCAGAGATAAGAAGAAGGAGCGGAGCTACATCGCCAGAAGGCCAAAGACACTAAGTGAGTCTGATTCCTCAGACTCCAGTGATGATGAGGAAGCCTACTTCGGGCTGGTGGGTCGCTCCGACTCAGAAGGAGAATGTCCCCCATTTACTGGGAAGGTAAAAGCTCACACACCTCTCTCCGACTCTGACTCTGATCCTGAGGCTCAGGATGATGAACCTCAGGATAGCCTTTCGGCCCGCGAAGCTGAGCTCCTCGAGAAGTATGAGCTTCTGCTCAACACCTTCGAGGAGTGCCGAAAGAGATTAAAGGCTGAGAAAAAGAAAGTAAAATTCCTTAAGGGCGAGTGTGTTTCCCTAAGGGAAGAGGTCACCAGCTTGATCTCTCTCCGACAGGAACACCTCGACCTGACTTCAAAGCACTCAGAGTCTCTTAAGCTCCTTGATCTTAAGCAGGAGGAAGTCGACAAGTTGGAAGAACTACTTGCGGCAGAAAGGAAGATCGTCAAGAGCTTCTCCATGCCAAAAACAGTTCTTCCAGTCGTTGATACCTTCTCTGCTCAGGCCAAAGGAGCTGTCTTGGGGCATAAAGGGGTATCTGGTTCTTCATCTAGGAGAAACAAGAACCAGAGGAAGAATAAGGCCGCCAAGAAGGCCTCTGCTGATGAAAAGGGTAAGGCTCCTCTTAGTCCTGTTGCGTTCAGAAAGCCTGACTTTCCTTGCAACCAACATGACTTTGAGTCAACTTTTGGGCATCATTTCCGGCCCTCGGTTGCAAAGCCAAAGAGCCGGTATGACGGTTGGAACTTTCCCCGGAACTTCGGTGAGAGTGCCTTCAAGGCACCTTATGAGGAAATCCACATAGGAAATTATGGTCCATTCTCTAGCGGCCATAATGGAAAGCAGGAACCAAAAGCCAAGTCTGTTATACAGAAGGTGACAAAGTCATGCGACTGTTGTCACCATGAGGCCTCCACCTCCAGATCCAAGGCCCCAGCAGTACCCACCGTTCCCAGGGTAAGGCATGAGCCTAGGAAGAGGTACAACAGATTTGACTGTTGGTGTTGTGGCAAAGTCGGTCACTTTGCCGTGGATTGTTGGTTTAATCCAAGGAATTACGAGACTCCCCATGTTAGCAATGCGAGACCGACCACTCGTAGGGTTAACCAACCGAGGGGGAGTGTGCTAACCAGGAATCTAGGACCCAAGTTCGATTGGGTTCCTAAGGCAAATTAATTTTGTTTTGCAGGAATGTCCAAAGGCCACCAAAACGCCGATCTGGTATTTGGACAGTGGATGCTCCCGGCATATGACCGGGACAAGAAGCCTGCTGCGTGATTACACTCCAGTCGAGAATGGACCCAAAGTCATCTTTGGAGGGTCAGATCGAGGAGTCACCAGAGGTTATGGTATGATTTCCAACGGTATAATCTCTATCACTGACGTGGCTTATGTTGAAGGGTTAAACCATAACCTGATCAGTGTAAGTCAGTTATGTGATAAAGGTTATGACGTTAAGTTCTGCAAGGATAAATGTTTGATAATTTCACGTACCTCTTCTGAAACGGTATTATCAGGCATTAGGAGCAGAAATATCTTTTGTTTAGATTTTCTCAGTTTAGATTCATCTACCCCCGTATGCCTTGTGGCAACAGGCAGTGCATCTCTTTGTAAACAATGGCACAAGAGATTGGCACATATTAATTTCAAGACAATTAGTACGCTGTTTTCTAAGGACTTGGTAAGGGATGCTCCCAGTATCAAGTGCATCAAAGATAGCCCATGTCCTGCATGCCAGATGGGCAAACAGACTCGGGCTACCTTTAAGAGCATCGCAGACAAAGACTCTTCCCGATGTCTTTACCTTCTACATATGGACTTGTTTGGTCCAATGCAAGTTCATAGCTTGGGAGGCAAGTCCTATATGCTAGTGATAGTTGATGATCATTGTCGGTTTACATGGGTGTTCTTTTTGAAACGAAAGTCAGATACGTTTGACATCTTCACTAATTTTGTCAAGCAGGTTCAGAACGAATTTAACTGCTCCGTGGTCAAAATCAGAAATGACCATGGAACAGAATTCGAATCTGGTGCAATGATAGAATTTTGCGAAGAACAAGGTATCTTTCATGAGTTTTCCTCCCCGCGCACTCCTCAGCAAAATGGAGTTGCGGAGAGGAGAAATAGAACTCTCATTGAAGCCTACACGATAATGTTGAAAGACGCTTCTCTCCCGGAATACTTCTGGGCAGAGGGTGTCAATACGGCTTGTCATGTACAAAACCGAGCATTGATCAACAAGCATCATCGTAAGACGCCCTACGAGCTACTGAAAGGCAGGAAACCAACCATGTCCTACTTGAGGATTTTTGGTTGCAGATGCTATGTACTGAATAATGGGAAGTACCCGCGTACTAAATTCGGTGAAAAATGCTTCGAAGGCATATTCATGGGCTATAGTTCCCATAGTCGGGCATATAGGGTCTTCAATAAGAAAACCCTAGTGGTAGAAGAATCAATAAATGTTGTATTTGATGAAGGAAGTTTGCTTAACAGCAATTCTTCCCGTAGTATTCTTGAAGATGCAGGTGCTAGACTTGAACAGCTGAGTCTGGATGAGACCGCTAAAGATGACGCTCCCATGTACGTCAAAGTTTCCACCTCCACGTCATCTGAAAATGTTGAAGATCAAAATGAAACAAATATCTTAGAAGAAGGAGAAGCCCAAGAAGTAGTCGAAGTTCCAGACGCCAGACTTCTTGAGCTCTGGCACGTGAGGGATCATCCTAGAGATCAGATCATCGGAGATCCTCGTGTCGGTGTCAGAACTCGAAGAGGTACTGTTAACGAAGTATTGCATCTTAGCTTCCTGTCACAGGTTGAGCCAAAGAAGTTCGACGAGGCGAACAAGGATGCGGCATGGATTCTGGCCATGCAAGAGGAACTACATCAATTCGAACGTTGCAATGTTTGGACGCTGGTTCCCAGACCATACAAGCAGAATGTGATTGGCACGAAGTGGATCTTCAGAAACAAGCTGGATGAACATGGTGTCATCGTAAAGAACAAGGCCAGGCTGGTGGCTCAAGGTTACAGACAGGAGGAAGGGATTGACTTCGACCAGAC
Source organism: Platanthera guangdongensis (assembly GCA_039583875.1). NCBI lineage: Eukaryota > Viridiplantae > Streptophyta > Magnoliopsida > Asparagales > Orchidaceae > Platanthera > Platanthera guangdongensis. The sequence continues at coordinate 75,144,565 of CM077157.1, forward strand.
CTTCGCACCAGTAGCAAGGCTCGAGGCAATTAGGTTGTTCCTGGCGTATGCTTCACACAAAGGATTCACAGTCTATCAAATGGATGTGAAATCGGCATTCCTGAACGGAGACCTGAAAGAGGAAGTATACGTCGCTCAACCCCCAGGTTTTGTCGATCCTACTTATCCCAATCACGTTTTTTTTCTTAATAAGGCCTTATATGGGTTGAAACAAGCTCCACGAGCTTGGTATGAGACTTTATCTAGTTTTCTTCTTGAGAACAAGTTCTCCAGAGGTAAAATAGATAAAACATTGTTTCTCAGGGAAGTCAAAGGCAAGATTTTGCTGGTGCAAATATATGTCGATGACATAATATTCGGCTCAACGGACAACAATCTTTGCAAAAAGTTTTCTAAACTTATGCAAGGAAAGTTTGAAATGAGCAGTATGGGAGAGCTCAAGTATTTCTTAGGACTTCAAGTGAAACAGTCTGAGGATGGAATCTTCATCTCTCAGACGAAGTTCACAAATGAACTCCTTAAGAAATTCGCTATGGAGAGTGCAACCTCTATGAGGACTCCAATGGGATCCACCATGTCTCTGGATAAGGATGAGAAACGTAAACCTTTCGATGAAACCAAATACAGAAGCATCATTGGATCCCTGCTCTACCTTACTGCCAGTAGACCGGATATTATGTTCTCCACATGTGTCTGTGCCCGATATCAGGTGAACACTAAGGAATCTCACTATGTCGCTGTAAAGCGAATTCTAAGATACCTTAAAGGTACTCCTAATCTTGGCTTGTGGTACCCGAGAAACAATGATGTCGAGCTAATCGGCTTTTCAGATGCTGATTTTGCACGGATCAGGGATGACAGGAAAAGCACCTCCGGGACGTGTCAATTCCTCGGCAGGAGGCTTATCTCATGGAACAGCAAGAAACAGAATTGTGTTGCAACCTCCACAGCAGAGTCCGAGTACATCTCAGCAGGAAGCTGTTGCGCACAACTTCTATGGATCAGAAACTAGTTAGCCGACTACGACCTTCAGTTCAAGGAAGTACCCATGTACTGCGACTCCTCCAGTGCAATTGCCATTGCCAACAATCCTGTATCGCACAGCAGAACGAAGCATATTGAAGTGCGCTACCACTTCATTCGGGAGCACGTGGAAAACAAGGACATCTCTCTCTGTTATGTCCCCACGGACAAGCAGATTGCTGATATATTCACAAAGCCCTTAGACGAGGCCAAGTTCAATCTTTTCAAGACTGAATTGGGGATGCTCAATTATGAGGACTGAAGACTACAGAAGCTCCAGGCTCATGCATGATCTGAGGGGGAGCAAGGAACTCCAGCGTGAGTACAAATGCATGAACTGAGGGGGAGCAAAGGGCCAAACGCTACAGACCCCGATTTGCAGAAGCCGAAAAGGGGGAGATTACCCTCTCGGCTAAGGCTAAGGTGGCTCCAAGCTTGCTCCCAAGAAATTGGTATTGGTAAGGGATAACACTCGCAACTCAATTTTACGTTTATGGTTTTCATTCCCATTTGCTCTATTCACCTTAGCTTGTAGGGTTTAGGCTTCTTCAAATAGGGGGAGATTGTTGGGTATTGTATCCACAATGTACCTGATTTGAAGAAGCCCCTGGACAAGCTAAGGTCAATAGACTATATATTTGATAAAATCCTTCTAGTTGTGCTTGCAGTTTTTCCATGCTAAGTGCACACCAATGTCAGGGTGCAGTAGGTCAATATACACGGGTCTGCACGACATAATCCCTCGTTGAGCAGATCAGTGTGTTGGCCTACGTGTATTCTCTCTATTGGAGTGCACTTATTTTCAAGCACAGGGCTGTAAATATGCAGGAGCAGACAAGGAGCAAGGATGGGTCAATGATCAACTCATAGGTGGAAAGACGAAAATTCGTCTAAGTTTAAATCGACGAGAATCACCAAGTGATTCTCGCCGATTCGGCGAGAATCACTTGTGATTCTCGCCGATTCGTCGAGAATCAGAAGTTGATTCTCGCCGAACTCGACCCAGCCACTTCTAAGCAAGCACCTCTGCTTCTAAGTAAGAATCGACGAGAATCACCAAGTGATTCTCGCCGATTCGTCGAGAATCACTAGTGATTCTCGTCGAATCGTCGAGAATCACTGGTTGATTCTCGCCGTCTCGACCTGGCCTAAAGCAGTGCGTGCAACCAAGGAAAATTCGACGAGAATCATCTTTGATTCTCGCCGAATCGTCGAGAATCACTTTTGATTCTAGGCGACTCGGCGAGAATCACTTTCGATTCTCACCGATTTTGACTTGGGCGTTTTTCTGGAACTTCCTGAACCGGATTCTGCCGCTGTTAAGTTTCTGGACCAGGACTTAGGGATTCAGCTTGTGGGTCCCACAATGGTCATTTTGGAAAGCATCTACAGTATTTATACACGGGTATTTTGAACGGAATACCTAGACAGAAAGAAGCCGAGCAGAGCAAACCATAAAATCGCGATTCCTCTCCGCCGCCGTCGTCCCGCTCGCGCTAGTCCGTCGCCGCTGCTGATCGCTTTTCTTCCCGATCTCCGGCGACAGAAGCTTAGCAAATCTTTGAGTCTCACGTGTCTATCCAGAGATCTCTTGTCTCTCGATTTGTCGATCGGAAAAAACTTCCCCGTCCGAATCAATCGAGACGACCGATCCTCGTGTGACCGTTGGAAGACCAAGCTAGCTTCGCTACGAAGTTTGGATCTCCAAGTTCAGCAGCCGCTCATCATCATAGCCGCTGATCCCGAAGCTATCCGCCGCTCGTGTTGCCACCGCCGGTTCCGGGGAGATCCTCTACAAGAGAGACCAAGGTTGTAGACTCTTCGATTTCACGAACACGTCGTCGAACGAAGAGGAACACCGTAGTCTCCAAACGAAGTTTGTATCTCGTGTACATTCTATATTTACTTTTGTTGTAAAGGAACGATTGTTCCGTGTTGTAAGGGTTGGGTGCAACCCGTTTTGTGGGAGTGTTGACTCTCACGTGTGGAAGGGTTCCTTCCGATAGTGCAGGGATTGGATTTCAATCCTGTTGGAGAAGAGACCGAGTCGTCCCTTGTTGGGAGATAGGTCGAAGGGGGAAAGTGGATGTACCCAAGTCGGGGAACCACTATAAATTGCCTGTGTATTCTGTGTGCTGTGCTTTTTATTTTTATTGTGCAGGTACATTCGTAAATTCCGCAAAAGCGCTACTCTTCACCTATTCCCCCCCCATAGGTGCACATAGCTGACACTAGGTGGACTTTCATCTCTTATAGTAGAGGCCATTACACCTCTTGCTACTTCTATCTCCACTCTTTCTGCTGAACTCTCTGCCTTCACTACAGCCCCCTCTTCATTCAGGGGCCTGGCTGTAAGACCCCCCCCCCCACTCCCGGATCTCAAAACACGGCACGCGGGGGGGGGGGGGGGGGGGGGGGTCTTATGCCCGGAACAACCGCCTTGCGGTAGCATAAGCACAAGGGCTAACATGTACCCCAAGATGCCTATACCGCCGGCTCCAACAATATCAATATAACATGCCAACCCAACCAAAATATAAGCAAGAGAAGTCAAATCCACACTAAGTATATGAGTCCAAATAGTACAACAAAAGAGAAGCTAAAACATGCTTCTACATATCAGAGTACAGCTATAGAAATTTCCCAAAAAGGGCTACGTCAAATCATCTCAACACGCACATCTGTGACTGACGGTATCAACGCCACCGTCACTTCAGGCCCTGTCGTCCTGGCCTAGCTGTCCTGCTGCGTAGTCCGCGGCTGCTCTACCTGTGGCGTGACCTCCTAAAAGGAAGACGTAGCAACCGTTAGTCGAAAGGACTTAGTGGCTTCATATCCGCTCCCTCGGCGACTCCTCGGCACCGGGCGGAGAGAAGGTACAAGGGTAATATATAAGTAAAGAAGTACAAGCAGGTGGCAATAGTGTAACAGTAACAGTATCATAATCTAGCAGTTATTTAAGAGCTATAGTAAACTAACAAGTATAAGTAACAACAGGAATGTAACTTAACTTATAAGAATGCCCATCCAAACTTATAAGTTAAGAATCGGGTTACATAAAGGTAACTCATCATATTAGAGTGCCCATACAAACTTATACGATGAGGATCTTGTTGTGCAATATTATGAAATGCTATGTATGCTATGCAATGACTCACCCATGATCACACACATGCAATTGATATGTCGACACAAACTGTAGTTCCCACTTTTCGAGCAGGTAGCAAACCTCTCAGGCATCAGCCGCCGTGGCCAGGCGGTGACAGTAAAACGGGCACTTCTACTACTAGGCGGGTATCCACACTACTTCACCCAAGCCTCCGTACGCCTCAACGCTAAGAACACAACAGTGGAGCCCATGCGTACTATGGCCCAGCGGGGTCTTGGGTAGATGTGCACCAAGAAAATAGCCCGAACTGGCCTTGTGTGACCCGGAAGGGGCCTCGAAAGTAAGCACGAGGACACAGCCCAACCGTTCACTTGGTATGGAAGGTGCCCCGGGATGTGAACACCGAGGACATAGCCCAACCGCCCAAAGTCTAACTGTCAACTCCCGTCGGTGTGACGACTGGCGAGCCCGTAGACCTGCCACACTATCCTTAACCCGGGATTACGACACCGCATGTCGACTCACACCACATGCAATTACACACCACCGTGGCATGGAAGGGGGCCTCGGAAGATGGCAGGAGGACACAACCCAACCATCCATCCATACCTTATCTCAACACAAACCAAACAAGTGACGGTCAACACCGCACTCACATGCTCTCACAATACTACCCGTAGGGAGACTACACTCTAAGTATTGGACTACTAAACTTATTCCATTAATCAAACACACTCATGGTCATAGTTATTCTTCTACGTGACTTTTCAGATGATATCAACTTATTGTAAACATGATGCGCATATAAAGATCTATCAATCTTTCCAAATGATAACAACTTATTATAAACATGATGCACATATAAATATCTATCAATCTTTCCAAATGATAACATATTATAAATATGATGCGCATAAATAATAATCTACCAAATTTCTAACAAGTCAGTTTGTTTAAGTAAACTTGCTTCACATTTTGATTATATGAAATCTGATTAATAAATTTCATCGATCATGAAACTAAAATGATTAATCATAAAAGAGTTCATTCAAGCCAAGTAACTTGCAATATTAATTCCACTGAATCCAATCCATGTTATTTAAACCCAGAATTTAGGTGCATAGTAAATCTGGACAGCAACTTCAACCGAAGATTCCTGAAGCTATAGGAATCTGGTAAAGATGTGTAGCCCCTCGATGGAAAGGTCTTTCCATGGGCTATAACTTTTGTATTCAGACCTCAACCCAGATTTGAATGTATCCTATTAGAAATCAGCTTTGAGGTCCGCTGTGTACAGAACACAATTTCTGCATGCAGGATTTATCGAAGACCAATTTCGTTCAGACTTTCCTATGGCTACAAACGTTGCCTGAAGTCGTGCAACCACTCGATGGAAAGGTATTTTTCAATGGCTTCAACTTTCGTGTTTAGCCGAAAGCCCAGATCTGGCCATATCGTTCATGAAAATGGCCTAAAAGATCGCTGCGCGCAGAATACAGATTCAACACGCATCTTGAGGCGGAATGAACGGCATCGGTTCATCTTCCTCCTCAAGTCGATCCTCTCAGGTCACCTCCAGAAATTCCTCCACCCTTATTCACCCTCATGAGGCCTTTGCTCTTCAGGAAACCATCGCCCATCTCCACATAGAAGATCGGAAAGGTTGAAGACACCACTAACCAAGAGCACAACCCCCGGATTGGCCACACCCTAGAGAAATCATCTTCTTACATGTCAAGACTCTTTTGAGTCGACGTCTCACCAAGATATCTACAGATCTATCACCAAGGGAGAGGGTAGGAAGCTCACCTCGATTCCAGCAGTTCCTCCATTTCCGGCCATGGATCTCGTAATTCTCCTTGGCGGCATCTTCTCCTTCGGAACTTGCTCCAGCAACTTCTCCCTCTCAATCAGGAATTTCTCTCGGGGAAAATGGCTGGAAAAAGAGTGAAAACGGTTAGGGTTTTCACAGTCCATATATATAACAAGAGCGGAGCTTTACGGACGGTTACAATGTCAAATCAATTCACCGACACAGGCGAAGTGTTACAGACGGTTAAAACGCCGATTAAATATTCGATACGATGGAACACGCCCTGCTCATGCCCATGGTCACGCCCGTGACACCGAGCATGACTCCTATCGTCGACCGAAATTCGTCGAACTCAAACAAAAATCGTCGAACGGAGAAAACGCCCCAGTCACGCCCATGGTCATGCCCGTGTCGGACCGGTCACGCCCGTGAAATGGGCGTGAAACTCACTAAGTCGAGAAATCACTACCTGTTTCCAGCTCTGGACAACTCGAGGGCTGGTTCCTCCTACATTCTCCTGTGCTGCCCAATTTCCAGCACTTCCCTAGACCCAAGTCAACTCTCCTGACTCAAAACACACACGAGGGGCCTAGTGCGATTCGGGACGTTACAAATCCTATAAACAAATTAAAAGATTTCGTCCCCAAAATCAGGTTTGGGCTAGGGGAGAAAAGCATAACAGGAAAATCAACATATGCTTTTAAATAAAATTACCTGGAGCAAACAACTCCGGATAGCGTTGTTGCATCAAATCCATTGGCTCCCATGTGTACTTCCCTCTTCATTGGAATGAACTGGGCCACCTTTGTCAGTCGATCAATAATAACCCACACTGAATCATTCCCGGAGCGGGAGCGAGGTAGCCCATGGACGAAGTCCATGGAGATATCCTCAAACTTCCACTCGGGGATGGGCAACGACTGCAACAAACCACCGGGACTCTAACATTCGGCCTTCACCCTTTGACAAGCTTCGCAATGTGTAATATAGTATTGAACATCCTTCTTCATTCCCGGCCAACACATGGTCTTCCGTAAGCCGTCGTACATCTTGGCAATACCCGGGTGTACAAAATATTGAGAGCAATGTGCCTCTCTCAAGATATCCTCTCGGATTTTGCCGCCCTTGGGAATATAGAGCCGGCCACGAAAATAAACGAGGCCGCCTTTTAGTGTGTACTCATCGGTGGTCCCATCTTCAATTGCCTTGACTGCCGGGCCAAGGCCGCATCCATTCCTTGCTCCACTGATCACATGCCCCAAGAAAGCAACCTCCTTAAGCTAGAATTCACACTTGCTAAACTTGGCGTACAAGGCGTGCTCCTTCAATTTCTTCAACACCAAGGTTAGATGCTCGACAAGCTCCTCCTCCATCTTTGAGTAGACCAAGATGTCGTCGATAAAAACAATGACGAAGATGTCCAAATACGGTTCAAACACCTTGTTCATCAGGCTCATGAAGGCCGAAGGGGCGTTTGTGAGCCCAAACGACATTACCGTGAACTCATACAAACCATATCTTGAACTGAAGGCCATTTTCTGGATGTCCCCTTCTCGAATCCTCAACTGATAGTATCTAGAGCGCAAATCCAGTTTGGAAAACCAATGTGCTCCCACTAGTTGATCGAACAACTCGTCGATCCGAGGTAGTGGATAAGTGTTCCGCACTGTCAACCGATTGAGTTCCCGATAATCTATGCACAACTGCAGGGTTCCACCCTTCTTCTTCACGAACAGTACAAGAGCTCCCCAGGGTGATGAACTGGGGCGAACGAACCCTGACTCCACCAGTTCTTGTAATTGAACTCTAAACTCCACAAGTTCTTTCGGGGCCATTCTGTATGGAGCCATGCATACAGGCTTGGCACCTGGTACTAGATTAATCTGGAAGTCAACCTCTCTATGCGAGGGCAATCCTGGCAGCTTCTCAGGAAATACCTCGGGAAAATCCCGCACTACCCGTACATCCTTCACTTCCAATGCTTCTTCCTTCAACTCGAACCAGACCATGAAGACCTCGTCCCCCTTCATATGGGCTTTTACAGCATGAACAGAAGATAATATCATACGCGGCGCGCAGCCAATACCTTGGAAGATGACGTCGGAGTCTCCATGTCTCAAATAGATTCACTTCTCTGCGTAGTCGATCCTCGTGAAGTGCCAGTCCAGCAATGCCATGCCCAAAATGATGTCGAACTCCGGCATTCTCAGAACTGTGTCCGGCGTATCAAAGGTCTTCCCATCAATAAATAACTCCAACTTGCACTTGGCGGTTGCGATCATCTCCGAGCCGTCCGGAAGGCGTACTCGTCGGGCTATGCTAGTAAAGTACTGTACACCCTCCACGTCTTTTATGAAATCCTCAGACAAAAAGGAGTGTGAGGTACCGGTATCGAACAACGCATAGGCCGTCTTCCCACCAATAATCACGGTGCCTAAGTACCAACAACCAAAACTTATTGATAGGTGTCTAGTAAGTCTTAATCAATTCAAGTTAGACCATGAAAATATGTTAATTAATTAAATCATACCTGCAATCACATCTTGGGGGTTTCGTTCCTGCGTCATGTCAAGCACGTACACCTGATCCCTAGTAGGGTCGGGGTTACCTCCTCGCGGTCCTCATCCTCGACCACGTATGCGACCCCACCCTCGAGGAGCTGCCGGCGGAAGAGCGGGAGGGGCGTTTCCAAATATCTACGGGAAGAAACGTCGGACGTGGCCCGACTGGTTGTATTCGAAGCACACCAGCCCACGACTCCCTTTAGGTTGTTGAAATTACTGAGGCTGTGGTGGTGCTGGAGGCAGTGCAGGCGGCTGCGGAACCGGATGCTCCACCCTATAGTTTTGATGGACACCCTCCATCTCTTTGATATCCTCATCCTCCTCTGAAGTCTCTCCTCCTTCTATTGCTTGGGTCGGCTTCCATCACGTCCTCCGCATGCATCTTACTACATCCCAGCTAGTTCGCCTCCAATCTTTTCGCCATATCAATGATCTCCGCCAAGCTACCATCCGCTATAAACAAAAGGGACTGCCTTAGGGGATCTCACAGCCCTTTGTAGAAGTGCTTGGCATAACCTCTATCATCCAACTCGTAAGAATCTGCAAACCTTGCGAGATGCTGGAATTCCCGCTGGTATTCTGTAACCGACTTTGATCCCTGCTTTAGTAGAAGAAACCTCTGCTCAAGCTTATCTCGGGCCGATGTAGGGATAAAGTGATCCAAGAAAACACCCGAGAATTCACTCCAACTTATCTCTGTGTAGTCCCGGCCTTGGAAGGTAGAGCCCATGAGGGACCTCCACCACCTCTTAGCATGTAAGTCCAAGTCGGACACCGCCAATGTCACTGCCATGTTGGCCGGACAACGGATACCAGCCAACAACTCCTGTACCGTGTCTAGCCATTCTTCTGTACGTACGGCTGACTCCGTCCCAAGGTAGGCGGGAGGGGAGAGAGCCCGGAAGGTGCTCAGCCAGTTGGAGCTCGGGGCATGTTGTTGCACCGGGGGTTGTTGTACCGTAAAAGCATCGTGGATGGCAGTGAGCGTGTTGGATCCCTAGTTGATTTGGGCTAGGTTCACTGACTTAGGATGTGACCCATCATGTATAGTCAGGGTCAAGTTTGTATCCTAGAGTGTAGGCCAAGTCCTTAGGTTCAATTTCAGATGGACCAGCTATCAACAAGACCATCCGATACTCCAGACTTAGAAGATTTCAAGTCTAAGTAAAATTAGTTCGACATTCATCAAACTCTGCTCGACGAAAGGTGTTCTGTGCTCGATGATCGTGAGACAATTCTTAGTGCTGAGCTCGACGATCTTAGTTCTCTGTTCGATGAAGACAGAGTTTTATACATCAAGCTAAAGTCAGGACAGCTTCAGAATTTTTCTAAGTCCAGCTTCAAGCTTTGGTCGACGAATTAGATTCTGAGCTCGACGAACTTGGACCTCAAGTTCTCAACTTCTCAGGTCGACGAAGTCAGCTTCTCAGGTCGACGAATGCAATACTCTCTTGACGGATTCTGAATTCAGAGGTCTTGTGTCGACACTTAGGGCATGTGTCGACACTAGACAATTTGTGTCGACACCAGGATATCTGTCGACACCAGAAGATTTGTGTCAACACCAGGATATCTGTCGACACCAGCTTATGTCGACACTAAATATCAGTTACACAGAATATTTTGACTAAGTACAGAACTGTTCTCAGCTCGACGAATCTGGATCTCTGCTCGACGAATGAAGACTGTTTGTTCGACAAATGAATATTATCTGGTCGACGAACTCAAGCTCAGCTTGACGAACTCAAGCTCAGCTCGACGAACTCAAACTCAGCTCGACAAATTATGTTCTACGATCAACGAATCCAGATTAGGTCTTCTTCAGTTTTCCCGTCGCATTTCTTGGCGATGATTCCGGAGTTATTAATGCCAGATCTTCTCGAAATGTTACCGTTAGAACGCGAATTGACTATGGTCTATTACATGCCATTTTTCCATGGGATAGTTAGGGAAATCATTGATTGCCGCTTCCTTCCAAGGCCGACTGCAATTACTGCTCAACATTCGAAATTCGAATGTTCTCAGTCAGTCAAAAAAGGATATAAAGAAAACAGAAAGGATCAAGCACTACTACACAGTCATACATACATACAGTGATACACACAAACAATCAGACAGACACACTCAGATTGCACAGAACAACAATCATACTCAAATCAAAAGTTCTACTGCAATTAGCCCAGGCCAGAGAACATTTTGAAGAAGAAGAAGTATAACATTCAAATACAATCAAGAGTCTTCTTCCTTCAACTCTACAGGACAACTTCAAAGGACAACAAATATCAATTTGTCAAAGAAGTTCCTGAAGCAATTTCTGGTCCAGGCACTCTAGGTCTTTGAAGACCTATCACCCTGAAGTAGTGCTCCAGTTTTCCTGATACATTCAAGATCTCAGGGGGAGCAACTCTGTTAACATCAATCCACAGTCTTCTCAGTTGTTATTGAGAAAGAGAAGACACCATCACCTCTTTTCTAACTCTTGTACAGGGTTCTAATTCCCTTCAAAATTATTCTGGTTGCAAGTCTCCTTCCAAAAGACTTGAGGTTTTGGTTTTTGAGCACCTGAACAAAAGCTCATTGGTGTCAGGCACCTGATCAAAAACCTGAGTGGATTCCTACCAGGGTGGTAGAAGATTGGATGTACCCAGGTTGGGGAACCACTATAAAATTACTTGTGTCGTCTGGTTGCCCTTTATTTTTGTTTTGGCTGTGATCTGTGATTGTTTAGGTTGCTGTGCTTAGTTTATTTTATTTGTTGACTTGTTCACCTAGGCTTACAACAAAAGTTGTAAAAAGTTACAAGAATGCACAATACTCTATTCACCCCCCCCCCCTCTATAGTATTTCAGATCTAACCTGCACTTTTAATTAGTATCAGAGGGAGGTTGGTTAAAATAGCACACCTTAATTGGTTGTACAGGCTAACACCTGAACCACAAAGATCCCTCTTGTTAGATCTATTTGTTTGTTTTTGTTATTAGATTTATTTCTTCACAGAAATGACCCAAAACAAAGATTATGCAAGCATCAGACCTCTAGTATGCAATCTTAACAAGTTTGCCATCTGGAAGGCAAGAATCAGATTATACATGAATTCTATTGATGAGGATATCTTTTCTGTTATATTGACAGGTGTACCTCCAGCACTTACAGCTTCTACAAGCACCTCCACCAACATGACTGCAGTGCCCCCTCCAGAAAACAATGATGCCTACAAGAAAGCCAAAATGGCTGATGTAAAGGCAATGAATATCTTGGCTCAGACAATGTCATATGACATATTTCAAAAGGTGGCTAAGTGCACCTCAGCCAAGGCCATTTGGGATTCCCTCAACCAAATGGTAGCTGGTTCAGCAGATGAGAGAAAAGACAGGAGATCCAATCTCATCTCCCTGTATGAGAACTTCTAAAAGGATGAGACAAAATCAGTGTCTGAGATGTACAATAGGTTGAGTTCAATCATCTATGAGCTCAAAACCTTGTATAAAGACATCACCTTGACAGAAGTGAATGATAAGATACTGATGTGCTTCCTTAGCTCTTGGGATTCCAGAATCTGGCCAATCAAGGAAGCCAGAAGCCTAAATGAGATATCAACTGAATCTCTGCTAGGTAAATTAAAATACTATGAGCAGCTAATCAAATCAAGAGAAGCAGCAGAACAGAAGGCTACAACTCCAGTGAGAAAGAATCACAACATAGCCTTCAAAGCATCTGAGGAAAGTGAGACATCAACTTCCAATGAAGAACTCATGAGCCTCTTTGCAAAAAGATTCTACAAGATGGATAGAAAGGATTTCAGAAGGAAATCATCCAGACAGGATGATAAGCCCAAGTATGACAAGACACCAACCAAGGAGGTTGTGTGCTTTGGGTGCAGAAAGTCTGGACATTACATCTCAGAATGTCCAGAAAACCAGAAGAAGGACAAGAGCAGAGAAAAGGACTCCAGGAGAAAACACAGCAGCAGACCCTCCTCCAGCAAATATAAAAAGAAAGACAAGGGCTTTGTTGCTGAAACATGGAGTGATATAGAGGAAGAATCATCCTCCTCTAGTTCAAGTGAAGAAGAGGAAGAAGCAAGATCCAAGGAGGTTTGCCTAATGGCAATTGATGCCTCCAGGAGCAATTCTGGATCAGAAGGAGAATCTGAAGATGAAGCAGCCTTAGACTCAGAGGCAGATCAGGTTCTTTCTTGCTTTGACTTTAATTCTGATTTATTTAAAACTGAATTCAAAGCCATGTGTTTAGATTTAATTAGCTCAGAAAAAGAAATAAAAACTCTTAGAGAAAGACTAGGAAGTCTTGAATCTGTTAACTCAAAAAACATTAAACAACAAGATCAACTAACCTTAGCTAATGAACAAATAATTAAATTAAAATCTGAATTATGTGAGGCCAAAAAACTTGAGCAATCTATCAATGGGAGAAGCCTTAAGCTGATGGACATGACAAGCACAGTTAATGTCAGATTAAATGGCAAGCTGGGCTTGGGTGCTTCATCAAGTTTGCCCCCCATAATTAAGAAAAATATTCTTACAACACCTATTCAATTTGTTTCTGCTAAAGGAAAGGAAAAGATTATAAACAAACCATTGTCTGTAAACAATCCAAAATCTATAGACAAGAGAAATAGAAATCAGAAAACAGTTAATAAAAAAAGGTTCAGCAGCATTCGTCGAACGTAGATCGACGAAATGTGGCCAGTTCGTCGAACTCAGATCGACGGACGCTAAACGCAAATTTTATTTATAATAATTCGTCTAACTGCGATCGACGAACTGTATATGGTTCGTCGAGCAGAGGTCGACGAACTTGGGGCACAGAAAATGACTACTGTCATTATCTGAGCAGAGATCGGCGATCTCATCCCTATTCGTCGACCTCTGGTCGACGAACTTACAACAATTCGTCGAACCCAGAAGGACCAGACTTAAATCATTTCTCGTACAGAAATTTTAAACCAACTAATAAGACATTTAATCTAGTAGTTGATTGGGTAATTCCACCTAGGAGATATCACCCCTTAGGTTATAAATCTCAACCTACATTATCAGTGATATCCAGCTTTACTTTTCAACAAAATAAAGGATCCAAGGTAACCTGGGTTAAGAACAATTGAGTTTTGTTTTTCATTACAGGTACAGGTGAAGAACTGTCCAAGGGTAAGTCAAACCTGGTACTTGGACAGTGGTTGCTTCAAGCATATGATAGGCAGCAAGGGCAATCTATCTAATTACAAGCCCAAGCTAGGAACAAAGGTGATTTTTGGAGATTCAAACAGTGGCCAGTCAGAAGGATATGGAGAAGTCAAAATTGGGACAGTTACTTTCAAGAAAGTAACATATGTAAGAGGACTTAAACATAACCTAATATCCATAAGTCAATTATGTGATGAAGGTTATCAGGTACACTTTAACTCTACCTCATGTTCTATTATTAATAGTGAAAACCAAACTGTTTTAATTGGACTTAGACAAGGCAACATATATCTAGTAGATTTTATTTCTACCAAAACTGATGTTTGTTTACTCAATATCACTAGTAATCAAAATGAGTTATGACATAAAAGATTAGGGCATGTACACCTTAAGAATATATTTAGGTTATCTAAAGACAACCTTGTTAGAGGTTTACCTTCTGGCCCCTACAAGAAGGAAAACCTATGCAGGGCTTGTCAATTAGGCAAGCAAACCAAAACTAGTTTCAAATCCATTAATAAAAGTGATTCACCTAGGATTTTGTATTTGCTCCATGTGGATCTATTTGGACCCATTGCTGTATAAAGCCTAGGAAGGAAGTATTACACTTTAGTGATTGTTGATGACTTCTCTAGATTCAGTTGGGTAGCCTTTCTGAGAGCTAAGTCAGATACATTCAAGGTTCTTACAGATTTTCTTAGGATCATATAGATTGAGTTCTCTACTCATGTTGCATTGATCAGAAGTGATCATGGAACAGAGTTTGACTCTCTTCTTATGCATGAGTTCTGTGAGAAGGAAGGTATCAGACAGTGCTTCTCAGCTCCTAGAACTACCCAACAAAATGGGGTAGCTGAAAGGAAAAATAGGACACTCATTGAATCTGCAGGCACATTATTAGCAGATGCTTACATGCATCTATCCTTTTGGGCAGAAGCTGTAAATACTGCTAACTATATCCTGAATAGAAGTCTTATACATAAGCTGAAAAATAAGACCCCCTATGAATTACTTAAAGGGTAGAAACCTAAAATCACATACTTTAAAGTTTTTGGCTGCATATGTTACATTCACACAAATAACAAGAGATACATTAGAAAGTTTGAGGCTAAGGCTGAAGAAGAGATTTTTCTAGGATACTCCCAAGTAAGCAAGGCCTATAGGGTTTTTACTAAATCCACCCTTAAAATTGAAGAGTCTGTTTATGTATCTTTTGATGAAGCTAACATTTCATATAAGGAGAAAGAGATTTCTACCAATAACTCTTTGCAGGTTCCACCACTGTGTGAGTCTATGGATGGACTAAACCTTACCCATGAGGTATCAACCCATCCTTCTCCACAGGTTGCTGAAGACAGTGAAGAAGAAATTCAAGATGAAGTGGCTGAACTACCCTCAACAGCTAGTACCATTCCTCAAGAGGAATTAATTACAGAAGCTGTTGCTCAACCAACTCCACCAACTGATCTTATCACACTTAAAGATCACCCCAGATCTCAAGTGATTGGAGACATTTCAGCAGGTGTACAAACAAGGCATCAACTCAACCAAGACTTGATGCATGCATGTATTCTTTCTCAGACTAAACCTCTCACTATCCATGAAGCAGAGCAAGATCCCCACTGGATTCTTGCAATGCAAGAGGAACTAAATCAGTTTGAGAGATGTAGAGTTTGGGATTTGGTTGCAAGACCCCATAACTACCTAGTTATTGGAACCAAATGGGTCTACAGGAACAAGTTGGATGCTCAAGGGAACATAGTGAGAAACAAGGCTAGGCTTGTTGCTCAAGGCTACATGTAAGAATAAGGAATTGACTATAACCAAACCTTTGCCCCTGTTGCAAGGTTAGAGGCCATAAGAATATTCCTTGCCTATGAAGCTCACAGGAGATTTAAAGTGTTTCAAATGGATGTCAAGAGTGCATTCTTGAATGGAGTGCTTCAAGAAGAGGTTTATGTAGAACAACCTCCAGGTTTTATCTCTCTAACTTATCCCTCTTTTGTATTTAAATTGCATAAAGCTCTCTATGGTTTAAAGCAAGCTCCAAGAGCTTGGTATGAGACCTTAGCAAGCTTTCTTTTAGAGCATAAATTTACAAGAGGAACCATAGATAAAACTCTTTTCACTAGACATCATAAGGACCAAATATTGTTAGTACAAATATTTGTGGATGACATCATCTTTGGGTCTACTGATCCCAAATTTTGCAAGAGGTTTGTTGACCTCATGCATTCTAAATTTGAGATGAGTAGCATGGGTGAGCTTTCCTACTTCCTTGATCTTCAAGTGAAGCAGCTCCCTGATGGTATCTTCCTCTCCCAAGCTAAGTATGCTAAAGAGCTTATTAAGAAGTTTGGGATGGGTGATGCCTCAGGAATGAAAACACCTATGGCTACTAATGCAGTTGTGGATTTTGATGCAGCAGGGAAACCTGTAGATCAGAAGCATTATAGGGCAATTGTTGGATCCCTATCATACCTAACAGCAAGTAGGCCTGACATAATGTTTGTCACATGCCTTTGTGCTAGGTTCCAAGTGAACCCTAAAGAATCTCACCTTATTTTCCTAAAAGGAATTTTGAGATATATAAAAGTTGTCCTAATCTAGGACTCTAGTATCCTGCAGAGTTAGGGTTTCAGTTAACTGGATACTCAGATGATGACTATGCTGGATGTAGAGTGGACAGGAAGAGTACCTCTGGAACTTGCCAGTTCCTGGGTATGAGACTTGTCTCCTGGTTTTTTAAAAAGCAAACATCTGTGTCTACATCAACTGCAGAAGCAGAATACATGGCTGCTAGCAGCTGCTGTTCACAAATGTTATGGATACAAAATCAACTCCTAGACTATTGTGTCAACTTAAATAATTCAACATTATTTTGTGATAATACTAGTGCTATTGCTATAGCACAGAATCCATTTCACCATTCTAGGACTAAACATATTGAAATAAGACATCATTTCATTAGAGATAATGTAGACAAAAAGAAAATTAACTTAATCCTTATTCCTACTGATTTATAGAGAGTAGACATTTTCACCAAACCTTTGGATGAGAAAAATCATCTGTTCTTTATAAATCAACTGGGAATGATTAATGGAGAAGAGTTAAATTAGTTTCTGTCTGCATTCGACAAATTTTCCAGAGTTCGTCGAACGGAGTTCGACGAATTAGGGAAAGTTTGAGAGATTCTCGTCGAACGGAGATCGACGAATTCTCTGTGTGGAAACAATTTTCGTCGACCGAAGTTCGACGAACTATACTTCAGAAGAGGTTTCGTCGAACGGCGTTCGACGAATTTTTTTCGATTCTTCTGGATGAGATCGACGAACTATTTGCCAATAATTTATTTCGTCGAGTTCAGTTCGAAGAATTGTTTTTTTCGTGGAACGGAGTTTGTCGATTCATATTATGGAAAACCTATAACTAGGTTTTCTTCGACCTCCATCCCGCGCTTTTAGTTCTTTTGCTCTTGATCGCCGTTTTCTCTGTCTCTCTTGTAGGTCATCAATGGCGATTCCAGCAGGAGCTTTGGCCGCAATGAAATTTGACACTGGTTTTGATATGGATTTTGATTCCTTCCAACACTCTGACCCCATATTTCTCTATATTCTAGAACTACTAGAAGAACTTCATCTCAAGGATTTCATGACCAGACGGATTAAACTACATGGAACGGAAATTTGAGAATGGGTATACACTTCTACTGCTTCTGAGGATGATGTTCTAACAGGCACTATCGGGAGTACCGTTATTTCCTTATCTCCCGCCATCCTTTCTGAAATATTTGGATTAGTAAATGGAGAATATGACATGGAAATAGATTCTGAAGAATTTGGTGATATGCTGAAGTTAATGGGGTTTTTTGGAAGCAACCCTAACAAGTTGTTGAAGAAGCAACTGTCCGCCGCCTACCAGTTTCTGGCGGACATCGTGGGAAAAATACTGATGGGCAAGCACTCTTCACATGACTACATCACTCGTCACCAGTTCCTAGTTATGTGTGCAGTGGTAAACAAGAGACATGTCCACTGGGGCACGATTGTCTTTGAGTTGATTAAGAAAAAGAACAACAAGAAGGAAGTTTGTTTCGGAAGAATCCTGGGGATTTTCCTCCAGGAAAAGGCTGGTGAATGCATGGTCTCCCCGACCATCTTCATCAATACCAGCAAGTGCCTCACCTACGCCTTGTTTGGCAGATGGGAGAGGACTATCTCCAAGCCTTCCAAGGCCTCCTCCTCTTCCATCCCAGCTTCTGAGAGCACCAGGGCTGTGAAGTCCACTCCCTACCCTGCTGAAGAGGTCATTCCATCTCCATCATCTCTTCCAGCACCCCTTCCACCAAAACAGCCTCCTCATTTGCCTACTCCTCCTTCATCTCCACCTCTGAACATCACCAACATTCCATCTCCATCCCCATCTTCCCCTCTGCAAGCAAATCAACACCCAACAAATCCAGCTTCACCTCATGACACCCATATTCCTACACCTCCTCAATCCCCACTTCCCCCTCATTTGTCAACCATTCCATCTTACAACATACCCACAGACTCTATCATGCCAGATGCCCCCATTCCATCTGCCATTCCACCTTCCATTCCCTCCTCTTCCCCTTCCCCATTTGATCCATCTACCATCATATCCTTGCTCACTCCCCTCATCAAATCTCTCATCCAAGAGGCCATTACACCTATTGTGACCTCTATTAATTCTTTATCTACCCAGATTTCTGTCATGTCTGCTGCCCCCTCTTCATTCAGGGGACTGGCTCCAGGTTCCCCTGAACCCAGGCAGGGGGAGATGCTCTATGATGAAGCAGCAGCCAATGCAGATGCAGAAGCAGCAACAGCAGATACAGTAGAAGCTCACTCTACAGCAGCAGCAGATACAATTTCAGTTTCAGATGCAGATATTTTTGATGCAGGCCACCCCTTCGCCACACCAGGACAATAAAATGACAAAGAAGAGATCCTATGACAAACCTAAATTCCTATGGGGAATTTTAGCGAACACGTGGCGCGCATACAAAACTCTAAATTTCAGTAGAGTTTTGTTTATAACTGTGGAATCTCACACGTGAGTATTTCCCAACCACATTTACACGAACATCGCAAATACATTAGCGTATCCTAACCATGCATCTAACGTCACAACACATTCAATTTTCCATCCACAAGGAAGGCTATCCGGACTAAGATTGCAATTCGGAAATGCGTCCAAATACGCCCTCAAAACAAAATCCTACGAGGATATACCAAATCCTCTTGATCTGTTCGAAACCAAAGGTTGAACCAACCCCGGTTTGCAAGCGTCCAAAGGGACCTATCCTTATGGAAATCTTCGCAAAATTTGGAATTAAAAGCAATACAATTTCAGATTTATGAAGGCAACTAGATTCAATATTTAGGATAAAATTTGTAAACCACTTGTCTCCAATCACTCACAAGATTAAGATGAAAACTCACACAATATTTAGGGATAGAGATTCGTTACCCAAAACCGGAATTTCAAGAAGAGGAGAAACAAGATTTAGTGGAGGAATCGCTCTTCCACGGGCCACCGGAGTCGCACCGGATGATGAGAATCGAACCGTCTTCTTCGGAGTCACACTGGAGGAGGGAGAAGCGTCGCCATAGTGGCAAGAGGAAGCCACAAAAGGGCGGCAACAGCAGGCCGAGCGGCTCCTGGAGGTCGGGGTTCGGCGTGGCCGAATAGGGGGGGGGGGGGGCGGCAGCAACCCGTGAGAAATGCTTTAGGGTTTTTTTAATTTCCTTCTTTCAATTTCAATACCTCTTACAATCAAGTTTTGCCCTTATATAGGCAAGGGAATCAAATTGTTTCATGCACATAAATTATGGCTAAACATAGGCCATAAACAACAAAACAATAAAATGCTAAACAATAAAAACAATGCTGAAAATAAAATGCAGAATTTAGACAACAAAATAATAAATTCATGCGTAAATGCGGCGGATATTTTGACGCGGCATTGGCGGAAGGTGTCGCGGCAAAATCCCAACAATTAAGCTTGCGACCACAGCGACGACGGTTGCGGCAACGGTCATCAACATCCACAAACATGGAGCGACGGCGATCAAAATAGAAGTCCGTGTTGGCACGATCAAATGGCGGGGCAACCTCGCCATCAATCCTCCCCCGCTCGAAATCACTCATCCCTGATGAGTGGCCTGGGAGAGAGTAGCAAGAGACCACAGCATCCACTGGTGGCATAGTAAAAACGGGCATCCACGGGGCAGGATCAGCAGTGCGGGAATCCGCAATAGAACAGAACTTGTACGGATAAGGAACAGCAGGAAACCTCATAGATGTGTCAGTATAAAGAAAAGCAGTACAAATCTTACCATCCAATGTGAGAACCAGTAAACCCAAATGGACGAGCGACACGGAGAAAATCTCACCTTGCAACCCACGAGAATGTGAAGTGGAAGAGAAACGTCGGAGAAAACCACTCATATGGAGACCAGATTTGCACAATTAAATCCGAAAAATTGAAATGCGGTGAAAAACCGATTGCATCGTAAAAATCCAAAGAAATTGCTTTAAATCCAAAATTCTTGAAAATCATGAAAGGATCGGCGCTCCAACGTAATAATTTCGTTACGGAACCTGAAGGTATCCACTCGAGGGCTAACCAGACTAAAGTCGAATCAACAGTTCGGTAGTCAGAAGCTTTCGGAGGTGAACGGTCGTGAAAATGAAGCAACCCATAGACACTGGCATAAGGCAACGACATATGTACGTGCAGAGCGTACCAGAATGGTCGAAAAATTTGTGCAATTTGATTTGGTGGGTAGGAATGTCGTGAGGACACCAAATCAAAATACACATTAACCGTGAAATCACACGAAGTTGCCAACAAAAACATGTCCACCGGCGGATACGCACTAATACATAGCTCGCTAGTCATCTCAAACGGAGGTGCTAATAACGATGGTTTAACTAAGTGGCTAGGACTAGGCAAAATCAATTTGTGTCCTGACAAATCCGCTAGCCGATCCAAAGGAACAAAAGGGAGGGTCAGAGGTATCAGTTCCGAAATGATTTCTAACGCACGGTGAACGTCACACATCGGTGCTAACGATATAGAGAAATCATCCGGGTTTGCACTACACAGATCATCCGAAAGCATGCATCCCTTGCTATGTAATTCTTCCAGCGCACTAGATATATCATCCATTCCATAATCAGTATAGGTCTCAGAAATAGACTCGATGCGTTCAGGGTCATGCGGGAGGATCGGCCAAATCAAACCCAGCAAAATTTCAAATTCATGTTGAGATTCAGGCAATGGTGATAACAATAAAGAAAACTCAACCGGATCAAGAGGAAGATCAAATAGTGGATTCGTCCTCATAGAAAACTCAACCGGATCGTCAGCACCTAACTCACTCTCAGATAAACATTCATCACAGGTTGACTCTACCAACTCAGCCAAAATGTCTTCCAACCCACTAGATATTTCATCCAAATCATAATCAGTAACGATCTCTAAAGTAGGCAAAATCGAACCCGATAATTTTTTTATTCCACATGGGGCTTCAGGCAACAGAGATAACATCAAAGTAACATCTTTCGGGTCCTCAGCGCTAACAACATCCAAAAATAATCTTCCATCATCAGGTACATCTTCCAATATAATAGGTACATCCGTCGACTTAGGGCCATCGAACGATCCCTCAACGGTCCTAGGAGACGGGCCTGAAATAAGGTCGAGGGGAAATGGGTTAATCCCAGGGAGGGATATCTCAGGGGAGATATCATCATCGAAGTCACTAGGATATCCACTCTCCTCTTCGTCACTACAGTCGTCAGAAAAATTGACATCGCCATCAGTGGCGGGCTGAGACGTCGACGCTAAAAGAGCCAGAACCCTATGCTTAGTGGGGGCACTTCACAGCATAATGGCCAATCAACCCACAAGCAAAACATGTAGCGTCTTCCTTGCAAATCTTAACTTCTTTCCTAGGCTTTACCCTCGGTTTTATAACATTCCTAGTAGTGACAACGATTGGTGGCGGGACAGATGGCCTAACCTTTTCTTTCTCCCTAACGATAGGTATACATGTGCTCGAGATAGTCAGATCTTGGCGGGGCAAGGATCTAGCGTGAGGCTGATAGTCGCTCCTATGATCAAAAACGGGTCTAGTGCCCTGGCAGGGAGAAACAAAATCATGAGATATCCGAGTATGGGAGTACGAGGGGACATACTGGTTCGACATAGGCAAAGTCATAGGCGGCGACTCATTCAGATAATTAGAAACGTGGGGGCGACAGTAGGGAGGGTAATACTCATCCGTTAATAGATTCTTCATAATCTTCCAACCTATAAGTGAGTCGTCAAGGGACGTCCCAAAACGTCTCTCCTCATTGAGCCAGAAGGTTTGGGCTCGACCAAATAATTGTAGTCTCGCAACGGGAATCCTGTGGGGGTCCATAATATGATATTGCTCAAAATAACGTTCAATACCCTTCACCCAACCTAAAAATACTCGCGGTCCACCTATCCCATCATAGGTCGGAACAGGAACTCTAACAGGCCTACAGGTGCGCGGTGGTGGTGTCAAATATTGGGCTAACATAACGTTTCGATCAACGAATGAAGGTGGGTGAGCGGAACTCCCAATGTGCGTCACAAAGTCTAAATGAAAACTCAAACTAAGGGAACACGAAAAACTTTTTTTTTTGTTTTTGAGATATTTTAGGAAACACAATTTGCGTTTATATATAACTAAGAAAATAAATAGAAGACCAATAAGTGTGCCTAAGTGCAAAAAAAATGGGGAAGCTCGAAACGAGCGGATCGTTGCCAAGTTGAGAAATTGGCAAACCTCGCTTTGATACCAAATTGATGCAGGCCACCCCTTCGCGACACCAGGACAAGAAAATGACAAAGAAGAGATCCTATGACAAACTTAAATTCCTATGGGGAATTTTAGCGAACACGTGGCGCGCGTACAAAACTCTAAATTTCGGCAGAGTTTTGTTTATAACTGTGCGATCTCACACGTGAGTATTTCCCAACCACATTTACACGAACATCGCAAATACATTAGCGTATCCTAACCATGCATCTAGCGTCACAACACATTCAATTTTCCATCCACAAGGAAGGCTATCCGGACTAAGATTGCAATTCGGAAATGCGTCCAAATACGCCCTCAAAACAAAATCCTACGAGGATATACCAAATCCACTTGATCTGTTCGAAACCAAAGGTTGAACCAACCCCGGTTTGCAAGCATCCAAAGGGACCTATCCTTACGGAAATCTTCGCAAAATTCGGAATTAAAAGCAATACAATTTCAGATTTATGAAGGCAACTAGATTCAATATTTAGGATAAAATTTGTAAACCACTTTCTCCAATAACTCACAAGATTAAGATGAAAACTCACACAATATTTAGCGATAGAGATTCGTTACCCAAAACCGGAATTTCAAGAAGAGGAGAAACAAGATTTTGTGGAGGAATCGCTCTTCCACGGGCCACCGGAGTCGCACCGGATGATGAGAATCGAACCGCCTTCTTCAGAGTCACACCGGAGGAGGGAGAAGCGTTGCCGGAGTGGCAAGAGGCAGCCACAAAAGGGCAGCAACAACAGGCCGAGCGGCTCCTGGAGGTCGGGATTCGGCGTGGCCGAATAGGGGGGGGGGCAGCAACCCGTGAGAAATGCTTTAGGGTTTTTTTAATTTCCTTCTTTCAATTTCAATACCTCTTACAATCAAGTTTTGCCCTTATATAGGCAAGGGAATCAAATTGTTTCATGCACATAAATTATGGCTAAACATAGGCAATAAACAACAAAAAAATAAAATGCTAAACAATAAAAACAATGCTGAAAATAAAATGCAGAATTTAGACAACAAAATTATAAATTCATGCGTAAATACGGCGGATATTTTGACGCGGCATTGGAGGAAGGTGTCGCGGCAAAATCCCAACCATTAAGCTTGCGACGACAGCGGTGTCGGTTGCGGCAACGGTCATCAACATCCACGAACATGTAGCGACGGCGATCAAAATAGAAGTCCGTGTTGGCACGATCAAATGGCGGGGCATCCTCGCCATCAATTTTGCCAGATTTTGATTCTGATTTAATAGAATAATTTAATTTTATGGATACTGACATTGACCTAGATGAGTCAGTTGTGCAAATAAAAACTATTGGTGATTTCCATTTAAATCTCACAGTAAATTTGTCTATTTTATTAAGAAGTTTTGATACATCTTTTATGCAGTTTCTTCCAGCAGATTCTACTAAGCCACATTTGGCTATTATCCCCTACACCTCCCCAATAAGTCCAGCAGTTGCTAAGAAACTCTGTGACAGTTTTGCTCCTCCAGTTGTTACTCCATCATCTACAGTCATTCTAGAAGATATTTCAGCCCCAAGTTTTGTTATGGATGATTCCCCAATGCCTGACCTGGATGCATTGATTCAGGCAGACATTGAGGAAAAGAATAGAGCTCAGGAAGACTGCTCAGTCTTAATTGGTTCACCAGTTCCAGTTCCAGTTCCAGTTTCAGCCCCAGCTCCAGTTCCTGAACCTTCTGCCCCTCCTCCAGAAAAAGCTATTATTGATGATAAAGCTTTGAAAGCTTTGGATGCTCTTTATGATAACCCTCAGGGTTCTGACAATGATGAAGAAGATGATGATGATGATTCAGATGAAGATGCTGCCAATAAGAAAAAGAAGATGTTATCAAAGAAATGGAAGGCTACTCCTCCTCCAGCTCCTAAGCCTAATCCAAATGCTGACATCCCTTTCTACATTCTGCACAATGTCACTCCATATAAGGGAATGCCTGCATGGATGTGGCTATCCAAGAACCAGCAGAAGGATAGGAAGAGAAGTAGGAGATATTCCCCTCCTCCAGTTCACAGGTACAGAAAGGATCCTCCTCCTCCTCCTCCTCCAGCAGCTAGTGCCTCTAGCTCTAGCTCCCAGAGATCTGCCCCCATGCAAACATATCAGAGACAGTCAGGGAGATCATCTGAAAGCAGCCAGCAGAGGCAACCATCCTCAGGTAATCAGCATCAACAGCATCAGCAGCAGCAGCAACAAACATCTGAAGTACAGAAAGCTGACATTCCAAAAAGGCCATACTCTCCTCCAATTCCATTTAAAGATCCTGAAACTGCAAATACTGCAAAAATGGCCAGATTCCAGGAGTTAATTGGCTTATCTCTGATTAATAAAGCAAAGGATGAAGGCAAAGATATATCAGGGTTAACAATAATGTCAAAGTACAGAAAAGAAGAGCTGAAATGGTTTGATAAAGACAACAAACTGTTCAATGTTGATGATTATATGAAGCTACATCCAGAAGAAGTTGTCCCCAGAGCTACATCATTGAATATTATTGGGCAGCTGATATGACTATGACAAAGGCTCAGGCTTCAGATCCAAAGAGAGAAATCATTGTCAAAACGCCAGGAGAAAAGAAAACAGAAGACAAGCCTATGCAAAAGAAGAAGTAATCCTTATTTTTTTTCACTTTCTTTCTGCATTTGTTTTCAAACTATGTTATTTGTCTTAAACAAAACTGTGTATATATATATCTGCTGCATGTGTTGGTAATTCTCTGCCATATATATTTTTTTTCCTGCTTTGTTTTTCTGTTTTTTTCTGTTTTGTCTCTGTTAGTGACCTCACCCAAATAGGGGGAGATTGTTGGATCCCTAGTTGATTTGGGCTAGGTTCACTCACTTAGGATGTGACCCATCATGTATAGCCAGGGTCAAGTTTGTGTCCTAGAGTCTAGGCCAAGTCCTTAGGTTCAATTTCAGATGAACCAGCTATCAACAAGACCATCAAAGACTCAAGACTTAGAAGATTTCAACGCTAAGTAAAATGAGTTCGACGTTCGTCGAACTCAGCTCGACGAAAGGTGTTCTGCGCTCGACGATCGTGAAACAATTCTTAGTGCTGAGCTCGATGATCTTAGATCTATGTTCGACGAAGACAGAGTTTTCTACATCAAGCTAAAGTCAGGACAGCTTCAAAATTTTTCTAAGTCCAGCTTCAAGCTTTGGTCGACGAATTAGATTCTGAGCTCGACGAACTTGGACCTCAAGTTCTCAACTTCTCAGGTCGACGAAGTCATCTTCTCAGATCGACGAATGCAGTACTCTCTCGACGGATTCTGAATTCAGAGGTCTTGTGTCGACACTTAGGGCATGTGTCGACACCAGGCAATTTGTGTCAACACCAGGATATCTGTCGACACCAGCTCATGTCGACACCAGAAGATTTGTGTCAACACCAAGATATCTGTCGGCACTGAATATCAGTTACACAGAATATTTTGAATAAGTCCAAAACTGTTCTCAGCTCGACGAATCTGGATCTCTGCTCGACGAATGAAGACTGTTTGTTCGACAAATGAAGATTGTCTGGTCGACAAACTCAAGCTCAGCTCGACGAACTCAAGCTCAGCTCGACGAACTCAAACTCAGCTCGACGAATTGTATTCTACTATCAACGAATCTAGATTAGGTCTTCTTCAGTTTTCCCGTCCCATTTCTTGGCGATGATTCCGGAGTTATTAATGCCAGATCTTCTCAGAATGTTACCGTTAGAACGCGCATTCACTATGGAATATTACATGTCGTGTTTCCATGGGACAGCTAGGGAAATCATTGATTGCGGCTTCCTTCCAAGGTCGACTGCAATTACTGCTCAACATTCGAATTTCAAATGTTCTCAGTCAGTCAAAAAAGGATATAGAAAAGAAAAGAAAGGATCAAGCACTACTACACAGTCATACAGACATACAGTGATACACACAGACAATCAGACAGTCACACTCAGATTGCACAGAAGAACAATCATACTCAAAACAAAAGTTCTACTGCAATTAGCCCAGGCCAGAGAACATTTTGAATAAGAAGAAGAAGAACATTCAAATACAATCAAGAGTCTTCTTCCTTCAACTCTACAGGACAACTTCAAAGGACAACAAATATCAATCTGTCAAAGAAGTTCTAGAAGTAATTTCTGGTCCAGGCACTCTAGGTCTTTGAAGACCTATCACCCTGAAGCAGTGCTCCAGTTTTCCTGATACATTCAAGATCTCAGGGGGAGCAACTCTGTTAACATCAATCCATAGTCTTCTCAGTTGTTATAGAGAAAGAGAATACACCATCACCTCTTTTCTAACTCTTGTATAGGGTTTTAATTCCCTTCAAAATTATTCTGGTTGCAAGTCTCCTTCCAAAAGACTTGAGGTTTTGGTTTTTGAGCACCTGAACAAAAGCTCATTGGTGTCAGGCACCTGATCAAAAACCTGAGTGGATTCCCACCATGGTGGTAGAAGAGTGGATGTACCCAGGTTGGGGAACCACTATAAAATTTCTTGTGTCGTTTGGTTGCCCATTATTTTTGTTTTGGCTGTGATCTGTGATTGTTTAGGTTGCTGTGCTTAGTTTATTTTATTTGCTGACTTGTTCACCTAGTCATACAACAAAAGTTGTAAAAAGTTACAAGAAAGCAGAATACTCTATTCACCCCCCTCTAGAGTATTTCAGATCTAACCTGCACTTTCAAAGCGTCTGCCCCAACTCAGATTGTTGGAACTGAGTGGGAGTGGGTATGGAGGGCACAGGAGTGCCTCCCACCTGCTCAACGAGAGCTGGAATCTACACATAAAACGCAAACGTATGGTCAGGTTGGCTAATCTTAAGGTCAAAGTTGGTCATACTTAGCGTGACTTATATATGGGCACACCACTGCTTCCGCTAAGTCAGTTTGTCCCCAAACTGACTAATCAAACGGGGGTGACACCATTGTTGAATGAATTCTTTAGTTGAGGATCGTGGCAAACTGATACCATTTGTAAGACCCCCCTCCCGGATCCCAAAATATGGCACGAAGGGGGGGTCTTATGCCCGGAACAGCCACCTTACGGTAGTATTAGCACACGGGCTAACCTGTACCACAAGACGCCTATTCCGCCAGCTCCAACAATATCAATATAACATGACAACCCAACCAAAATTTAAGCAAGAGAAGTCAAATCCACACTAATTATATGAGTCCAAATAGTACAACAAAAGAGAAGCTAAAACATGTTTCTACATATCAGAGTACAGCTATAGAAATTGCCCAAAAAGGGGCTACATCAAATAATCTCAACACTCACATCTGTGATCGACGGTATCGACGACACCGTCACTTCAGGCCCTATCGTCCTAGCCTGGCTGTCCTACTGTGTAGTCCGCGGCTGCTCTACCTGCGGCGTGACCTCCTAAAATGAAGACGTAGCAACCATTAGTCGAAATGACTAAGTGGCTTCACATCCTCTCCCCCGGCGACTCCTCGGCACCGGGCGGAGAGAAGGTATTAGGGTAATATATAAGTAAAGAAGTACAAGCAGGTGACAATAGTGTAAGAGTAATAATATCATAATCTAGCTATTATTTAAGAGCTATAGTAAAATAACAAATATAAGTAACAGCAGGAAGGTAACTTAACTTATAAGAATGCCCATACAAACTTATAAGTTAAGGATCAAGTTACATAAACGTAACTCATTGTATAAGAGTGCCCATACAAACTTATACGATAAGGATCTTGTTGTGCAATGTTATGAAATGTTATGTATGCTATGCAATGACTCACCCATGATCACACACATGCAATAGCTATATCGACAAAGACTGTAGTTCCCACTTTTCGAGCAGGTAGCTAACCTCTCAGGCATCTGCCGCCATGGCCAGGCGGTGACAGTAGAACGGGCACTTCTAATACTAGGCGGGTATCCACACTACTTCACCTAGGCCTCCGTACGCCTCAACGCTAAGAACACAACAGCAGAGCCCATGCGTACTATGGCCCAGTGGGGTCTTGGATAGATGTGCACCAAGAACACAGCCCGAACTGGCCTTGTGTGACCCAGAAGGGGCCTTGGAAGTAAGCACGAGGACACAGCCCAACCGTTCACTTGGCACGGAAGGGGCCCCGGGACGTGAACACCGAGGACACATCCCAACCGCCGAAAGTCTAACTATCAACTCTCGTCAGTGTGACGACTGGCGAGCCCGTAGACCTGCCACACTATCCTTAACCCGGGATTACGACACCGCGTGTCGACTCACACCACATGCAATTACACACCACCGTGGTATGGAAGGGGGCCTCGGAAGATGGCACGAGGACACAACCCAACCGTCCATCCATACCTTATCTCAACACAAACCAAACAAGTGACGATCAACACCGCACTCACATCCTCTCACAATACTACTCGTAGGGTGACTACACTCTATGTATTGGACTACTAAACTCATTCCATTAATCAAACACACTCATGGTCATAGTTATTCTTCTACATGACTTTCCAAATGATATCAACTTATTGTAAACATGATGCGCATATAAAGATCTATCAATCTTTCTAAATGATAACAACTTATTATAAACATGATGCGCATATAAAGATCTATCAATCTTTACAAATGATAATATATTATAAACATGATGCGCATAAATAATAATCTACCAAATTTCTAACAAGTCAGTTTGTTTAAGTAAGCTTGCTTCACAATTTGATTATATGAAATCTGACTAATAAACTTCATCGATCATGCAACTAAAATGATTAATCATAAAAGAGTTCATTCAAGCCAAGTAACTTGCAATATTAATTCCATCGAATTCAATCCATATTATTTAAACGCAGAATTTAGGTGCAGAGTAAATCTGGACAGCAAATTCAACCGAAGATTCCCGAAGCTACAGGAATCCATTGAAGACGTGTAACCACTCGATGGAAAGGTCTTTTCATGGGCTACAACTTTTGTATTCAGACCTCAATCCATATTTGAATGTATCCTATTAGAAATCAGTCTTGAAGTCCGCTGCGTACAGAACATAATTTCAGCATCCAGGATTTATCGAACACCATTTTCATTCAGACTTTCCCGTGGATACAGACGTCATCTGAAGTCGTGCACCCACTCATGGGAAAGGTATTTTCAAGGGCTTCAACTTTTGTGTTTAGCTGAAAGCCCAGATCAGGCCATATCCTTCATGAAAATGGCCTAGAAGATCGATGCGCGCAGAATACAGATTCAACACGCATCTTGAGGCGGAATGAACGACATCGGTTCATCTTCCTCCTCAAGTTGATTCTCTCAGATCACCTCCAGAAATTCCTCCTCCCCTATTCACCCTCATGAGGCCTTTGCTCTTCACGAAACCATCCCCCATCTCCACATAGAAGATCAGAGAGGTTGAAGACACCATTAACCAAGAGCACAAGCCCTGGATTGGCCTCACCCTATGTAACGTCCCGAATCGCTCTAGGCCCCTAGTGTGTGTGTTTTGAGTCAGGAGGGTTGACTCGAGTCCTGAGAAGTGCAGGGAATTGGGCTGCACTTGTGGAGAAGGGGAGAAATCAGTGCAGAGAGAAGTGACACGGGTAGAGACACGGCCGTGTCCCTACCCGTGTGCGTCGAGATGATCTCGACGAGCCGTGTCGAGATCGTCGAGAATCGTCAAGAGTCGTCGAGATCAAGTGACACGGGTAGTGACACGGCCGTGTCCCTACCCGTGTGCGTCGAGATGATCTCGACGAGCCGTGTCGAGATCGTCGAGCGGGGTCGACACTAAGTGACACGGGTGACACGGGCAGTGACACGGGCGTGTCCATACCCGTGTGCGTCGAGTTGAGCTCGACGAGAAGTGTCGAGATGTAACTGAAGATGCACACGGCCAATGACACGGCCAGGCACACGGCCGTGTCATGTGAACACGGGTTGACCGGACACGGGCGTGTCCCGACCCGTGTCAAACACTGAACCGACATGGAAACTGTCGTTGCCGTTTCGCCAGGCAGGACACGGGTAAGGACACGGCCGTGTCCCTACCCGTGTCACATTTTGCATATAAGGGGCAGAGAAACCCTAGCCGTTTTTCATTCTCATTTCCTTCCCCTATTTCCTGTGAGAACTCCTGGTGAGAGGAAAACCGCTGGAGCAAGTTCTACCGGAGGAGTTCCGCCATCGCCGCGAAAGAGAAGATGCCGCCAAGGAGAACTACGCGATCCATGGCCGGAAATGGTGGTACCGCTGGAGTCAACGTGAGTTTCCTACCCTCTCCCTTGGTGCTAGATCTATAGTTATGCCTTACGAGAGACATCGACTCAAGAGAGTCTTGATGGAGAGGAGAAGATCTCTAGGTTAGGCCATGTTAGAACTTGTGTTCTAGACTTTAGATCTCTTCAACCCTTCCCCTTTTCTTCAATATGACGATGGGTGGATGGTCTCGTGAGGAGTTTATGGCCTTTGAGGTTGAATAAGGGAGGAGAATATTTCTGGAAAATTTAGGGACGATCGCCTTGAGGAGGAAGACGAACCGATGCCGTTCATTTTCCTTTAAGATGCGCGCAGAATCTGTATTCTGCGCGCAGCGATCTTCTATGCCATTTTCATGTAGGATAGGGGCAGATCTGGGCTTTTCGCTAAACACGAAAGTTGTAGCCCTTGGAAATACCTTTCCAACGAGTGGTTGCACGACTTCAGGTGATGTCTGTGGCCCCGGGAAAACCTAATCGAGTTTGCTGTCCGGCAATTTCCTGTACACAGAAATCGTGTTCTGTGCGCAGCGAACTTCGAAGCCGATTTCGAGTACGTTATTGTCAGATCTGGGTTGTGACCTGAATATGAAAGTTGTAGATCATGAAAAGATCTTTCCAACGAGGGGTTACACGCCTCCACCGGATTCCTGTAGCTTCGGGAATCTCCGGTCGAAGTTTGCTGTCCAGATTAGTGATACACTTAGAATTCTGGTTTTATATAAAGTGCAATTAGAGTCGGTGGAATTCTGTCAAGATTAAATAATTTGTGCTAATCACCGAAGAACTGTGAATGATGGTGTTTATTATTTGGAACGCATACAACTGATTTCTTATTGCAAGATGTCTTGAGGTTTGGATGGTTCCCTTTATGTTTAATCGAATCGAATTGATAAGATGTTGATAGATTATAACATATGCGCATCATATAAGTCTTATGTAGAGTTCATATGGAATGACATATAGCAGATTAAACTATGGCCATGTGTATGTTGATTGGTGAAATGAAATTCATTAGTCCAATACTTAGAGCGTCGTCTCCCTACGGGTAGTATTATGAAGGGAAGTAAGTGCGGGGTTGACCGCCACTTGTTTTGGTTGTGTTGAGGTAAGGTATGGATGGATGGTTGGGCTGTGTCCTCGTGTTTACTTCCGAGGCCCCTTCCATGATATGTTGATGTGGTATGTGCATGTGGTGTGAGTCGACACGCGGTGTCGTAATCCTGGGTTAAGGATAGTGTGGCAGGTCTACGGGCTCGCCAGTCGTCACACCGACGGGAGTTGGCAGTTAGACTTGGTCGGTTTGGGCTGTGTCCTCGGTGTTCACGTCCCGAGGCCCCTCCGGCCATGTGAACGGTTGGGCTGTGTCCTCGTGCTTTCTTCCGAGGCCCCTTCCGGGTCACGCAAGGCCAGTTCGGGCTGTGTTCTTGGTGCACATCTACCCAAGACCCCGCTGGGCCATAGTACGCATGGGCTCCGCTGTTGTGTTCTTAGCGTTGAGGCGTACGGAGGCCTAGGTGAAGTAGTGTGATACCCGCCTAGTAGTAGAAGTGCCCGTTCTACTGTCACCGCCTGGCCACGGCGGCTGATGCCTGAGAGGTTAGCTACCTGCTCGAAAAGTGGGAACTATAGTCTGTGTCGACATAGCAGTTGCATGGGTGTGCATGGGTGAGTCATTGCATAGCATTCATAGCATTCATAACATTACACAACAAGATCCTCATCGTATAAGTTTGTATGGGCACTCTTATACGATGAGTTACTTTTATGTAACCCGATCCTTAACTTATAAGTTTGTATGGGCATTCTTATAAGTTAAGTTACTTCCTGCTCTTACTTATACTTGCTAGTTTACTTGTAGCTCTTATATAAATGCTGATAGTGATACTGTTTCTCTTAATCTATTGCCACCTGTTTGTACCTGTCATACACTTATAAATATTGTACCCTTGTTTCTCTTTCTCCGCCCGGTGCCGAGGAGTCGCCGGGGGAGCGGATGTGAAACCACTTAGTCGTTTCGACTAACGGTTGCTACGTCTTCCTTTTTAGGAGGTCACGCCGCAGGTAGAGCAGCCGCAGACTACGCCGCAGGACAGCCAGGCCAGGACGACAGGGCCTGATGTGACGGTGCCGTCGATACCGTCAGTTGCTGATGTTAGTTTTTGATACTCTGATGTAGCCCGTTTGGGCAATGTTTAGCTGTACTCTGATATATTGTAGAAGCATGTTTTAGCTTCTCATTATTGATGTATTTGGACTGTATAACTTAGTGTGGATTTGACTTCTGGATGTTTATTTATTTGGTTGGGTTGGCATGATTTATATTGATATTGTTGTAGCCGGCGGAATAGGCGTATTGTGGTATAGGTTAGCCCGTGTGCTAATGCTACCGCAAGGCGGCTGTTCCGGGCATAAGACTCCCTCTTCGTGCCGTGTTTTGGGATCCGGGAGGAGGGGTCTTACAAATGGTATCAGTTTGCCACGATCCTCAACTAAGAAGTCATTCAACAATGGTGCCACCCCCGTTTGATTAGTCAGTTTGGGGACAAACTGACTTAGCGGAAGCAGTGGTGTGCCCATATGTAATTCACATTAAGTTTGTCCAACTTTGACCCTACGATTAGCCAACCTGACCACAAATTTGTCGTGTACGTGTAGGTTCCACTGCATGTTGAGCCGATGAGGGGTACTCCTACCCCTCCCATACCCACTCAGTTCCAACAGTCTGAGTTGGGGCAAACACTCACCGCCATTCTTGATGCTTTTAAGGCACAGCAGGCTCCGGTGCAACAACAGGCCCCGAGCTCCAACTGGCTGAGCACCTTCCGAGCTCTCTCCCCTCCCGTCTACCTTGGGACGGAGTCAGCCGTACGTACAGAGGAATGGCTAGACACGATACAAGAGTTGTTGGCTGGTATCCGTTGCCCGGCCAACATGGCAGTAACATTGGCAGTGTCTGTCTTGGACTTACATGCGAAGAGGTGGTGGAAGTCCCTCATGGGCTCTACCTTCCAAGGCCGGATCTACACTGAGATAAGTTGGAGTGAATTCTCGGAGGTTTTCTTGGAGCACTTTATCCCTACATCGGCCCGAGATGAGCTTGAGCAGAGGTTCCTTCTACTAAAGCAGGGATCAAAGTCGGTTACAGAATACCAGCGGGAATTCCAGCATCTCGCAAGGTTTGCGGACTCTTATGAGTTGGATGACAGAGGTTATGCCAAGCGCTTCTATAAAGGGCTGCGAGATCCCCTAAGGCAGTCCCTTTTGTTTATAGCGGATGGTAGCTTGGCGGAGATCATTGATATGGCGAAAAGATTGGAGGCGGACCACCTGGGATGTAGTAAGAGGCCTGCGGAGGACGTAATGGAAGCCGGCCCAAGTAATAGAAGGAGACGGGACTTCAGAGGAGGAAGAGGTTATCAAAGAGGTGGAGGGCGTGTCCACCGAAACTATAGGGTGGAGCATCCAGTTCCACAGCCGCCTGCGTTGCCTCCACCCCCACAGCCTCAGCGATTTCAACAACCTGAAGGGCGTCGTGGTCTGGTGTGCTTCGAATGCAACCAGCCGGGCCACATCCGGCGTTTCTGCCCGCAGCTATATGGGAACGCCCCTCTTGCTCTCCCTCCTGCTCTCCCTCCAGCAGCTCCACGAGGGCGGGGATACATGCGTGGTCGAGGACGAGGACCGCCAAGAGGTAACCCCGGCCCTGCTAGGGATCAGGTGTACGCGCTTGACATGGCACAGGAACGGAACCCACAAGATGTGATTGCAGGTATGATTTAATTAGTTTACATACTTGCATGGTTTAACATGAGTTGCTTAGAACTTATTAGATACTAGCAATAAGTTTTGGTCGTTGGCACTTAGGCACCGTGATTATTGGCGGGAAGACGGCCTATGCGCTGTTCGATACCGGTGCCTCACACTCTTTTGTGTCCGAGGATTTCATAAAAGACGTGGGGGATGTTCAATACTTCACGGGAATAGCCCGACGTGTACGCCTTCCGGATGGCTCGGAGATGATCGCAACTGCCAAGTGCGAGTTGGAGTTATTTATTGATGGGAAGGCCTTTGATACGCCGGCCACGGTTCTGAGAATGCCGGAGTTTGACATCATTTTGGGCATGGCATGGCTCGATTGGCACTTCGCAAGGATCGACTGCGCGGAGAAGCGGATCTATTTGAGACATGGAGACTCTGACGTCATCTTCCAAGGTATTAGCTTCGCTCCTCGCATGATGTTATCTTCCGTCCAGGTTGTAAAAGCTCATATGAAGGGGGACGAGGTCCTCATGATCTGGTTCGAGTTGAAGGAGGAAGCGTTGGAATTAAAGGAAGTACGGGTTGTGCGGGATTTTCCTGAGGTCTTTCCTGAGAAGCTACCAGGATTACCTCCGCATAGAGAGGTTGACTTCCAGATCAATCTAGTACCAGGTGCCAAGCCTGTATCCAAGGCCCCGTACAGAATGGCCCCGAAAGAACTAGCAGAATTTAGAGTTCAATTGCAGGAACTAGTAGATTCAGGGTTCGTTCGCCCCAGTTCATCACCGTGGGGTGCCCCCGTGTTGTTCGTAAAGAAGAAGGATGGAACCCTGCGATTGTGCATAGATTATCGGGAACTCAATCGATTAACGGTGCGGAACACTTATCCGCTACCTCGGATCGACGAGTTGTTCGATCAATTAGTGGGAGCACATTGGTTCTCTAAACTAAACTTGCGCTCTGGATACTATCAGTTGAGGATACAAGAGGGGGATATTCAGAAAACAGCCTTCAGTTCGAGGTATGGTTTGTATGAGTTCACAGTAATGGCGTTTGGGCTCACGAATGCACCTTCGGCCTTCATGAGCCTGATGAACAAGGTGTTTGAACCATACTTGGACATCTTCGTCATCGTTTTCATCGACGACATCTTAGTCTACTCAAAGACGGAAGAGGAGCATGTCGAGCACCTGACCCTAGTTTTGAAGAAATTGAAGGAGCACGCCTTGTATGCCAAGTTTAGCAAGTGTGAATTCTGGCTTAAGGAGGTTGCCTTCTTGGGGCATGTGATCAGTGGAGCAGGATTAGCTGTGGATCCAGCAAGGTGCGGGCCGTGAAGGAGTGGTCGCCCTTGAAGTTGGCGGCCGATGTACGAAGCTTTCTTGGACTTGCTGGCTACTACCGCAAGTTCGTGAAAGGATTTTCCAAGATTGCCCTTCCTCTTACCTCCTTGACGAAGAAGGGTGTGCCATTTGAGTGGACACCTAAATGTGAAGCAGCATATCAAGAGTTGAAGGATAGGCTTACCTCCGCCCCCATCCTTGCACTTCCGTCGGGGAAGGAAGGATTTCAGGTTTACACGGACGCATCATATCAAGGGATGGGTGCGGTGCTGATGCAGCACGGGCATGTGATCGCTTATGCTTCAAGGCAGTTAAAGAAACATGAAATCAATTACCCGGTTCATGATTTGGAGTTAGGAGCAGTGGTGTTCGCTTTGAAAGTCTGGAGGCATTATTTATATGGCGTGCACTGCGAGATCTTTTCCGATCATAAAAACTTGAAGTATGTTCACACTCAGAAGGAGTTGAACCTGAGACAACGGCGGTGGTTGGAATTTCTATGCGACTATGAGTTCACCATGAACTACCACCCCGGGAAAGCGAACTCGGTAGCCGATGCCTTGAGTAGAAAAGTGCCAGGCTCTAGCCCAGAGTCTCGGCTGATGAGCATGGAGCTGGCTCGGATGATCGAGGAGATGGAAATTACTCTAGTATTCAAGGCTCCCTCGGCAGAGCATGCGGAGTATTTGGCCAACATGAGCATAGTTTGTGATATCCGAGACCGGATTCGGGTGGAGCAAGGAATGGATGCGTCCTTGGCCCCGGCAATCAAGGCAATTGAAGATAGGACCACCGATGAGTACACACTCAAAGACGGCCTCGTTTATTTTCGTGGCCGACTTTATATTCCCAAGGGCGGCAAAATTCGGGAAGATATATTGAGAGAGGCGCATTCCTCTCAATATTCAGTGCATCCGGGTATTGCTAAGATATATGCCGGACTGCGGAAGACCATGTGTTGGCCGGGAATGAAGAAGGACGTTCGCTACTATGTTACACATTGCGAAGCTTGCCAAAGAGTGAAGGCTGAATGCAGGAGTCCCGGTGGTTTGTTGCAGTCGCTGCCCATCCCCGAATGGAAGTTCGAGGATATCTCCATGGACTTTGTTCATGGGTTACCTCGTTCCCGCTCCGGGAATGATTCGGTGTGGGTTATTGTGGATCGACTAACAAAGGTGGCCCGGTTCATTCCAATGAAGAAGGAAGCACACGTGGATGTTTTGGTACGCCTTTTTGTGGAGCAATTTGTACGG
This sequence comes from Platanthera guangdongensis, assembly GCA_039583875.1. NCBI lineage: Eukaryota > Viridiplantae > Streptophyta > Magnoliopsida > Asparagales > Orchidaceae > Platanthera > Platanthera guangdongensis. The sequence goes on from CM077157.1 coordinate 75,181,736, forward strand.
TATCATGGCGTGCCCAAGGCAATTGTTTCGGATAGGGATGGTCGGTTTACATCCAATGAGTGGAAGGCGGTACAGGCGTATTTGGGCTCACGCCTAACCTTTAGTACCGCATTTCATCCACAGACTGACGGGCAGTCTGAAAGGACCATCAGGACACTGGAAGATTTATTGAGGTTATGCGTGCTGGACAGAGGAGAGCCATGGGAAAGGCTCTTGCCCCTGGTGGAATTCTCCTATAATAATAGCCATCAGGCGAGCATCGGCATGGCGCCCCATGAAGCCCTTTACGGTAGAAGGTGCAGGACTCCCTTGTCTTGGGTGCAAGATGAAGATCCGAAGGCATTGGGAAACGAATACATAGATGATACTGATGCGGCGGTCAGATTGATACGGGATCGCATGTTGGAGGCTCAAAGTCGACAGGCGAAATATTACAACAAAAAGCACCGGATGGTGGAGTTCCAGGTGGGCGAAAAAGTGTTCCTTAAGATTCGGCCGATGCATGGACCGTCACGGGTGCGGGGAGTGAAAAAGCTCAGCCCAAGGTATGTTGGGCCTTATACTATATTGGAAAGGATTGGCCCGTTGGCCTATCGGTTGGAGTTACCACCGGAACTAGAAAATCTTCACGACGTGTTCCATGTATCGTCGCTTCGAAAAGCACTATTGCGGCCCGACCAATTTATTCCCACTACTGATGGTGCGGTGGCGTCAGATAGGTCTGTGCGACTAGAGCCGGTACGAATCGTTGACAGCGAGACAAGAACATTACGCCGCAAAAGTGTCCCCTTAGTGAAGGTGCTATGGATGAATCATGGGAAAGAGGAGTACACGTGGGAGCCAATGGATTTGATGCAGCAACGCTACCCGGAGTTGTTTACCCAAGGTAATCTTATTTAAAAAACATATGATAAACTTTCTGTTAGGTTTTTCTCCACACAGCCTAAGCCTGATTTCGGGGACGAAATCTTTTATTTTGTTTATAGGATTTGTAACGTCCCGAATCGCTCTAGGCCCCTAGTGTGTGTGTTTTGAGTCAGGAGGGTTGACTCGAGTCCTGAGAAGTGCAGGGAATTGGGCTGCACTTGTGGAGAAGGGGAGAAATCAGTGCAGAGAGAAGTGACACGGGTAGAGACACGGCCGTGTCCCTACCCGTGTGCGTCGAGATGATCTCGACGAGCCGTGTCGAGATCGTCGAGAATCGTCAAGAGTCGTCGAGATCAAGTGACACGGGTAGTGACACGGCCGTGTCCCTACCCGTGTGCGTCGAGATGATCTCGACGAGCCGTGTCGAGATCGTCGAGCGGGGTCGACACTAAGTGACACGGGTAGTGACACGGGCGTGTCCATACCCGTGTGCGTCGAGTTGAGCTCGACGAGAAGTGTCGAGATGTAACTGAAGATGCACACGGCCAATGACACGGCCAGGCACACGGCCGTGTCATGTGAACACGGGTTGGGACACGGGCGTGTCCCGACCCGTGTCAAACACTGAACCGACATGGAAACTGTCGTTGCCGTTTCGCCAGGCAGGACACGGGTAAGGACACGACCGTGTCCCTACCCGTGTCACATTTTGCATATAAGGGGCAGAGAAACCCTAGCCGTTTTTCATTCTCATTTCCTTCCCCTATTTCCTGTGAGAACTCCTGGTGAGAGGAAAACCGCTGGAGCAAGTTCTACCGGAGGAGTTCCGCCATCGCCGCGAAAGAGAAGATGCCGCCAAGGAGAACTACGCGATCCATGGCCGGAAATGGTGGTACCGCTGGAGTCAACGTGAGTTTTCTACCCTCTCCCTTGGTGCTAGATCTATAGTTATGCCTTAGGAGAGACATCGACTCAAGAGAGTTTTGATGGAGAGGAGAAGATCTCTAGGTTAGGCCATGTTAGAACTTGTGTTCTAGACTTTAGATCTCTTCAACCCTTCCCCTTTTCTTCAATATGACGATGGGTGGATGGTCTCGTGAGGAGTTTATGGCCTTTGAGGTTGAATAAGGGAGGAGAATATTTCTGGAAAATTTAGGGACGATCGCCTTGAGGAGGAAGACGAATCGATGCCGTTCATTTTCCTTTAAGATGCGCGCAGAATCTGTATTCTGCGCGCAGCGATCTTCTATGCCATTTTCATGTAGGATAGGGGCAGATCTGGGCTTTTCGCTAAACACGAAAGTTGTAGCCCTTGGAAATACCTTTCCAACGAGTGGTTGCACGACTTCAGGTGATGTCTGTGGCCCCGGGAAAACCTAATCGAGTTTGCTGTCCGGCAATTTCCTGTACACAGAAATCGTGTTCTGTGCGCAGCGAACTTCGAAGCCGATTTCGAGTACGTTATTGTCAGATCTGGGTTGTGACCTGAATATGAAAGTTGTAGATCATGAAAGGATCTTTCCAACGAGGGGTTACACGCCTCCACCGGATTCTTGTAGCTTCGGGAATCTCCGGTCGAAGTTGCTGTCCAGATTAGTGATACACTTAGAATTCTGGTTTTATATAAAGTGCAATTAGAGTCGGTGGAATTCTGTCAAGATTAAATAATTTGTGCTAATCACCGAAGAACTGTGAATGATGGTGTTTATTATTTGGAACGCATACAACTGATTTCTTATTGCAAGATGTCTTGAGGTTTGGATGGTTCCCTTTATGTTTAATCGAATCGAATTGATAAGATGTTGATAGATTATAACATATGCGCATCATATAAGTCTTATGTAGAGTTCATATGGAATGACATATAGCAGATTAAACTATGGACATGTGTATGTTGATTGGTGAAATGAAATTCATTAGTCCAATACTTAGAGCGTCGTCTCCCTACGGGTAGTATTATGAAGGGAAGTAAGTGCGGGGTTGACCGCCACTTGTTTTGGTTGTGTTGAGGTAAGGTATGGATGGATGGTTGGGCTGTGTCCTCGTGTTTACTTCCGAGGCCCCTTCCATGATATGTTGATGTGGTATGTGCATGTGGTGTGAGTCGACACGCGGTGTCGTAATCCTGGGTTAAGGATAGTGTGGCAGGTCTACGGGCTCGCCAGTCGTCACACCGACGGGAGTTGGCAGTTAGACTTGGTCGGTTTGGGCTGTGTCCTCGGTGTTCACGTCCCGAGGCCCCTCCGGCCATGTGAACGGTTGGGCTGTGTCCTCGTGCTTTCTTTCGAGGCCCCTTCCGGGTCACGCAAGGCCAGTTCGGGCTGTGTTCTTGGTGCACATCTACCCAAGACCCCGCTGGGCCATAGTACGCATGGGCTCCGCTGTTGTGTTCTTAGCGTTGAGGCGTACGGAGGCCTAGGTGAAGTAGTGTGATACCCGCCTAGTAGTAAAAGTGCCCGTTCTACTGTCACCGCCTGGCCACGGCGGCTGATGCCTGAGAGGTTAGCTACCTGCTCGAAAAGTGGGAACTATAGTCTGTGTCGACATAGCAGTTGCATGGGTGTGCATGGGTGAGTCATTGCATAGCATTCATAGCATTCATAACATTGCACAACAAGATCCTCATCGTATAAGTTTGTATGGGCACTCTTATACGATGAGTTACTTTTATGTAACCTGATCCTTAACTTATAAGTTTGTATGGGCATTCTTATAAGTTAAGTTACTTCCTGCTCTTACTTATACTTGCTAGTTTACTTGTAGCTCTTATATAAATGCTGATAGTGATACTGTTTCTCTTACTCTATTGCCACCTGTTTGTACCTGTCATACACTTATAAATATTGTACCCTTGTTTCTCTTTCTCCGCCCGGTGCCGAGGAGTCGCCGGGGGAGCGGATGTGAAACAACTTAGTCGTTTCGACTAACGGTTGCTACGTCTTCCTTTTTAGGAGGTCACGCCGCAGGTAGAGCAGCCGCAGACTACGCCGCAGGACAGCCAGGCCAGGACAACAGGGCCTGATGTGACGGTGCCGTCGATACCGTCAGTTGCTGATGTTAGTTTTTGATACTCTGATGTAGCCCGTTTGGGCAATGTTTAGCTGTACTCTGATATATTGTAGAAGCATGTTTTAGCTTCTCATTATTGATGTATTTGGACTGTATAACTTAGTGTGGATTTGACTTCTGGATGTTTATTTATTTGGTTGGGTTGGCATGATTTATATTGATATTATTGTAGCCGGCGGAATAGGCGTATTGTGGTACAGGTTAGCCCGTGTGCTAATGCTACCGTAAGGCGGCTGTTCCGGGCATAAGACTCCCTCTTCGTGCCGTGTTTTGGGATCCGGGAGGAGGGGTCTTACACCCTAGAGAAAACATCTTCTCACATGTCAAGACTCTTTTGAGTCGACGTCTCGCCTAGATATCTACAGATCTAGCACCAAGGGAGAGTGTACGAAGCTCACCTCGATTCCAGCGGTTCCTCTATTTCCGGCCATGGATCTCGCAATTCTCCTTGGCGGCATCTTCTCCTTCGGAACATGCTCCAGCAACTTCTCCCTCTCAATCGGGAATTTCTCTCAGGGAAAATGGCTGGAAAAAGAGTGAAAATGGCTAGTGTTTTCACAATCCATATATATAATAAGTGCGGAGCTTTACAGACGGTTACAATGTCAAATCAATTCACCGACACGGGCGAAGCGTTACAGATGGTTACAATGCTGATTCAATATTCGATATGACGGAACACGCCCTGGTCACGCCCATGGTCAGGCCCGTGACACCGGGCGTGACTCCTATCGTCGACCGAAATTCATCGAACTCAACTAAAATCGTCGAATGAAGAAAACACCCTGGTCACGCCCCGGTCACGCCACACCCATGGTCACGCCCGTGTCGGATCGGTCACTCCCGTGACATGGGCGTGAAACTCACTAAGTCGAGAATTAACTACCCGTGTCCAGCTCTGGACAACTCGAGTGCTGGTTCCTCCTATATTCTCCTGTACTTCCCAATTTCCAGCACATCCCTAGACCCAAGTCAACTCTCCTGACTCAAAACACACACGAGGGGCCTAGAGCGATTCGGGACGTTACACTGGCTCCAGTTATTACTGAAACCAGGCAGGGGGAGATGCTTGATGAAGAAGCTGCAGCAGCTCCAGCAGCAACAGCAGTTCAAGCAGCAGCTCCAGCTCCAGCAGTGACAGAGCTAGAAACAACAGTAGTAGTTGATACAGATTACACTGATACAGATTTAATTGATTTAATTTACATCATTGATACTGACATGGACTTATAAGAGTCAGTACCAGAGGACATTATTACTGGTGGTGATTTCATCATTAATCCCACAGTAAATTTAGATAATTTGTTAAAAAATTTTGATATTACATTGTTGAGATGTCCTACAGCAGAGTATACTAAGACATTTTTGGCTATTGTACCATATACTTCCCTAGTAAGTCCTCAAGTTGCAGAGCAACTTAGTGACAGTTTTGTTGTTCCTAAGCCCATAGTCATTCTAGCTTCCCCAGTAATGTCTTCTGCACCCAGTTATGTCATGGATGACTCTCCATTGCTAGATCTGGATGACTTGATCCTGGCTGATATTGAAGAAGAGGGAAAGGCATCTGCTGAAAGCACCGTCAGAATTAGTTCTCCAGCTTCTCCTGTGGCTTCTCCTCCAGCTCCTGTTGAAGTTCCTGCTCAAGCTCCATCTCTACCTGAAAAGCCTATCATTTTTGCTGAGGGTATAAAAGCTTTAAATGATTTATATGATAACCCTCAGATATCTGATGATGATAATGAGGATGAGGATGATGATTCTGATGATGAGCCCAAGAGGAAACCAGTTTCCAAGAAAAGAAAAGCTCCTCCTCCTCCTGCTCCAAAGCCAAATGCAAACAATGACACTACCTTTTATATTCTCCAAAATATAACTCCATACAAAGGGATTCCATCTTGGATGTGGTTATCCAAAAATCAGCAGAAGGAGAGGAAGAAAAACAGAAGGTACTCTCCTCCTCCAGTTCAAAGATTCAGAAAAGATCCACCTCATCCATCTCCTCTAGCTGCTGGTGCTTCAGGCATAACTTCTCAAAGATCTGCCCCTGTTCAAAAATATCAGAGACACCATGGTAGATCATCTTCTAAAAGCAGTCAGCATAGACATTACTCTTCAGGCAAGCAGCATCAACCACAGCAGCAGCATCAACAACAGCTAGCATTCCCTGCAGATAAGAAAGCTGAAAGTCCTAAAAGACCAAACTCTCCTCCTATTCCTTTTGAAGATCCTGAAACAGCTACTACTGCTAGAATGGCCAGGTTTCAGGAACTAGTAGGCCTTTCTATGATTAACAAATCCAAAGCTGAAGGAAAGGATCCTTCTGAATATTCCACAATGTCTAAGTATAGGAAAGAAAAGCTGAAGAGTTTGAGAAAGCGAACAAGTTTTCCAATGTTCATGACTACATGAAGTTGCACCCAGAAGTAGTTGTCCCCAGAGCCACATCTTTAAAGATTATAGGGGCTGCTGATATGACCATGACAAAAGTGCAAGCTTCAGATCCAAACAGAGAGATTGTGTTTACAAAGCCTGGAGAGAAGAGCAAGCAAGAAATGCCAAAGGAAAAGAAACAGAAGAAGTAAATTTTGAACTCTTTTATTTTCTACAATTATCTATAACTGCTCTATATTCTGAACAAAGCTTATGTATATATATATATATATGCTACATGTGTTATTGATCTTTGCCAGATATATGTTTTTTCTGCTTTGTTTATTTTCAATTTTAATTTGAGTCTGTAATTAGTGACCTCACCCAAATAGGGGGAGATTGTTGGATCCCTAGTAAGATTTGGGCTAGGTTCACTAACTTAGGATCATATGACCCACAATGTATAGCCAGGGTGATGGTTGTGTCCTAGAGCCTAGGCCAAGTTTTTAGAAGCAAGACTGCATGGACCTATCAACAAGACTGTCAGAGCCTCAAGACTTAGAGTTTTTCTAAAGACCAAGTAAAATGAGTTCGACGTTCGTCGAACTCAGGTCGACGATAGTCGTGCTCAGCTCGACGATCTCAGAGTAAATTTTCTAAGCTGAGCTCGACGAACTTGGTACTCAGGTCGACGAACTTTGGACACTATACTTTAACACTTCAAGATCAGAAAAATCTCTTTATTCTAAGTCCAGAGTCAGACTTTGGTCGACGAACTTGATTCTCAGCTGGACGAACTGTGATCACAATAGCTAGAGTTATCCAGCAGCAGTTAAGTGGTCCTCAACTCGACGAAACCAATTCTTAGGTCGATGAATTCTGGATACTTCACTTCAACACTTTCATCTAGAAGCATCTGAAATTATTCCAAGTCCAGAATCATCTCTAGTCGACGAAGTTACAATCTCAGCTCGACGAACTTGAGACACAGAATAATCAAGTCTGGATAATGCAGTTTTCTGCTTTAGCTCGACGATCTTGGAACTCAGCTCGACGAACAGAAGTCATCTGGTGGACGAACTCGACAACTCAGCTCGACAATCTGTGGACTCAGCTCGACGATTTCTGCTATCAGTTCGACGAATCCAGACTTAGTCATTTTTCCATCCTTCTGTTCCCATTCTAGTGCAATAATTCCTGAGTAATTAATGCTCAAATATTATATGGAATATAACCGTTAGACAGAGCATTGATTAAGGTCTTCTCCAGGATTATTGTCTGCCATTTTTCCATGGGACAGTTGGGGAAATAATTCAATGTCGTTTATTCTCAAGGTCGTCAGCATTGATTGCAGAAGATTTCAGAATTTCAAAAGATCATTTTTCACATGAAATATAAAAGAGATTTTCTCACTTCTTCCTGCAGACAGGCAAAGAGACAGACAGACAGAAGAAGATACACAATACAGAAAATAGTCAGTCTGGAACAAGAGATTCATTGATGTCTGTCAACATAGAATTCTGATACAACAAGAAGCAATTTTCCTGAAGATCATCAGCTATCTGAAGAAGAAGAACACCTAATCAAAATCAAGAGTCTTCTATCTTCAATACTACATGATACTTCAAAGGACAACTACACTGAACAGTTGTTGATCAAGGATGTACTATTAAAGGCCTACTCACCCTGTGCAAAGCTTCCCAGCCTGAACCCTTTTATATCTTAGGGGGAGCTTTGACAACATCACTAAATCCACATAGTCTTCTCATTGTGATTGAGAAAAGAAGAATTTCATCAATCTCTCATCCCCACCTCTGTACAGGGTTTTAATTCCCTTCAAAATTATTCTGGTTCACAAGTCTCCTTCCAAAAGACTTGAGGATTGGTTTTTGAGCACCTGATCAAAAGCTCATTGGTGTCAGGCACCTGATCAAAAATATGAGTGGATTCCTACTAGGGTGGTAGAAGAGTGTATGTACCCAAGTTTAAGGGAACCACTATAAATTCTTGTGTTGTCTAGATTGCACTTTTCTTTTGTTTTTTTGTGGTGGCTGTTTGTTAGGATTACTATTTTAATTTTGTTCCTGCACTAGATTAAATTCAGAAGAAAATTTTATAAACCCTGAATACTCTATTCACCCCCCTTGAGTATTCCTGATCTAACAGCTCACTTTCACCACTGTCACTTGCTTCTTTTTATACCCCTTGTTGTCCTCCGCTTCGTCCCCCCGCTCGGTGCTTAGGAGTTGCGGGGGCGGGTTGTGGAGGAAACGGCTTAGTCTTTATGACTAACGGTCGATTGTGACCAAATCATTTTAGAAGCTCGAGGAGATGGGTACCAGCACGGCCAGCAGGACGAGGTGATCGGACGTGAGGAGCTGATACCACCACCACTTACTACTACTGCAGCCCGTCGTCAGGTGGGACAAGTTTTCTGATGATAGTTTAGCTTCCGCTTTGTTGTGGTTTTGAGAGAGAGAGAGAGATTTGATATCATGTACATGGCATAAGCCCTTTTCTCTTTTGTTGTACTCATTCTGGACTCTATTGTACTTTCATTTTCACTATAGATGATAGTGTTGTGACTTGTGGACTAGCTGTTTTATACACTGCTTTTATACTTCTATTTCTCAATTGGCCGAATAGGTTATATGATCGTACTAGTTGGCAGGATCGACATCTTGCGGTGATGACTAACCCATGAGTTAGTGTCACTATAAGGCGGCGGTTCTGGGCATAAGACCAGGAGCCTCCTTAGTAAGGGGGAGGGTTATTACATGACATGTCTGCGTATAGCATACGGACTGATGCAGTGTGTAACTTTGGCTGTGTCCGGGTGCTGTGTAGTATAGAGGACTAGGATGGTGTTTGCGAGCTGGGCGGGCAAATACAATGTCGGCATGTAGAGTTTGTATTGTCGCAGTGATTGGGATGTTACTGTGTCCGCATGCAGCAATGGGTGCAGACTGGTGTAGTGTCTGCCTAGCGGCGGACTGGCTTCTTGATTTGGCGCCTGGCGAGTTGGCTGGAGTCTGGCCTAGTCCTTGCAGACTCGATGGACTGGGTTGTGCTAGCTACGAGCTGGGGTGCTGACTCTATTCACTAGGGAGGTGACCACACTCCTCCACGCCTATAAATAGACCCCCCCCCCCCCCCCCGCCCCCCGACATTTCTACAATAACTGAGTGAACAGTAAGTTGAGTGTAGATCAATTATTGTGGACTCGGGTTTTCAGGTTGCGCGGTTTGAGAAGTATTAACTGGTTGTTGTTTGCAGGTTGTGCGGCTAGCACTGTAAATCCGGGCGTCTGGTTCTAATCAAGGTCACGAAGGAGTGAAGCTTGCAGTTTACAATCAACGGTTGCAACAACTCGCATGTGGCGGCCAACCAGTTTTCTCTCCATCAATTGAAGTCTAAGTTCAAAAACCAGGTCACCGGTCTCGACGGCCTTGGCAGTCTATTCATCCAGTTCAGCTGCGGATTGTAGAGCTGGTGTCAGCAGAATAACTGGTTGTCCACGGTTTGTGCGGACTCCATAAATCAGTGATAGCAGTAGCGGCTTGGCGGTCTTGGCGGTCTCGGCAGACTCAGTAGTCTCTAAGACAGTCCGCCCGGCTTGAAGATTACTTTTGTTTGACTTCTTCTCATTTGTACTTGGCGAAATCATGTCTCGTCATGTATACCTGGCCATGTAAAGATTGATAGTTGATTAATGCAAGATCTGTGTTTGCTCTTCATTGTTACTGATGCATAGCTCAGTTTATGGTTGGAGTGTTTCTGTGCCTAGTTCTCGTTTTCTGCTTGATCAAGTGATTGGCTTGATAGTTTTGGAAGTGTTTTGCTTGATACAAGACTACCAGTTGATCAACTTGAGAGATTTCAACATGGCATTAGAGGGAACAGTGGCTTGAGCATTGAGCTTTGATCAACCTCAGAGTTTTTTCAGCACTTTTGGAAGCTTTGTGATCAGTGGTGGTTTTGCAATGAAAGGAGGTAACGGAAGAGGTCTTGGCATTGAACTTGTAACGCACCGAAACTCAAAAGAGCGACGGGAGGCATTTTGGGCCAAATCTGGTATTTGGCAGGAGGCACACGTCCTGGGATACGGGCGTGTACCAGGGCGTGTCAGGCTCGAGTCGACGATTTGGCCGCGAGGTCGACGTTTTGCGCTCGACGATGTGTCGAGACGGGGCACACGACCTAATACACGGGCGTGTCTCAGGGCGTTTCGAGCCCGTGTCGACGATCGTCACGGGGAGTCGACATTTTCGCTCGATGATGTGTCGAGACAAGGCACACGGCCTAGGAAACGTGCGTGTCCAAGGCCGTGTCGGGTGGTCGACAAACTTCGGTCGACGAAGTGTCGAGATAGTGAACACGGCCTGAAGCCCAGGCGTGTTCGGGTTTGACACGGGCGTGTCAAGTAGGGCACGGGTGTGTCCAAGACCCATGTGAGTCTCGGGCTATTTTCATGGCTGTGTCGATGGGGGCACATGGCTAGTCACACGGCTGTGTCAGCTGGAACACAGGCGTGTTAGGTCGAACACGGGCGTGTCGGATGCCCGTGTGTTTTTTGAGACGCGTTGATTTTGACGGCGAATGAGGGACACGACCCTGGACATGGGCATGTCACAGGCCGTGTTTGGCCCAGGATTTACTTTTCAGCTACGAATCGTAGCCATTCGTTTCCCTATTTTGGAATCCAACGGTTGGGGGTTGTTCCTACTGGGATATACCCGGGATTGGGCCTTTGAAACCCTCATTTTACTTGATTGGTTCTCTTTCTAAAGTATAGAGAGAGAGGAGAGCAAAGGAGGAAGAAGAAGCTTAGATCCGGTCTTTGGAGGAGCTTCGGAGCTCCAAATCACGAACCGACTTCGGATCTACGGAGGCAAAGAGAGTGCGGTGCTTTTCATCCGCTTACATTTCCATGGCACCAAGGAAGAACGTTAGGGTAACGATTCTCTACTTGAGCATGTGAAGCTCTCCTTCTTTTGCACAGGAAGCACGCTCTCGCGAGTTTGCGGTGAGTTTGAGGCGTTCCTTCGGGTAGACATGAATAGTCCCCGTTGTATAGAGTCCGTAAACGAGAACGAACATAGGCATGATGTGTGAAGGCTACCCGGATAAGTTGGTCTGGATCGGTGATGTTGCATTGCATAATGGCCGGAGAAGACTCCACGCAAATGTTTGTGTTTCGGGTTTTCTACGCGGTAGATTGCAGCAGGGAGTCTTGGGGATTAACCCAAAGGTACACCCAAAAAATTGGGCAGATGCGTGATTCTGCCAAACTTGTGGGTATGGGAGCCAACTTGTACATAACTGGGTTATGTAATATTGTGCGTTCGATTCACGGGCTTCGGGGAAACTTAACTCGTGCCGATGATATTAAAGTGTCGTGGCAAGTGAGCAACGGGTTGAGTGGAACCGTTCCTGCTTTATGTCGAGGGCATAGAGGTCGGGTCTTTGCTGTCGATGATTTTAAAGTGTCATGATTCATGCTTATTGATAACTTCGTAAAAAGAAGTTATCTCCATCTCTATTTTAACCATTTTTAGCCATGTTATGTGAAATTTATACATGAAAAGTAGATAAAATCCAATTGCCGCATGATTTGGAGTCAAAATGTTTGTACTCTAATTGTTTATATGTTTTTATGATAGGATTCGGGGAGAATTTAAGTCAAGGATTGAAGACTAAGTATTGTGAAAAATCTGGGAAAAATGTTACAACATATTCTCAACATTCTGGCAGGTCAAACTGTGCAGAAAAACAGAACCAGAAATGTTGCAACATATTCACAACATTTTTGGCAGTTACAGGAAATTCAAATCCGAAAATGCCAAGTTTTGGACAGTTACAACCTATTTCAAAGCATCCATTCAGCATTTTAAAATGACTGGATGTGGGGCCCACTAGGAAAAGAAGAGGGAAAGTTTAAAGGAAGGAAATTTCAGCCATAAAAGGGGGGATTCCATTCTATTCAAGGAGAGCCATTAGAGGAGAAAAACTGCAGGAAGAAGGATTTCGGCCAAGGAAGAACCAGTCCAGCCTTGGCGTTCGGGCGGAAGGAAACGCTTCTACATCACTGGAGAAGGGAAGATTTGCATTTCTTTTAAAATGTTTAGTAAGATCTCTTCAGTTTTGTGTTATTTTCCCGCAGTCATGAACTAAAACTCTCTAGTCTTGCATGATGAGAGTAGTATGTGTATTTTGATGATGAACATCTTTGATTTTGAGTTTGCTTTGTGATTATCTTTATGGATCTTGTGATTTTTATGGTGAAATTGTTGGATCATGTCTTTTTATTGTATTGCGCCGCGAGAATCGAGAGAAGAGCGGCGTAATGTTAATTTAAGGGCTAGTTTATCGCAGTGCGAGAATCGAGAGATGAGCAATGTGAATCATTAACCAACATTTCTTTATTTTTACGGCGTTTCAAGAGTCGAGAGAGGAGAAACGTGTGTGCATCACAAGATCTATTGAGTTTTGAAAAGTGAAAGAGATTTCCTTTTTATGCTTGTGAATTTGATTCTTGCACTTCATAATATTTTCGTTTTTCCTAAGTTAGAGATAACTAGGATTGCGTAGATATCAAGACCCCTTGTATCGAGAGATAAAGGTTTCTTCTTTTAAAAATCATCGCAAGATAATCCAAAGTTCAACCAAATGAAATATTTATTTTATCACCATCAATGTACACATATGAAATCAGAAATGCAAGGCTATTTTCTCTAATTGCTAAGAAATTATTTTAAGATCTAGTTAAATTAGTTTTAATATTTATCTAAAAGTTTTAATCTAGTTTCAGAAAATCAATTAATCGTTTTACTTGGATTCATAGAAACGGTGTAGCTAGTAATTGTAAGCACTAAACCCATCACTTCTCCGTGGGAACGATCTCACTCACTTTGTATTACTTGTACGGCACGTATACTTGCGTTTTCAAGCTCTATTTTGCGCCCATCAAGTTTTTGGCGCCGTTGCCGGGGAGGTGCAACGGATTTAGTATTTTTCTTCTTACAATATTAGTGAACCTTAGTACGTGGAGGTCAAGTTTTGTTTTCACTTGTTAGTATATTATATTTGGGTTATCATCTTTGTCATCCGATAGTTTATGTCCAGGTATCGATCCGTTGAATTAATTCCTCTAAATTCTGAAATCGAGCGAACCTGTAGACGTAATAGAAAATCAACTAGATTGGAAAATTCGAATCAACACAACATGAATAATCAAAACAATGATGCTGACGTTCATCAAGAGGGGCAGGACTTAGGAGGCCAAGTAGAGCATAACGGGCACCCAATGGAAAATAGGAGAACATGCCGTGACTATAATATGCCTTTTAGGGGAGGGGTACAATTTAGTATCGCTAGACCTGCTGTAGAGGCTAACAACTTTAAAATTGATTCCACGGCGATGCAACTTGTCCAGAATAATAAGTTTAGTGGCCATAACCATGAAGACCCAAACTCTCATCTAAGAACGTTCATAGAAATCTGTGACACATTTAAGATTAATGGCGCATCTGAAGAAGCCATTAAGTTGCGATTATTTCCTTTCTCTCTAGAAGGGAAAGCAAAAGATTGGTTGAACTCGTTGCCTAATGGGTCTATTACTACTTGGGCTATATTGGTTGAAAAATTTTTATCCAAATATTTCCCTCCATCTAAAACTGCCAAGTTAATGCGGGATATCTCTACATTCATGCAAGCGAATGGAGAAACCCTATATGATGCGTGGGAACGATTTAAGGAATTATTACGCAGATGTCCCCACCATGGGCTAGCCATTCACCAACAAGTATGGACGTTTTATAACGGCCTTCAGACATCTACAATGATCCAAGTAGATGGAGCTGCGGGAGGTTCGTTGATGAACAAGTACCCTGAAGATGCATACGGTATTTTAGAAGATCTATCTTCTAATAATTACCACACGATCGAGCGTCAAGTACATCCTCCCACTACGGCAGGATTATATCAAGTTGACCAATTAACGTCATTTGCAGCCCAAATGACGTCCCAATTTAATACCATTAACAAGAGGTTAGATGCTTTGACGTTGAACCAAAATCAAATGAATCCTCAAGTCAATAGCATTATTACTCCCATGGTTTCTCCTAACCCCACCTTAACAATTGAACAACTTGTAGGGGGTAATGAAGAAGTTAATTATTTAGGAGGACATTATAAGCAAAATACAAACTCTTACCCAAACAATTATAATCCCGAATGGAGAAACCATCCTAACCTCTCTTGGAAGAACAACTCCGGTCCTACCCCACCACACTTATTTAATTCTAATGCTAATCCTCAACATCAAAACAATCATTCCAACCAAGCGGGACCATCTAAAAAGGTAACAGATGACTTCATCATTGAATCAATGCAAAAGAATGAAGCCCGTTTCTCTAGTTTGGAAGGGTCCATGAGAATGATTGAATCACAACTAGGACAAATCGCCACCGCTTTAAGTATGCGACCGCAAGGCACACTCCCTACGGATACCACACCCAATCCCAAGGGAGATATTCATCATTGTAAGGCCATCACATTACGAAGTGGGCGTGAGTTAGTAGTTGGTCAAGAAACTAATCCACATGAACAAAATAAAAATCAAGACCAAGAAGAATTCAAGGGTCCTAGTGAGCAAGTAATAATAGGAAGAAATGAGGGCGATAAGAGTGAGGAGGAAGGAGTAATAACAAGAAGAAATGATAAGGTAATAGAAGGAGAAAAGGAGGAAAGAAGGAAGGAGAACCCACGAACCTATCCACCACCACCTTTCCCTCAAAGACTAAAAAAGAGCAAATTAGATCAACAATTTCAGAAATTCTTAGAAATCTTTAAGAAGTTGCAAGTTAATATACCCTTTGCCGAAGCATTAGAACAGATGCCGAGTTACGTAAAGTTCATGAAAGACATATTAAATAAAAAACGGAAGTTTGGCATGAACGAAACAGTAACCCTTACACATGAATGTAGTGCAATTCTCCAAAGGAGATTGCCACCAAAACTAAAGGACCCCGGAAGCTTCACGATTCCGTGTTCTATTGGACATCAATTCGAGGGAAAGGCTTTGTGCGATCTAGGGGCGAGCATAAATCTTATGCCACTTTCAATTTATAAGAAGTTAGGGTTGGGGGAGATTTCCAAAACATCGATTACAGTACAATTAGCAGATAAATCTCTAACCTTTCCAAAAGGGATTGTAGAAGACGTCTTAGTCAAGGTAGAAAAATTTATTTTTTCCGGCAGATTTTGTGGTATTAGACATGAAGGAAGACAAGGAAGTCCCCATTATAGTGGGTAGGCCTTTCTTAGCCACCGGAAAAACTTTGATTGATGTACACAAGGGTGAGTTAACCATGAGGGTTAACGATGAACAAGTGACTTTTAATGTACTAAAAGCCATGAAATTCCCTCGTTTAGAAGAAGATGACATAGAGGAATTTAAGAGTGTGACCTTTTATGATTACAACTTAAGTGAGGATCTAGATGAAGATGAAGAGGAGGAGACGGGTGAAGAGAAATCTCATTGTGAGAACGAAACTCAAGAATGCTTTGAAATAAGTGCACGTCCACCGACATTCACTCGCAAGCCGGAGATTTTAGATATGACAGATAAGACATGTGCAAATAAACCTTCCATCATTAGTCCTCCCACACTTGAGTTGAAACCATTACCTGAACATTTGACCTACGCATATTTAGGAGACAATGATACATTACCGGTCATTGTCAACTCAAAATTATCACCAAATCAACATCAACAACTCATAGATTTGCTGAAGCAATTTAAATTAGCCATAGGTTGGACGATCGCGGACATAAAAGGGATTAGTCCTTCGGTATGCATGCACAAGATTCTCCTAGAAGAATCTTATAAAGGTTCCATTGAGCCTCAACGCCGTCTCAGTCCACCTATGAAAGAGGTCGTAAAGAAAGAAATAATAAAATGGTTAGATGCAGGGATAATATACCCTATCTCCGATAGTTCTTGGGTCTCTCCGGTTCAATGTGTTCCGAAGAAAGGAGGGATGACCGTAATAAAAAATGATAAGAACGAATTAATATCGACTAGAACTATTACCGGATGGCGCATTTGTATGGATTATCGCAAGCTTAATAAGGCTACTAGAAAAGACCACTTTCCATTGCCTTTCATAGATCAAGTTCTAGATAAGTTGTCCGGTAATGATTTCTTCTGCTTCTTAGACGGCTATTCCGGGTATAACCAAATCACGGTTGACCCGGAAGATCAAGAGAAAACAACCTTCACGTGCCCTTACGGAACATTCGCCTTTAGGAGAATGCCATTTGGTCTATGCAACGCACCAGCCACGTTCCAACGGTGTATGATTGCTATATTTTCAGAAATCATGGATCATGGTATAGAGATCTTCATGGATGATTTCTCCATCTTCGGAAAATCATTTGGAGAGTGTTTGAAGTGCTTAGAAAGAGTGCTTGTGCGATGTATTGAAACTAACCTTGTGCTGAATTGGGAAAAGTGCCATTTCATGGTACGCGAAGGCATCGTGCTAGGCCATCATGTGTCAAGCAAGGGGTTAGAAGTAGATAAGGCCAAAATTGAGGTCATTGAGAAATTACCTCCTCCTAGGAATGTGAAAGAGTTAAGGAGTTTCCTTGGGCATGCAGGATTTTACCGGAGGTTTATCAAAGATTTTGCTAAGATTGCAAAACCTCTTAGTGGGTTGTTGGAAAAGGATACGAAATTTCATTTTAACGAAGACTGTTTGAGTGCATTTAGTAAACTGAAGAAGCAATTAACCACGGCACCAATTGTGGTGGCACCCGACTGGGGTGAACCATTTGTCCTTATGTGTGATGCGAGTGACTATGCCGTGGGTGTAGTTCTAGGTCAAGTTAGGGAGAAGCTTTTTCACACCATAGCCTACGCGAGCAAAACTCTGATTGAAGCTCAAATCAATTACACCACGACTGAGAAGGAGTTGTTGGCAGTAGTCTACGCCTTTGAAAAGTTTCGATCTTATCTTTTATGCACTCAAGTGACCGTTTTTACTGATCATGCGGCTATCCGCTATTTGATGGAAAAAAGAGATACAAAGCCAAGGTTGATTCGTTGGGTGCTATTATTGCAGGAATTCGATTTGGAGATTAAGGATAGAAAGGGCGTAGATAACCCTGTAGCAGACCATCTTTCCAGGATCGAACCAGAGGAATCTTATTATCATTCAGGGATTGAGGAGAGATTTCCAGATGAGCAAATCTTAGCTATATCAGAGGGGTTAGTGTCATGGTACGCCGATTACGTCAATTACCTCGTTAGTAACATCTTACCTTCAGATTTAAACTACCAACAACGAAAGAGGTTCTTACACCAAGTGCGGTCTTATCTTTGGGACCCACCTTATTTGTTTAAAATTGGTGCTGATGGAGTAGTGAGGAGATGTATACCGGAAGTAGAAATGCATCCTATTTTAGAAGATTGCCATAGTTCTCCCTACGGAGGACACTTCAAGGGAAATAGGACAGCTATGAAAGTCTTAGAGGCCGGATTCTATTGGCCTACATTATATCATGATTCTAGAGAACATGTGAAAAGGTGTGATCGATGTCAAAAGGAAGAAAATATCAATAAGAACGAAGCTATGCCTATGAACCCAATTCTAGAAGTTGAGCTATTTGATGTATGGGGTATAGACTTCATGGGACCATTCGTTAATTCGAATGGTAATTTATTTATCCTCTTAGCCGTAGACTATGTATCGAAATGGGTCGAAGCCATAGCCACGACCAAAAATGATGCAAAGGTGGTGTTATACTTCCTGAAAAACTTCATATTTAGTCGATTTGGAACACCCAAAGCTATTATAAGTGACGGGGGAAGTCACTTTTGTAATCACCAATTTGCTGCGTTGTTGAAAAAGTACGGGTTAGGCATAAGGTAGCATTGGCATACCACCCCAAAACTAATGGGTTAGCAGAAGTATCTAATAGAGAGATCAAGAAAATCTTGGCTAAAACGGTGAGTGTAAATTGCAAGGACTGGTCTCAAAAGCTTAACGATGCCTTATGGGCATATAGAACCGCTTTCAAGACCCCAATTGGTGTTACCCCGTATCGTTTAGTTTACGGCAAGGCTTGTCACTTACCGTTGGAGTTGGAATATCGGGCATATTGGGCCATTAAGAAAATCAACTTTGACTTTCAAGAAGCCGGTAAATCTAGACTACTACAGTTAAATGAATTGGAGGAGATCCGGACTCAAGCGTATGAAAGTGCAAGGGTTTATAAGGACCGTACAAAAATGTGGCATGACCGCCATCTTACGGACAAAAATTTACAACCAGGGAAGCTAGTTCTATTATTCAATTCACGATTAAAAATTTTTCCCGGAAAATTAAAATCTAGGTGGTCGGGCCCGTTTCGGGTCAAGGAAGTTCTTCCTTATGGGGTCGTTACTATCATCAATGAAAAAGATCATTCGGAGTTTAAGGTCAATGGCGGACGTCTTAAGGCTTATTTAGGGAACGAAAATGAACGAGCAATATCGTTCATACACTTGAAATAAAATTTTCGAGCCGCTGAATGTCCAGCCGGGACATTAACTAAGGCACTTCTGGGGAGGCAACCCCAAATTTTAATGTTAAGTTCTTTATTATTTTTGTTATTTTTGTTTTGTTTGTTTCTATTTCTCTCAAAAATTCCTTTCAAAAAGAAAAAAAATGATGCATGACTGAATCCCTATGGTCTCGAACGCTTAAAACCCGCATTTCCCCTTCATTCAGTGCTAGCCAAGGCTCAAAATCGACTCAGAAAAAAATGTTGCAACATTTTCGAAAAATGTTGCAACACTTTTTTCTCTGCCTTTTTCCCTTACAAGAGCGGAAATTTAGGCGGCGGCCGGTTCACCTGCTTAATTAACCGGCTGCCTGCGGGATTTAGCTGAACCGGCTGTCTTCTTAGTTATTAATTAATTTTTTTTTACCTGCATAGCCGGTTCAATTAGCATAAGCCGTTCCTTTACTATCCGCTGGCTCTTAAAAGCGCGATACCCCCAATTCCGCTGCTATCCCCCCCGAACCCTTTGCTCCAGGAAACCCTAAAGCCTCTGTCTCGCCCCGCTTCGACTCATCCGCCGGCGGCAGCAACCCCGCGACAACACCGTTCTAGAAATACCCCCCCCCCCCCTCTCCGTCCTCTTACGAAGTTCTGCTATCACTTACCGGTGGCGTCGACGTATCATGGCCCCCAAGAAAGGTAGAGAGAAGGCGGTGGCGGCGCACAAGCACTCAAGATTCATCAACGACGAAGCCATGGCTCGCTACGAATTGCTTAAGGTAAAGCCCGTCATCTATGAAAGAGGGTTTCAACTGGAAGTTCGTGGTTGGAGTCAAGCGTATGTGCGGCAAATAGACAAGTTCGGTTGGACCTCCTTCTGCCATCCACGCACTGATGCTGTCCTACCGTGGGTGTATGAATTTTACGCCAACGCCAAGTTCCACACGGACGGAAAAATTCACATACGGGGGAAGGAAGTTGATTTCTCCGCGGAAGGTATAAACTCCTACTTCGATTTATCAAATCTGGATTGTGATGTCTTCCAGTCGGTTAGAACTTCTAATCCATATGATATCGCCACCACATTGAGCCTCACTAGAAACATCACGTGGGTTATTGAATCAAAGCATGTCCTGCATTCGACTCTTTTTACTCGTGAAGCTAAAGTGTGGCTGCTTTTCGTAAACTCAAGTGTTATGCCGACGAAACACTCCAACCATGTCTCCTTCGAGAGGGCTTGCATTATACATAGCATTATAAAAGGGATTCCCATTAATGTAGGACATATTATTTCCAGTCAAATCCTAAAAAAGGTCAAAACTGAGGGGGGTACTCAGATGTGGTTTCCCACGCTCATCACACATCACATCGTTGTGCCGTTACGCCGGAGTATCTCTCGCCGACACGGACACTACTACCATTGTAGGCCGGCCAATCACATTTTCTGTGATCTCCTCCTATATTAAAGTATCTCCCGAGGAGCCACCTCCCAAATCCACTCCGAAACAACGCCCTACCGTATCTTCGAGCAAAACAACCCAACCTCCAATTCCACCACCACTTTCCCCAAATCCCCCGGATTGGCCGATCATCCTTAAATATTTGCAAGGCACCGCCAAATATCAGCGCCAACAACATCGTGATATAGTCTCGCATTTAAACATTTTACATCACAATCAAGTAGCCATTCTCCGCCATTTGAATGTACCTGAGGACAAGATAGCAGTCCACGATGTGAATCCTGCTTGGTATGACAACAAGCCCTCTACTTCTAAGGGAAATGAGGCGGCATCCTCAACAAATCCACATGATGAAACAGAAGCGGTCGAGGAGGATGCAGCCTTTGCAGCCGGCGAAGACGACGAAATGAAGGAATTTTTGGACGATGACGACTCAGACGGGGTCGATCACGCTGACGACGATGAGGAGGATGGTTGACACTCCACTACTCAGAATCTGGAAAATTTACTTTGCGCTATTACTGGTGAAATGTTTGTTTTGTTTTTTTTTGGACATATCTGTGGTGAAACATTTCAGTGTTAGTGCAGTAGTTTATTTTATTTACATATTGCTCTTGTCAAAATGGTGGAGATTGATTGACTTCTTAGACGCTCGTTATCGGTTTTCCTACATGACTACTTTGTTCTATTGCTGTTGAACTTCTTGAAATGCATGTTATTAACTGAATGCAAAGAACCGTTGACGTATTACTTGGTTATTTATTTTCTAGCACTAATCTTTGTACCCGTTACTTGCTGCACTATGGTTGATCACTTCCCTAGCTGTATTTTTCCGTTTCCTGAAATGTTGTTTTCATGAATTATTGCTATATGTTTTCATGTCGTAAAGCTAAACCTGTTACTCAATACCTTCACTATTTTAATGCAAACTCTTTATTATAATATGCTACTTAGTGGGATATTCCGTTCATCTCTTATACTTTTATGTTCCACTTCACCCATATTTGTATGCGGGCGACTCACATGTGAAACTGTCTTTTTATTCCACTCTTATGATTTATGAAGTTCGCAATCGCATACAAGGCTATTATATTTGCTAAAACTGCTTCACTAGGGACTAGTAAAGGTTAAAGTATGGGGGCATGTCCCTTCTATACCTTGCTTGACAAAGCTTTTATGGGGTATATTTTAGACCTGCTTGCTCTTCATTTTTTTTATTAATAAATTTATTCAAGTTTTTCAAATTAATTGTAAGTTTAGACGAGTCAGTCCTATGAGTCAGACTATTAAATTGTAATTAGACTGATTGGTTAAAGCTCGATTAAGAAATCTATCTCACATTCATGCACTATAGTTCTTACAAATGTTTACCCCCTTTTAACTTATTTAATTAACTTCGGATCCTAATGGGATTAGATCGAGTAGGTTCTAATTCAATGATAGTCGCCAATATATTGAGTGTACGTAGTTAACCTTGCTTCCACGTAAATCCTTACCTTTGTGGCCATCACATATTACTTTTGAGCCTAAAGACTTGATTATTCATTTCCCTATGTTCTTTAGCTAGTAGACTGACCACTTATGGGTGTTAAAAAAAAAAAAAAAAATTGTATATCATAGTGATATGTGGCCAAAGTTAGCTCCGGCTTACTTGGAATGATCCCAACTATGATCAAAACAAAAAAAAGGATATATATATAGCATAGTGATATGTGGCCTAAGTTAGCCCCGGCTTACTTGGAATGATCCCAACTGTGCAAATATCAAAAGAAAGAAACAAATTGTTAAAAGTTAAACCCCATAAGTTGGCAAGCTACTAAGTTAATTAGAATCATTGGCTACCCACCTCTCCAAAATTCATCAAGTCGTTTTTATTTGGCATCGGTTTCTACCAAACTCATGTAGAGGTCATATCAAAGCCTTAGACTACTCTTGATCTATCCTATTGGTGACGAAGTTTATCGAAAATGAATTGTAAGGGATGTAGACAATTTGTTAAGGGCATCACATATAACACTTGAATTCTTAATTGAGCCTTATCTTATATCTATCTGAGAGAATTATGAAAGTTTGAATTCTTATGGACTAGCAAGTCTAGCATCAGTTAATGAGAATTACTTGAAGCTATTTTGGTTAACTTATAATGAAGAGTAGACGGAAATGAAATTATACTGTCATAAATCTTTGTCATATCATGATTTACAATAATTTACCTTTGCTAGGGACTAGCAAAGAACTAAGCATGGGGGTGTGATAACTTCGTAAAAAGAAGTTATCTCAATCTCTATTTTAACCATTTTTAGCCATGTTATGTGAAATTTATACATGAAAAGTAGATAAAATCCAATTGCCGCATGATTTGGAGTCAAAATGTTTGTACTCTAATTGTTTATATGTTTTTATGATAGGATTCGGGGAGAATTTAAGTCAAGGATTGAAGACTAAGTATTGTGAAAAATCTGGGAAAAATGTTACAACATATTCTCAACATTCTGGCAGGTCAAACTGTGTAGAAAAACAGAACCAGAAATGTTGCAACATATTCACAACATTTTTGGCAGTTACAGGAAATTCAAATCCGAAAATGCCAAGTTTTGGACAGTTACAACCTATTTCAAAGCATCCATTCAGCATTTTAAAATGACTGGATGTGGGGCCCACTAGGAAAAGAAGAGGGAAAGTTTAAAGGAAGGAAATTTCAGCCATAAAAGGGGGGATTCCATTCTATTCAAGGAGAGCCATTAGAGGAGAAAAACTGCAGGAAGAAGGATTTCGGCCAAGGAAGAACCAGTCCAGCCTTGGCGTTCGGGCGGAAGGAAACGCTTCTACATCACTAGAGAAGGGAAGATTTGCATTTCTTTTAAAATGTTTAGTAAGATCTCTTCAGTTTTGTGTTATTTTCCCGCAGTCATGAACTAAAACTCTCTAGTCTTGCATGATGAGAGTAGTATGTGTATTTTGATGATGAACATCTTTGATTTTGAGTTTGCTTTGTGATTATCTTTATGGATCTTGTGATTTTTATGGTGAAATTGTTGGATCATGTCTTTTTATTGTATTGCGCCGCGAGAATCGAGAGAAGAGCGACGTAATGTTAATTTAAGGGCTAGTTTATCGCAGTGCGAGAATCGAGAGATGAGCAATGTGAATCATTAACCAACATTTATTTATATTTACGGCGTTTCAAGAGTCGAGAGAGGAGAAACGTGTGTGCATCACAAGATCTATTGAGTTTTGAAAAGTGAAAGAGATTTCCTTTTTATGCTTGTGAATTTGATTCTTGCACTTCATAATATTTTCGTTTTTCCTAAGTTAGAGATAACTAGGATTGCGTAGATATCAAGACCCCTTGTATCGAGAGATAAAGGTTTCTTCTTTTAAAAATCATCGCAAGATAATCCAAAGTTCAACCAAATGAAATATTTATTTTATCACCATCAATGTACACATATGAAATCAGAAATGCAAGGCTATTTTCTCTAATTGCTAAGAAATTATTTTAAGATCTAGTTAAATTAGTTTTAATATTTATCTAAAAGTTTTAATCTAGTTTCAGAAAATCAATTAATCGTTTTACTTGGATTCATAGAAACGGTGTAGCTAGTAATTGTAAGCACTAAACCCATTACTTCTCCGTGGGAACGATCTCACTCACTTTGTATTACTTGTACGGCACGTATACTTGCGTTTTCAAGCTCTATTTTGCGCCCATCACTTATAGGCTGTTGATGATGTTAAAGTGTCATAACTTTTGCCTAGAAGACCAAATCTGCTCACGAGAGATTGTCATCCTGGGGATGGTGGTGAGTCGGCAGGATTAGACCGTGATCACCTAGAATCTGCCCTGAGAGCACGGGGCGTGTGACCTTGGGTGCCAACGCCTGTGATGCAATGTATTTATATACTGCTTGGTTGTGCTAATAAAATGCAGGGAAGGAGCATCGCCGCCCCGAGTTGGGGGCGGGATCGTTATAATTTGGTCAGCATTGCTGATCGTTGCTTTTGTTTGCCACCGTGCGGTGGTTTGTTGCTTGCAGGTGCTGCTGGACCAAGCAGCCAATAGCGGTCTAAAGCCCAAATTACGAAGGCGGCCCTCGAAGGACTAATTGGAGTGTTTACTTGCTTTTGTTCATGTATGACCGGCCTGCGTGCCGTGGTTTGTAAAATATGTAATATGAAGTAAACCATTTGTAAGGCCTTAAGGCTAGTACTTGTGTATGTACTACATTCCTATTTGGTGTATTAGTGGACATTCATGCTTGTGCTGGGTTCTTTTAATTGCAACTTATAAACTGCTTCAGCTAGAATGCTATATGTAGGACGTTACGATTGGTTGGATGGTTTCCATTAAGTAACCACCCAGTCTATATGTGGTATATGGCGTCGGGCCCCGGCTGGACCTACTGCTATATGCTATGCAACGGATAGGGGGCATTACAATTTGGTATCAGACTACTGGTTTCGGTCAGGCTTAAATGATTTCGTGGACGAATTTTTTTTAAGGGGTGGTAAGCACATGTGTGTGCGTCATAGTTATAACAGTAAAAGAACTCATGAATGTCCACTTAGGAATGAAAATACACGTGTTTGGGGAACCTGCGTGTTCTATAATTGCTTTTTGCAATTTTGTTTGGTCGCTTAACGGTGTTTTGTACCACTATAGGTGACCAGAAGTAGTGCTGGGCCACCGGAACGTCGAGTTTCTGAGTCTAGCAGTGCACCAGATGTTGCTCCTGCAACACCTCCATTGGCTAAGACCATACGATTGGTGGCCGAAGCAATGTTGGCCTTGATTAATGCGCAGCTTGCAAGGCAAATGCAGCAGACCGCTCCTGCGGTGGAGCAGGTAGTAGTGGAGCCGGTGGTGCCAATGAGGGCAACCGAGAGATAGCTCAAACATGTCATGAGCTTTAATCCTTCAGTATTCTCGGGGTTGGGAACCCCATCTCAAGCTGAAGACTGGATCTCTAGGGTGAAGAGAGTCTTGACAACAACGGATACGGAGGAATGGCAAATGACCAATATTGCTACATTCCTTCTGGACGGTGAAGCGAGTTTGTGGTGGGAAGGTTTGGAGTTGCATCTATTGAGAGGCAGGCAACTGACAGACGTCTCGATGGAAGAGTTCTCGAGATTATTCTTGGCTTGGTACCTCCCTTCAGCGCAGAGGATAGCGTTGGAGAACGAGTTCCTGAAGTTGGTTCAAGGAGAAAGTAGCGTGGATGAATATCTCCACTATTTTACTCGATTGAGTCGATATTCTATCTCCACCATCGCGGATGAGGAGCGCAGGACAAATCGATTCTACGAAGGGTTGAGAGATGAGTTGAGGCTGCTACTCTCGGGGCCGATGACGCAGGGTTTCTTGACCTTGGTCAATACGGCCCGGTCCTTGGAGAAGGACATGAAGAATGTTCAAGCGGAGAAGAGCGTTGGTGATAAGAGGTTGGAGTTCAGAGTGCCGAACTTCTAAAAGTCTGTGTTCCGGAAGTGGAACAAGAAAGCTAGGACTTCGGGTCCAGCCCCCTCTGCGGGTGCTTCTGGGGCGACTACGGGTCGGATCCCGAGCACATGTTACAACTGTGGGAAGCCGGGGCATTATGCCCATGAGTGCCAGAGCGGACGCCCCAAGTCCGAAAGGAAGTCGAGAGCAACTTTCGAAGAGAAGGGCAAGGCGGTGGAGTCAACCGCATCTCATTATGCTCCGGCCCAACCAAGGGTCTATAATCTTGGCCAACAGGAGGCGATCAAACAGGCGGATGTTGTGATAGGTACGGTTTAATTTATAGCAAGTTAATTTCTTTAAATACTTATTATGCACATGTTATCTTACCACTGCTTGTTTAGGATTTGTTTTTATTTGTGAAAATCCGGCAAGAGCACTCTTCGATACAGGAGCTTCACACTCCTTCTTGTCCGAAGGATTTATATCACGCATAGGAGTACCTTCTTCGATGGTGAAGGACAAGTTTAATGTGTTGTTGCCCAATGGGTGTTCAATGCGCGCGGATAGAATCTGCGGTGTTAAGATTCGCATTGGGAATCAAGAATTCGATCTGCAAGCGTCGTTACTACCGTTGGTGGAGTTCGACATTATATTTGGCATGGACTGACTCTCGGAGCAGCAAGCCTATATCGATTGCAGTCGCAAGGAAGTCAAGTTGGGAGCAAGTCGTGAGATGACTTTTACGGGCTTGAAGGGGTCGAGCAAGACGTTGATGTCTGCCTTTTAGGTGGTGAAGGCAGTTCGTGCCGGTGCAGAACTGTTCTTTACACTAGTGGAGGTTGCAAAGCCGAAGCCCGTGTTGGACAGTATTTCAGTGGTATCGGAGTACCCTGATGTGTTCCCTAGCGATCTTCCTGGAGCCCCGCCTCAGCGGGAGATAGATTTCATGATTGAGCTAGTGCCGGGTGCAAAGCCTGTGTCACGCTCTCCATATCGGCTAACGCCTAAGGAAATGGTGGAGCTGAAGGTTCAACTATAGGAGTTGTTGGAGGAAGGGTATGTGCGTCCAAGTTCTTCACCTTGGAGCGCACCGGTCCTCTTTGTTAAGAAGAAGGACGGAAGCTTGAGGTTATGTATTGATTATCGGGTGCTCCATAAGTTGACGGAAAAGAACAAGTACCCGATCCCCCGGATCGATGATCTTCTTGATCAGTTGGTCGGGTCGACGTTGTACTCGAAGTTGGTTCTCAAGTCTGGGTACTATGAGCTGCGAATAAGGGAGAGTGATATCCCGAAGACCGCGTTCAGTACGAGATACGAGCATTACGAGTTTTCGGTCATGCCGTTTGGGCTGACTAATGCACCGTCAGTGTTCATGGATTTGATGAACAGAACCTTCAGGGAGTACTTGGACCATTTTATGATCGTCTTCATCGATGATATTTTTGTGTACTCGCAGAGCGAGGAAGATTACTTCAAGCATCTTCATTTGGTTTTGGAGACGCTAAGGAGGAATCAATTGTATGCCAAGTTCTCGAAGTGCGAGTTTTGGTTATCCTCAGTGGCGTTCCTCGGTCATATAGTGAGTTGGGAAGGTATTGTAGTGGATCCGGCGAAGATTGTTGCGATACGGGAGTGGCCTGAGCTTTCTACGGTAGCGGAAGTCCGGAGCTTTCTGGGGCTTACCGGCTATTATAGGCGCTTCGTAGAGAACTTCTCGCGGATAGCATTACCTTTCACTACTTTGACGAGGAAGGGGCAGAAGTTTGTTTGGACGCCGGAGTGTGCGCGAGCTTTTGAGGAGTTGAAATGTCGGTTGACCACGGTGCCTGTGCTGAGTTCTCCGAGTGGGACCGAAGGTTATGAGATTTATAGCGATGCTTCGGGCAGCGGTTTGGGTTGCGTGCTACTGCAACACGGAAGTGTGATAGCTTATGGCTCGAGACAGCTGAAAGTGCCCAAGAGGAACTATCCGGTCCATGACTTGGAGTTAGCGGCCGTGATTTTTGCCTTGAAGCTGTGGAGGCATTATTTGACGATGTGAAGATTGATATCTACACCGATCACAAGAGCCTGAAGTATTTGATTGATCAGAAAGATTTGAATATGAGACAGCGTAGATGGATGGAGTTCCTGGGGGACTATACATTCAAGATCCACTACGTGCCTGGTAAAGGTAATGCGGTTGTGGACGCTTTGAGTCGCAGGGCCCCAGCTCAAGCCAATTGGTTGTCGATCCATGACGAGTGGTTGGTTCAGGAGTTGGAGGCGTTGGAAATTGTTTGTGTAGATAAGCAATCAAGTGCTGAAGCAGTACTGAATTGGACTGAAGTTCAATATGACCTGGCTGATCGGATTCGGCAGGCTTTGGATTTGGATGTCCATATGAAGCAGTTCATGATAGAGTCTCTGGATGGGTCGAATTCCCAATTCGTTGTGGAGGACAGATTAATTTGGAAAGAAGGTCGTCTGTGCGTCCCAAGTGGGGGCAATTTACGGGTGGAATTGTTGTATGAGGCACATCATACCAAGTACTCGATTCACCCGGGGAGCACGAAGATGTACCGCGATGTTAAGAAACTGTTTTGGTGGCCGGGTTTGAAGAAGGATGTGGCGCTCTACCTGGCGAAGTGCCAAACTTGCGCCTTGGTAAAGGCGGAATGCCAAAAGCCGGGAGGATTTCTAAAGTCATTGCCTATTTTGGAGTGGAAATTCGACGACATCTCTATGGACTTTGTGCACGGGTTGCCAAGGTCACAAAAGGCGAACGACGCCATTTATGTGGTCGTAGATCGGCTAACGAAGGTGTCGCATTTCATTCCGCATATGAAGGATAATCCGGTGGAAAAGTTGGCAAAGTTATATGTGGAAAACATAGTGCGTCTTCACGGTGTGCCCCGCAGCATCTCGAGTGACCGAGATGGGCGATTCACGTCCAATGATTGGAGGCTAGTGCAGCAAATATTGGAGACAAAGTTGAAATTCAGCACAACCTTTCATCCACAAACAGATGGGCAGACCGAGAGGGTCAATAGGACTATGGAAGACATGCTCTGCATGTGTGTCTTGGACTTTGGAAAGCAATGGGAAGACCATCTTTATTTGGTGGAATTCACGTACAACAATGTCTACCATGCTAGTATTCAAATGGCGCCCTTCGAGGCCCTTTATGGTAGAAAATGTCGCACGCCATTGTCTTGGTTAGAAATGGGTGAGTCAAAGTTGTACAAGCACCAAGAGGTGGAAGATGCTACGTCTTTGGTTCGTACCATTCGGGAGAGGTTGCTTATTGCTCAGGACCGGCAAGCGAAGTACTATAATGCCAAGCACAGGAATGTGGAGTTCGTTGTGGGCGATTGGGTGTACTTAAAGATCAAGCCGTTCAAGGGTGTCTCACGGGTGCGGCGATTGAAAAAGCTAAGCCCGAGGTACCTTGGGACGTTTGAGGTTCTGGAGCGGGTTGGTGAAGCAGCCTATTGGTTGAAGCTTTTAGTGGAGCTTAGTGGTTTACATGATGTATTCCATATATCGGTGCTACGGAAGGTGGTGCAAGAGCCTACGCAAGTGATTGCGGTCGATCAAGTGTCGGTTGATAGTGGGTTGACGACAAAGGTCAAACCAGTGCGTATTGAAGACTCAGAAGTCAAGCAGCTACGCAATAAAGAGATCACGATGGTTAAGGTTCGTTGGGACAATTGCGGTCGAGAGGAGCTCTCTTGAGAGCGAGAGCAGACTATGCTTGAGGAGTACCCGGAGTTGTTTCACTCTGGTACCATTAAGTTTTATGTTTTTTCCTTTATGTAATTTCGAGGACGAAATTCTTTTAAGAGGGGGAGAGTTGTAACGCCCCGAAACTCAAAAGAGCGACGGGAGGCGTTTTGGGCCAAATCTAGTATTTGGCAGGAGGCACACGGCCTGGGACACGGGCGTGTCACAGGGCGTGTCAGGCTCGAGTCGACGATTTGGCCGCAAGGTCGACGTTTTGCGCTTGACGATGTGTCAAGACGGGGCACACGGCCTAAGAAACGGGCATGTCTCAGGGCGTGTCGATCCTGTGTCGACGATCGGCACGGGGAATCGACATTTTCGCTCGACGATGTGTCGAGACAAGGCACACGGCCTAGGAAACGGGCATGTCTAAGGCCGTGTTGGGTGGTCGACGAACTTCGGTCGACGAAGTGTCGAGACAGTGAACATGGCCTGGAGCCCAGATGTGTTCGGGTTTGACACGGGCGTGTCAAGTAGGACACGGGCGTGTCCAAGACCCGTGTGAGTCTCGGGCAGTTTTCGTGGCTGTGTCGATGGGCGCACATGGCTAGTCACACAGCCGTGTCAAAGGGAACACGGGCATGTCAGGTCGAACACGGGCGTGTCGGATGCCCGTGTGTTTTTCGAGACGCGTCGATTTTGACGGCGAATGAGGGACACGGCCCTGGACACGGGCGTGTCACAGGCCGTGTTCGGCCCAGGATTTACTTTTCATCTACGAATCGTAGCCATTCGTTTCCCTATTTTGGGATCCAACGGTTGCGGGTTGTTCCTACTGCGATATAACCGGGATTGGTCCTTGAAACCCACATTTTACTTGAGTGGTTCTCTTTCTAAAGTATAGAGAGAGAGGAGAGCAAAGGAGGAAGAAGAAGCTTAGATCCGGTCTTTGGAGGAGCTTCGGAGCTCCAAATCGCGAACCGACTTCGGATCTACGGAGGCAAAGAGAGTGCGGTGCTTTTCATCCGCTTACATTTCCATGGCGCCAAGGAAGAATGCTAGGGTAACAATTCTCTACTTGAGCATGTGAAGCTCTCCTTCTTTTGCATAGGAAGCCCACTCTCGCGAGTTTGCGGTGAGTTTGAGGCGTTCCTTTGGATAGACATGAATACTCCCCATTGTGTAGAGTCCATAAACGATAACGGACATAGGCATGATGTGTGAAGCCTACCCGGACAAGTTGGTCTAGATCGGTGATGTTGCATTGCAAAAATGCCGGAGAAGACTCCGCGCAAATGTTTGTGTTTCGGGTTTTCTACGCGGTAGATTGCAGCAGGGAGCCTTGGGGATTAACCCAAAGGTGCACCCGGAAAACTGGGCATATGCGTGGTTCTGCCAAACTTGTGGGCCTGGGAGCCAACTTGTACATAACTGGGTTATGTAATATTGTGAGTTCGATTCACGGGCTTCGGGGAAACTTAACTCGTGCCGATGATATTAAAGTGTCGTGGCAAGTGAGCAACGGGTTGAGTCGAACAGTTCCTGCTTTATGCCGAGGGTATAGAGGTTGGGTCTTTACTGTCGATGATTTTAAAGTGTCATGACTCATGCTTATAGGTTTTTGATGATGTTAAAGTGTCATAACTTTTGCCTAGAAGACCAAATCTGCTCACGAGAGATTGTCGTCCTGCGGATGGTGGTGAGTCGGCGGGCTTAGATCGTGATCACCTAGAATGTGCCCTGAGAGCACGGGGCGTATGGCCTTGCGTGCCAACTCCTGTGATGCAATGTATTTATTTACTGCTTGGTTGTGCTAATAAAATGCAGGAAAGGAGCATCGCCGCCTCGAGTTGGGTGCGGGATCGTTATAATTTGGTCAGCATTGCTGACCGTTGCTTTTGTTTGCCACCGTGCGGTGGTTTGTTGCTTACATGTGCTGCTGGACCAAGCGGTCAATAGCGGGCTAAAGCCCAAATTGCGAAGGCGGGCCTCGAAGGCCTAATTGGAGTGTCTACTTGCTTTTGTTCATGTTTGACCGGCCTGTGTGCCGTGATTTGTAAAACATGTAATATGAAGTAAACCACTTGTAAGGCCTTAATGCCAGTACTTGTGTATGTACTACATTCCTATTTGGTGTATTAGTGGACATTAATGCTTGTGCTGGGTTCTTTTAATTGCAACTTATAAACTGCCTCCGCTAGAATGCTCTGTGTAGGACGTTACGATTGGTTGGATGGTTTCCATTGAGTAACCACCCGGTCTGTCTGTGGTATATGGTGTCGGGCCCCGGCCGGACCTACTGCTATATGCTATTCGATGGATAGGGGGCGTTACAGAACTTGTTATGGTGACTAACTTCAAGAAGTGGAAGTCGTGTATGAAGAGCTATCTCTTGGGCGAGAAGTAGTGGGAGGTCGTCGGTGGTGACGACAAGCAAGAGGTAATTGCTACTACTGGTATTGCTGAGGAAGTGAGAGTTTGGAGAAGAACTAATGCAAAGGCAGAGTTTGCTCCCAAATGGGCAGTCTCACATGAGCTCTTTGATAACATCTTAGGATGTGAGTCTGTTGAGAAGATTTGGACAACCATTAATGGTTTGTTCAATAGGAAGAATATGACAAGGGTGCAGTTCCTAGAGAATGAGCTGGCTAAGGAAACTCAAGGTGTTCTTTCCATCTGTAAGTTCTTCCTCAAGATGAAGGACATGTGCGCTGAAATGTCAGCATTGGATCCTGATGAGCCCATATCTAAAGCATAGTTGAATAGGCACATAGTTTGCGATTTGCGGAAGGACTATGAAAGTGAGGTGATAGATCTTAATTTATTCTAAATTAGAATTAAGAGATAAAAAAGTCACAACACAAATAAAAAGAAAGAAAGCAAGCAATCCAGACGACACAAGGAAATTTATAGTGGTTCCCCAAATCTGGGTAGTCCACTCTTCTACCACCCTGGTAGGAATCCACTTAGGTTTTTGATCAGGTGCCCTATCACCACAAGATCTGCTTCAGGTAGATCTAGAAACCCTTCAGGCTTTTGATCAGGTGCCTAAAAAATAATAGGTTTTTGATCAGGTGCCCTATCACCAAGGAGTTCACTTTTGAAGGGAGTAATAACCCTGTACAGAGGTGGGGATGAGAGAGTGATGAAAGACTTCTTTTCTCAATTACAATGAGAAGACTATGTGGATTCAGTGATGTTGTGAAAGCTCCCCCTGAGATGTAGAATAGTTCAGGAGTGGAAGCTTTGCTTCAGGGTGTAGGCCTTCAAGTTGATGTTGCTCTCCAACAAGCTTTTAGACTGATATGAATTGATTGTCTCTTGAAAGCCTAGAGCATATGAAGAAGATGATGTTGATTTGCTGTAAGAAAACTTGTAGCTAAGTTCTTCTTTGTTGAGAGAAAAAGCCTTTTTGAATATTCTCTCTTTATCTCTTCTATTATGTCGAGTGTTGTATTACTCTTCTTATTTTGTCTGTAAGATATAATATCTGTATATTTAATGCCTGAAGAATTCAAGCATTTGAATTCTTTCTATCTTGGAATGGCTAAATCAATTCCCGAGAATGGAATATGTCTTGAGAAATCAATTGGCATTTAATCTCTATAATAAGCCATATTTTATACTGTCATTCAAACGGATATATTTGATAGCATTAAATCTGAGAGCTATAAATGCCTGCAGTTAAGCCTTAATTAAATCTGCCAGCTGTAAATAAGAAGGTCTGAAAAATGGCATAGGAAATCGCCAAACTAAATTTTAAAGCTTCTTCAAACTGGGTTTGGAGATAGTTGATCTCAGCTCGGAGATCGTTGAGCTGAGTTTAGAGATTTTGAACTGCATCTGAATTTTAAAGCTTCTTCAAACTGGGATCAGAGATAGTTGATCTCCGCTCAGAGATAGTTGAATTGAGTTCAGAGATTTTGAACTGCATCTTAATTTAAAGCTTCTTCAAACTGGGTTCAGAGATAGTTGATCTCTGCTCAGAGATAGTTGAACTGAGTTAAGAGATTTTCTTCCAGCAATTTTCTGAACTTCAAATCTGAACTTCTCTGGAATTTTTCTGAATGACCAAACCTGGAAATAATCCTATGACCCATGACTATACATTTTGGGTCAATCTAATAAACCCTAATAGTGATCCTTACCCAAATCCAACCTTGGGTTCCAACAATCTCCCTCTATTTGGGTGAGGACACTATTCACATAAAATAAAACACAAAGCAAAAATAATCTGCCTGATTTAAAAGTTTTTCAGCAGATGTACAAGGGTACTTTGAGAAATAAAATACATGAAACAAAAAGATACTAGAGAATCCTAATAAGAAATTTCCTTTACACATAAAATTGATAATCTCCCCCTATACAGCTACTGTTGTATCCTCTGCATTTCCTAAAAAGAGAGGTTAGGAGTTCTGGACCCAGATTACCTTTGGTCCTATTTTTTTTTCACAATAATAATTTGAAATAAAAGAATAAAAATTTCTGTTTTGAAATTCTGAGTTCGACGAAAAATATTTTCGTCAATTTGAGTTCGACGTTCGTCGTTCTCGGTTCGACAAAGGGTATTTATTTCGTCGATCAAGATTTTCTGACCAGCAATCTCTGTTCAGAGATCGTCAACCTGAGTTCGACGAAGAGTGTAGTTTTCGTCGAGCTCCGTTCGACGAACTATGTTGAACATAAATTTTCTGGAATTTTTTAATTTGTTTTGGTAAAAATTCAGTTATGTTGTCAAAATCAAGGAAAGAGATAACCTGATCCTCTTCTGATTCACATTCTGATTCTTCACCAGAGACTGATTCTTCATCATGTCTGCTGCATGAAGCATTTATTGCCATTAGGCAAAACTCTCTTGCTCTTGACTCTTCTTCATCTTCAGTTGTACAGGATGAAGCTTCAAAGTCACTCCAAGATTCAGTATTTAATGTTTTTTTCTTTTGTTGATCCAGCAGTCATTGCTGTGAGGGAGTCCCAGATGTCTTTTTCTGAAGTACATTCAATAACTCCTTCAAAAATATCATCAGACATTGATTGAGCAAGGATGTCCATTGCTCTTGCATTAGCAATCTTTAGCAATTTTTGAGCTTCTGTCCATTGAGGTGATGGAGCAGCATTCATGCTTGTTGTTTTCAATGGTTTATAAGGACCTGTCAAAATAGAATTGAAAATAGCTTCATCAATAGAGTTCATAAAAAGCCTAATCCTTTTCTTCCATAGTGCAAGCTTATCCAGATTGCACTTAGGAGGTCCATTGCTTGAACATTCTTCATTTTGTGCCATGAAAAACTCTCAAGAAATTTATGATCTATCAGATCATTTTGATTCAGGTGTTAGCCTGTGCAACCACTAAGGTGTGGTATTTTAACCAACTTCGCTTTGATACCAATTGAAAGTGAGGTGATAGATCTTAATTTATTCTAAATTAGAATTAAGAGATAAAAAAGTCACAGCACAAATAAAAAGAAAGAAAGCAATCAATCCAGACGACACAAGGAAATGTATAGTGGTTCCCCAAATCTGGGTAGTCCACTCTTCTATCACCCTGGTAGGAATCCACTTAGGTTTTGATCAGGTGCCCTATCACCACAAGATCTGCTTCAGGTAGATCTAGAAACCCTTCAGGCTTTTGATCAGGTGCCTAAAAACCAATAGGTTTTTGATCAGGTGCCCTATCACCAAGGAGTTCACTTTTGAAGGGAGTAATAACCCTGTACATAGGTGGGGATGAGAGAGTGATGAAAGACTTCTTTTCCCAATCACAATGAGAAGACTATGTGGATTCGGTGATGTTGTGAAAGCTCCCCCTGAGATGTAGAATAGTTCAGGAGTAGAAGCTTTGCTTCAGGGTGTAGGCCTTCAAGTTGATGTTGCTCTCCAACAAGCTTTTAGACTGATATGAATTGATTGTCTCTTGAAAGCCTAGAGCAGATGAAGAAGATGATGTTGATTTGTTGTAAGAAAACTTGTAGCTAAGTTCTTCTTTGTTGAGAGAAAAAGCCTTTTTGAATATTCTCTCTTTATCTCTTCTATTCTGTCGAGTGTTGTATTACTCTTCTTATTTTGTCTGTTAGATATAATATCTGTATATTTAATGCCTGAAGAATTCAAGCATTTGAATTCTTTCTATCTTGGAATGGGTAAATCAATTCCCGAGAATGGAATATGTCTTGAGAAATCAATTGGCATTTAATCTCTATAATAAGGCATATTTTATACTGTCTTTCATACGGCTATATTTGATAGCATTAAATCTGAGAGCTATAAATGCCTGCAGTTAAGCCTTAATTAAATCTGCCAGCTGTAAATAAGAAGGTCTAAAAAATGGCATAGGAAATCTCCAAACTAAATTTTAAAGCTTCTTCAAACTGGGTTCGGATATAGTTCATCTCAGCTCGGAGATCGTTGAGTTGAGTTCAGAGATTTTGAACTGCATCTGAATTTTAAAGCTTCTTCAAACTGGGTTCAGAGATAGTTGATCTCCGCTCAGAGATAGTTGAATTTAGTTTAGAGATTTTGAACTGCATCTTAATTTTAAAGCTTCTTCAAACTGGGTTCAGAGATAGTTGATCTCCGCTCAGAGATAGTTGAACTGAGTTCAGAGATTTTCTTCCAGCAATTTTCTGAACTTCAAATCTGAACTTCTCTGGAATTTTTCTGAATGACCAAACCTGGAAATAATCCTCGACCCATGACTATACATTTTGGATCAATCTAATAAACCCTAATAATGATCCTTACCCAAATCCAACCTTGGTTTCCAACAGAGTATGTTGCCTTTGTGACTTCTGTACAAGGATGGGCAACTCAACCTTCTCTGCTGGAGCTGGAAAACTTGCTAGCATCACAGGAGAGCTTGGCCAGGCAGATGGCCGGTGTTACTATCTCTGAAGGTGGTAGTGAAGCTCTCATCACTGAGAAGAAGAAGAAGAAGACATGGGAGAATAAGAAGAAGTCTGCTGCTGAAGAAGGTCCTTCAACCTCTTATCAGCAAGATAGGAGCTTTCCTCCTAAGGAGAACTGGAAGAAAGCGTTGAAGTGCTACAAATGCAATCAGGCATGCCACTTCAAGCACGACTGCAAGGTCAAGTCGCAACCTGGGCATATTGCATGCAAGGAGGGAGCTTGTTCCAGTTCTGAGGAAGCCGGGTGGGGCGGAGCCTTCATGACAAGCACGTATGTTTGTCCTCCTGCTACTGTTGACTACCAAGATGACTAGATAGTAGACTCGGGGTGTGGCCATCACCTCACTGGAGACGAGTTGAAGTTCTCATCTCTGCAACCGTTCTCAGGTAATTAAGTAATTATTACAGCTAATGATTCTGTTCATTCGGTAGAGAAGGAGGGAGTTGTTTCTTTGGATAGTGCTCAGGGTTTTATTACTCTAAGGAGTGTGTACCATGTTCATGGCATGAAGAAGAACCTCTTCTCATTAATTAATGCAGTTGATGCGGGCTTTCATGTTCTGTTTGGCCCAACAGAAGTAAGGTTTCTCCGCAATGTATCAGCGGTTAAGGCAGATGTTGCTGATGTAGGGAGAAGAGTGAGAGACTTGTTTGTCTTATCAACAAGCTCCTATGTTCATCAGATGAGGGCCAATGATAGTGTGGCTATCTGGCATGAAAGACTAGGGCACTTGGGGAAGGACAAGTTGAAGGTTATGTCAATGAGGAGCCCGGTGAAAGGCTTGCCGAAGTTGTCCTCATACAGAGATGGTCACGTTTGCATGGGATGTCAGTACGTTAAGGCTCAATGCCTTTCGTTTGACAAGTCACAAACGAGTAGCAAGGCACCATTGGAATGCATTCATTGTGACTTGATGGGGACAACAGTTACCTCTCGTCTTGGAGGTAGCAGATACATGATGGTATTGATTAATGATTACTCAAGATACACTTGGGTGTATTTCATAAAGGAGAAGTCGGCAGCTTTCCAATTGTTTGTGGAGTTCAAGGAGCTCGTGGAGGGACGGCTTGGCTTGCGGATCAAGAAGTTTAGATCAGATAATGGTGGTGAGTATGTCTCATCTGAGTTCTCTAATTTCTGTAGGATGCACGAGATCCAGACGGAGCTTACTTGTGCTCACACTCCACAACAAAATGGATTAGCAAAGAGGAAGATCTGTCACTAGACGTAAACTTGTAAGTACTGGCTTCATGCAAAGGGCATTCCCAGGTCCTTCTGGGCAGAAGGAATGGTCTGCGCAACTTATGTCATCAATCGGATGCCTCTAAGTCCGATCAACATGAAGTCTCCTGTGGAAATGATGTTAAAGGAGAAGCCGAGTGTGGAACACCTTCGGGTGTTTGGATCAACCTGCTATATTCTTATCTCGGATGCTCAAAGGACCAAGCTTGATGCGAAGGCGAGCAAGCTCGTCTTTGTGGGCTATGATGAGCGGAAGAAGGGCTGGAAGTGCATGGATCCTGCGATATGGAAGTTCTTTGTTTCAAGAGACGTTGTCTTTGATGAGCTGACATCATATGGAGGTGGCACTGTTGAACTGCAGGAGTGTAGGGTTGATGAAGGGCAGGAGGAAGCTGTTGAAGATCTTCAGGTGGAGCTGCCTGTGTTAACAGGAGCTCCGGTTATTTCAAGCTCTGGGTATGAAGCTTCAAGTTTGGGAAGTATGGGGAGCGATGCTCCAAGTGTGCCTGTGAACAGAGTTGGTGCTGAAGAAGCAGCGGAGGTGGTGAGCAAGGAACAGCCTCTTCGGAGATCAAAGAGGACCATTAAGCTACAAGCTCGATAATACTCATGTCCCTAAAGGGATATGCGGAATGGATCGTTCAACGATTCGGCATGCAGGAGGGAAAGAGTAGCTCTACTCCATTTGATTCAGGCATCAAACATCGGCGGGATGAGGGGAAGATTCTTCCGGATCCTTTGGTGTTTCGGGCTCTAGTTGGGAGTCTTATTTACCTAACGATTACAAGGCCAGGCATTGCTTATGCGGTTGGCCGAGTAAGTTAGTATATGACGGAACCCAGGAAGCCTCATCAGATGGAGGCTAGGAATATCTTGAAGTATGTGAAGGCCATGTCTGACATGGGTCTCCTTTATAGGAGAGGCACGAAGTTTGTTCTTCAAGGATACTCGGATGCTGATTACGGGGGAGATTCAAACGACCTGAAGTCAACATCTGGTTTCGTCTTTACTTGTGGATCAGGGAGTATTTCTTGGTACAGCAAGAAGCAAGACTATGTGTCCGTCTCTACTATGGAAGCGGAATACAAGGCCTCGGCCTTGGCAGCTCGGTAAGCCAACTGGCTCAGGAGATTAGTAGAGGATATCTATGAATAAGTGCGCGGTCCTACTCTGCTGAGCGGTGACATTGAAAGTGCTTTGAAGCTGGTGAATAATCTAGTTTGTCACGCTCGGACCAAGCACATAAAGATTGAACACCACTTCATTCAGGAGAAGGTGTTGGAGGGATTTCTGATGCTGGAGCATGTGTGGAGTGATGACAACATCGCGGACATCTTCACGAAGCCATTGCCAAAGGTGCCTTTTACACGGTTGCGTGGACTGTTGGGCTTGATCACCACTTCTCACTTCAAGGTGGAGTGTTGAAAACTATGAAGTGAATGTGGTTGATTGAGCAAATCGGGAGGACTGGGCAATCTGAGTTAGCGGCCTAGGCGGACTGACTTTGCAGCCTAGGTGGTCAGTGACCAGGGTAGACTTGGCGGCGTGGGTGTTTATTGCAGTGGCCTGGGCGGACTGACTGTGCGGCCTGGGTGGTTAGTGGCCAGAGTAGAGTTGGAGGCTTGAGTGTCTCTTGGAGCGGCCTGGGCGGTCTATCCTTGCGATCTGGTGGCGGTGCTCAGCTCAGTCTGTGGTTCTACAGATAGGTCGTTAATGAAGTAACCAGGCGAATTGGTGGTTAATCCGCGGAGATATGGAGGACTCAGTTCTGAGTCCGCGGAGTTCGCTATGGAGGACTGGTTTTGGAGATTGTGAGATCGGCACTGGTCCTTGCCATGATCTCTGGTGATGCGGTGGGTGATAGTCGCATTTATAGTGGCAGATTGTCCATGTAGTTGACAGTCTGGCTTCATGTCTGTCGAGCTCGCGCCAGTTTGGCAGATTGGACTGGGTCACACCTTGTGACATGTTCAGGGTGTTCGTGAGTTATGCGGGCTGATTACATGTCCGCGTGTAGCATACAGACTGATGTAGTATGTGGATGTGGTTATGTATGGGTGCTGTGCAGTATGGCGGAATGGGATGGTGTTTGTGAGCTGGGCGGGCAAATTTTGTGTCCTCATGTAGCGTGTGTACTGTCATAGTGATTGTTATATTGTTGTGTCCGCATGCTGCAATGGGTGCGGACTGGTGCGGTGTCCGCCTGGTGGCGGACTGGCTTAATGATTTGGCGTCTGGCAAGTTGGCTGGATTCTGGCCTAGTCCTTGTGGACTCGGCGGACTGGGTTGTGCTAGCTACGAGCTGGGGTACTGACTCTATTAACTAGGGTGGTGACCACACTCCACACCACGCCTATAAATAAACCCCCCGACATTTCTACAGTAACTGAGTGAACAGTAAGTTGAGCGTAGATCAATTGTTGCGGACTAAGGTTTTCAGGTCATACGGTTTGAGAAGTATTAACTGGTTGTTGATTGTAGGTTGTGCGGCTAGCACTGTGAAGCCGGGCATCTGGTTCTGATCAAGGTCAAGAAGCAGTGATGCTTGTGGTTTACAATCAGCAGTTGCAGCATGTCGCATATGGCGGCCAACCAGTTTTTTCTCCATCAATTGAAGTCTAAGTTCAATAACCAGGTCGTCGGTCTCGGCGGGCATGGAGGTTTGTTCATCCAGTTCGGTGGCGGCTTCTAGATCGGTCATCAGCAGAATAACGAATGGTCTGCGATTTGTGCGGACTCCGTAGATCAGCGATAACAGCAACGGCTTGGCGGTCTTGGAGGTCTCGGCCGACTCAGCGGTCTCTGCGATAGTCCGCTCGGCTTGAAGATTACTTTTGTTTGATTTCTTCTCATTTGTACATGGTGATTTCATGTCTCACCATGTATACCTGGCAGAGTAAAGATTGATAGTTGATTAATGCATGATCTGTGTTTGCTCTTCATTGTTACTGATACATAGCTCAGTTTATGGTTAGAATGTTCCTGCACCAAGTTCTTATTTTCCGCTTGATCAAGTGATTGTCTTGATAGTTTTGGAAGTGTTTTACTTGATACTAGAACTAGCAGTTCATCAGCTTGAGTGATTTCAATAGCTTCCCCTAAGTCCTTCATCGAAAAGCAGTCTCCTAGGTTGTTCATAATAACATGCAGGGCCGGTTTGTCATTCTCGATCAACAATATGTCATCTACATACAATATCAGGAAGACTACAATGCTCCCATTAATCCTCTTATAAACACATGGTTCATCCTCGTTTTTGATAAAACCAAACTCTTTGATCTTTTCATCAAAACGAAGATTCAAACTTCGAGAAGCCTGTTTCAATCCATAAATGGATCTCTGTAGCTTGCATTTTTTAGTGGCTTCAACTAGAGATACAAAACCCTCAAGTTCTGTCATATACACTTCCTTAAGGAGGTTTCTATTTAGGAAAGACATTTTGACATCCAACTTCCAGATCTCGTAGTCATAATACGCAGCAATAGCAGGTAGAATTCTGATGGACTTAACCATGGCAACATGGGAATAACTCTCATCAAAGCCAATACCATATATTTTCTTGAAACCCTTAGCCACTAGATGTCCTTTGAATGTCTGTACATTCTCATCCATGCCGGTCTTATTTTTGAAGACCCACTTGCACCCTATGGGTCTTACCCCTTCCAGTGGTTCCACCAAAGTCCATACTTGTTTTTCACCCATGGAGTCCATTTCAGATTTCATGGCCTCAAGCCAATTCTCGGAGTCCGGTCCACACAAAGCCTCTTGGTAGGTTTCAGGCTCATCACTATGATCCATAAGCAACACATTACCTATTTGAGACACAAGAAATCCATATCACTCAGGTTCAAACCTTGGTCTACCAGATCTACGTGGAACTTGTGTTTCCTGAGCAGGTTCTCAAGCTATAACTAGTTGTAGTCCTGACTCAGGTCCCAATTTCAGTTCATTCACAGTTTGTGGTTCCTGAACTTCTTCAAGTTCTACCCTGGTTGTCTTTCTACTTAAGAACTCTTTCCCAAAAAAGACACCAGTACTTGCGACAAACACTTTTCCCTCGGATGGTAGGTAGAAGTAGTACCCTTTGGTTTCCCTAGGATACCTACAAGATAACACTTATCTGATTTGGGTTCTAACATATCAGGCATTTGATGTCTTACGTATGCCTCACAGCCTTAAACCTTAATAAACGACATACTAGGACGCTTCCTAGTCCATATCTCATATGGTGTCTTTAGAACAGCTTTTGTTGGAGCACTATTTAATGTTAAAGCAGCATTTTCTAGAGCAAAGCTCCAAAAGTAAATAGACAGATCTGCATGACTCGTCATCAACCGTACCATGTCTAACAATATATTATTCCTCCACTCATACACACCATTATGCTGTGGTGTTCTAGGTGGAGTGAGCTGTGATACAATACCACACTCTTTTAGATAATCACGGAACTCATTACTTAGGTATTCACCACCTCGATGAGATGGGAGTGCTTTAACCTTCTTACACAACTGGTTTTCTACTTCGCTTCTAAACACTTTGAACTATTCAAAGGTTTCGGATTTTCACTTCATAAGATACACATATTTGTATCTACTGAAATCATCAGTAAACATAACAAAGTAAAAAAAACCCACCTCTACTTATAGAACTAATGGGTCCACATACATCACTATGTACTATACCCAAGAGATCATCATCCCTCTCATTGAAGCCAGTGAAAGGGACTTTAGTCATCTTGCCTAACAAACAAGATTCGCATCTATCAAATGATTCATAATCAAATGAGTCTAATAGTCCATCTCTATGGAGCTTTAATATATGTTTCTTATTTATATGGGCCAAACGACAATGACAAAGATACATAGGGTTCGAGTCATTTGTTCTTAGTCTTTTAGTATTTTCAATATTATTGATCGTATGGTCTAAGTTCAAAAGATACAGACCACTAAACATTTGAACTACACTATAACAAACACCATTCTTAAATATTGAACAACAATTGTTCTTAATAATAAAAGAAAAACCCAACATGTCCAAACATGAAATGGA
Source organism: Platanthera guangdongensis (assembly GCA_039583875.1). Taxonomy (NCBI): domain Eukaryota; kingdom Viridiplantae; phylum Streptophyta; class Magnoliopsida; order Asparagales; family Orchidaceae; genus Platanthera; species Platanthera guangdongensis. The sequence continues at coordinate 75,224,405 of CM077157.1, forward strand.
TATAATGTTTCTAGTTATGGAAGGAATAAAATAACAATTATCTAATTCTATTACAAGTCTACTGGGCAAAGCAAGACGATAAACCCCCACGGTAACAACAGCAACTATTGCTCCATTGCCAATATGCAAGTCCACCTCTCCTTTACTCAGCAATCTTCTCCTTTCCAGTTCCTGCACAATTATACAAATGTGAGAACCAAAACCGGTATCCAATACCCAGTATGAAGGAGAAGAAAGGTCTATCTCTATAACATATATACCTGAAGCGGAAGTCATACCTCCCCTCAGCTTTTGCAGACCCTCCACATAAGAAGGACAGTTCCTCCTCTAGTGTATAGCCTTGCCATAGTGGTGGCACTTTCCCTCTTTCATCAAGCCTTTTCTTTTCAGTGCTGAAGACTTGGGCTCCAGTCCAGACTTAGGTGCCACCATTGTCTTCTTACAGCACCTGGCCTTGCCCTTGCCTTTATGCACCATCAATATGGAGCTAGCAGTCTTGTACTTCTTTATGTTTATCTCGGCAGTTCGCAACATGCCTAGGAGCTCGGGCAGTGTCTTGTCTATTTCATTCATGTTGTAGTTCAAGACGAAATCCTCATAACTGTCCGTCAATGATTGCAGGAACAGGTCTGTAGCCAACTCTTGACCCAGAGGGAACCCTAGTCTTTCAAGGTTCTCGATATACCCAATCATCTTGAGTATGTGAGTCCCTACTAGGTCCTGAGCTCCCATCTTACACTGGAACAACGCCTTAGTGACATCGAATCTCTCTTGACAAGCTTGCCCTTGAAACATTTTCTTGAGATGCTCATCAATGTTCGTGCAACACATGTTCTCATGTTGCTTCTGAATCTAAGAGCTCATGGTCGTTAACATGAGACATTCGACATCTAATGAGTCGTCGATATAATTCTTATAGGGATCTTTATCAGCACGGGACGCATTCCCGGCAGGCTCATCAGGGGATACCTCTTCCAAAACATAGATCTTGCGCTCTTTCCCGAGAATAATATTCAGGTTATTGTACCAGTCCAAATAATTTATGCCACTCAGCGTCTCCTTCTCAAGGATCACTTTAAGTGACAGGGTGGAGTGTGAACCACTTGCCATGGAAATTCTACAAGGATACAAGCAAAGCAAATTAGTACTACATTTCAAAATACAATTTATCTTTCAATTAGGACTTTAATCAAAAATAACTCCCATTATTTTTATCAAATTGATAACCCTCGATATCAATTCGAAGAGTTTGGCAAGTAACCCTCTTAGTGGACAAGATCCATATCTCACTAACACTATGAGTCAGCTTTGGCTTTTCTCTCACAATGCAGCTATTTAGGTAGGCAACGCTTGCCAATTGCATCACTATGCAATTCTTGAATGGGTGGTGAATAACTCTTTATTCGCATCCATAATATGGTGCATGCCAACCCCATGCCTCTGGGCAATCAACCTTTGAGGTCACCCAGTTAAGTTTGACCCGATGTCGACAGTGGGATATCACATTTATCCGCTCGCACCCTCACCAAGAAAGATTAATGCACCTTGCTTTGGCAAGCCCACACTTCATGGATTGAGGCAGGATGAGTGCCATCCATTAGAAGGCATTCGAATACTTAATATTATTTAAGGGATTTTTAGATAGTTGATTAACTCTTTAATCATGGTTAACACTTAACTAGTGTGCACATCAAGAAAAATTAAATTCTACAAGCATAATCCAAATGCCTCCCAGATGTGCACAAAAATCATCAACAATTGATGAACTGAGATAAGTCTGAACATGTAGAACATTTCTAAATCTTCAAACCTACATGCACTGGACATGAGCAACACCAACTCACCTTACACAGTAGACAAGCTCTTCACTTCATGTGAGATTCATAATCTAACACATGCTTAGTTTCATAAACCAATAAAGTGACGGTAACTATTAAGCATTAAACTTCAAAGAAATCGCATGCATTCTTGGGAAGATTCAAGACTAGATTTGGGCATTTAGAACACTTCTAAATCTCCAAATCTACACGCCCTGGATTTAGCAACTTCTAAAACAATGAATATTATTGGTAACCTCCATCTGATACCACTGTTGTTTTTTTGGGGGATGGCGCAACACTTGTGCGCGCAACGGAAATAAGAACAAGAAAAACCCAAACGAGTTCAGATATAACAATATTCATGAATCAAGAATTAAAGCATGCGGTAATAAAATTACATTTGAGGGATTGAATCTGAAATCAACCAAGATGCTCCAGAATAATCGGGTCGGCCACTCAGAGGCTAGAGTATTGAGCGTAGAAAGTATATCCACACTTCTACAGGAAATGCACACGATCAGGAGAACCCATGGTAACTTGTCGCACAAGCTCTAGATCGGGAGAGGACACTCAGCGTCTGCACAAACTGCTAGATTTGTTGTAGGAGAGGCAACAGAAACACATGCCGGGATCGGGAACGAGATCGACGACGGCGTGTAACACCCCGTCCGTCATATGGCACATAACAGAAGGTCCAGCTGGAACCCGACGCCATATACCACGGACAGTCGGAAGATATACATAAGAATATCAAAATTTAACGACAACTACTCGCCCTAACCCATAGCATTCTAGCGGAAGCTTTTAAATTGTTTGAATGATCCTATAATAGAATAACAACTATCATGAATGTCCACTTACTACCAAAGGAATGAAATATCAAACACATTGAAAAGGAATTGGCATTATGGCCTTAAAAAAGTTCACTTAACAATGTAATGTTTTACATACATCGGCACATAGACCGGCCACACATGACAAAAGTAAAACAACAATTCGCTTTGGCCTTCGAGGGCCAGCTCAGCAACATGGGATTCAACCCGCTATTTGGTACTTGACTCCGCAGTACCTGCAAGCAACATTCCACCGGACGGTGTAAAACAAAGCAACGGTCAGCTAAAGCTGACCAAATTATAACGACCCCGCCCCTAACTCGGGATGGCGGTGCTCCTTCCCTGCATTTCATTATCCCAACTAAACAATAAAGTGCAAACACACTTCGCCACAGGTGTAGGCTCACACAGCCAAACACCTCGTGCACTCAGGGCACATTATCAGTGAATCCGATCAATTCCGTGGCTTCACCACCATCCCCGGGATGGCAACATAGTGAGTACTTTAGTCTTTCTGACCATAGTCTAAGACCCACGACTATGCCAACGGCCAGTCCCTCTTTTGGGTCTCTAGCACCGAACCACATATCCCAGGTCCGACTGTACTTGTCTTTTGCTCACTCCGCCTAGTCACTTTAAGACGTACGCGCGGGCCAATCTTCTCCCGGATCCCAAAAGATTCCCAAACATCACATAACCCAGTTATGTACAAGGCTGGCTCCCCGGCCGCCAAGTTAGCAGAACTACGTTTCTGCTCAGTTTTCTGGGTGCGCCTTGGAGTTAATCACCAAGGATCCCTACTGCAATCAACCATGTAGAAACCCGAAAACACAAAGCATGAAGTCTTCTCCGGCAAACCATACAATATACAACATCACTGATCCAGACCAACACATCCGGGTAGGCTTCACACACATTGCATATGTCCTTACTTTGATTGCGGACTCTATATGCAACACAAGGGGGACTATTCACATCTACCCCAAGGAACAACACACACTCTCCGCACACTCGCGGGAGCGGGTTTCCTTATGCAAAAGAAAGAGAGCTTCACATAGTCAAGTAGAGAATCGTTACCCTTGTAGTTCGCTTTTAAGTCATGGGAATCTATCCGATGGAAAGCTTCGCAAGGGAATTTCCTCCACGGATCCAGTCTCGGTTCTCGATTCGGTGCTCCCAATGCTCCACTGGAGCCCGGATTCCTCCTCTTCCTTCCTTCTTGCTCTCTCCTCTCTCTAACTCCTTAGAAAGAGAATGCTTTAAGAGATAATGAGGAATTAATACTCAATACCTGGCTTTAAAAAGATAGGACCACATCTAGGTCGTCAGATCTTGATTAAAGAAAACGAACGGCTCAGATCCGCCAAAACTTTCTCAATCCTGGGCCAAACACGGCCTTGCACACGGCCGTATCCCAGGCCGTGTGCCCCAATGCAGGCATGATCGTCGAGCATAGAAAAGGTCACGGGTCGAGACACGCCCCTGTATCGGCGTGTCTCAACCTGACACGCCCATGTCGGGTCCCGACATGCCCGTGACCTAGGGGCGTGTTAGAAATAACCGCCATGCCAACCGTCACGTCCCTTGGTGAACATGGGTGGGGACACGGGTATGAACATGCCCGTGTCATGCTTGACACGCCCGTGTCGCTACTTCTCCAAGTCGTGTTTCTTGTCGGGTCCTTTTCTGGACACAGCCGGCCAACACAGAGAAAGACACGGCCTAGGACACGCCCGTGTACCAGGCCCTGTACCCCTATTTAGGCACCAAATATTCCTTAGAATGCAACCAGTATGATTACGATTTTCATGGCATTATAAATCTCCCCCCTTAAAGAATTTCGTCCCAAAATTGTGTAAAGGTACACAAAATTTAAATGTTACCTGAGTGGAATAACTCGGGTATTCCTCCAACATAGACTGCTCTCACTCCCAAGAAATGTCCTCACGTCCGCAGTTATCCCAACGGACTTTAACCATTCGGATTTCCTTGTTGCGGAGTCATTTGACTTCAAAGTCTTCAATGTGTACTGGCTTGACCTTTGCTATCAATCGGCACTTGATCGACTACAATGACATGCGAAGGCTCTTGCACCGCCTTCCGCAACACCGATATGTGGAACACATCGGAAGCCCACTCAAATCCACTGACAGCTTCAATCGATACGATGCTTCGCCAACACGCTCCAGGATTTCAAACGGTCCAAGGTATCTCAGACTCAGCTTCTTCAAGCGTCGAACCCGCGAGACGCCCTTGAACGGCTTGATTTTCAAATACACCCAGTCGCCAACACCAATCTCCATGTTCCTATGCTTGGCATTATAGTATTTTGCCTGTCTGTCCTGAGCAATCTCCAACTGTTCCTGAATTGTACGTATCATTGAAGTGGCGTCTTCCACCGCTTGACGTTTGTATAACTTCGACTTGCCTGTCTCCAACCAAGACAACGGCGTGCGACACTTTCTCCCATATAAGGCCTCGAAAGGCGTCATTCCAATACTCGCTTGATAATTGTTGTTATAAGAAAACTCCACCATGTAACGGTGATTTTCCCACTGCATTCTGAAATCCAAGACGCACATGCAAAGCATGTCCTCCAACGTCCTGTTGACCCTCTCGGTCTGACCATCATTCTGTGGATGAAAGGAAGTGCTGAAGCTCAGCATAGTTCCCAACAGACTATGTACCAGCCTCTAGTCATTCGACGTGAAGCGTCCATCTCGATCACTAACAATACTGCGGGGCGCACCATGCAATCGTACAATATTATCTACATAGAGTTTAGCTAGCTTTTCCACTGGATCTTCCTTCCTGTTCGGGATGAAGTGTGACACTTTTGTCAATCTATCTATGACCACCCAGATGGCATCGTTTCACCTCTGTGACTTTGGCAAACCATGCACAAAATCCATAAAAATATCGTGGAACATCCACTCCGGGATAGGTAAGGACTTCAAGAAACCTCCGGGCTTCTGGCACTCCGCCTTCACCAAGGCACATGTTTGGCACTTGGCCACATAAAATGCTACATCTTTCTTTAATCCTGCCCACCAGAACAACTTCATGTCTTTATACATCTTCATGCTCCCGGGTGGATTGATTACTTGGTATGATGAGCCTCGTACATCAACTCCTCCCGAAGGTTATCTGTACTAGGGACGCATAGGCGACCGTCCCTCCTTAGCAGTCCATCCTTAATAACAAATTGTGAATTTGACCCATCCAAAGATTCATCTAAGATCTGCTTCATGCTGTTATCCTGAACCAAAGCCCGCTGAACCCTATCAGCTAGGTCATACTGCACCTCTGTCCAATACAATTTTGCCTCTGCACTAGTCTGCTTGTCATTACAAGAGATCTCTAATGCCTCTAAATCACGGACCAAACTCTCATCATGTACAAACAACCAGCTGGCCTGCACAGGAGCCTTGCGACTCAACGCATCCGCCACTGTATTTCCTTTCACAGGCACATAATGTAGCTCAAAGGTGTAGTCCCCTAGGAACTCCATCCACCTCTGCTGCCTCATGTTCAGGTCCTTCTGATCTAACAAGTACTTCAGGCTCTTCACACCGTACAGGTAGTGCCTCCACAGCTTTAGAGCAAATATCACGGCCGCTAACTCTAAGTCATGGACCAGATAATTCCTCTCATGAACCTTCAATTGTAGTGAACCATAGGCTATCATGCTCCCACACTGTAGCAGAACACAGCCCAAACCACTGCCCGAAGCATCACTATAGATTTCAAACCCTTCGGTCCCACTCGGCGAATGCAAAATAGGCGATGTGGTCAACCGCCTCTTCAATTCCTCAAAATCCTACTTGCACTCCAGCGACCACACAAACTTTTGATCCTTCCTTGTCAACGTCGTGAGTGGTAGCGCTATAGGCGAGAAGTTCTCTACGAAGTGCCTGTAGTAGCCGGCAAGCCCGAGAAAGCTCCAGACTTCCGCCACTGTACTCAATACAGGCCACTCCCGTATCTCCACTATCTTTGCCGGATCCACCACTATCCCTTCTCTACTAACAATATGACCAAGGAACACTACCGAGGATAACCAGAACTCACACTTGGAGAACCTAGCATACAATTGATTTCTTCTCAACGTCTCCAACACCATATGCAGATGCTTGTAGTGACCATCCTCATACTGCGAGTGCACTAAGATATCGTCAATAAATACTATCACGAAACGGTCCAGGTACTCTCTGAATGTCCTGGTCATCAGATCTATAAACACGGATGGCGCATTGGTCAACCCAAACTGCATGACCGTGAACTCGTAATGCCCAAACCGCGTGCTGAACGCTGTGTTTAGGACGTCAATTTCCCTTATCCTTAATTGGTAGTAGCCGGATTTCAGATCAAACTTCGAATATACGGTTGACCCAACCAACTGATCAAATAGATCGTCAATCCTTGGGATCAGATACTTATTCTTTTATGTAAGCTTGTTCAACTCCCGATAGGCGATACAGAGTCGCAATCTCCCAACCTTCTTCTTAATGAAGAAGATCGGTGCTCTCCAAGATGACGAACTTGGACACACATTCCCTTGTTCCAATAACTCTTGCAGTTGCACCTTCAGCTCTGCCATCTCCCGTGGCATTATCTGATACGGAGAGCGTGACACTGACTTGGCACCCGGCACCAGCTTAATTGTAAAATCAATCTCCCGCTGAGGAGGGGCTCCGGGGAGATCATCTGGGAACACATCAGGATACTTAGACACAACCGGAATACTGCCCAGACTTGGCTTAGGCGTTGAAGCCTGCACTAATATGACAAACAACTCTGCCCCAGACCAAACTGCCTTAATCACCTGAAGGGCCGACATCAAAATCTTAATCGACCCTTTCATACCCGTAAACGTAGTTTCCCGATCAGTATTCAGTCCCAACTTAACCTCCTTTCAGTTGCAATAAATGCATACTCGCTGCTCCGAGATCCAGTCCACACCAAAGATTATGTCGAACTCCACCAACGGCAGTACCGATGCCTGCAAGTCAAACTCCTGATCCCCAATCTGTATCTTTACCACACAGATTCTATCCACGCGTATTGAGCACCTACTGCACAACAACACATCCAGCTTGTCTTTTGCCATCGAGGAAGGGACTCCGATGCATGTTACGAATCTTTCGGACAAGAAGGAATGCGAAGCTCCCATATCAAACCAGGCTCTCGCCGGACAATCAAAAATTAATACAAAGCCTAGCACTAACATTGATAAGCTAACATATGAAAAGGGTAACAACTATATAAAGTTAAACTGCTATAATTTAACTCATGCATGTCACCACTTCATCTTGTTTTATGGCCTCTTGCAGACCAAGATTATATACTCTATGCTGGGTTGGATCATGGTGTGACGTAGTTGACTCCACCGCCTTCCCTTTTTCTTCATAAGTTGCTCCAAGATTGCTCTTGGACTTTGCACGTCCGCTCCAACATTCACGAGCAAAATGCCCCATCTTTCCACAGTTGTAGCAAGCTCCTGGGACTCTACTTGTGGTTGCCCCCTTCGCACCAAATCAAGGGGTTGCGCTCGAAGTCTTCATCTTCTTGTTCCATCTGCGGAACCCCGAATTTGTATTTGGCACTTTGAACTCTGACTTCTTTTCCCCTGGGTCCTTCTTCTCTTGCACTTTCTTCACGACCTTTTCTAATGACCGGGACGAATTGACTAAGGATAGGAAGCCCTGCACCTTAGTCCCAGCAAGGAGTTGTTGTAGGTCGCCACGTAGACCCTCATAGAATTGGTTTTTCTTCCGCTCCTCCTCAGTAAACGTAGCACCAGCATAACGACCCAATCGTGTAAACTCATGTAGATACTCATCCACACTTCTGTCTCCCTGAGTCAAACCAAGGTACTGGTTCTCCATCTCAAGCTTTTGAGCGGAGGATAGATATCTGGCCAAGAATGACCTTGAGAATTCCTCCATAGGCACATTCGCAAGTTGCCTTCCCATTAAGAGATGAACCTCCAACTCGTGCCAGCACAGCCTTGCCTCACCAGCCAGAAGGAAGATCACTATAATGGTCTTCTGCCACTCCTTAGTTTCTATGGCCGTCAAGACTCTCTTTATCGTAGAGAGCACTTCCTCAGCTTGAGTTGGCGTTCCAATCCCGTCGAATAGCTGAGGATTACAGCTCATTACATACTTGAGCTGCTTCTTTATAGCTCTCCTTGGTGCAACTTGATCAACTGCCACACGTTCTACCACTCCCGGCTCTGCCACCCTAATCGGTTATTTCTCATTAACAGGTGGTGTGTGGTGCATTTGCCCTGCAGGTTGGGCATTTATCATAGCAAAAACTACTTCAGCCAACAATCTAATGGTTTCTACTAAAGGGGATGTTGTAGGAACGTCACTCGGTGCACTATGTTTCGCCGATCGCAGACGCTCTGATTGCCCAGCACTGCTCCTAGCTGCCTATAATAGCATAGACCCTTGATTAGGAGACAAACAGATTGCTAAAAACAATCATTGGAACACTCAGGTTCCTCAAAACAAGTGTATTTTTCATTCCTAAGTGGACATTCATGGGGTCTTTTATGTTATAATGATGACACACATACATGTGCTCACCACCCCTTAAAAGAATTCGCCCATGAATTCAAATAAAGAAGACCGTCGCATGGCTCTGGTACCAAATTGTAACACCCCGTCCGTTGTATGGCATATAACAGAAGGTCCAGCTGGAAACCAACGACATATACCACGGACAGTCAGAAGGGATACATAAGAATATCAAAATTTAACTACAACTACTCACCCTAACCCAGAGCATTCTAGCGGAAGCTTTTAAACAGTTTGAATGAACCCATAATTGAATAACAACTATCATGAATGTCCACTTACTACGAAAGGAATGAAATAACAAATACACCGAAAAGGACTTGGCCTTATGGCCTTACAAAGTTCACTTAACAATGTAATGTTTTTAGGCCGGCCACACATGACAAAAGTAAAACAACAATTCGCTTTGGCCTTCGTGGGCCAGCTCAGCAACATGGGCTTCATCCTGCTATTTATTACTTGGCTCCGCAGCACCTGCAAGCAACATTCCACCGCACGGTGACAAACAAAGCAACGGTCAGCTAAAGCTGACCAAATTATAATGACCCCGCCCCTAACTCAGGACGGCGGTACTCCTTCCCTACATTTCATTAGCCTAGCTAAACAATAAAGTGCAAACACACTTCGCCACAGGTGTAGGCTCACACGGCCAAACACCTCGTGCACTCAGGGCACATTATCGGTGAATTCAGTCAATTCCTTGGCTTCACCACCATCCCCGGGATGACAACATCGTGAGCACTTTAGTCTTTCCGATCACAGTCTAAGACTCCCGACTATGCCAATGGCCAATCCCTCTTTTGGGTCTCTAGAACCTAACCACATAGCCCAGGTCCAATTCCACTTGCTCGTTGCTCACTCCGCCTAGTCACTTTAAGACGTACGCGTGGGCCAAGCATCTCTCGGATCCCAACACATTCCAAAACATCACATAACCCAGTTATGTACAAGGCTGGCTCACCGGCTGCCAAGTTAGCAGAACTATGTATCCGCTCAGTTTTCCTGGTGCGCCTTGGAGTTAATCCCCAAGGATCCCTATTGCAATCTATCATGTAGAAACCCCAAAACACAAAGCACGGAGTCTTCTCTGGCAAACCATACAATATGCACCATCACTGATCCAGACCAACACGTCCGGGTAGACTTCACACACAATGCCTATGTTCGTACTTCGATTCCGGACTCTATATGCAACACAAGGGGGACTATTCACATCTACCCTAAGGAACACCGCACACTCTCCGCACACTCGCGGGAGCGGGTTTCCTTATGCGAAAGAAAGAGAGCTTCACATGCTCAAGTAGAGAATCGTTACCCTTGTAGTTCGCTTTTGCGCCATGGGAATCTATCTGGATGGAATGCTTCGCAAGGGAATTTCCTCCGCGGATCCGGTCTCGGTTCTTGCTTCGGTGCTCCGATGCTCCGCCGGCGGCCAGATTCCTCCTCTTCCATCCTCCTTGCTCTCTCCTCTCTCTAACTCCTTAGAAAGAGAATGATTTAAGAGATAATGAGGAATTAATCCTCAATACCCGGCCTTAAAAAGATAGGACCACATCTGGGCCGTAAGATCTTGATTAAATAAAACAAACGGCTCAGATCCGCCGAAAATTTCTCAATCCTGGGCCGAACACGGCCTTTCACACAGCCGTGTCCCAGGCCGTGTTTGCCGATCCAGGCACGATCGACGAGCATAGAAAAGGACATGGGTCGAGACACCCACCCATGCCCGTGTCTCAACCTAACATGCTCGTGTCAGGTCCCGACACGCCCGTGATTTAGGGGCATGTCAAAAATAACCTCCATGCTAACCGTCACATCCCTTAGTGAACACGGGTGGGGATACATGTATGAATATTCCTGTGACATGCTTGACACGCCCGTGTCGCTACTGCTCAAAGCTGTGTTTCCTGTCGTGTCCTTTTCTAGACATAGCCGACCAACATAGAGAAAGACACGGCCTTGGACACGCCCGTGTCCCAGGCCATGTAGCCCTATTTAGGCACCAAAAATTCCTTAGGATGCAACCAGTTCGATTACAATTTTTGGGGCGTTACATGGAGAAGGAGGAACAACTTCCATCGAGCTTTTAGGGTAATCGATCTTTTGTACAGTACGGCTCATGTGCTCAGACAGAGAATTGATCGCCTCCCGGTCAAATCCTAAAACTTCTTATTTATACCCAAAAGGGAATAAACAAAGCAGCTCGTCGATAATAGCAGACCCAGGACTTAGACAAAATAGACCTTTGGTCGGACAATAGTTTGATTGGACGAATTGTCGAATATCTACAGGATATACAACAAATCATCAAGTATTTATTTATATTCGTCGAATAGTTGAGTATCTTATAGCACATATGACAAAATCAATGCCAACCTCCAGCCCAGTCAACACTTGAATCGATAAAGGTGTTGAATGTACTCAACACCTTCAACGCCTTCTACGCCATGGCATTGAGTGAACTCAACACACTCAATGCCAAAGGCCAAATGCGGCGTTCGACGAATCTATGCCAAGGCCAAATTCGTCAAACGTGAAGGATGGTAAAAGCTTCACCACCTGAGGGGATGGATCTATTTAACTCAAGAGGGGGTGAATAGAGTATTTTAAAAACTTAATTGGTTTTTATAGCGGAATTAAAAATAGTAATATATATATATATATATATATATATATATATATATATATATATATATATATATATATATATATATATATATATATATATATATATATATAATCTTAAGAAAGTGTATGAAGGGAAAAGCTAACTAACACAGCACACCACAATAAGAAAACAACAAGAAAACAGACGACACAAGAAATTTATAGTGGTTCCCCTAAACTTGGGTACATCCACTCTTCTACCACACTGGTAGGAATCCACTACAGGTTTTTGATCAGGTGCCCTGTCACCAACAGGTTTTTGCTAAGGTGCCCTGTCACCACAATATATATTTGAAGGGTGATAGTTTGTTTTGTATTTAAGCTATTAAAGTTTTGTTTAGGTATTTTATTGTGCAAATCTTGTCTTATTAGCTTATATGTCCCTTCTTCTTGTATTTATTTATGTCACTAATGTTTTTGTGCTCTTTTGCAGGTTTTCTCAATTTTCACCCAAAATGACCTGACATGGCCACCAACACGGCCGTGTCATGGGGCGTGTCACCTGTTCCCAAAGAATCAACCACAAGAGGAAAGTCCAGAGTTCATCTCGACCATGACACAGCCTCCAACACGGTCGTATCGCTGGTCATCTCAAGTTGGTCGTGTCAACATGGACCGTGTCACTAGGAGTAGATGAATTTCCAGAGCAGGACACGGCCACCAACACGGCCGTGTCGCCAGGCATGTCACCACCTCCTCAGTGCATGCAACCCGCCATTAATGTTCCACCCGTCGAAGCTCATCAACCATAGAGGACACGACCACCAACACGGCCGTGTTGTTGGCCGTGTTAGCATGGGCGTGCCCGCCAGTCGGCGTTGCAATGATCATTTCCCGCCAGAACTAGAGCCCGAAGTCAACCAGCATGGGACACGGCCACCAACATGACCGTGTCGCCGGCCGTGTCACCTCCTCTTGAATTTCTATAAATTTAGACCCCCCTTGAGTCCATATAGTTTTCTGGAGTGTGTAAAGAAGTGCTGCCCTTTTGTTTTCTGAAGTTTTTCATACTTTTCTCTCTCTCTCTCTCTATCTCTTTCTCATTTTATTTTTTCCTAATTCTAGTTTAGTTTAAGATTTTATAGTAGTCTTTGTAATTGCTTTAGTTGCTAATGGTAGGGCTAGAATAGAATTTCAATTTTCATTGCACTTGTAATTTTCATTTCCAAGTTGTAAGCTCTCTTTTATATTAATATAAAAACTGTTGTTTGCTCTCTTTCTTACCTTGTATTCTTTATGCTTTACTACACATTCCCCCCTCCTCCAGCTCACCATGATTAACTAATCCTCCTTGTACTCGATCTTGATGATCCGAGGTTCGAGTGATTAAGTTATGATGCTTTGAGTTTATCTTTTATTTTTAGGGTTTAGCCTTGAATTACTCTTGATTTATCATGGGTTGGAGATATATCATCGATATATATTCTCCACCTTTGCTTTCATTCTTGGCAAGCCGAGAGGCCGATAGATTGAAGTGAGCACTCAAGCGTAAAGGGAGTTGTACGCACCCCTCGAGAGAGGCAGACGTCCAAATCTCTCGGATTGGAGTAAAATCCAATAGTGGGGTTCACCGCATAAAGCGAGCTTTAGGCCTCCGATTTAGACAAGAGTCAGTAGAACCTTCCTAAACTCAGTTTGGCACGACTTCGAGAGAAGCATGTTCAAGCTTTAGGAACATCCACGGTCAAGGACCTTTACCCTATTAAGTTTAGGTTTATTTATCGTGTTTTTAATCGACTCTTGCCGAGGTGATTCTTGATCGAGTGCATTTCTATTTCTTCGTTTCAACCCTTCAGTATAAACATTTCTTTTATGCTCTCTTTATTTTTATTGCAAGTACTCCTCTTTTTATGCAATATTTCCTTTAGTGCATTTAGCTTTCTTTTAACCTAAGATTTCCGTCGATAAAATAATAGCCTTCGTGTCAGTAAGCTTACTCAACAGTTCCCGGATTTTAATACGACACTTGTGTCCCAATACTATAGTTCGATAGGTATACTTGCCTAGTTGGATTGCTAGTTCGACTAGTCTCTTTTCTTAAGCGTTGGTCTGACCATCAACTTTTTGGAGCCGTTACCGGGGAGCAACTTTCATTGATAAATTGAAAACATGAACCTATTAATTTTGTCATTTCTCTTTCTCATCCTCCTTCTAAAAAATTTTAAAATCAAAAAAAATTTTATTACCGCTCTTAATAGAAACCCGCTTCACAATTTTTCTCCACCACCTAAATCTCTCGAAAAGGGCAAAGTGGTTTTAAGTGCTGCTATCTTGTCTAGTACCTTGTGAACCCTTCACCGGGTAGCCCTTGGGAAGTTCGGGAGTTAACACATAACTTAAAAAAATTCTATTTCAAAAAAATTAGTAACTCTCTTTTTCTAGTTTTTTTTATTTCTCTTTCTTCTCTTCTCTTCTTTTAGTGCATGACCCGTGGGAATCCGTCGGATATTTTGGACCTGGACCACGAAATGAAGCGTACTCTTCGGAGAAGATCGCGATTTCAAGGCCCTACTTTCCAAATACCAGTTGAGGATTCCGAGTCATTTTCTACTTTAAGAATGGAAGAACCCCACGTGGAGCAAGTCGTGCAAAGGCCTATGTCTTATTATGCACGATGAAATCTCGAGGGTACTGAATCTAGCATAGTTTGCCCTGCAATAGCAAATAATAACTTCGAACTGAAGCCTAGCATATTTCAAATGGTGCAGCAGTATGTGCAATTTGACGGACTTCAAGATGAAGATCCGAACGCACATATAGCAAGTTTTCTTGAGATTTGTGACACCTTCAAGATAAATGGTGTCACAAATGAAGCTATTAGGCTAAGATTATTTCCCTTCTCCCTTATAACTAAGGTTAAGCAGTGGCTGAACACTCTACCTAAAAATTGCATCACAACCTGGACTCAATTAACTGAAAAATTTTTGGCGAAGTATTTTCCGCCAGCTAAAACTACAAAACTTAGGAACGACATTTCTGCCTTTGGACAAATAGACTCCAAAACCCTTTATCAAACCTGGGAAAGATTTAAAGAATTATTATGATGATGCCCACATCACACTCCGTCTGTATTGTTTCAAGTGCAGATGTTTTATAACGGGCTAAATCAAAGTACGAAGCAAATGATAGACGCAGCTTCCGATGGTACTTTAAACCACAAAACCCCGGAAGCAGCTCTTGAGCTTTTTGAGGACATGACAATGAACACCTACTACTGGAATGTTCCTAGGTCTCGCCAAACAAACCTGCAGGTATCTTTGAATTGGACATCGTCTCCCAGCTAGCTCTGCAAGTAGAAATACTAAGCAAAAAAATTACAGAGATGACTACTGCCTCCGCCCCTCAGGTATGGTAATCTGCAACTCCTGCTCTAGAACAATTAGATTATGTTAATAATAGTACGCCTAGAAATGCTTTTAATAATTTTTTTGCTGCGAATTTTCATCCTCCTAGTTTTGTTTTTCCAAATAGTTATAATCCAGCTTTAAGAAATCACCCGAATTTTTCATGGAGTAATCCATTGAACGTAATGCGCCCACCACCACAAAATGATTTTTCTGTACCGCCTCCACCCCTTCAGAACTTTCAAAAACCTCCAAGCTTGGAGGAGTTACTTTCTAAATATATCACCACAAATGACGCTACTATAAGAACCTTAACTGGGTCCGTAAAAAGTGTAGAAAATCAAGTAGGACAACTCACAAATCTAATTTCTGAGCGACCCGCAGGGTCTCTTCCTTCCAATACCAAGCCCAAGCCAAGAGAGCAAGTGAAAGCTATAACTCTTCGGAGTGGGAAGCAAGTTCCCGGTGTGGTAAGTGAAGAGCCCGAGGCAAGCTCCGCTCCCGCTTTAAAATATCAAAGCTCCGCTCCCGTTTTAAAAATTCCACCCTCTGTAGAAGAAGTTATCACCCCTGTTTTAGAAAAAGAACTCACTCCACCACCCGCCTTTAAAAATAACCCAACCCTACCATACCCTTCTAAACTTAATAAACAATGTCAGGATGATCAATACACCCGTTTCTTAGAAATGTTTAAACAAATCCACATAAATCTGCCCTTTCACGAAGCGATATCCAGATGTCGAAGTACGCTAAGTATCTTAAGGACCTCCTGACCAACAAGTAGAAGTTAGATAACCTTTCGCATGTCATGTTAAATGTCGAGTGCTCGGAGGTCTTGACAAACGGGTTACCAAAGAAAATCAGTGACCCGTAAAATTTTTCTATTCCGTGTGTCTTTGGTGATCTTTTTGTCAAGCACGCATTAACCGCCTTAGGTGCGAGTATTAACCTGATGCCCCTCTCGTTGTTTAAGAAGTTAGGAATTGGTAACCTCAACACGATACGCATGAGTATCCATCTAGCCGATAGATCTATCAAGTACCCATTAGGAATCGTGGAGGATTTCCTAGTTAAAGTCAACAAGTTCATCTGTCCGGTGGACTTTATCATATTAGACATCGAAGAAGATGTCGAGGTTCCCCTGATCCTTGGCCGACCCTTCCTTGCCACCTTCCGTGCCATCATTAACGTAAGCAATGGTAAGCTCTTCCTTCGTGTAGGTGACGACAAAGTAACTTTCTCTATCACCCCATCGATGAAGAACACCCTTGCAAATGATGACTCTTATTTTTTCATAGATTCCCTAAGTGAAGAATCCTCCTGTCGCCTCTCTGATTTTGAAAAAGTATTTTCTGATTTTTGTTCCTCCTCTACTCCTCCAACTGAATTGCTACACCTAAGTGAAGAATCCTCCTATCACCTCCCTGAATTTGAAAAAGAATTTTCTGATTTTTGTTCCTCTTCTACTCTTCCAACTGCATCGCTGCAAGAATCCGCCATGACCGCTAGCCCCACCCAATTTAATTTTACACATAAAAAAGTCTACAAGGACATAGTTTTTGAAAAAGAAAGAATTTCTAAAACTTCATATGAAGACCCACCTACCCTGGAATTGAAAGAACTACCCGAGCATCTCAGATACGCTTTATAGAAAAGGACTCCAAGCTGCCCGTCATAGTTTTGGCCTACCTCACAGATGTGCAAAATGATAAACTCCTTTTAGTTTTACGTAAGCATCGCCGAGCTATTGCTTGACAGATATCTGATATCAAGGGCATAAGCCCATCTTTCTGCACTCACAAAATCTTAATGGAAGATAATTCACTTAACTCTATACAACCTCAGCGCCGTATAAACCCCATCATGAAAGAAGTAGTTAAGGGCGAGGTTATGAAATTATTAGACGCAGGAATTATCTATCCTATATCTGATAGTAAGTGGGTTAGCCCAGTCCAGGTAGTACCAAGGAAGGGAGGGATAACGGTAGTTAGTAATGAGAATAATGAATTAATCCCGACACGGACGGTGATCGGGTGGCGAATGTGCATAGATTATCGTATGTTAAATGATGCCACCCGTAAGGATCATTTTCCCTTACGATTCATCGATCAGATTTTAGAACGATTATCCGACCATAGCTTTTATTGTTTTCTCGATGGCCTCTCGGGGTATTTTCAAATCCCCATCTCTCCTGAGGACCAAGAGAAAACTACGTTTACTTGTCCATTCGGCACCTTCGCTTACCGAAGAATGCTGTTTGGATTGTGCAATGCGCCAGCTACATTCCAGCAATGTATGCTCGCTATCTTTGACAAGTACGTAGAAAACATTATGGAGGTATTCATGGATGATTTCTCCGTGTTCGGTGACGCATTTGATAGTTGTTTAGAAATCCTCGAAAAAGTCTTAGAAAGATGCGAAGAAACTAACCTTGCCCTAAATTGGGAGAAATGCCATTTTATGGTGAGGGAAGGGTTAGTTTTGGGTCATAAAATTTCTGCAAGAGGTATTGAAGCAGACGTTGCTAAGATAGAAGTTATCGAGAAACTGCTGCCGCCTACGAACATCAAAGCTATAAGAAGTTTCCTAGGGCATGCTGGCTTTTACCGTCGTTTCATAAAGGACTTCTCCAAGATCACCAAACCCCTTACACATCTCTTAGAAAAAGACACCCCATTCATTTTTGATGACTTTTGCCTAGCTGTTTTTAATTTAATAAAAGAAAATTTAATTAATGCCCCGATTATGATAGCTCCAGTGTGGGACTTCCCTTTGAAAAAATGTGTGATGCGAGTAGTTTTGCGATGGGAGCCATATTAGATTAACGCATATCTAAGAACTCCCCCCCCATATATTATGCAAGTAAGACGCTCATATCTGCATAGGAAAATTACACCATAACCGAAAAGGAGCACCTAGCTGTAGTATTCGCTTTTGATAAATTCCGCCCTTATTTTACAATTTCAAAAAATATCATTTTTACGGACCACTCGGCCCTCAAATATCTTCTTGCCAAAACGGATGCCAAACCGCGCCTCATTCACTGGGTCTTACTCCTCCAGGAGCTTGACTTAGAAATCCGTGATAAGCGAGGAGCCAAGAATTTGGCCGCGACGACCTCTCGCACCTAGATAATCCTTTTATTGAAAATCTAGATGAAAAATCTTTTAATGATTATTTTCCTGATGAGAAGCTGATTTCAATTAGCACTTCTCCTTCTCCTTGGTTTGCACACATTGCCAACTACTTAGTTGCTCGTGTGCTCCCAAAAGAGTTCTCCTCTTAACAAAAGAATAAATTCTTTTCTGAGTTCAAGAACTATTTTTAGGAGGACCTGCATCTTTTCAGAGTCTGTGCGGACCAAGTGATAAGGAGATGTGTTTCTTATGAAGAAGGATTAGATATTTTAAAACACTTACATGAAGGTCCAACTGGTGGGCACAATTAAGCTGCTCGCACCGCTCACAAGGTGCTTTGCGTGTGTTTTTACTGGCTTGCCTGTTTAAAGAGGCGCAAGCCTTTGTGAGTAGGTGTGATAGTTGCCAACGGTCGGGCGACATTTCCAATAAAAATGAAATGCCACAAAATATTTCCTTGAGTGCGAAATTTTCGACCTCTGGGGAATTGATTTTGTTGGCCCTCTTCCTTCTAGCTTCGGAAATAAGTTTATTTTAGTTGTCATTGATTATGTTTCGGGATGGGCTGAAGCCCAAGCTCTTCCTACGAACGACGCCTTAGTCGTGGTTGTGTTTTTTTTTAAAAAAATTCTCGATTCGGTACGCCGCACGCCATCATTAGTGACAGGGGTTTCCATTTCTGTAACACTCAGTTTTCTAAAATCCTTACTAAATACGACATTACGCATAAGCTTTCAACCGCCTACAACCCCCAAACTAACGCGCAAGTCGAAGTACTGAATAGAGAAATAAAAAGAATTTTATAAAATACTGTTTCAACTTCTAGTAAAGACTGGTAAATCAAATTAGATGATGCTCTATAAGCCTACCGAACAGCGTACAAAACCGCCCTCGGATGTATGCTGTATCGGTTGGTTTATGGAAAATCATGTCATTTACCCGTAGAATTAGAACATCGCGCTTTTTGGGACTTGCGATTCTTAAACTTCGATCCCCACTCGGTCGGCGACCTTAGAAAATTTCAACTCAACGAACTCGACGAGTTATGCTCTTATGCATACGAAAATAACAAACATTATAAAGAGCGGACGAAACGCTTTCATGATAAGCACTTCAGGCACCCATAAACCTTTAAGCCGGGCGACCAGGTTCTTCTTTATAATTCTTGTTTATGTTTATTTCCTGAAAAATTAAAATCACGTTGGTCTGGACCCTTTACTATTTTAGAAGTTTTTCCTTATGGTACTATTTTGATTTCCCACCCTGATAATGGTAATTTCAAAGTGAATGGTCAGCGTCTTAAACTGTACTTCTGTGATGATGTCAGTCCTAACTGTGTTAACTATATCCTTCATGATCTAACTTTTGATTAGTTTGAAACTTTGTTTTATTCAAACTTTAAACTATTTCTTTGAACTTTATTTTAGACAATATTCTTGGACAATATTAGTTTGTTGCGTCGAGCTCAAATGACATTTTAAACAAAGTGCGCTCTTGGAAGGCAACCCAAGTTATCTTTTTTTGTTTTCTTTATTTTACAATTTTTTCCCGGACGGCTCCGACAAGCTGAAGCTTCTGCGATCGCCTGCTCCAACACATCTGAATCCATCACGAAGTCCAAAGAAGACATTTCATGAAGATCCAAAGTGCAAGCATGGGGGAGCGGCATCACTCGACTTTCACAGAAAATAAATCCGGGGAAGTACCTATTTTTCAATTCTATTTTTCAATTCTGTACTTTGATTTTTTTTCTCTCTCTCTCTCTCTCTCTAACCTCCTTCTCCATTGAGGACAATGTCCATTTTAAGCTTGGGGGAGGACTTCCTCCTTCTTTTTGCTTTTTGTGAATATTTTTCATGTTTTTTGTGAATAGTTTTCAAAATCCAAAGAAAAGAAAATCCAAAAAAAGAGAATATTTCAAAATTTAAAAAAATATATGCTTTTTGTTTTTTTTAATAGTTTAGACATTTTGGTATCTCAATAGTACCCCTTGTTTTTGTTTTGTTTTTCTCAAAATTCCTTATAAACAACTTAACTAATAATAATTTTTCTAATCCTTCTTCTTAATTATGTTTCATAAGTAAAATGTTGGTCATGCTGTGTTTCTAATTCACGATAGAATGTTAAGGTGAAATTTTTTCCTGAAACTCGCATTTCTATTATGATTTTTCGTTCTTTATTTTCTTTACTTTCTCAAAAATTCATCATCCACTATTTTCCTTATCGTTTTTAGATAATTTTTGAAATGTCAATGTTTGAATAGCGTAGTAGATGTGAACGATCCAAGTCACCTATTATTTCTTTTTTCAAGATAATTTCATCAATCTTCTTTTATCTAGGACTTGCTTTTTGAAATATTTCAAATCTATGTTTTAAATAAATTTAAAAGCGTGAAAATGATTTAGGCCATTTTTGTTTTCGTTTGAGCTTTCCTGCCAACCTAAAAACTTTCACCACTATTTAGCAGCTTTTGAGCCTTTTCTTCCAATTTCATTTGATAGCTCCTCTTTTCATATCATTTTAACCAAAGCCAAAATTTCCAACCTATCTAATCACACTAGCCTTTTTGAGTTTCATAACGAATTTTCAAGATTATGATAGGTTATTTTGTGATATTTTTGGAGAAGTGTTTTTTGTTAAAACAAAGTATGCTCAAAAGAAATGTGTGTTTTTGTTTGGCCAATTCAAAATGAAAATATTTATGGCCTTTGTTTTGAAAAGAAAAAAAATGGAAAAGAAAAAAAGAAATAAAAATATTTTGTTCAAAATGAAAATTTTTGAAACTCTTTGTTTTGGTTTAGTGTGATTTTAAGTCTCCCTGTTTATCTTTGAATTCCACTCCTAATCATAATCCTAAACAAAACTCTTCGGTCCTATTAAGTCCTTTTGATTCACGCCGTTTTGAATTTTATTTAATAACTAAGAAAAGAAGAAAAGTAAATTTGTATTAGTTTTGGATGTAAACTTAGATTTTTGTTATTTACTTGATATATTTATAATGCATTGCTTGGATCTAGTAACAACTCAATGCGTTTTTTTTCATTTTCGTTCCTTTGCTTAAATTTATTTCAAGAATTTCGTCAAAATTTTGGATGTTTTATTTTCATTAAGTAAAGTTTATAAAAGTCAAACCATACCTAAATAATTGTTTTAGATTCGCGTTTCACCTTTTCCCTACTTAGAATTTCGCATAGTACTTGTATAGGCATAATTAGAACTTTTTGATTAGTCCTATTTTATGGTTATCTAGTTTTTATATTTTTGCTTGGGGACAAGCAAAGCTTAAACTTGGGGAATTTGATAGTTTGTATTGTATTTAAGCTATTAGAGTTTTGTTTAGGTCTTTTATTGTGAAAATCTTGTCTTATTTGTTTATATGTCCCTTCTTCTTGTATTTATTTATGTCACTGATGTTTTTGTGCTCTTTTGCAGGTTTTCTCAATTTTCACCCAAAATGACCTGACACGGCCACCAACACGGCTGTATCATGGGTCGTGTCACCTGTTCCCAAAGAATCAACCACCAGATGAAAGTCTAGAGTTCATCCCGACTAGGACACGACCTCTAACACGGCCATGTCACTGGCCGTGTCAAGCTGGTCGTGTCAACATGGACCGTGTCACCAGGAGTCGATGAATTTCCAGAGCAAGATACAAACACCAACATGGTCGTGTCGCTATGCGTGTCGCCAGGCGTGTCGCCACCTCCTCAGCGCATGAAGCCCGCCATTAATACACCCCCCGTCGAATCCCATCAACCACAGAGGACACGACCACCAACACGGCCGTGTCGTTGGCCGTGTCAGCTTGGGCGTGCCCGGCAGTCGGCATTGCAATGATCATTTCCCGCCAGAACCAGAGCCCGAAGTCAACCAGCACGGGACACGGCCACCAACACGGCCGTGTCACCTCCTCTTGAATTTCTATAAATTCAGACCCCCTTGAGTCCATATAGTTTTCTGGAGTGTGTAAGGAAGTGCTGCCCTTTTGCTTTCTGAAGTTTTTCATGCTTTTCTCTCTCTCTCTCTCTCTCTCTCTCTCTCTCTCTCTCTCTCTTTCTCATTTTAGTTTTTCCTAATTCTGGTTTAGTTTAAGCTTTTGTAGTAGCCTTTGTAATTGCTTTAGTTGCTAATGGTAGGGCTAGAATAGGATTTCAATTTTCATTTCACTTGTAATTTTCATTTCCAAGTTGTAACCTCATTTTTAGATTAATATAAAAAGTGTTGTTCGCTCTCTTTCTTACCTTGTGTTCTTTATGCTTTACTACTCATTCCCCCCCTCCTCCACTTCACCATGATTAACTAATCCTACTTGTACTCTATCTTGATGATCCGAGGTTCGAGTGATTAAGTTATGATGCTTTGAATTTACCTTTTCTTTTTAGGGTTTAGCCTTGAATTACTCTTGATTTATCATGGGTTGGAGATATATCATCTATATATATATTCTCCACCTTTGCTTCCATTCTTGGCTAGCCGAGAGGCCGATAGACTGAAGTGAGCACTCAAGAGTAAAGGGAGTTCTACGCACCCCTCGAGAGTGGCAGACGTCCAAATCTCCCAGATTGGAGTAAAATCCAATAGTGGGGTTCACAACATAAAGCGAGCTTTAGGCCTCCGATTTAGACGAGAGTCGGTCGGACCTTCCTAAACTCAGTTGGGCACGACTTCGAGAGAAGCATGTTCAAGCTTTAGGAACCTCCACGGTCAAGGACTTTTACCCTATTAAGTTTAGGTTTATTTATCGTGTTTTTAATCGACTCTTGCCGATGTGATTCTTGATTGAGTGCATTTCTATTTCTTCGTTTCAACCCTTTAGTGTAATCGTTTCTTTTATGCTCTCTTTATTTTTATTGCAAGTAGTCCTCTTTTTATGCAATATTTCCTTTAGTGCATTTAGCTTTCTTTTAACGTAAGATTTCCGTCGATAAAATTATAGCCTTCACGTGAGTAAGCTTACTCAACAGTTCCCAGATTTTAATACGACACTTGTGTCCCCTTACTACACTTTGATAGGTATACTTGTCTAGTTGGATTGCTAGTTCGGCTGCTCTCTTTTCTTAAGTGTTGGTCGGTGAAAGGGGAAACTAGATCTGATATACTCTAGAGGGGGGTGAATAGAGTATATGGTGCTTTTTAAAACACAAAGAAAAAACTTTTGCAAAGCTTTACAACAATTGTTGTAATGAGTGTAAGCAGGGAAGCAGAAATAAAACTAATCACAAAACTAAGCTATGCAGAAACTAAGCACAAGAAAATCTAGGCCAGAAACAAAAAGAAAACAAGCAGAACCAGAAGACACAAGGAATTATAGTAGTTCCCCAACTTGGGTACATCCACTCTTCTACCACCCTAGGTAGGAATCCACTGCAGGATGAGTTGATCAGGTGTCCTGGGCACCAATGAGCTTTTGATAAGGTGCTCAAAAACCAAAACAGATTTTTTGATCAGGTGTCTTGCCACCAATGAGCTTTTGACAAGGTGCTCAAAAACCAGATTCAAACTTTTGAAGGGAGTTTGAAAAACCCTTTACAGAGTGGGGGTTGAGAGAGTTATGGAAGTCTTCTCTTTCTCAATCAACTGAGAAGACTAAGTGGATTGATTTCATAGCTCCCCCTGAGTCCTTGATATTCAGGAAGATGAGCTTTGCTGAGGGTGATAGGCCTTCAAAGATAGATCTCCAGCAAAAGATGATTTCAGCAAGCTGAAATGTTGAGTGTCTGGAGTCTTGAAATGATGTTGGCCTTGAACACTTTAAGAGCTGAAGAGATCTGAAGATTTTTGAAAGCTTGATCTCTCTGATGAGTGTTCTTCAGAATTCTTGTTGACAGAATATTTTCAAAGAGTCTCTGTATACTGAGTTGTGTCCTATTCTTGTCAATCTCTTTTTTTTTTTGTTCTTATCTATTCTCTATCTTGATTCAAAAGCATTCTGTCTTTTATTCTCTGTGTCTGAATAGGATATCACTCTGTCAAAGATAGCCGTTGGTCTACATTGATTACAGCCTTAATTGCATAATTTCTTCTAAAGGAAAGTCCACTGAATTGTTCCTTGAAAAATCCCTTGAAACTTGCTCCAGAAGTAAATGAAAACGGCTGGCAGATCTTCTGAATTAAATGCAGAATAACTTCTATCTGATTTAAATTTGAATTCTGAAAGATAACTGAAGTCGTCGAACTGAGCTCTTTTATCGTCGAGCTGAGCTCAGCGAACTGGAAAATGCAAGCAGCAACATAATTGTCGATCTGAGCTCAAAGATCGTCGAACTGAGCTCAGAGATAAGGATCCAGTGCAGAGCCAAAATCGTCTACCTGAGCTCAGCGATCGTCGAATGGAGCTCGATGATATTGAGAAGTTGAGCTCAGCGATCGTCGAAAGGATCTCGACGATCTGTCGAAGTTGAGCTAGACGATCGTCGACCGGAGTTCGACGAAACGTCGTGCTGAGCTCGACGATTGGACTTAGTCTCCAGAAAAACTTTGGTCTTCAGGGCAGCTTCCAAACCTAGACTCCTGATCCCTTAGAATCAATTCTAATTGACCTATTAAGCTATACAGAAGGTCAAACACAGATTCCTAGAGACATAGTGATCCTGACCCAAATTAGTAATAGGGTGTTCCAACAATCTCCCCCTATTTGGGTTAGGAAAACTATTTATAGACTTTGGAAAATCAAACAACATCATACAATCAGAAAGACACAAAAACAACAGTAGCTAGACATTATAGAACCATCATAGAGATATATAAATATGATATCCAGAAAGCAGTCAGAAAAACCAAGAATTGTCACCTTACAGAGTTACTCTTTCTCTTTGCCTTTTACCATTTTAATTTCTCTGTTAGGATTTAAAGCTTCCTTGTTGGACCTAGTATCATCAGCTGCTCCCAAATATGTTTGCTTTGATGTCCTGGGAACCACTGCAGCTGGATGCAACTCCATGTACCTGTCTGCATCAAAAAATTTACTGGAGGCATATCTTTCTAGTTCTTTCTGTCTTTGTTCTGACATTGTAGATAAATTAGAGGTGTCTAGGCCTTGCTCTCTGGCTTTCTTTATTTGATCTAATGCAGCCAACTCTTTCATTCTAGCAGTCCAAGCAACAGGATTCTTCTCAGGGTCCTCAAAAGGAACAGGTGGCTCATACCTGTTGGAAGAAGTATCTTGAGGAGTCCAGGCAGT
The DNA here is from genome assembly GCA_039583875.1 of Platanthera guangdongensis. Classification (NCBI taxonomy): domain Eukaryota; kingdom Viridiplantae; phylum Streptophyta; class Magnoliopsida; order Asparagales; family Orchidaceae; genus Platanthera; species Platanthera guangdongensis. Next base: position 75,249,974 of record CM077157.1, read on the forward strand.
CACTGTTTCTTTGAGCTTATAGGGGAATGGACCAGAAGAAGTATCAGAGGAAGCATGTCCTCCCCTAGAGTAAGGATGCTGCCTGGAATGCCCTTTGGAGTAAACCTGAGTCTCTCTTTTATTTCCCCTATATCCTCCCCTTCTAGAGTAAGAGCCCCTAGACTGGCTTTCCCTTTGATATGTTCTAGCATGAGGTTGGTAGGGAGCCTGGCTTCTAGCTGGGCCTGAACTTGCAGAGCTTCCACCTGCACCTGTATCAGGTGGAGGTGGTGGAGGAGGATGAGGGTGCTTGGACTGGGTGGAACCTTTCTCATACTTCCTTTTCTTCTTCATAGCCTTTAGCTGATTCTTAGAGAACTGCATCCAATGCTCAGTAATTGGGCAGTTGTGCAGAATATAGTAAGGAACATCATTATCATCTCTAACTTTGGCAGGTGGAACCCTCTTCATTGCCTAACTTCTTGCCTTCCTTTTCCTTGCAATGGTGGCAGAAGAATCATCAGAAGCAGTGTTGTAGTCATCAGATTCAGAGCTTTGAGCATCATATAAAGCATCAATCCTTTTCATCAGATCTTCTTTCAGTTGAACAGCAGCAGATGGGGCAGAAGCAGAAGCAGAAGGAGCAACAGAGACAGATACAGCAGCAGATATAACAACAGATACTGGAGCAGCAGTAGAAGCAACACTGGTTATTTCAGGAATTATGGCAGCAGCAGGTTCAGAAACAACAACAACATCTACAGCAGGCTCAAAAACAACAGCCTCTATCATCAGAGAATCCTGGGAAATGGGCTCATCAGAAACAATTTGATTTTCAGCAGCAGTTGGAACATTTTCTTCAGCAGCAGCAAGAACAATTTCAGAAGCAGATTCAGCCTTTTCTTTATCAGCAGCAACAGCAGTCATCACTGAGAGTACAAAGGATGAAAGAATGTTGGGGTCACAGCCAAGAGAAGGGCACCATTGCCTTAGATAGATCTTCTGAGGGCTGGACAGCAATGGCTTCTGGAAGGTAGCTGTAATATGCAGTATCAAATGCAGATAGCAAAGACCTTAGGTTTATTGCTAAGACTGGAGTAGCAGCAGCAACTGGAGCAGAAGAGGCAGCAGACACAGGAGCAGCAGCAGCAACAGCAGTAGCATGAAGGCTGGCTTCATAGGGCATCTCCCCCTGCCTGGATGCAGATACCTCTATATCAAGGCAAACTGCTGGTGGGGCTGCTTGAGGAAGGAGAGAAGAAAGCCTGGCAGAGAGGGCTGCCACTGACAAGTGTAGAGGAGCCAAAGAGGTCTCCAAGAGGAGGGAGAGCCTGGGGGCAATGAGCTCATACAGCTTGTCAGCAAGGGCTGAGAGATCTACTTGCTCAAGAAGAGGAGCAGAGGTAGAGGGTACAGGGATGGCTGAAGAAGCTGGAGGTGGAGGGCTGAATGGTGGAATGAATGGCTCAGGAGAGGGGATTGTGGAGATGGAGGACAATGGGATGGATATGGAGGGAGTGAAAGTGGGTTGGTCAATAATGTGGTGGAGAAGGTCTTGGAAAGATGTTGAAGAGGATGGTAATTCTGGAGGAGAGGAGGGGGAAGCATCCATGTAGGATTCATCCAGAAGTGTGAAGGATGGTATGGATGGGGATGAGGTGACATCTGGTGGTGGATAAGAGAATAATGGGTGGAAGTGGTCTACTGGTGGAGATGAAATGGTTGCTGGAGATGGAATAGAGGTTAGAGATGGGCTGGAGATTGTAATGGTGGATGGAATAGGTAGGGTTGGACTTGGAGGAGGAGGAGAAGCAGCACTAGCAGCAGGCAGGTCTTCTGCAGGAGCAGAGACCTGGGGGGGAATGACTCTTTGAGTCCTGGTGCCTGAAGGGGCAGTTGAAGAGGGCCTGCTGGGCTTGCTAATCTGCCTGTCCCATTTCCCAAATAGGGCACAGGTGAGTCTCTTGGAGGCATTGATGTGCACTCCAGAGGAGACCAGCAGAGCAGGGCACCTTGCCTGAAGGAAAACTCCCAGAATTCTTCCAAAGTTCACAAAGGTTTTGTTAATCTTTTTCTTTATCAGGTCAAAGAAGACCTCTCCCCAGTTCAAGCTTTTCCTATCTATCAGAGCTCCCATGAGGCAGAGCTGATGTCTGGAGATGGTGTCATCTGCAGAATGTTTTGCCAACAGGACCTTGCCTACAACATCTGCCAGGAACCTGTATTCAACTGACAGGTTCCTCTTAAACAACTTGCTAGGGTTTCCCTCAGGATGACCCATCCTGGCAAGTATATCAGAAAATTCTTCTCCAGAAAGTTCAGCAGAGTCTTCACCATTTCTTAAACCAAAAACTTCTGTTAAGACTGTTGGGGTCAGAGGTACCTGGGTGCCAGCAATAGATCCAACAATGGTGTTGTTGTCATGGTTGTGTGCAGTATATACCCATTCCTTTATTTCATCTGAGGCAAGTTTGATTCTTGTGGTCATGAGGGCAGATAAATGATGATCTTTGAATAAACTCAGGATGTCCTGGAAGACTTGATCAGTGGTGTTGAAGGAGTCCAGATCAATGTCAAATCCTGCATCAAATTTCATTGCGGCGAGGACAGCGACTGAGACGGCCATGGTACCTGCAAAAACTTAATAAACAAACCGAACAAGCGTAGAACTGTTTGGAGGGAAGAAAATTTTTTGCAGAGAAATTGAAAGCGCAAGAGAGAACGACGGCGAAAAATGAGTTTTATATTAGGGTTCGACGCAGAATTGGAAAGATCGTTGAACTCAGTTCGACGATCGCGGCTTCTAAAGGAATCTGAAGAGACTCCAACATCGTCGATCTCCGTTCGACGATCTAGAAAGGCGTCGAGCTCCGTTCGACGATCGTTCAGTGAACAAAATCGTTGAGCGCCGTTCGACGATCGTTGACCAGAAGAGATAGTTCATACTATCTAAGAGGCGCTGAACTCAGTTCGACGATCCTGGAAGTTGTCGAACTCCGTTCGACGATCGTTTGGAAAATCGTCGAGCGCAGTTCAGAGATCAGAAAATTCTAGACATTAAGGAAAATCAGAATTTTTGCCTAGTCTTGGTCAATTTTTAGCTTTCAAAATCTTGGATATTATTTAAGACTTCCACCATCTAACATTCCTAACTGATTTAGGAAGAAGGTGTGTTTCTTTTCATCCAAAGGCTTGGTGAAAATATCTTCCCTTTGTAAATCAGTTGGGATATATTGCAGTTCAATTTTATTCTTTTCAACATTGTCCCTTAAGAAGTGATGCCTAATCTCTATGTGTTTTGTCCTACTATGGAGGACTGGATTTTGGGCTATGAAAATAGCACTTGTATTGTCACAAAAGATTTTTGACTTCTCTAAGTTGTAACCATAGTCTAGGAGTTGATTTTCAATCCACAGTATTTGTGAACAACAACTACCTGCAGCCATATATTCAGCTTCAGCAGTTGAAGTTGACACAGATGTTTGTTTCTTGCAAAACCAAGAGACAAGTCTATCACCAAGGAACTGACAAGTTCCACTGGTGCTTTTCCTGTCAATTCTGCATCCAGCATAATCAGCATCAGAGAATCCAGTTAACTCAAATGCTGAATCTTTTGGATACCAGAGACCTAGATTTGGACAACTTTTAACATATCTAAGAATCCTCTTTACTAATGTTAGGTGTGACTCTCTAGGGCTAACTTGGAATCTAGCACATATACATGTAGCAAACATTATATCTGGTCTACTAGCTGTAAGATACAACAGAGAGCCAATCATTGCTATATATGTTGTCTGATCAACTGGTTTCCCATGTTCATCAGCATCCAGTACAGCATTGGTAGGCATAGGTGTTTTCATACAAGATGCCTCAGACATGCCAAATTTCTTAACCAGCTCATTAGCATATTTGGTTTGAGAAATAAAGATGCCTTCAGCATGTTGTTTGACTTGCAATCCTAGGAAGAAGGATAGCTCACCCATGCTACTCATTTCAAATTTAGAATGCATTAGGTTAGAAAACCTTCTGCACAATTTTGAGTCAGTCGAACCAAAAATGATATCGTCTACATAAATTTGTACTAGTAGGGTATGAGACTTATGGGTTCTAATAAAAAGAGTTTGGTCTACTCTACCCCTTATAAAACCATTTTCCAAGAGAAAGCATGCTAGGGTCTCATACCATGCTCTAGGAGCTTGCTTGAGACCATATAATGTTTTATGTAGTTTAAAAACATAATCAGGGTAAGTTGGAGAGATAAAACTTGGAGGTTGTCTGACATAGACTTCCTCTTTGATGTCTCCATTCAAGAAGGCACTCTTGATATCCATCTGATAAACCTTGAAGCCTTTGTGAGCTGCATAAGCTAGAAAAATTCTAATGGCTTCCAATCTTGCAACAGGTGCAAAGGTCTGGTCGTAGTCAATTCCTTCTTCTTGAGAATATCCTTGGGCAACTAGCCTTGCCTTGTTCCTTATTATTACTCCTTGATCATCCAGTTTATTTCTGAATACCCATTTTGTTCCAACAATGGAATGATCCTTTGGCTTTGGCACTAGTTCTCATACTTTGTTCCTCTCAAATTGATGCAACTCCTCTTGCATGGCAATGATCCAGTGTGGATCTTGCTCTGCATCTTGAATGGACTGAGGTTCAATTTGAGAAAGGAAGCAGGTGTGCAACAGGTTTTGGTTGACCTGATTTCTGGTTTGCACACCAGCTAAGATTTCTCCAATTATTTGGGAAATTGGATGGTCTCTTGATGTTACTAAATCAACAGGGGGTGTTGATTGTTCACCAACCTGTGTTGTTGTTTCCTCTTGTGGTACAACAACTGGCTCTTCAAGTTGAGCTTCAATGTGTTGAGCATTCCCTTCATCTTCACTGCTTTCATTCTCTTGAGCAACCTGCAACTTGTTCATATCTTCAACTAGAGAGTGTTCCTGCAAAGGTTCTATGGTAGAAGAAATCTTCTCCTTGAAAGACATGTTAGTTTCATCAAAAGAAACATGAACAGATTCCTCAATTTTCAATGATGATTTATTATAGACCCTATAGGCCTTGCTGATCATGGAGTATCCCAGAAACACTCCTTCATCAGCTTTGGCTTGAAATTTTGCTAGATATTTCTTATCATTATTGTGAATGTAGCAAATGCAACCAAAAATTTTGAAATAGTCAACTTTAGGTTTCTTCCCTTTGAGTAATTCATAGGGAGTCTTTCCTTTCAGTTTATGTATCAGACTTCTGTTCAGCACATAGTTGGAGGTGTTCACTACCTTTGCCCAGAAGGATAGAGGTAGATGAGCATCTGACAACAATATAGTGGCAGATTCAATAAGGGTTCTATTTTTCCTTTCAGCTACCCCATTTTGTTGAGGAGTTCTAGGAGCTGAGAAAGTATGCCTGATCCCTTCACTCTGACAGAACTCTTTCATAAGAAGAGAATCAAACTCTGTCCCATGATCACTTCTGATCAGGGCAATGTGAGTATTGAACTCAATCTTTATACATTTGAGAAACTCTGTCAGACACTTAAAGTTATCAGACTTCTTCCTTAGAAAGAACACCCAAGTGAATCTAGAGAAGTCATCTACAATCACCAAAGTGTAGGATTTCCCTCCTAGGCTTTGTACTGTGATGGGTCCAAATAGATCCATGTGTAACAGATACAATATCCTAGTTGCATCACTCTTATTAAGTGACTTAAAACTCTTTTTAGTTTGCTTGCCTAATTGACAAGCCTTGCAGAGTCCTTCCTTCTTGTAAGGGCCAGAAGGTAGTCCTCTGACAAGGTTGTCCTTGGATAGCCTAGCAATAGTTCTAAGGTTTAGGTGTCCTAGTCTCTTATGCCATAAAACATTTGGTCTACATACTGAATTGAATAAACAGATATCTATAGTAGTTGAAAGAAAATCTACTAGGTAGATGTTACCTTTTCTTTTACCTGTCAACACAGTTATGTTGTCCTTTGACTTGATTTTGCATAAGGTTTTGCTGAAGGTCACCTGGTAGCCTTCATCACATAGCTTACTGATGCTGATTAGGTTGTGCTTCAGTCCTTCCACATATGCTACCTTCTTGAAGTTTACTGAACCAATCTGGACTGCACCATATCATTTAGTTTGTCCAAAGTTGGAATCACCAAAGATAACTTTGGGTCCAAGCTTGGCTCTAAAGGAATTGAGGTTGTCTTTGTTTCCTGTCATGTGCTTAGAGTACCCACTATCCAAATACCATTACTGGTTAGATGTTGGATAGGTCTTCACCTGCACATAAAACAATTTACTTATTTTTGACCCAGTTTACCTTGTGCCTAGGTTGATAACCTCTAAATTCAGAAATGAAAGACATCCCTGGCTGACTCTTATATCCTTCAGGATGATATCTCCTTGGAGGTATAATCCATTCAGTATAAGGGTTAAAGGTTTGGGATGAAGAACCCTTAGGATTTAATTTTGACTTGCCCTTGAGAAAATTTCCAGAGCTCTGACCTCTATTCGACAATCTTGGAGCTGCGTTCAACGATCGTGGGTCAGATCGTCGAGCTCCGTTCGACGGTCGACTATGGCTGAGGTCAGGTATATGGGATCGTCGACCTGCGTTCGACGATCGTGGCTGAGATCGTCGATCAGCGTTCGACGATTTGTCCTGAGATCGTCGAGCTGCGTTCGGCGATCGTCGATCTTCATTCGGCGATCGTCGATCTCCGTTCGACGATTTGTGCTGGACTTTAGTTTTCATAGGCAGATCAGAATTTTTCCTGGCAACCTCTACAACTCCCTTTCCCTTGTCAGAAATGAACTTGATAGGGGTTGTTAGAACAATAGGTTGGCTGGATGAGGCACCCAAGCCTAGTGTACTGTTGAATCTTGAGTTCACTGTGCTTGTGATGTCCATCAGCTTGATGCTTCTCCCATTGAGAGATTCTTCAAGCTTCTTGGCCTCAGAGAGATCACTTTTCAGTGAAGCTATCTGTTCCCTATAGTTCTCCAACTCCTGAGAGAGTTTGAGGTTTTCTGACTTTAAAACATTTTGTTCAGATAATTGATTTCTGAGAGAGATGATCTCTTTCTCAGACTTTAGCAGGTCTAAACATAGTGCTTTAAATTCAGATTGAAAATCTTCTGAAGTAAAATCAAAAGAGCTGATTACCTGATCTTCTTCAAGTTGAGTCTCTGAGTCTGACTCTGACTCCTCTTCCTCTGAGTTGTGTTGTGAGGCATTGATTGCCATCATGCAGAACTCCTTTTCCTCTGCATCATCCTCATCATCACTTGAGCTGGAAGAGGCTTCTGACTCCTCTTCAGTCTCACTCCAGGATTCAGCAATAAATCCTTTCCTTGTGTGCTTATTTCTGCTGGAGGAAGGTTTGCTACTTCCATTCCTTTTGGAGTCCTTCTCCTTTGTTCTTTCTTTTTTGTCCCTTCTGTCCTTGTTCTTGTTCTCTGGACAGTCAGGAACCATATGCCCTAGTTTCCTACAACCAAAGCAAATGATGTCTTTGCTATTGCCAATGGACTTGTCATACATTAGCTTATCCTGCTCCTTGTATGATCTTCTTTTGAAGTCCTTTCTGGCCATCTTATAGAATCTTTTGGCCAACAAGCTGAGAAGTTCATCATTGGCTGTTCCTTTTTCTTCAGGCAGATCCTCAGTTGCCTTGAATGCTATGGTCTTCTCCTTTCTTGTGGCTGGTGAAGCGGCCTTCTGTTCTTCCTCTCTGTTCTTGATGAGTAGCTCATAAGATTTGAGCTTACCCAACAAGGCTTCAGTGGTGATCTCATTCAGACTTCTGGCATCTTTAATTGGCTAGATTCTTGAATCCCAAGTGCTGGGGAAGCACATTAGGATCTTGTCATTAAGTTCTGTCAGTGAGATCTCTTTGTCTAATGTCCTCAGTTCACTGACAATTAGACTCAGTCTGTTGTACATGTCTCCCACTGACTCAGTTTCTCCCTTCTTGAAGTTCTCATATTGGGAGATGAGATGGGATCTTCTGTCCTTTCTCTCATCAGCTGAGCCAGAGACAATTTCTGAGAGCTTGTCCCAAATTTCCTTGGCTGAATTGCATTCAGCTACTTTTTGAAAAATGTCATCTGACATTGTCTGAGCTAAAATGTTCATTGCCTTGGCATCAGCTACTTTCCACTTTTTGATGTCAGCATCTGTTCCTGATGGAGGTGGAACAGCATTTGTGCTTGTGCTCTCTGGAGGTCTTGGACACACTGTCAAAACAGAATTAAAAATATCTTCGTCAATAGAATTCATATAGAGTCTAATCCTTGCTTTCCAAAGTGCAAACTTTGACAGATTGCACACTGGAGGTCTGGTGCTAGCATAATCTTTGTTTTGGGCCATGATTTGTGCAAACTAAATCTAGTAGTAAAAATATAAAAGAAGGATCTAGTTTGGGATCTTTGGGTTCAGGTGTTAGCCTGTACAACCAAACAGATATGGTATGTTTAACCAACCTGGCTCTGATACCAATTGAAAGGGGAAACTAGATCTGATATACTCTAGAGGGGGGTGAATAGAGTATATGGTGCTTTTTAAAACACAAAGAAAAAACTTTTGCAAAGCTTTACAACAATTGTTGTAATGAGTGTAAGCAGGGAAGCAGAAATAAAACTAATCACAAAACTAAGCTATGCAGAAACTAAGCACAAGAAAATCTAGGCCAGAAACAAAAAGAAAACAAGCAGAACCAGAAGACACAAGGAATTATAGTGGTTCCCCAACTTGGGTACATCCTCTCTTCTACCACCCTAGGTAGGAATCCACTGCAGGATGAGTTGATCAGGTGTCCTGGGCACCAATGAGCTTTTGATAAGGTGCTCAAAAACCAAAACAGATTTTTTGATCAGGTGTCTTGCCACCAATGAGCTTTTGACAAGGTGCTCAAAAACCAGATTCAAACTTTTGAAGGGAGTTTGAAAAACCCTTTACAGAGTGGGGGTTGAGAGAGTTATGGCAGTCTTCTCTTTCTCAATCAACTGAGAAGACTAAGTGGATTGATTTCAAAGCTCCCCCTGAGTCCTTGATCTTCAGGAAGATGAGCTTTACTGAGGGTGATAGGCCTTCAAAGATAGATCTCCAGCAAAAGATGATTTCAGCAAGCTGAAATGTTGAGTGTCTGGAGTCTTGAAATGATGTTGGCCTTGAACACTTTAAGAGCTGAAGAGATCTGGAGATTTTTGAAAGCTTGATCTCTCTGATGAGTGTTCTTCAGAATTCTTGTTGATAGAATATTTTCAAAGAGTCTCTGTATACTGAGTTGTGTCCTATTCTTGTCAATCTCTTTTTTTTGTTCTTATCTATTCTCTATCTTGATTCAAAAGCATTCTGTCTTTTATTCTCTGTGTCTGAATAGGATATCACTCTGTCAAAGATAGCCGTTGGTCTGCATTGATTACAGCCTTAATTGCATAATTTCTTCTAAAGGAAAGTCCACTGAATTGTTCCTTGAAAAATCCCTTGAAACTTGCTCCAGAAGTAAATGAAAACAGCTGGCAGATCTACTGAATTAAATGCAGAATAACTTCTATCTGATTTAAATTTGAATTCTGAAAGATAACTGAAGTCGTCGAACTGAGCTCTACTATCGTCGAGTTGAGCTCAGCAAACTGGAAAATGCAAGCAGTGACATAATCATCGATCTGAGCTCAAAGATCGTCGAACTGTGCTCAGAGATAAGGATCCAGTGCAGAGCCAAAATCGTCTACCTAAGCTCGGCGATCGTCGAATGGAGCTCAACGATATTGAGAAGTTGAGCTCAGTGATCGTCGAAAGGAGCTCGACGATCTGTCGAAGTTGAGCTAGACGATCGTCGACCGGAGTTCGACGATTGGACTTAGTCTCCAGAAAAACTTTGGTCTTCAGGGCAGCTTCCAAACCTAGACTCCTGATCCCTTAGACTCAATTCTAATTGACCTATTAAGCTATACAGAAGGTCAAACACAGATTCCTAGAGACATAGTGATCCTGACCCAAATTAGTAATAGGGTGTTCCAACAGTCGGGCCATCAAAAGGAGATCTCACAACCCTTTAGGCTTTTGATCAGGTGTCCAAAAACCAAGCTAAGTCTTTTGTTAATGAGACTTAAGAATTAGGTGGTTAACTTTTGAAGTGAGTTAAAACCCTATTTACAGTGGGGTGAAAATATGATATTGTCTTCTCCTCCTCAAACAGCTGAGAAGACTTTAGTGGATTGCTTGATGCTGTCAAGGCTCCCCCTGAAATGATTATTATTCAGGAATTTGCTGGAAGCTTTGTAGGGTGTAGGCCTTCTTTGATGAACTCTAGAAGCTTTTAGATTGATTGTGTTTTGATGTCTCTTGAAATCTTGGTGAAGAGTTGTAGATGATGAATTCTGTATGAGTATGCAGACTGAATATCTTTCTTCTCTGTATTCCTGTAACCCTTAGTCAATTCTTTCCTTCTTGTTAATTACTCCTTTTTAAAAAAAACTCCTTTATATTTCCTGCAGAAATTTTGTCTCTGAATTTGAGTTCTACTCCATGATTAACTGCTGAAATCTTAGAACTCGGACAAACGGCTAAAAGGGCAATAAATTGATTCCATAACTGTCCCAGTTATTAAGCCGAATATTGATTATGTGAAATCCAGTAATTAATACTGCCAATGAACGACTATATTCATAAGAATATATGCAATTAATTACTCAGAGCAATATAGGTAATGATATATTATATAAACCTTGGTCAATCAGGAAATTAACTACAGAGAATAAAAATAATGAAATGACAGATTTCGTCAATCAGAGATCCAAGTTTTTCGACCTCAATCCTCTCTTTTGTTGAGCTGAGCCCCAAGAACTTTGAACTGAGTTAATGATGTCCATTCTGGGCTCCAATTTCATCAAACTGTGATAGTTGTTCGTCGAACTCAACAACTGATAGGAGATCAAAGTTTGTCGAACTTAGTTAAACTTTCGTCGATCTTAACTTCAGAGAAGAAACTTTGAGATCATCGAACTGAGAACGAAGATCGTTGAACTCCATTTAGATTTCGTCGAACGACTTCTTCAACATAAAAAAATCTGTCTTGTTCTGAAATATTCAGTCTACTAAGTCTTCTGAGGGATTGGTCCAATCAAACTAACTTGTTGACCTACCCTAAGATCCAATAAAGACCTATGACCCTAGACTACATGGTGGGTCAATCTATGCAATCCTAATAGTGAACCTAGCCCAAATCAACCATAAAATAGGTGGGGTTCCAACAATCCCCTCCTATTTGGGTGAGGTCGATCACTATGTACAGTGTATTAAAATAATAAAATACAATCACAAAGCATAATAATAAATATCTGGCAAAAAGTAAAAGTATAGCAGATATATATATACATCAAGTGCTTTGTGACAAATTAACCAAAACAAATAGTTTAGAGGGAAAATAAGCTATTTAAAAAACTGTTTAGATTTCTTAGACTTGTCTTTCTCTGATTGCTGGCTGAAAATGATTTCCCTGTTTGGATTTGCTGCTTCTCTTTTAGACAGTCATATCAGCTGCTCCAATTATAATGTCTGAAGTTGCTCTTGGAACAACTGCCTCTGGATATAAGCCCATATAAGTATCAATATTGAAAAAGTGTTTAGCATTGTCATACCTTTTTAATTCTTCTCTTCTGTAAGAAGACATTGTAGTATATTGAGAAGCATCTTTGCCTTCTTCTTTAGCTTTATTTATCTGAGAAAGTCCAACCAGCTCTTGAAATCTAGCCATTTTAGAAATTTTTCCTATTCTGAATCAACAAAAGGAACTAGTGGAGAGTAAGGTCTTTTTGTATATTAAGATTTAGAAGATTGCTGCCATCCACTACTACCGTGGCTACTTCTCTAGACATTCTTGGTAGATTTGTCATATTTCTAATAAGAAGATTGCCTTAGGTGCTGAGAAGATGTGGTTCTTGTGGCTAGATTGCCTGAAGCACCTGCAGGTGGTGGAGGATGAGGAGGTGGATCCTTTCTAAATTTCTTAGTTTGAGCAGATCCAAACTTCTTCTTATTATTTTGTGCTTTCATCTGATTCTTTGAAAGCTTCATCCAGTAGGGAGTAGTTGGAGTTAGAGGAATATTATACAAGATATAATATGGAATGTCATTCTCGGGATCAGGTGGTTGCCCTATTGTTGCCTGAGAAATTGCTTTCTTTTTTTGAAACTTTCTCTTCTTAGACTTAGTATCCTCTGAATCATCTGAATCACCTGATTCATCTTCACTGGATTCACTTACAGGATTATCATACAAAGCATCAATCTTCTTCAGTTGTTCTGCAGTCAAGATCTCTCTGAGAGATACACTCTGAACTGGAACTTCCTCTGAAACTTATACTTCAGCTTCTGGCATTCCAAGAACCTCTGCCTCTGTAATCATATCTTCCTCAAAAAGATGACCATATTTGGAAGAGGAGATTCTGCATAACCAAAAGTTGGAGGAGAAAAAACATTTGGCACATCCTCTAGTCCTGAAGAGGAAATTGAAGGTTCTGCAAAACTACATCTAATTTGATCCATAATCTCTGAGCTGATAGGGGAAGTATAACATACTATAGCCTTAGAAAAAAATTGCTCAGGAATTGGAAGATAATGATAAAGAATATCAAAATCTTTTAACAAATTAGCTAAGTCCACAAAAGGAGCTAGGAAAAAGAATAGTGTAGCCTAAGGCTCTACAATCACAATATCGAACTCTGAAAGATCTGTCTCAAGAAAAGCTGACAACTCTGTAACTATTGTATCCATATATACTATTGCTGCCGCTCCTTCATAAACTGTTGTTGATGCTGGAGAGGGGACCACATCATAGAACATCTCCCCCTGCCTGGTATTAGGAATTGCTAAGGCCAGGCACCTGAATGAGGAGGGACCAGTAGAGGTAGCAAGTTGAGAAGAGAGAGCATTAATGGAAGAAATTATAGGTGCAATGGTAGCCTCTATAAGGTATTTGATGGCAGGAGTTAGCAGAGAAATAAAGGTGTATGTGGGATCAGATGATGATGGAAAAGATGTGGTTGTGTTACCACAAGAAGTGCATATGTTGAGGGTGGTAGATGGAGTTGGAGGTATAGATGGTGGTAAGAAAGGTGTGGTGATGACTGGAGGGATATCAATTGGAATGTCATCATGATGTGGAGATGGTGGTGGAGTGTGGGTTGGAGATGGAGATGGTGTATGTGTTGGGATAAGAGTGAAAGAAGGTGATATATGTGTGGAAACATATGTTATGGATGGAATTTCAGGAGGAGGACGGACTGGAGCCTCTACAGTAGGTTGGGGAGTGACTGTTTTATTCCTTGTGTCCTCAGAGGTCCTGGAGGAAGAGGAGGCCCTGGAAGGCTTGACAATAGTCCTCTCCCATTTGCCAAAGAGGGCTATTGTTAACCTCTTTGAAGCACTAATAAAAATGGTCTGCGATACAAGTAGCTGAGGGCACTTTTCCTGGAGAAAAAGCCCTAGAACGCGTCCAAAACTAACTTCTCTTTTAGTATCCTTCTTCTTTATCAAATCAAACAATAAAATGCTCCAGTTGACTATTTTTCGATTCACCAACGCACTCATCACAAGAAACTGATGCGTTGTGATTTAGTCATGTGCAGTGTGCTTGCCCAGCAAGAATTTACCAACAATATCAGCAAGGAACTTATATTCAACAGATAATTCCTTCTTCAATAACTTGCTCGGGTTTCCAGCAGAGTGACCCATCGCAGTCAGCATATTGGAAAATTCATCACTGTTCATCTCTATATCATCTTCTCCATTAATAAAACCAAAAATTTCAGACAAAATTGCAGGAGTGAGTGTGACATGTTCTCCTGCAATGTTGTTGTTAAGGGTTTAGGCATCAGGAGATGAGGACAAATAAACCCATTTCTTGATCTCTAGCACTGGAAGTTTGATTCGTGTTGTCATGAACTTCTGTAAATGCAGTTCCTCAAACAATTTCAGTATATCCTGGAAGATTTCATCAGTGTGAATGAATGATTCCAAATCAATGTCAAGGCCTGCATAAAATTTCATTGTGGAGAGAACGGCCGCCTGAATTGCCATTGAGGTTTTCTGCAAGGAAAGAAACAACGATCAAGTGCAAAGAAAACTAAAAGCGCGGGATAGATTTCGTCAAAAAAACTAGTAAAAAGGTTTTTAGAAGATGAAAAGACATTCTCAGTCCAATGAAAAAAAACAAATCTTCGATCTGAGTTCGACGAAATATTTTATTAATAAATGGGCTCATCGATCAAAGTCAAAAGAGAGAGAATAAATCGTCGATCATCGTTCGACGAGGTACTCACTGAAGCAGGGATCATCGATCTCCGTTTGACGAAATCTGTTTCACTAAGAATTGTTCGTCGATCTCCGTTCGATGAACTCTTCACGAAGAGTTCACAGATCGTCTAACTCCGTTCGACGAACTATGCCAAATCGTCGACCATAGTCAAAAACTAAGTTGATTCTTTCCCATTTATCATACCTACCTCATTTAAGAAGAACAAATGTTCCTTCTCATCCAATTGCTTGGTGAAGATGTCTCCTTTTGTAAATCAGCAGAGATAAAGACATGATTAATTTTCTATTTGTCTACACAATCTCTAATGAAATGATGTCTAATTTATAAATGCTTGGTCCTACTATGATACACTGGATTTTGTTCAATAGATATTGTACTGGTACTATCACATAATATAGCTGAATTATCCAAGTTGTGACCATAATCCAGCAATTGATTTTGTATCCACAAAACTTGTGAACAGCAGCTGCCTACAGCTATGTATTCAGCTTCAGCAGTTGATGTGGACACAGAGGTTTTTGTTGACACACCAAGGATTATGTCGACACATAGTCTACTTGTGTTGACACATTTAAAGGAATGTCTCAAAACTTTGCTGACTGAGACAAAGTATAATGAAGTAACTGGTGACTTGACAATTATCATGACCAACAAGGTTGTTGCATCTATTAGTGTTCTCAGAAGGTTATTATGAACCGGATCAGTCGGTAACCTTGGATGAATCCTATATAAAGACATGTTTTATCATCAGATAGATAGAGAGCTTGAAGCATAAAAGACAGAACCAATCTAAGAATAAGAAGAGAAGTCTTCATCCAGAAGTCATGAAGTCTCTAGCTGATCCTGAACAAGTCTGCAAGAAGAATTCACATTTAATTCTAAAAAGAAGAAGGAAGCTAGATTGAGGATCAACTCCACTTCACAAGAAGATCAACCCTACTTTGTTCAAATTCAAGAAGCTTTGAAGAAGCTAAGACAGGTTGATTCTAAGTTATCTGTTCTATTAAAATTGATCAAGAAACCTTCATCCCTTTCCCTCTCTACCTAGGTGAAGGATTTAATCTTTTCTATTATCAATTTACTGTAGGATGTATTATAGATCTGAGTTGTAAGCCTAAATTATAAAGACTGAGGTAGGGCTGAGTGCCTGAGGTAAGGGATTAATATCTCTGAGTTGTAGGCCTGTGGAAGAGGCTGAGGTAGGGCTGTGTGCCTGAGTTGTAAGAGTGTAGACTCACTCTGAGGTAGGATTCTTTGAGAGAATCTGAGCTGTAGGACTTGCTGAAGTCTGAGTTGTAGGAACCTTTCAAGGTTTTGATCGGTAAGATCTGAGGATCTGAGAAGGAAGAAGGAAGTTAGGCCAAATCTAGTATACTGCTAGATAGGCAAAGAGGGGAAAGTGGATGTACCCATCACTTGGGGAACCACTATAAAACTGTGTGTATTCTATCTATGCTGTGTTTATTTTTATCTGTGTTGTGACAGTGTGCATAATAGGTCTTATTGTTATAAATTTGTCTGCATAAGCAATAAGAAAGAATTGTATATATTCACCCCCCCCCCTAAGTGTTTAGGTCATCTTGAAACCAATTCTTTCAAGTGGTATCAGAGGGAGGTTACTCAAGAAATAGACTTAACAGTCTGAGTAAATCTGTAAGGCAGTTAACATTAAGATAAAATGGGTTCAGGAGAAAATGATAAGGAACTTGGATCCATGAAGTTACCCATCTGTAGGAGTGAAATTTTTGGTATTTGGAAGGAGAGAGTCAGATTGTTTATAGAGGCATCTGATCCAAGAATCTTTATTACAGTTAAATAAGGGCCTTTCATTCCAATGAAAATCTCAGTTCTTGATGTAAATCTCAGAACTCCAAAAGATTATTCTGAAATGACAAAGGATGAGATCATCTTAGCTACTATGTATAAGAGAGCACAGAATATAATAGTCAGTGTTATAGATGACTCAACCTTCTAAAACTTGATTCACTACAAGACCTCCAAAGAGATGTGGGACACTTTGATTTTCTACATGGAGGGATCAGAAGAAGTGAGACAAGACAGAAAGTCTATGCTTAATTAGGAGTATGAAAGTTTTAGACAAGCCAAAACTGACAGCATAAATGAGTGCTACAAGAAGGTTTTCAGAATAATAATTGAACTGATGTCATATGGAAGAGTTTTTAGCACATATGAGCTCAATGATAAATTCCTTAGATCACTAACTAAAGATTGGGACACCAAGATATATGCCATCAGGGAAGTGGCCAGACTTGTAGAAATTTATCCTCCTACCCTATTTGGAAAACTTCTATCATATGAAATGCAGCTTATGGCCAGGAAAGGGGAAGAGAAAAGCAATAAGTCTGAATACAGAGAAAAGTCAGTGGCCTTCAAGGATGAAGCCACAAGAAAGGACAAGAGGATGTCTTCATCTCCTCTTAGGAAAGCTGCTGAAGTTATATCAGAAAGTTCTGACAATCAATCACACATCAGACAGTCATAATTCTGATGAGGACTTTGCTGCTTTAAAAAGGCAATTTCAAAGATTCTTAAAGAAAACAGTAGAGATCCAAGCCATCCTCCTCATATTCCAAGGATGATTATTATCAGAAAAAGAAATGTTTTAGAAAGGACAGGTATGGCACTAAACCTAGCAAATTAACTTCAACTAAGATTGTTTGCTATTGTTGCAACAGACTTGGACATGTAGTTGTTGATTGTCCTGACAAAAGAAAGGAATCTACTAACAAAAATAAACTTCAATGCAAGAGCAAGAAGGAGAAATCCTTTGTTGCAAAGAAGCAAAAAAGCTGTACAGATTCCTCATCATCAGATTCTGAAGCTGAAGCTGAAGCTGAAGCTGAAGCATACATTGGATTGTTTACAACTGAAGAGGATTCAGAAGAGACAGAATTATTGGAAATAATGGACTCTATCAGTGGGATTGAAGATCCTCATTGCAAAGGGCTGATGTCTATGACTAATGAAGACAGTGCAATGATCAGCCTGGTCCCAGTAAGTTAAACAATATGTCATCAGGTTCTGATTATTACACTGGATCAGAATCAGAAGCATCTGCATCAAGAGATGTGGATGGATCTAAATCTGAAGGGGATGTTCATCAACTCATTGATGAATCTGGTGATTTGTTGAAAACACTTAAGAGAAGCAGGAACCTTGTTAAAAGTCATACTAAGGAAATTGCATCTCTTAAGATGGTTGCATCAGATTCAGAAAAAATTTTGGATCTAAATATGAATGAAGTTGCCAAACTGAAAAATATAACTGTTATTCAGATGGGTACAATTACATTCAACAATGATCAAATCAAAAGTCTGGAAGTCAAACTTTAGATAGAGAAGGATCTGGTGGCTAAATTCTCTAAGCCAAAATCAGTCTTACCCTTAATTGATGAATTAATTCCCCAAAAGGGTAAGACAGGATTAGGATTTAAGGGAAATGCAAGGGCTGCCAATTCCAAAAGAAAAGGCAAAGCCCCAGTTCAACCACTAGCCTTCAACCCCCCCCCCCCCCCATTTCCTTCAGAAAAGTGTGGCAGCCAACTAACAGATATGATCATGATATCACACATGGTCATCATGAATCATCAATGGTTGATGCTCCAGCCCCAGCTCTCAAGAATAGAACCACTCAACCTATAGTTTTAAAGACTGTTGACAGCAATGCTGTTAAAACTGTATTGAAAAGGAGATATGATAGATATGAGTGTTGGTGTTGTGGCAAGGTGGGCCATTATGCATTGAATGTTGCTACAACACAACTATCAAGAAAAATGTCAGCTTACCTGTCAGAAAGACTGCTGGTAAGTATGACATGTTTCAGTCTAACCTGAACCTAGGACCCAATAATTATTGGGGTTCTAAGGTTAAGTAATTTTATTTGATGCAGGTGAGTCCAAGTGACCATACCCCTATATGGTATTTGGACAGTGGATGTTCCAGGCACATGACTGGAACAAGGAGAATGTTAAAGGACTACTCTCCTATAGAGAATGGACCCAAAGTGATCTTTGGTGGATCTGAAAAAGGGGTCATCAAAGGGTTTGGTAACATTTCTAATAGTTCCATCACTATCACTCAAGTGGATTATGTGAAGAAGAAGAACCATGGGTGTCAGATTAAAAGGACAAGTGATCAGAAGGTCATCTTGTCCGGTTATAGAAAAGGAAATGTTTATTGCCTAAATTTTATGAGTGAGAATAATGATTCTCCTGTTTGTCTTGTTGCTAATGAGAAAGCCTCTCATTGTGTCAAATGACACAAGAGGCTAGCTCATCTTAACTACAAGACTATTGGACAACTCTTTAGTAAAGAGTTAGTGAGGAATGGTCCTCAAGTCAAGTACATTAATGGTGGTATATGTTCAGCTTGTCAAAAAGACAAGCAGACAAAATCCTCCTTTCACAGTCTTGATACCAAAGACTCAGTGAGGTGTTTGTACCTCTTGCATATGGATCTATTTTGTCCTATGTCAGTTCATAGTCTAGGTAGGAAATTATATACCGTTGTGGTTGTGGATGAATCTTCTAGATTTACATGAGTTTTCTTCTTGAGGTAGAAATCTGAAACCCCAACTATCTTCCATAATTTTGTTAAACAAATTCAGAATGAACTTAACAATTCAGTGGTTAAAATCAGAAGTGACCATGGAACTGAATTTCAGTCTGAAAGTATGACAAAGTTTTGTGAAGAACTAGGGTTCATCAAGAATTCTCCTCACCTAGAACTTCTCAGCAAAATGGTATTGCTGAAAGAAAGAATAGGACACTTATTGAGGCTGGAAGAACACTACTGAGTGACACTTCTATCCCAGAATATTTCTAGGCTGAGGCAATAAATACTGCATGTCATGTTCTCAATAGAGCTTCCATCACCAAAAGTCACAAAAAGACAATCTATGAGATTATGAAAGGCAGAAAACCAAATATATCCTATTTTAGGATCTTTGGTAGCAAGTGTTATGTACTTAACAATGGAAAGACTTACCTAACTAAGTTTACTGCCAAATCCCAAGATGAGATATTTGTTGGGTACAACAACTGTAGTAAGGCATACAGGGTCTACAAGTTGACTACACAAGTTGTAGAAGAATCTATTCATGTAGTATTTGATGAATCTAAGTTGATTAACTGTGAGCTGTCTGGCAATTCTTGTAGCTCTACAGGCTTAAAAGAAAAGATGGACATGCTAACTATTAGTGAAGACCAAACTACAAGGCAGAATAAGGAAAATATTGGTTGCTGTCTAGGGGGAGTACAAGACTCAAAAGTTGCTGATGAAGACAATGAAGTTCAACATGATGGAGAGAATGGAGAAGTTCAAACTATAGAAGGATTGCCACCAGTAATAATACATCTAAAGGATCATCCAGCACACCAAATCATTCGTGATCCAAGACATGGTGTTCAAACCAGAAGCAAGAACATGAACACAGTTCTTTGTTCAAGCTTCCTGTCTCAGTTGGAACCCAAAAGATTTGAAGAAGCCATACAAGATTCAAAATGGATTGATGCAACGCAGGAGGAGCTGAATCAATTCAGGAGATTTAAAGTATGGAAGCTGGTCCCAAAACCAAAGAATCATAATGTGATTGAGACTAAGTGGATCAAGAACAAACTAGATGAAAATGGCATCATAGTCAAGAACAAAGCAAGATTAGTTGCTAAGGGCTGTAGGAAGGAAGAAGGAATAGACTTTGATCAGACATTTGCTCCAGTGGCAAGATTGGAAGCAATAAGGCTATTCCTTGCCTATGCAGCTTACCAGGGGTTCAAGGTATTTCAATGGATGTCAAGTCAGCATTTCTAAATGGTAACTTAAAAGAGGAAGTCTATGTTGAACAGCCCTCAGGTTTTGTAGATTCTCTTTATCCTAATTATGTTTATAGGCTTAAGAAAAACATATATGGACTAAAATAAGCTCCTAGGGCTTGGTATGAAACTTTGTCTACCTTCCTCATTGAGAACAAATTCTCAAGGGAGAAAATAGACAAGACTCTATTCCTTAGGGAATCAAAATGCAAGATCATCCTAGTCCAGATATATGTTGATGACATTATCTTTGGATCAAGAGAAATGTTGGGTATTTTATCCACACTAACCCAGATTTGATGAAGTCATCCTTGAACTAAGATGAATTAAGTTGTATTTGATGTTTGGTTTAAGTTATGTGTTTGTCGGAATCCTATGGGAAGTGTAGACCAATGTCAGTGTACAATGGGTCACCAAACACATGACCATACAATATAATCACTCATTGTGTGTTCCAAAGTGTTGACTCATGTGCAGCTTCTCTATTGGGATACACTTCATATTCAAGCTCTAGGACTAAGTGAAAAGACTTGATGCTGGTTTCAATTTAGAAGAAGAAAAAGTTCCGTCAAGAAAATTTCCTAAGTAAAGTACTTGAGTAGTTCTATACTTACTCGAGTAAGTTACTGAGTTCATACTCGAGTAATAATACTCTTACTCGAGTAGTTAAGATATACTCAAGTAGTCCAAATATGTCTCTCGATTAGTTAAAACAACTACTTGAGTACTTTCCATTTACCTCTCGGGTTTACAGAAATTTTCATCTCAAACGTTTTCTAAGTAAAATACTCGAGCGGTACTGTATAGTACTCAAGTAGTTTTATCCTCTGTCTCGAGAAGATAAATTCTGACTCTCGTGTAGTTCTCATTTACTCGAGTAATCTAAGTCATGTACTCGAGTAGTTCATTTACTACTCGAGTAGTCCAGTGTTTATACTCATGTAATCCAGGATTAGATTCCAAAAAATTTCACTAAGTGAATTACTCGAGTAGTCATCTCCATATACTCGAGTAGTTCTATTTGTCTCGAGTAGTTCAACTTCTATACTCGAGTAGTCCTATTTTCCAGTTCCAAAAATTTTCTAAGTCATTGTCTCGAGTAGTTTCTTATATACTCGAGTAGTTCATTCAGATATACTCGAGTAGTATTTCTTATACTCGAGTAATCTTCTCCACCTCTCTATTATGTACTCAAGTACTCTAGTATGTTATTTTTGTTACTCGAGTAGCTGATTCCTTTTCTTCTTATTTACTCGAGTAGTTGACTCCATGTACTCAAGTAATTATCTCATTCCCTCTCGAGTAGTTCTTCTCATATACTCGAGCAGTCATCTTCTACCTACTCGAGTAGTGTTGCATGTACTCGAGGAAGCTTTTATATCTCGAGTATTTTACTTCGACTTTTCCGAAAATTCATTAAGTCCAGAATAATGGTTCTCTTAATGAACTTTGACGTGATTGGTCCACGTGCCTCTCATAATGACTCAATTATGTCTAATATTTTCTGATCCTATATATAGTCTTGTCTAAATCGTCAAACCCTAATTCTAAGAAGATTATTTTTAAGAAGTTTTGCAGCCGTACTCTCAAGCTTTCTATCTCCTCTTTCTCTCTCCAAGAAATGAAAACCGCCGCCGTCGCCGTCGCTGATTCCCGACCGGCTAGGGTTTCATCTTTTGAGGATTCAGATCCAGAAGGGTTTCAAGATCGAGATTTGCTCAACTCCTCAATCTTTCGATTCGATTGATCTTGTGAAGCCAAGAAGTTTCAAATCCAATCTTGCTGAGATTTCTCTTCATCATTCTGATAAAGCCTCAAAGCCTAGAAGAAGAAATTTCTGGTTGACTGTTGCAGAACTGAAAAAGGGTTCACTGTTTGTATTTCTATACAAAATTTATTTCATTCTTATAGGAGAACTTTCTCCGAGTGTAGGAGTTTTTGTCTCCGAGTTTGTAGGAAGCTATATCTTCCGAGTGTAGATCCGTTTTGGGATCGAGATTGTAGGAACATTGTTCCGAGGGTAGGATTGATTTTCAATCCGAGATAGTGGAGTAGCCGAGTCTAGTGTATTGCTATATCGGTGATGGGAAGTGGATGTACCCAAGGTTGGGGAACCACTATAAATCTTGCCTCGTTTGTGTTTGATTGGTAGATAGATCTGTACATTGGTTTGTAATTTTTATTCCGCAAAAAGGCGCACAATTCACATATTCACCCCCCTCTAGGTGATTTAGGTAGGCAACTATAAACTTTCAATTGGTATCAGAGCGAGGTTGATCGTTAAAAGGTTAACACCTTGATCAGATCCTTCAATAGTTGTCTTTTGAGATCTACCAAAAATGGACAAGGCTAAAGATTTTGTCAAGCTTCCTTTGTGCACAAAAAATAATTTTCTCATGTGGAAAGAGAGAATCAAGTTCTTTATGTAAGTTGTGGATCCAAGGATCTTCATGATAGTTGAAGAAGGTTCTTACATTCCCATGACCGTCTCCACTATAGATCCAACTAAGAAAGTCCCAAAGAAACTTATGGATCTCGATAAGGATGAGATTGCACTTGTTTCATTGGAAAAAAGGCAAAAAATATTATAGCAAGTGCAGTCGATGATTCAATGCTGCAAAACCAGATTCATTGCTAGTCTGCAAAAGAGATGTGGCAGTCACTAGTTACCTTAATGGAAGGCACTGAAGAAGTGAGGGATGATAGAAGATCCCTTCTTAATCAGAAGTATGAAGCTTTCCGACAAGGAAACAAAGATACCATCGCTGACACCTTTGAGAATTTCTTCAAGATAGTGAATGGGCTAAGGGTCTATGACATAGTCTTGAATAATGGAGAATTAAATGATAAGTTCTTGAGATCCCTAATTAAGGAATGGGATAACAAGGTCTGTGCCATAATGGAGTTTGGAAAACAGGCCGAGATAGATCCTCAGAATCTCTTCGGTAAGCTTATGTCATATGAGCTTCAACTCAACACCAGAAAGGCTGAAGAAGAGAAGAGCAGGTCTGCATTCAAAGAGAAGTCTGTTGCTTTAAAGGCAGACACCTCTAAGAAGACAAAGGTTGTTCCTCCTACTCCAGCACAAGAAGTTAGTGAAGAAGAAACCTCAGAGCCAAGAACCTCAGGCTCTAAACTATCAGAAGGAGAGTTCTCACTACTCTCTCGATAGTTCAAGAAATTCTTGAAAAAGAAGAAGCAATGGAAAGGCAAGGATGCCTCCTATAGAAGATCATGACACGATGGTGATCGTCAATGAAAAGGCTCAAGCAGCCATGATAGGTATAATTGTAAACAGAACAAACATGTTTCTACTGACATTATTTGTTATTGTTGTAATAAGCCAGGACATGTCATCATTGACTGCCCTCACAAGAAGAAGGAGGGTGGTAGAAGAGAGGAAAAGAAGTCCTCATATAACAAGAAGAGGACAGAGAAGAGCTTGATGGCCAAAAATGGCAAGACTCTTAGTGACTCTGACTTATCTGAGTCGAGTGAAGAAGAAGAAGCTTATTTTGGGCTCATGGCTCAAAATGATGACGAACAAGAGCCCCAGTTCACTGGGAAGGTAAACTCTCACACTCCTCTTACAGATTCTGAAGTTTCTGAACATGATTGTGAGGATAGCTCTTCTAACGATGAGTCAGAACTCATGACCCAATATAAGGAGTTAATTATGGCTTATGACAAATGTCGCTGAGTCGTGAAAACTCAGGCTAAAGAGATAAAGTCTTTCAAAGCTGAAGAGAGCGCCTTAAGAGAGAAAGTCTCAAATACTGACTCGCTCAAAGAGAACTTCAATAATGTTATTGAAGAATAAAAGAAGGCTCTAGAGCACCTTGATCTTAAAGAGAAAATCATCAAAGAGTTGGAAGAACAACTCGTCGCTGAAAAGAAACTTGTTGAAAGTTTCTCGAAGCCTAAGACTGTTCTTCCATTCGTTGCTGAATTCTTAGCTAAGGCCAATGGAGCTGGACTAGGTCATGAAGAAGCTCCTAGTAAGTCTTCTAGGAGAAACAAGGCTCAACGAAAGAATAAGGCCGCAAAAAAGGTCATAGCCAAAGAGAAGGGGAAAGCCCCTCAAGATCAGACCTCTTTCAAAAAGTTCATATTTCCCTAAAATGTGTTTGATCTTGACTCATCCTACAGTCACTTTGCTAGGCCTACCTATGTAGAGCCAAAGTCTCGTTATCAAGGATGGACTTGGCCCAGAAACTTTGGCGAAAGTATCTTCAAGGCACCTTATAAAGAAGTGATTCTTCAGAGCTATTGCCCTTTCAATCATGGCCATAACTTCACGAAGGCACCAAAGGCAAAGTCTGTTATAGAAAAGCCAGTGAAGGAGAAGAAAACATGTGATTGTAATCATCATGAAGCTTCTTCCTCCAAGAATGCTGCCCTTGCTAGATCATAATTCCAAAAGGTCAAGCAGGAGAACATAAGGCAAAGATACAACAGATTTGAATGTTGGTGTTGTGGCAGAATTGGTCACTTTTCCATTGATTGCTGGTTTAATCCCAGAAATGCTGCAACCCCACATGTTGGCAATATGAGGAAGACCACTCCTAATGCTAATATTCGTAGGGGGAGTGTTCTAACCCGAGTCCAAGGACCCAAACGTATCTGGGTTCCTAAGGCATATTGATTGTGATTTCAGGTATGTCCAAAGGCCACCAAAATGCCAATCTGGTATTTGGACAGTGAATGCTCTCGGCATATGACCGGGACAAGAAGCCTAATTCAGAACTTTACTCCAATCGTGAACGGACCGAAGGTCATCTTTGGAGGTTCAGACTGTGGAATCACTAAAGGCTACAGTATGATTACGAACGGTAATGTATCATTCTCAGATGTGGCTTACGTTGAAGGTTTGGAACATAACCTTATAAGCATAAGCCAACTCTGCGATAAAGGATACATAGTTGAGTTTCATGCTGATAAGTGCTTGATAAAATCTGTTGACAATATGGAAACGATTCTATCCGGCACTCGAAGTAGAAACATATTTTTCTTAAATTTCATTTGTATATATTCTTCGACACCAGTGTGTTTTTTAGCAAAAGATAGTGCGTCACTTGGTGACCAATGACACAAGAGACTAGCACATATTAATTTCAAAACTATTAATAAATTATTTTCAATGAACTTAGTACGTGATGCCCCAAATGCCAAGTACATCAAAGATAGACCTTGTCATGCATGTGTAAAAGGCAAGCAAACAAGGGCTACCTTTAAAAGCGTTATTGGCAAGTACTCTAATAGATGTCTTCATCTACTGCATATGGACTAATTTGGTCCACTACAAATTAGAAGTTTGGGAGGTAAGGATTATACGTTAGTAATTTTTGATTATTACTCACGCTTTGCGTGGATGTTCTTTCTGAAACACAAGTTAGATAACTTTGACATCTTTCACTACAAGAAAATTGACATTTTGTGACAAAAATTTAGTGATAAAATATATTTCATCACTAAAAACATATCTTTAGTGACGAAGTAAAAGTTTCGTCACTAAAGACACGTCATTAGTGACAAAGTAAAAGTTTAGTTACTAAAAGCAAATCTTTAGAGATGAAATAAAAGTTTAGTCACGAAAGATAAATCTTTAATGACAAAATAAAAGTTTTGTCACTAACGACAAAACTTTAGTGACGAAAAGTTAGTGACAAAATATATTTTATCACTAATGACACATCTTTACTGCCGAAGAAAAAATTTAGTCACTAAAGATAAATCTTTAGTGACAAAGTAAAATTGTAGCCACTAAAGACAAATCTTTAGTGATGAAGTAAAAGTTTAGTCACTAAATACAAATTTTTAGTGACAAAATAAAAGTTTGGTCACTAAATACAGAACATTAGTGACAAAATTTTAGTGAGCAAATATATTTCGTCACTAACGACACATCTTTGGTGACGAAGTAAAAGTTTATTCTCTAAAGACACATTTTTTGTGATGAAGTAAAAGTCTAATCATCCTAAATTTTAGATTAATTTATGTTAGTTCGTAATTACAAATTATTTTAAGCATATATTCATGTTTAAATTAAAATACTTATCCTACTAATGATTATTTTAGTAAGTTCAAATTTAAGTTTAAATATTATTCATAATAATTAATTAGTTGTTGATTTCAAAGTCAGTATTTAATTACTAATTTAAATCTAAACCTAAATTGTTGCGGTCTAACTCGACATTTTGGTCGGACCAAAATAACCTGGAACGCCGTAGCTCTCGGAACGGTCGAGCACACATGCAGTCAATGAAGTAGATTGATCGTACACACGTAGTTTTAACGTGGAAAAATCTCTCAATCGGGTAAAAAACCACATGACCGGATATATGTCAGTCAAACTCGACTATTTCCTTATTGTTACAGCTTGTTCATCGAATCGAGGGCGACATGCCACCTATAGTTACAATTTTGGGGTGAGAGAACACTTAGCACACGGCGGACGACAGGATGTCGTGCCTGGAGTTTGTTAAAAATTGCACTTTGAGGCGGAGGGATTTAATGGTCGTTCTGCTAGAACTGAACGTGGGAGCGGAGCACTTGAGTTTGCGGTTGCGAAAGTCACTTGGAAACTGAACGATTGAGCTTCATCCGGTGGCTTTAACGTGGCTCGTACGTGGTTCGGGTGTGGCTTGAGTGCAGCTCGAATGCTGCTCGCAGGAGAAATTTGGCAGAGCTTTGACCTGAGGAAGAAGAAGGCTGGGAGAAAAAAAGTGAGAAATGAGGAGGCCTATGACACCTTTGATTACCTGCAGGAGGTGGTTATGGTGGTTTTGCGTCTATCCGCACACCGTAACTAACCTTATAAATATTTTTGCTATGGTTTAGGGGTGCGCAGTATGATAATTAATCTTGTTATTTGCACCCAAATTAAATTAATAATAAAATTCACCCACCAACCCGGCGGTTAGTGGGTGGTTACACGCGAATCGGACGATGGAGAAGGCTCCCACGGGCAGCCGATGAACTTTTCGCCGATCTCGTCGGCGAGAGGTTGACTGTCGGCGATGGCCGAGAAAAAGCGGACGGCTCGACTGCTCACTTGTCCGCGCACTAGCGGTCGAGGAGGAGTGGCCGATGCAGTCGGTTTCTTGGTCGCGGGCCGACGACAATGGAGGAGAGGCCCACGTGGCCGCTCTATCATTCGCGGCTAGTGCGACCGCTTCCTCATCTGTGTGCCGGCAACCGAGGAGGTGCGGCCCGCGCGACCGCTCTCTCAGCCGCGGCTGGCACAGCCGTTTCCTCGGTCGCGCACCAGCGGCCGAGGAGGAGCGGCCCGCGCAGCCGCTTTCTCGGCCGCGGTCGGCGGCCAAGGAAGTGCGGCCCGCATGGCCGCAATTTTGGCCGCGGGCGGCGACCGAGGGGTAGCGGATGTATCGACTGCTCCCTCGCCCACACACCGGCGGCTGAGGGTCCAGCTGATGGCGGCGAGAGGGGGGCGGTCGGCCACCCGACTCCGGCGAGGCGGTGTCCGCGACGGTTCTGTCATTACGTGTGATGAGATCGGTGCGCGGGGGGACCGGGCGCGGTGATCGCATGTCCGATCAAGCCCATGATCCACTTCTTTTGTGTGGAGATCATGCGGCGTCTGGTTTTGCGCACACTCATCCTTTTAAATATAGATCTTATCCCTAACAATTATCATAATAGATAATTATTATATTTACAATTTAATTTAAACATGTAATTATTTCTCTGAGTAAAATTATATGAGTATTTTAAGGAATTACTTTATTTTATTATTCTATTACTTTATTTATTTCTTTAGATATGGCTTTTTGTTGCTTGTAATCAGGTAATTAGTAATTAATAAGATAAATAAATTTATAATTTTCTATGCATTGATGGAATTATTAAAAACTTGGATTCCACATCAAACTCCACATCATGTCAAGAGTTGTGAGGAATTGCAGAAGAAAATTACTAAGATTTCCTTGTGTTAGAGGAATAAAAAATGGCTAATTCAATTAATTTGAGAAAAAAATCAGTAGTTACAAACATTAGCAAAAAAAGATATTTATAGAAGAATTTTTTTCGCAGCACTAATTCAATTAATTTAATATAAAAATTGGTAGTTACAAATCTATAGCTTAAACAAAACCCGTTTCAATCCCCAAAAATATGAGCCCCCACCATTAGACACACTTTGCCGCCTTTCCGCGCATACCCTAAAATCAACAGAAGTCCAAAGCCATTCCAGGTTTATTTCCATGCCCTCTTTTCCTCTTCCACAACATTCCTTCTTCCCCGTTCCAACTATTCATCCAGGCGCACACTGAAAAGCCCTAACCAATCTCCTAATAGATGCTCTTCCTCTAGTTGATGAATGATGATCTTCGGCCTCTTACCCGATCTCCTCCCCAACGCATCTCTGGTACGACCATATCTCACCGTGGTTGTCCTCCATCTTCAATCTCTCTAGAGACCGTACATCTTCTCCGATGTTTCCCGCCATCCAACACTTGATCCATGATTCTCCAGCCACACAGTGCAGTCCCACTTCTCTCAAGATGTACTCTCTATGGTTGCAGTCTCTTTCCAACTACCTCGGTATGCTTTAGGTAAGGATTCCCTGTTTCAGTCATAATGTTTCTAGTTATTTTTTATAAGAATTTGAAACCTTGTTGCAATGTTCATGTCCCCCTGCCTTCCTCTTATTTCATTTACCTAATAGAACATACAATTTTTCGCAATTCTACAACTAACCGTATTAGAAGCTTGTGGATCTAAAAGATGCATATTATGTGTTCATTGAAATGTCAGTTTCCATACTATATATTGCAAGATTTGTTTTGTTAATCTGAGTTCTGTAACTTTGATGGTCCTTCGCGGTGTGGGTGAATGAAAACGGTGGGCAACAACTAGTGATACATATGAATTATTCTAAGCAGAATTTCAGGTTAGAAACCTGACCATGTCAATCCATTATTTATGTCAATCCATTAGAAGCAAGTTCCAATTTGTTGAGATTTCTGGAGGAAGCAGAATTTATGAGCATGTTGAAGAGGAAAATATTGTCGATGAACCTCAATCTGAGAAATCGTCAAGAAGTTAACCATCTATTTTTACGAAGTTGAGTTCTTTTAATCATTATTTACAACACAATCTACATAATGTAGTGAATAAACAAAATTAATATATGGGTTCCTGACCATATATAATAGCAGCTTAGCATGGGCAAACATTAATTGTCTGTTACAAGAAGCCAAGCCGGGCTCACTGGGTTGACCGGACACACTGACCGACTGCAGTCTAACACATCCCCAACCAAATCCCCTGGGCTCCACCTCGGTTTAATCCCAGGTAGGTTGTTGAGGCCTGGTCTCGACCCCAGGACAATAACAACATGTTCCTGTTCGTTCATTCTAAAACTTTTCCACCATCAGTGCGTAGATATTATTTGATAATGTTAGTATTATTTGTTGAAGATTTTGTTGGTGTCGGGGTTATTCTATATTATTCTTTACTCGAATTTGTTTGGAGAGGATATTGGGCCCATAAACGTGAAGAATTTATGGTTGTTGGAGAGGCAACTTGAATCAGCTTTGTCACACGTCAGTGAAAGAAAGGTGTTTACTTTCTTATATTTTGTTTAGTTTATTTGGATTATAGTATATTAATTATAATAATAATTGCTGGACTAATCAAATCTTTAGTAAATATTCATTTAATTATATTAATGCATATAAACAATCTTAATTCCTAGCATCCAAAGCTTCATTTCTCATATTTCTCTTTTATCAATGCTTTTCTATGATATGCATGGCTTATTTATTTTATGAATCTAAAATTTTATTCACTTTAGCATAGACATGAACTTTATGGATAATTTAATTCATATTACTGCAAAGTGTTTCAACATTTAGGCATCCTCGTAGTTGTTCGTCATCCAATTAATCCCCACCCAACGCGAACATGTTAAGGAATTTTGAATATAAGCACAATGGACATTATGAATGAAGCAATTATCCAGTTAGAGTTTTGAGAAGCATGTTCTGTCTGCAGTTATTAATTTCCTCCGTCGTTATAATTTTTTCTTTTCTAATTTTCGATGGTGATGTGATTGTTGTACTCAAGAGGAGCGCACATTTATTCACTATCAATTTTGCAGCATATTGTGTAGTTGCAATTGATTCACTTAGCAGATCAATTCCTGACGCGACTTCAGGTATGTTTTAATCCCAGAGTTCTATGGGTGTGACATTTTCTTCTATTTTAACCGAAACTTCGAGTATATTCATAGGAGTACATTTTGCTCAAGAATACATTACTTTTCCGAAGTTAGTATACTTCAATAATAATAAGAAATTGATGAATTATCCAGATCTATTTAATTTTTACCTCAAACTATACTAAGTTTTTTTTCAAAAAAAAAGTCCTTTGTTTGTAAAGTTCGACATGCTAACATGATCTTGAGATAAGAAGATATAGATTTTTCAGTAATGATGTTATTTGATCTTTACAGTTTTACACAACTCCATTTGGAAGAATCTTATTACTGGTAAAAAGTTCTTCTCAAACTCATAATTGAATATGGTTACTTGACCTCTCGGAATGAAAACTAGGTCATCATTTTATGGGTTGTTTTCTTCCTCAAGCTTTTGCACTTATCTTTTATGTTGTGCTTAATTACTTTGTATACTAATACTATACACTGTCTATAAAATTTGCCAAAAGATATTAATTTTAATTATTTATTTGAATGATTCATGATCGTCAACTTAATATATATTTCTCCAAAAAATGACTAAGTTTGGATCTTTCCTTGAGTTGAGGATGCATTGTTTTATAGTTGCAATATTATTATTTTATTTACTTGATTAGCTGCAAAGCTTCTCATACAGCCTTTGAATGCACTCTCCAATCAACACCCAACATGGTAATCTTCATGTTATGTTGTTCACTATGTCTCTTTTCATTTTGACTTAATATTGACATGAAATTGTTGTGTACCAGGTTATTCTGGGTGAGGAGGTCACACTGTTAAATATTACAGAGCAAATGTACAAGGTTTGATAAAAAAAAATTTATTATATATTTTAATCTATTTATTATTTTTTTATCTTTTTTGGCCTCATAACCTTAGGAAGTATTATGTTTTCTAATGTATGTAGTTCCATGGCAGATAAGTATCATAGTGTAGTTCTTATCCCAGAGGGGCTTGTAAAGATTATTCCTAAACACGTGTGCAAGCAAAATATAATTAGAAATTTAAAAACTTAAAAGCATGTAAAATTAGTTTACTAAGCTAGAACATAATGCTATCAAACATCAATTGAGATATTAAGGGCTAAAAATATGTCTATCCAAACATTTGCACACTACCGTCTCTCTTCAATTATGAGGAAACATTCTACTTCATCTTAGCCATTAGGTTTTACATTCCTTAGAAGCTCCTTGATATACAAAATCTTTTATTTTACCAAACTCTTGGTATTGAGATATTACAATATAAGTAATGATTTTTAACATATTTCTTGCTTTGCTGGATGCAGGCAGTAGCTTGATATTCATGCTAGGTAAAGAACAGAGGAGAAGACTTTGGTTGACTATCAAAGATGTGCATGAATGTACATTTTTAGATTTTTCTTCTTTGCATATAATTTTTTCATGTATTTAGTGTAATTAGAAATGAAAGCACTATTAGTCTGTATTGAGGTGTTTGGGCTATCTCCCGGCCTCTTTTTTTCTATTAATAAAATAATGAATATTAGATATACTTCTCTTTGCACTTGAGCATATTATTTATTCTTGTGTTTGAATTTTTAAAATTAAATTAAAATGAAATGTAAATGAAATAATTTTATGATATTTTGTGAAAAATTAAATAAATATAATGGTAAGATATATTAATTATAACATATATTTAGTGACAAGATATTTTTTCACAATTAATATACATATTTAGTGACCGAACTAATTTGGTCACTAAAAAGATTTAGTGAGTGAATTTATCTATTTAATAAAAGATGTTTTAGTGACCAAATTTATTTAGTCACGAAAATATTTTTTTAGTGAATGAATTAATTTAGTCACTAAAAGATGTTTTAGTGTTCAATATAATTTGGTCGCTAAAAGGAGGTTAGTAACTGAATTAATATGGTCACTAAATATACATATTTAGTGACGAAAATTGTTATGATCACTAAAAACATTTAGTGACGGGGCTTTTGTGACGACATTGTGAAAAAATAAATTTGGTCACTAAATGTCATTAGTGACCAAAATCTAACATTTAGTGACGAATTTTTTCGTCATTAAAGGTTAATTTTCTTGTAGTGTTTACTAATTTTATCAGGCAAGCTCAGAACGAGTACAACTGCTCCATAGTCAAAATCAGAAGTGACAATGGAACAGAGTTCAAGTCTGGGGCCATGACATATTTTTGTGAAAGCCTAGGTATCTTTCATGAGATTTCCTCTACTCGTACTCCTCAACAGAATAGAGTGGCCGAGAGAAGGAATAGAACGCTCATAGAGGCCTGCAGGACCATGTTGAGTGATGCTTCACTTCCAAAGTACTTTTGGGCTGAAATCGTCGACACTGCATGCCACGTGCAAAATCGAGCCCTCATAAACAAAATCCACGATAAGAGACCTTACGAACTTCTGAATGGCAGGAAACCGACAATCTCATATTTTAGAATCTTTGGTTGTAAATGCTTCGTGCTCAATAATGGCAAGTATCATACTACTAAGTTTAGTGAAAAGAGTTTTGAAGGTATTTTTGTAGGTTATAGTAGTCATAGTAAGGCATACATGATCTTTAATAGAAAAACCCTGGTCGTGGAAGAATTGATACATGTTGTATTTGATGAGGCGAGTTTGCTACAAAGCAACTCTTCTAGTGTGCTTATTGAAGATGCAGGTGCAAAGCTGAAAGAAATTAGCTTGGATGGACCGTCTGAAGATAAAGGTGAAAAGTTCATCAAGATCACCACTCCAACACCTATTAGAGGGGCTGATGATCAAGATGAAGAAGTCATCGAAGATGAAGAAGTCACTCCGGTGATAGAAGACAATCCAAATGCAAGGACTCTAGAGATCAGACATCTGAAGGGTCACCCTATGGACCAGATCATAGGAGATCCCCGGGATGGTGTCAAAACTCGAAGAGGTACAACTAATGAGAATCTATATCTAAGTTTTCTCTCACAGGTTGAACCAAAGAAGTTTGAGTAAGCAAACTCAGATGCATCGTGGATAATGGCGATGGAAGAAGAACTAAACCACTTCAAGCGCTGTAAAGTATGGAATCTTGTTCCAAGACCCAAAGGTAAGAACGTCATTGGGACAAAATGGGTCTACAGGAACAAAATGGACGAGGATGGAATGATAGTAAAGAACTAGGCCAGACTTGTCGCAAAAGGCTATCGTTAAGAAGAAGGAATCGACTTTTACCAGACGTACGCTCCAGTGGCAAGGATGGAGGCAATAAGGTTATTCCTAGCATATGCTGCACTCAAAGGCTTCACTGTCTACCAGATGGACGTGAAGTATGCCTTCTTTAATGGTGACATAAAGGAAGAGGTGTATGTGGAACAACCTCCAGGTTTCATTGATTCTAACTTTCCTGATTATGTTTATTTACTGCATAAAGCGTTATATGGCCTGAAACAAGCTCCTCGAGCTTGGTATGAGACATTGTCTAGCTTTCTACTTGAGAACAAGTTTACAAGGGGATAGATAGACAAGACATTATTTCTTAGGAAAATTAAAGGCAAGATTTTACTAGGGCAAATCTATGTCGACAACATTATTTTTGACTCTACTGATGACAACGTCTGCAAGAAGTTTTCAAAACTTATGCAAGGGAAGTTTGAAATGAGCAGTATGAGCGAGCT
Organism: Platanthera guangdongensis; assembly: GCA_039583875.1. Lineage (NCBI taxonomy): Eukaryota > Viridiplantae > Streptophyta > Magnoliopsida > Asparagales > Orchidaceae > Platanthera > Platanthera guangdongensis. The sequence continues at coordinate 75,283,948 of CM077157.1, forward strand.
AAAGTATTTCTTAGGGCTTCAAGTGAAACAGTCTAAAGATGGAATTTTCATCTCACAGACCAAGTTCACCAAAGAGATGATTAAGAAATTTGGAATGGAGAACGCAACCTCGATGAGGACTCCAATGGGTTCAACTATGTCTCTGGACAAGGATGGAAAAGGGAAACCTTATAATGAAACCAAGTACAGAAGCATTATTGGATCCTTGCTCTACCTTACGGCAAGTAGACCTGACATAATGTTCTCAACATGTGTCTGTACTAGATTTCAGGTGAACTCTAAAGAATCTCACTTCACTGCTGCAAAGCGGATTTTGAGATACCTTAAACGTACACCAAATCTTGTCTTATGGTACCAAAAATGTAATGACAGCAAACTAATAGGTTTTTCAAATACAGATTTTGCAGGGAGCAAAGACGACAGGAAAAGCACTTCCGGGACATGTCAATTCTTTGGAAGAAGACTAATCTCCTGGAGTAGCAAGAAGGAAAACTGTGTGGCAATTTCAACGGCTGAGTCAGAGTACATCTCTGTAGGCAGTTGCTGTGTACAATTACTGTGGATAAAGAATCAGTTTGAGGACTACAACATGAAGTTTGACAAGATTCCATTGTTTTGCGACTCTTCCAGCGCAATAGAAATAGCCAACAACCCAGTCTCGCACAGCCGGACAAAGCATATAGAGCTAAGGTATCACTTCATCCGGGAGCATGTGGAGCATGGGGACATAGACCTTTAATATGTCTCTACAGATAGTCAAATTGCTGACATTTTTACGAAGTCGCTGGACGAGACCAAGTTCTTGTTATTCAAACCAGAACTTCGGATGCTCAACAAGGAAGACTAGAGAAGCTGGATCTTCAAGATGGCTAAATGTTCTAAGGTTAGACAAAAATCGGAATTTTACAAAATTTTAACTCCTTGACTCGAGTAAGATACAACCTACTCGAGTAAGAATATGACCTACTAGAGTAGTAGAATGACATACTCGAGTAGTCTACTTGACCTACTCGAGTAGTAGAATGACATACTTAAGTAGTCTACTTGACCTACTCGAGTAGTAGAATGACATACTCGAGTAGTCTACTTGACCTACACGAGTAGCAGACTGACATACTCGAGTAGTCAACTTCACATACTCGAGTACCTCACTAACCTACTCGAGTACTTCTATATATCTACTCCAGTACTTCTGTATCCCTACTCGAGTAATTCCAGACTTATCTACTCGAGAAATTTCCTCACTCGTGTACATGCCGAGTCTTTTGTTTTTCAAATTTTCTTATGCGCAAACCAAGGCTTATGCCGCCTCTTCTTTGGTCTATTTCATTCACTTTCTTTTAATTAGACCAAAAATTAGGGTTATATAAATAAGAAAATCCGGAAATGTCCTATATGAAATTATTTCCGTCTTCTCGAGTACCCGACTGCCTCTTCTCCTTCCTCAGCCAGTTGCAGAGCCGTGCAATTTCCTTCACCCCGTCAAACCTGTCTAGGGTTTCTACATCTCCAAGATTTCTGAATCATGGCCGCCTCCTCTAAAATCGGTGTGGGTTCATAATTAGTCGCCGACGGGATTGCAAAACTCTCCGACGACTTCCATAATCTCATGATTTTGCTCGACACCGCCGGATTAACCTTCGTTCTCCAAGAACAATGTTGAATCCTCTTCCCCGACGTTGTAGAATTTTTCAGGAATGTCAAGGTGAAGCGCCACGGGACAGTTCTAAAATCGAAAGTCAGAGGTATAAATATCAAATTTACTTCATCCTCTATTTCTCAACTTCTTCGGCTACCAGTTTTAGATACAGATGATTTTCTGGGTGATGAAGAGTATGCCAGAACTTGCTTATTTTGTGGAATTTTGGCTGATGCAAAATACATTAGAAGGGCTGACATGAATGTAGAAGGTAAACTGCTTGTTGATATTATTGGAAAAATTCTTCTGTGTAAGAAAAACTCAATAAGAGATATCCCTCTGTATTTCTTTGAAATGATGCAAGCCATAGTCTGTAGAAAAGCCTTTCAGTTTGGCTTGCTCATCCTGAACAAAATAAAGGAGAGCATTAAATCCCCCAACTATGCAAGGATCATTTCACTACTCCTACATGAGTAAAACCCAGAAACCTTCATCGTCTATAAAGGCAGTATCCTTCATCATATGAAGAAGGTCTACATCTCTTCTATTCAAAGATGGGAGCTCAAGTTGCAGAATCCTTCTCAAGCTGCTAAGATTATTGAAGTTCTAGATATAGAGGACAGGACCCCATCTCTCTCTCCATCTCAGGTCCCCAGCTCCTCTAGTGCACAAAATGAGGGGGAGCTTGCTCCTACTATTTCAGCAATAATGCCAACTCCTCCAGCTCCTACTCCTCCACCTGTCACCCTAGAAGATATCCCCTCGGATCAATAACTTCAAGATTCACTCCTCTACACAGATGCTGCCATCAATGAGATGATAGCAGAATTGACAGCTGATTTACCTCCTCCTTGTCCTCCTCTATCTCCAAAAGCTCCATCCACTGATATACCCAAAGACCCCACTCCAGTGCAATATCCATCACAGTCTCCAGAAAAATCTCCAGCCAAGTCTCCATCTACACCTCTTGATGCTCACAAAAAGCAGGCAAAAACCATCTTCATTTCAGATGAGACATCACCTGAGCCAGTTGAAGCTCCTTTAAGGAATTTAAATTTCTCCATCCCTACAGTCACTGATGAAGGGGATGCTATGATAACAACTACAAGAGCTCAGAGCTCTATTACCATTACAGAAATAGCTCCTTGGGTAGCTCCTCCTCTTTCTTCTGTTCCATTTACTTATGCTCCTCCTGTTGCAACTGCTACTCCCTCCACAGATTTGCTGCCACAGATTGTCCTTCTCCTTCAAGAGCAGAAAACATACTTTGATACTTATATTAAGATTATCACAGATAAGGTCACTGCTCTAGAAACTGAGATGAGCAGAGGATTCGCTGAAATTCAACATAATACTGATCAGCTCAAACATCTGTTCCAAATTGGTGGCAAAGCATTAGACCACACCATTACTAGTGTTGGTCAAGTCATGGAGCAAGGTCTGACTCTTGCTAATAATCAGATGGAATTGGACAAACGAGCTGAAGCTACTAAGATGAAAATCTGTGAAGAAGTTGGCACTATCAAAGGAGATTCCATCTCTAAGCTATCTGTTGAAGTCAGAAAGGTGGATAAATTGGTGAAAGAGTATTTAGAACAATCAGATGCTGCCATGCAAAAGATTTGGAAAGAAAAAGTAAAAGAGATCCATGATGATGTCCTAGCTCAAATTCAGAGTTTCAATTTCTACACCTATGACACTACTGTATGGATGCACAACCAGATCCTTCCTGAATTTGCTGCAGATCCTAATATCATTCCTCATCACCTGAACCCTCTAGCTGCTGCTGACGCTCCTGCTCCTCCTCTGCAACCCATATTCTCTCCTAGGCCTGGTGACTCGGTTGCTCCTCCTGATTCCTACACTCATGGTTGGGAAGATGATCTTGTAGATATATTCCTTCATGCTTCTCCTGAGATCCAAACTTCCAAGAAGAAAAGAAAGTATGGTGAAGGTCCTTATGCTAGTAAGTCCATTCCAGTCTCTGATCTTGAGAAAAGAAAAGCTCCAGAATTTGCTGAGATATGGTCTCCCACCTCTAAGTCCGTCATTTTGGACACTGTCAAATTAGTTATGGACTACCATGAGAGCAGGAATAATCACTACAGTTCCCAGGAATGAGAGTTATATGAGAAATCAATGACCAAGAGAAGATTATATGACAGAGAATATGGAAGAAACACTCCTGCTGCTCCTCCAAGTCCTCCCAAGTATTATCCAAAGCCTTATATCTATCAAAGAAGACAACAGGAGAAACAGGATAGACAACATCATCATAATTAGCCAAAAGGACTTATGAGTTGTGGAAATGATTTTTGTTGAAAATGACATTTTTGGATATTCACACTTATATAATTCTAATTTTTGATCTTACTTTCTTTTTCATAGTCTTATGCTTGCTTGCACTGCTTTATATACTTAGCATTCTTTTTATGTCCATAATTCACCTTAGTGTAAAGGGTTCTGACTTCTACAAATAGGGGGAGATTTTTGGGTATTGTATCTACACTAACCTAGATTTGATGAAGTCATCCTTGAACTAAGATGAATTAAGTTATATTTGATACTTGGTTTAAGTTATGTGTTTGCAAGAATCCTATGGGAAGTGTAGACCAATGTCAGTCTACAATGGGTCACCAAACACAGGACCATACAATATAATCCCTCATTATGTGTTCCAAAGTGTTGACTCATGTGTAGCCTCTCTATTGGGATACACTTCATATTCAAGCTCTAGGACTAAGTGAAAAGACTTGATGCTGGTTTCATCTTAAAAGAAGAAAAAGTTGTCATGAAAATTTCCTAAGTAAAGTACTCGAGTAGTTCTATACTTACTCGAGTAAGTTACTGAGTTCATACTCGAGTAATAATATTCTTACTCGAGTAGTTAAGATATACTCGAGTAGTCCAAATATGGTTCTCGAGTAGTGAAAACAACTACTCGAGTAGTTTCCTTTTACCTCTCAGGTTTACCGAAATTTTCTTCTCAAGTGTTTTCTAAGTTAAATACTCGAGTGGTACTGTATAGTACTCGAGTAGTTTTATCCTCTATCTCGAGTAGTTAAATACTGACTCTCGTGTAGTTCTCATTTACTCGAGTAATCTAAGTCATTTACTCGAGTAGTTCATTTACTACTCGAGTAGTCCAGTGTTTATACTCGTGTAATCCAGGATTCCATTCCAGAAAATTTCTCTAAGTGAATAACTCGAGTAGTCATCTCCATATACTCGAGTTGTTCTATTTGTCTCGAGTAGTTCAACTTCTATACTCGAGTAGTCCTGTTTTCCAGTTCCAGAAATTTTCTAAGTCATTGTCTCGAGTAGTTTCTTATATACTCGAGTAGTTCATTCAGATATACTCGAGTAGTATTTCTTATACTCGAGTAATCTTCTCCACCTCTCGAGTAAGTACTCAATTACTCGAGTATGTTATTTTTGTTACTCGAGTAGCTGATTCCTTTTCTTCTTATTTACTCGAGTAGTTGACTCCATATACTCGAGTAATTATCTCATTCCCTCTCAAGTAGTTCTTCTCATGTACTCGAGTAGTCATCTTCTACCTACTCGAGTAGTGCTGCATGTACTCGAGTAAGCTTTTATATCTCGATTATTTTACTTCGACTTTTCCGAAGATTCATTAAGTCCAGAATAACGGTTCTCTTAATGGACTTTGACGTGATTGGTCCACGTGTCTCTCATAATGACTCAATTATGTCTAATCTTTTCTTATCCTATATATAGTCTTGTCTAAATCATCAAACGAAAATTCTAAGAAGATTATTTTTAAGAAGTTTTGCAGTCGTACTCTCAAGCTTTCTGTCTCCTCTTTCTCTCTCTAAGAAACGAAAACTGCCGCCGTCGCCGTCGCTGATTCCCGACCGGCTAGGGGTTCATCTTTTGAGGATTCAGATCCAGAAGGGTTTCCAAATCGAGATTTGCTCAACTCCTCAATCTTTCGATTCGATCGATCTTGTGAAGACAAGAAGTTTCAGATCCAATCTTGCCGAGATTTTTCTTCATCATTCTGATAAAGCTGCAAAGCCTAGAAGATGAAATTTTTGGCCGACTGTTACAGATCTGAAAAAGGGATCACTGTTTGTATTTCTATACAAAATTTATTTCATTCTTGTAGGAGAAATTTCTCCGAGTGTAGGAGCTTTTGTCTCCGAGTTTGTAGGAAGCTTTATCTTCCGAGTGTAGATAGTTTTGTGGATCGAGATTGTAGGAACATTATTCTGAGGGTAGGATTGATTTTCAATCCGAGATAGTGGAGTAGTTGAGTCTAGTGTATTGCTAGATCGGTGAGGGAATGTGGATGTACCCAAGGTTGGGGAACCACTATAAATCTTGCCTCGTCTGTGTTTGATTGGTAGATAGATCTGTGCACTGGTTTGTAATTTTTATTCCGCAAAAAGACGCACAATTCACCTATTCACCCCCTCTAGGTGATTTAGGTAGCCAACTATAAACTTTCAAGAAAACAATCTTTGTAGGAAGTTTGCAAAACTTATACAAGGGAAGTTTGAGATGAGCAGTATGGGTGAGCATAAATTCTTCTTGGGACTCGAAGTTAGACAGACTGATGATGGCTTGTCCATATCCCAGTCTAAGTTCACCAAGGAGTTAATAAATAAATATGGTATGGAGTCATCCTCCACCATAAGAACTCTTATGGGGTCAAGTATGCCTATAGGCAAAGATGATGTAGGAAAACCTATAGATGAGTCTTTGTATAGAGGGATAATTGGCTCCCTTTTATACTTAACTGCTAGTAGACCAGACATCATGTATGCTACATGTGTCTGTGCTAGGTATCATGCAAGCCCTAAAGAATCTCATTATACTGCAGTTAAAAGAATTTTGAGATTTCTCAAGGGAACACCTAATCTTGGCCTTTGGTACCCTAAGAATAGAGACTTTCTACTGACAGGTTATTCAGATACAGACTTTGCAAGATGCAAAGAAGATAGGAAAAGCACAACAAGCACATGTCAGTTTTTAGGTGGAAGATTGGTGTCCTGGAGCAGTAAAAAGTAGACTAGTGTGGCAATATCCACTGCTGAGTTAGAATATGTTGCTGCAGGCAGCTTCTGTGCTCAGCTATTATGGATTCAACATCAACTTGAAGATTATGGTCTCAAGATAAGTAGAACTTCATTATTTTGTGATTCTACAAGTGCTATTTCTATTGCTAAAAATCCTGTTTCACATAGCAGAACTAAGCATATAGAAATCAGATTTCACTTCATTAGAGATCATGTAGAAAAATACGATATATGTTTAGAATTTGTCAATACTAATTATCAAATTGTTGACATGTTCACCAAACCACGGGATGAAACTAAATTCAATAATTTCAAATTTGAATAAGGAATGCTGAACATAGAATAGAATGACAAATTTGACTCAGTAATACTGTGTCGACACATAAAGAAGTTTGTGTCGACACTTAGTAGTTGGTGTTAACACATCTAGAAAGTTGTGTTGACACATCCAGAAAGTTGTGTTGACACATAGAACTTGGTGTCGACACAGAGAATTTCTGACACTTAGTTTGGTGTCGAAACATGAAGTAAATTGTGTCGACATATCAAGAAAGTTGTGTCGACACTCAGTTTTTTGTCGACACATAGTAGTAAATACCATTGTCGAGACATTAGTAATCTGTGTCGACACAATCTTAACAGTGTCTATAAGACCCCCTTTTTTCTCTTTTTCACACCGGGGTCATAGGCCCAGAACCACCGCTTTGCGGTGACACCTTCACGCCCTAAAGGGTCATCAACGCGAAACGCCAATTCTGCAGGCCGATTCGATCACAAAAAAGCAACAAAAGTAGAGTAAACACAAGTGAGGTAAAAACTCTAACCAAATGTCCACAATAAAATCACATCGGAGTAATAATATCTCCACGAAGGGAGAGGCCACAAAATATATAAATGTACTGAAAATAAGGGCTTAAGCCCGATACAACAAATCCTCACTACATAGACACTCAAGCGGAAGCAAAATAAAACACTACTAAGGTCAGGGGCTCATAGTCCCCGCCGTCTGAACTCCTGAGCTAGACCGCCCTATCTCCAAACAGGCCGACCTCCGGGGCTGCTCCTCCATGCTGGGCTCCACGATCCCCTAAATGATGTGGTTCGAAAACCGTTAGTCTATAAGACTAAGTCCTATCATCACCCACCCCTTACCCCATGGCCCCTAGGCACCGAGCAGAGAGGAAGAAAGGGGAGGACTTGAAGGTGGAGAGTAATCAAGAAACAGATGGTAGCGGACCTATACTAGCAATTTTATAGTACATGTGGCAGTAGAGTAAAGTATGAAAAGTAACCTTAACTTATACGGAAACATATAAGCAAGGGATCTTCTACAGGGCTCCCATCGTATAAAGAGTCTCATACCAATTTATACGTTTGGGTGTCGGTTATTAACAGCCATATATATATAAAGAATTTAACCTTAATTTATAAACTTGCCCACACAATCTTATACACCAAGGGGTCGTTTTGCAGGGCCTATTGTATAAGCGTCTCATACCAATTATACAATAGGTGACAGGGGCATTATGCTATGATTATGCTATGACATGCAAGTGGGTTATGATGCGATCATGCAAGTGCAACTCACCCACCCGACTCTGTGCAGACAGATCTTTAGTTCCCCCTTTTTGGAGCCGAACCTCCCAGGATACCTCCATAGTGGTAGACAGAAGCGGTGGGTTGGGCCTCGCCCACCTCTAAACCAGTAAAGCACTACCGGTCAGACCTATCTTACGCCTCAACACTGGTGCACTAAGCGGACTCCTGCGTACTCTTGCCGGCTGGCGCACCAGACTTCTATTAGCGAAGTGGTAGCCACACTTGCCGAGTCAACATATTGGCGTCGGTGCATCGACACTCCAATACTGAAGATTCACCACCTTAACTTTATGTACATGCAACCTTATGTATCAGCACCGAGCCAAAGCTCCCCGGACCATCCCGTCCGTCACAAACATCAACCGAGCCAAAGCTCGCCGGGCCATGTTGCCCCTTTTCCCAACCACCGAGCCTAATGCCCGAACATTCTAGTCAAACCAACTTCTCGAGACACCGGGGTGTGCGAAAGTGAACCCCTAATAATTCTAGTTGCTCTTTAAGATTTATCGCTCCGACAGTTTACGTTAGCCCGGGACTACCCAAGGTATACCCCGTGAAGGGCTCTCGAAGGCACTAGGAGCTACGATGGGATTACGCCCAAAGCTCCCTTTCGCAAGGCACTTACTATTATTGGTTGCTACCCGATTTCCCAACCCTTAATTAATTTTACTGAATCTATCCCTAGTGCATTAAACACTTCCTCCCTACGGGAAGGACGATCTTTCATCGATCCCGAGCACCACCTAACACTCGTCAACCTCTCACTCTACTAATCATGTCTTCCAATGATGAACTCCTTTATTTACCCAAACCAGCAACCTACTGAGGATTCAACTCTTCAAGATTCATTACCCACTCTAGATCAGTTTCCACAGTTACTATATGCAGACCACCCTACACTATATGAGATGTATAAAGGAGGTACTCCGGATTGTCTTCCAAAAATCCTATAAACTTTACCAGAGGTCTATCATAACAAATTTAGTCTAAAATCATAGATTCATAATTTTTCTAATTAATTTGATATTTATTGAATTTTCCCAAATGTTTGGCCATGGGAAATTTTGAACATAAACTATATGATCTACTCATGTAATGGCCACCCAAAACTTTTGATCACTAAATAACAGAGATATATTACTAGAGACTAATTTCCATAATTTTTTAGAAAATATTTGACCTCTAATTAATTTATCAAAAATAATTCCCTTAATCATATGTAAAGAATGAAGTACCAAAATTATTCATCAGAAAATTATATAAAAATCACAGAATCTTAATATGGTACAGAAAGGGTCATTGTGCAAAAATCATAATTTTTACAGGCTTTCTAAACACCAAAATAAATTTAATTAATTTTTCATGGGAAACCATACTTAATGAAGCAACCCTTAGAAATATTCTTCCAAAAATCCCATAAAAATTTAAAGAGCTTTAAAACATAATAAAAGGTCCTCTAGCTAAATTTCATCAATTTCCACGAAGTAGTTACTTCATAATAAATTTCTAAGTAAATAATACAAATTACTAAATAGTTAATGAAGTATCCAAAATAATAATCCTAAATTCATAATAGAATCTCCAGAGCTTGTGCTATCTTTAAAAAACTACTCAACCCAAATCTCATCACTTTTCAATGAGTTTTAGTGACTTTTTCCTTCACTATAAGGTTTGTTCCCTAAGCTAGGGTTGGGGTTTTGAGGGAGTTTAATGCTTCCAAATTCCCTAAAATTTTAACCAGAGGACCATACTAACACTATGGTCCTCTCCACAAATTTTCAAGTTATTTCAAGGTCATTTGACCCCATGACCTTCAAACACTAAAAATCCCCATTAAGGGACCTACCCTAGGGCTCTAGCGCTATCCTACTCTTAACCACCCCAAATTCCATTGGAGGGTGAGTCATACTATATAGAGACAGTGACCAAAATATCAGTCTCTGTTAAGGTGATTTGACCACTCAAAATCCAAAGGGGTTGCTTGACCTAGTTAACCTTAAAAGGCTCAACCTAGGGTTGGATCAATACCTAACCCAAACATCTCCAAATGAGATGAAACTTTTAACAGAGCCCTAACATGCCCTCTAAGACCAACCACCCAAATTTGGGGTAGTTTTGAGAAGTTTAGGACACCTAATTAATTTATTCAAGGATTATAAAATTTTTCTAAAAACTATAGAAACATATTCTCCAAAAATTTTCATTTTTGGACAAGCCCTAGGTATAGCTAGGGTAGACTCCCTGCCCAAATCTCAGATCATTTGGACACAGGATGAAGGGTGGGCATCCATTTGAATCTCAGGATATCCCTAGGTATCGGTCCCACCAAAATGGGTGTTGTGGTCTAACTAAGACTCCAAATTGTGTGAAATAATTTTAACTTACACTAGACATCAAGGGCTACATTTTCTATGTCGCACATTTTTTCTGTTCTAGCCTCTAAGTATTTTTAAAAATTAAAACCATTAAATACCAAATCTGTGACAGAAATTTAATTAATCAGAAATGCATTTCCTATAGTTTAATATCATCCCTGGCACGAATCTTGGCGCGCCATGGACGGAATCCATTCATCTTCAACCTTGAGCTGACAGCCAGGATTCAATTTTCCTATGCCAACTTCAAGCGCCTTCCGCTGGCCATCCAGCCGCTGCCCCGGCCGGCCACCGCCACCCTCACCTCTATTGAGGTGGTGGTTGTCGTCAGGCAGCGGCACAGCCGCCGGAGGGCCATTTTCTGGCGGTTCTACCAGGTTCAATTATCGTTCCGAAGCCATGGAAATACAAAATTGGTTCGGGCTCAATTGAGCCCGAACCTTGAACCTAGACGTTGCTACGATCTAATCATGAGATAAGGGGAGGAGGAGGACCTTACCGGCGGCCTGAAGTCGAGAAGATCGCCGGGAAACCATCTTTGAAGGCGGCGCTGCTCAGTTACTGCAAATGCACTATGGGGAGGCTGGGTTTCTTCAGGTAAGGATTGGGAAATCCTCCTCTCGGCCCACTGAAGGTGTTTAAAGCCTTAGATGGGGAGAGGAGAGGCTGGATCATCAATGGCCATTAATGGCCTTGAAAGCCACCTCTGGGCCTTGGTGGTTCAGTGCATCCAGCCAGTGTAAGAGCTTGGAAAGCCTCCTGATCTTCTCAGGGCTGTTAGGGGAGATAAACCAAGCAAAGAAGAATTGCCCTTGGATTTCCCATGGCATGAATGGCCTTTACTCCATTTTCTCTCTCCTCCATTAAAGGGGAATTGGAGTTTTCTCTCTCCTTCCCCTCATGGCCGAATTTGTTCATCACTCTAGCCTATTTACAGCCCACTCATTCATCATTTCCATGATATCAAGGCTAGCCCAAATGGGGGCAAATGGGCTTGAGCTTGGGTTAGCCTATTTGGGCTAATTTGACATAACCTTAGGGTAGAGTTGACCTTGGTCAACATGACCATTTGGGTTGATCCCAATGGGTCCTTGGTAACTCATTGGCCTCCCATAAGATCTATGTATGGTTGGGTAGGGTTGATTGGGCACCTTAGAGGTCACTTGACCCTTGGTAAGGGTACTTTGACCAGATTAGGGGCTTGAGTTGACTTGGGTCAACTTGGTCTCTAGGACTGCACCCAATGTGTTCTTAGTGACCCATTGACCTCACGTTAGGTCTAGGAAGACCTGGGCAAGGTTGGTTGGGCACATTAGAGGACAACTCCCCTTTGTTAGGGCACCTTGCCCAATTTAGGCCTATGGTGGTCCTAGGTCAAATTGGCCACTTTGGGTTGACTCCAATGCACCCTTAAGGCTCTAGTGGACCCTCTAATGGGTTATTGATGTTGTGGTGGGGTCATGGAGTCATCGTGAAGCCCTAAGGTCAAACCCTAGGTTTTGTGATGAGGTTGTGCCATAGGCAGACCAAGGTGATTCTCACCTTGACCTTCTATCACGTGGCCCTTTTTATCTTCCTAAGGTTTTGTGATGACCTAGTCATGTCCAAAACCACTCTTATGGGTATAGTTGGAAATGGGATGTTACAAATCCCAATAAACAAAACAAATATTTCGTCCTCGAAATCACGGTTTAAGCCTACGGGAATTTCTATCGAAGAAAAGGAAACTTATAACATCCCATAAGAAGTGAAAGATTACATCTCGACGCCATGTTTGCTATGTGGGGTTTAAAGGGAAACCTAAATCTATGACCAACTCGCCCAATTGGCAAAGCCAAGATCCCAATAAACAAAAGATTAGCCTCGACTCTTACTAGAGCAGCCCTACTAGTTTAAAACAGGAAAGTAAATTGAACATCTTGAGAGGTTGTGAGGTACACCTGACTGAATAGCTCTGGATACTTTTGTCACATCAGGTCCTACGGTTCCCTGGTATGCTCCTCCTGGCCGTGGTTTCTCCACAGAACTTTGACTAACGGAACCTTCTTGCGACGCAAGATCCGTACTCCTCTGTCATCGATCTGAACCGGCTCCAAGTGAACTGACCGGTCTGAAGCTATCGGTCCATCTGTGGTCGAAATCTGCTGCTCCAGGCGTATTAGAGACCTCCTAAGTGAAGAAATATGGAACACATCGTGTACACCTGTCCCGTATCAGTCTCACCTGAGCTTCGGTGTCTTCGACAAAATCTGATCCCAACGACTTCATATCCTCGTCCTGAATCCATGAAAGTGGAGTCCTACATCTCCTTTCGTACAAGGCTTCATAAGGAGCCATCCCTATGCTGGACTGGTAGTTGTTGTTATAGGAGAACTCGACCAGTGGTAAAAGCTTCTCCCAAGGTTCGTTTCGATCCAGAATTCATAGACTTAGGAGGTCCTCCAATGTCTGGTTGGTGCATTCCGTTTGCCCATCCATCTGGGGATGAAAAGTTATGCTGAAGGTCAGCCACATGCCTAAGTAAGCCTGCACGGATCTCCACTCCCTGGATGTGAACCGACCATCCCGATCTGATACGATCGTCCTGAGCACCCCGTGCTAACGAATGAACTGCTCTATGAATCTCCGCACTAGTACCCCAACCGAGTCATCTTTTCTAATCGGAATGAATCTGGCCACCTTCGTCAGTCAATCTACGATGACCCAAATCGAATCATTTCCCATCCGTGATCGGGGAAGGCCATGAATGAAATCCATCGTGATGTCCTCAAATTTCCACTTCGGCACCGGGAGTGGCTGTAGTAATCCTACGGGGTTTCTGCACTCTGCCTTCACTAGCTGGAATGCCTCACAATGAGTCACGAAGTATGTAATATCCTTCTTCATCCCCGGCCAGAACATAGTCTTCTTCAAGTCTGCCGTCATCTTGGTGATCCCAGGATGTATAGAATATCTGCTACAATCTGCTTTCGCCATGATGTCCTCCCGAATCTGACCTCCTGCGGGTATGTAGACCCTGCCTCTGAAATATAGCAATCCACCTCTTAGTGAATAATCTCCCGTAACGAACCCTCCTCCAAGGCTTGGAATATCGGCTCTGCCCATGCATCTGTCTTCTATCCGCCCCGGATGCAGTCCCGAATATCATCTATGGCAACCATCGATGCTAGATACTCCATGTACAGCTCTGGAGCATTCTCGGACACTAGGGATATCTACATATCTCTGAACAACCGGACTAGCTCCATGGACATCAGTTGTGGTCCCTTCCCTGAGGTATTTCCTCTCCGGCTCAGAGCATCTGCCACCACGTTCGCCTTCCCGGGATGGTAGTGCATGGTGTACTGGTAATCCGACAGGAACTCCACCCAATGTCTCTGTCTGATGTTGAGTTCCTTCTGTGTGTCCACGTATTTCAAATTCTTGTGATCTGAGAAGATGTCACAGTGAACCCCATAGAGGTAGTGTCGCCAAATCTTCAGAGCAAAGATTACTGCACCCATCTCTAGATCATGCACCAGATAGTTCTTCTCATGTATCTTCAACTGTCGGGAGGCGTAGGCTATTACGTGCCCGTTCTGCATCAAAACGGCACCCATCCCCTGGTAGGAGGTGTCCATGTACACATGGAATCCCTCCCTTCCCGACGGAAGAGCGATAATGGGAACCGAGGTAAGCCGACCTTTCAACTCCACAAAGGCTGCCTCGCACTGTGGTGTCCAAATGAAAGGGGATTCCTTCTTTGTCAGGGATGTAAGAGGGAGTGCAATCCGGGAGAATCCTTCGACGAACTTCCGGTAATACCCGGCAAGTCCCAGGAAGCTCCGTACATCCGTGGCTGTCTTAAACGGTGGCCAATCCTGAACTGCCCGAATCTTGGCCGGGTCTACTTCCAACCCAGCACCGCTGATGATATGACCTAAGAAGGCCACCTCCTTTAGCCAAAACTGGCATTTGCTGTACTTCGCATACATCTGGTGTTCCCGTAGCCTCTCTTGAGTCAAAGTCAGGTGTCGTGTATGCTCCTCCTCCGTCCTTTAGTAGATGAGGATGTCGTCAATAAATACGATGACAAATACATCCAAATACTTCTCGAATACCCTGTTCATGAGGCTTGTAAATGCTGACGGAGCTATTGTGAGCCCGAATGGAATCACTATAAACTCAAACAGTCCGTACCTACTACTGAAGACGGTCTTCGAAATGTCCTCCTCTCGAATCCGTAGCTGGTAATAACCTGACCTCAAGTCAAGTTTCGAGAAGAAATGCGCTCCTTCCAGTTGATCGAACAACTCGTCAATCCGTGGCAGCGGGTATGTATTCTTGACCGTCAGTCTGTTCAGTGCTCGATAATCAATACACAAGTGGAGACTTCCATCCTTCTTCTTGACGAATAGCACCGGGGCTCCCCATGTTGAAGAGCTTGCCCGGACAAACCCTGCCTCTACTAGTTCCTACAACTGACTTCAGAACTCTGTCAACTCTTTTGGGGCCATCCTATAAGGGGCCCTAGATGCCGGCTTGGCACCCGGCACAAGCTGTATCTGGAAGTCCTACTCTCGGTGCGGAGGTAGTCCTGACAGTTTCTCTGGAAAGGCGTCAGCAAAATCTCGCACCACCGGGATGTCTGTCACAGACTCCTTAGCCTCCGCCATCTCAAATAGAATCTGAGAAACCTCCTCTCCCTACAGATGGGCCTTAACGTCCTGTACTGAAGATAAGAGTATACGAGAGGCAGGTCTTATACCTTCGATGATAATGACAGAGTCCCCGTGCCTCACGGTGATCCTCTTTGCTTGGCAATCAATCTGGGCATGGTTCCAGTGCAACCATGTCATGCCCAGGATCAGCTCGAAGACTGGCATCCTTAGGATCGTTGCTGATACTTCGAATGACTTTCCGAAAATCTCCGCCTCCATGTTGCAATGGGCAGAGGTGAATAGCTCTGATCCGTCTGGTAGACGCACACTCCCCATCAGGACTGTGAACCGCTCCACTCCTTCCAGCCCTTCCACGAAGGCTTCCGACATGAACGAGTGAGAAGCACCCGTGTCGAACAGTGTATAGGCGGGCTTGCCGATGATGAAGACTATACCTAGGGCGATTAAATGTCTTAGGATTCTATAATGAGTTTTCTTTCCTATTTATTCTATCTAGTGCAGTTCTACAAATTTGGCAACTGAGAAAGGGAATTCTATTTAAACAATTAAACATCTTGGCGTACCTGCTATGACCTGCTCTGGGTTTCAAGGCTGTGCCAGGTCCAAAGCATATACCTTCTCCCTTTCTTATCTACGATCCCCACCCTGGTATCCACATCCTCGACCATGACCTCGGCCTCCAAGATATTGCATTGGCTGGGCAGCTAGCGGTGCTAATGGGGGTGCCCCCCTCATAGGGCAGTTCCTCCTGATGTGCCCCACCTGATGATAATTGAAGCATTCTGGCGGGGGATATGCCATTCCCCCGGGTCTCTGTCCCTCCCGTGTCTGAAGAGGTGGTGGAGCCACCACCACCGGCTCCCTTGTCTCCTGTCTTGCTCTTGACGAGGCTGATCCTCGACCCTCCTCCCTTCCGTGATACGTGCTTGTCTCTAATCATTCCTTGCTCCTCGACCCTGACCCTCCGTTGGCCATTTCTGGCCCCGAGTAGCTTGCCAATCAGCCTCTATCCTTTTTGCCATCTCTAGTATCCTGGAAATGGGCCCGTCGGATACAAACAGTAGAGTCTCCCTCAGCTCCTCTCGTAGGCCCTTGTAGAACCTTTTGGTATATCCGGCCTCGTCTAACTGATAAGAGTCCGCAAACCTGGCTAGATGGTTGAAATCTCGGTGTTACTCCACCACCGTCTTGTTCCCCTATCTCAACAGCAAAAATCTACCTCCAGCTCGTCCCTGGCCGACTGTGGAACAAAGTGTTCCAATAGCACGCCCCTAAACTCCTCCCAAGCAATCTCCGCATCCTTCCTGTCAGCAAAAGTCGTATCCAGTGAAGTCTTCCACCATCTCTTCGCATGGGACTCCAAGCAAGAAACAACCAAGGGCACCCTCTCCTCCCACGGGCACCGGATCCCGGTCAGCATCTCATACATAATGTCCAGCCACTCCTCTGTCTGAACAGCCGACTCAATCCCCAAGTAGGATGGGGGAGCAAGTCCTAGGAAAATGCTCAGCCAGTTGGCCCCTGGGTTTGGCTGCGGAGCCGGAACCTCTTGAGCCCTAAAAGCTTCCAAGATGGCTATCAGAGTGTGTCCCATCTCTGAATGTAGGAATGGAGTGGGGACCGGGGGAGGTGATGCAACGTCCGGAGTCTGCTGGGCTCCGCCTTGTGGAGTGGGCAGAGCCGGGGGATGCAAAACAAACCACATTAGTAGGTAATCGATTCAATACCTAATAAAAATTGGATAATATCCATGTGATCCCCCATAAGGGCACACCACTGCTTCCGCTGCTTAGTTTGTCCCAAAACTAAACTCGCGCGGGGGTGACCCAGGGGTTGTGGACTATTACTTTTCGATCGAGGTTTGCTCTGATACCACTTATAAGACCCCATTTGTTTCTATTTTTTCACACCGGGGTATTAGGCCCAGAACCGCTGCTTTACGGTGACACCTTCACGCCCTGAAGGGTCATCACCGCAAAACGCCGATTCTGCCGGCCGATTCGATCACAGAAAAGCAACAAAAGTAGAGTAAACACAAGTGAGGTAAAAACTCTAACCAAATGTCCACAATAAAATCACATCAAAGTAATAATATCTCCACAAAGGGAGAGTCCACAAAATATATAAATGTACTGAAAATAAGGGCTTAAGCCCGATACACCAAATCCTCACTACATAGACACTCAAGCGGAAGCAAAATAAAACACTACTATGGTCAGGGGCTCACAGTCCCCACCGTCTGAACTCCTAAGCTAGACTGTCATATCTCCAAACGGGCCGATCTCCGGTGCTGCTCCTCCATGTTGGGCTCCACGATCCCCTAAATGATGTGGTTCGAAAACCGTTAGTCTATAAGACTAAGTCTTATCATCCCCCACCCCTTCCCCCATGTCCCCTAGGCACCGAGCGGAGAGGAAGAAAGGGGAGGACTTGAAGGTGGAGAGTAATCAAGAAATAGATGGCTGCGGACCTATACTAGCAATTTTATAGTACATGTGGCAGTAGAGTAAAGTATGAAAAGTAACCTTAACTTATACAGAAACATATAAGCATGGGATCTTCTACAGGGCTCCCATCATATAAAAAGTCTCATACCAATTTATACGTTGGGGTGTCGGTTTTTAACAGCAATATATATATAAAGAATTTAACCTTAATTTATAAACTTGCCCATACAAGCTTATAGACCAAGGGGTCATTTTGCAGGTCCTATTGTATAAGCGTCCCATACCACTTATACAATAGGTGACACGGGTATTATGCTATGATTATGCTATGACATGCAAGTGGGTTATGATGCAATCATGCAAGTGCAACTCACCCACCCGACTTTGTGCACACAGACCTTTAGTTCCCCCTTTCTGGAGCCGAACCTCCAAGGATACCTCCGTAGTGGCAGACGGAAGAGGTGGGTTGGGCCTTGCCCACCTCTAAACCAGTAAAGCACTACCGGTCAAACCTATCGTATGCCTCAACGCTGGTTCATTAAGCGGACTCCTGCGTACTCTTGCCAGTTGGCGCACCGGACTTCTGTTGGCGAAGTGCTAGCCACACTTGCCGAGTCAACGTATTGGCGTCGGTGCATCGACACTCCAATACCGAAGACCCACCACCTTTACTTTATGCACAAGCAACCTTATGTGTCAGCACCGAGCCAAAGCTCGTCAGAATATCCCATCTATCATAAACATCAACCGAGCCAAAGCTCGCCGGGCCATACTGCCCCTTTTCCCAACCACCGAGCCTAACACCCGAACATCCTAGTCAAACCAACTTCCCGAGACACCGGGGTGTGTGAAAGTGAACCCCAAATTTTTCTAGTTGCTCTTTAAGATTTATCACTCCTACAGTTTATGTTAGCCCAGGACTGCCCAAGGTATACCCCGTAATGGGCTCTCGAAGGCACTAGGAGCCACGATGGGATTATGCCCAAAGCTCCCTTTCGTAAGACACGTATTATTATTGGTTGTTACCCGATTTCCCAACCCTTAATTAGTTTTACAGAATCTAGCCCTAGTGCATTAAATACTTCCTCCCTACAGGAAGGATGATCTTGCGCCGATCTCGAGCACCACCTAACACTAGTCAACCTCTCACTCTACTAATCCTGTATTTCAATGATGAACTCCTTTATTTACCCAAACCAGCAACCTACTGAGGATTCAACTCTTCAAAATCCATTACCCACTCTAGATCAGTTTCCGCAGTTACTATATGCAGATCACCCTATACTATATGCGATGTATAAAGGAGGTACTCCGGATTGTCTTCCAAATCTCCTATAAAATTTACCAGAGGTCTATCATAACAAATTTAGTCTAAAATCAGAGATTCATAATTTTGCTAATTAATTTGATATTTATTGAATTTTCCCAAATGTTTGGCCATGGGCAATTTTGAACATGAACTATATGATCTACTCATGTAATGACCACCCAAGCATTTTGATCACTAAATAACAGAGATATATTATTAGAGACTAATTTCCATAATTTTTCAGAAAATTTTGACCTCTAATTAATTTATCCAAAATAATTCCCTTAATCATATGTAAAGAAGGAAGTACTAAAATTACTCATCACAAAATTATATACAAATCACAGAATCTTAATATGGTACAGAAATGGTCATTGTGCAAAAATCATAATTTTACAGGATTGCTAAACACAAAAATAAATTTAATTAATTTTTCATGGGAAACCATACTTAATGAAGCAACCCTTAGAAATATTCTTCCAAAAATCCCATAAAAACTTACAGAGCTTTAAAACATAATAAAAGTTTCTCGCGCTAAATTTCATCAATTTCCAGCAAGTAGTTACTTCATAATAAATTTCTAAGTAAATAATACAAATTACTAAATTGTTAATGAAGTATCCAAAATAATAATCATAAATTTATAATAAAATCTCCAGAGCTTGTACTATCCTTAAAAAATTACTCAACCCAAATCTCGTCACTTTTCCATGAGTTTTAGTGACTTTTTCCTTCACTACAATGTTTGTTCCCTAAGCTAGGGTTAGGGTTTTGAGGGGGTTTAAGCCTTCAAAATTCCCTAAAATTTTAACCAGAGGACCATACTGACCCTATAGTCCTCTCTACAAATTTTCAAGTCATTTTAAGGTCATTTGACCCCATAACCTTCAAACACTAAAAATCCCCATTAAGGGACCTACCCTAGGGCTCTAGGGCTACCCTACTCTTAACCACCCCAAATTCCATTGGAGGGTGAGTCATACTATAGAGAGTCAGTGGCAAATATATCAGCCTCTGTTGAGGTGATTTGACCACTCAAAACCCAAAGGGCGTGCTTTACCTAGTTAACCTTAAAAGGGTCAACCTAGGGTTGGATCAATACCTAACCCAAACATCTTCAAATGAGATGAAAATTTTACCAGAGCCCTAACATGCCCTCTAAGACCACCCACCCAAATTTGGGGGAGTTTTGAGAAGTTTAGGACACCTAATTCGTTTATTCATGAATTATTAATTTTTTCTAAAAACTATAGAAAAATATTCTCCAAAAATTCCTATTTTTGCACAGGCCCTATGTATAGCTAGGGTAGACTCCCTTCCCAAATCTCAGATCATTTGGACACAGGATGAAGGGTGGGCATCCATTTTAATCTCAGGATAGCCCTAGGCATAGGTCCCACCAAAATGGGTGCTGTGGTCTAACCAAGACCCAAATTGTGTGAAATCAATTTTAAATTACACTAGACATCAAGCGCTACATTGTCTATGTTTACCATTTTTTCTGTTCTAGCATCTAAGTATTTTTAAAAATTAAAACCGTTAAATACCAAATCTGTGACAGAAATTTAATTAATCAGAAATGCATTTCCTATAGTTTAATATCATCCCTGGCACTAATCTTGGCACGCCCTGGACGGAATCCCTTCATCTTCAACCTTGAGCTGACGGCCAAGATTCAATTTTCCTGGGCCAACTTCAAGCGCCTGCCGTCGGCCATCCAGCCGTTGCCCCGGCCGGCCACCGCCACCCTCACCTCCGTTGAGGTGGTGGCTGTCGTCAGGCGGCGGCACAGCCGCCGGAGGGCCATTTTCTGGCGGTTCTACCAGGTTCAATTATCGGCCCGAAGCCATGGAAATACAAAATTGGTTCGGGCTCAATTGAGCCTGAACCTTGAACGTAGACGTTGCTACGATCTAACCATGAGATAAGGGGAGGAGGACCTTGCCGGCGGCCTGAAGTCGAGAAGATCGCCGAAAAACCATCTTTGAAGGCGGCGCCGCTTTGTTTCTGCAACTGCAATGTGGGGAGGCTCGGTTTCTTCAGGTAAGGATTGGGAAATCCTCCTCTCGGCCCACTGAAGGTGTTTAAACATCAGATGGGGAGAGGAGAGGATGGATCATCAATGGCCAATAATGGCCTTGAAAGCCACCTCTCGGCCTTGGTGGTTCAGTGCATCCAGCTAGTGGAAGAGCGTGAAAAGCCTCCTGATCTTCTCAGGGCTGTTAGGGGAGATGAACCAAGCAAAGAAGAATGGCCCTTGTCTTCCCCATGGCATGAATAGCCTTTACTCCATTTTCTCTCTCCTCCATTAAGGGGGAATTGGAGATTTCTCTCTCCTTCCCCTCATGGCCGAATTTGTTCAACACTCTTGCCTATTTGCAGCCCACTCATTCATCATTTCCATGATATCAAGGCTAGCCCAAATTGGGGGAAATGGGCTTAATCTTAGGTTAGCCTATTTGGGCTATTTTGACTTAACCTTAGGGTAGAGTTGACCTTGGTCAACATGACCATTTGGGTTGACCCAAATGGTTCCTTGGTAACTCATTGGACTCCCCTAAGGTCTATGTAGTGTTGGGTAGGGTTGACTGGGCACCTTGGAGGTCAGTTGACCCTTGGTAAGGGCACTTTGACCAGATTAGGGGCTTGAGTTGACTTGGTCAACATGGTCTTTAGGACTACACCCAATGTGTCCTTAGTGACCCATTGACCTCAATTTAGGTCTAGGAAGACCTGGGCAAGGTTGGTTGGGCACATTAGAGGCCAACTCCCCTTTGTTAGGGCACCTTGCCCAATTTAGGCCTATGGTGGTCCTAGGTCAAATTGGCCACTTTGGGTTGACTCCAATGCACCCTTAAGGCTCTAGTGGACCCTCTAATGGGTTAGTGATGTTGTGGTGGGGTCATTGTTGGGTACATTGGTTTAAATGTATCTGATTTGAAGAAGCCTCACCCAACTCAATGATATACATCAAAATGTATTTGATGTGTTTTTGAGTTACTTGTGCAGGTTAAGTATTTGCAGGACTGAAGCAAACATTTCTAAGTCCATGTGTCGACACCCAGAGGGAAAGTGTCGACACTTAAGAAAGCTTGTGTCGACACCCAGACAAGCAGTGTCGACACTTGGAGTCATTGTGTCGACACCTGGGATGCAGAGTCGACACCAGACACAAAGTGTCGACACAAGGAGCTGTGTCGACACTCAATGAAGAAAGTACAGTAAAGCAGTGTCGACACTTAACAGCAGTGTCGACACCCAGTGAAGCTGTGTCTACACCAGAAAGTGTCGACATTTGGAGCTGTGTCGACACTCAACAAAAGTCAGCAGAGACTAAGTATAAGTGTCGACACTCAGAACAATGTGTCGACACTCAACAGAAGAGTCAGCACTTGAAGTAAGTGTCGACACCCAGAACAATGTGTCGACACTCAGCTGAAGACTATACACTTGAAGAAAGTGTCGACACATGGAGCTGTGTCGACACTTAGCAAAGAACAGAAAGATCAACAAAATATTCTAAGTACAAGTGTCGACACTAAGACTATGTGTCGACACTCAGCTGAAGTCTCAACAGAAGAACAAGTGTCGACACAAGGAGCTGTGTCGACACTCAGCAAGTATCAACATTGAAGACTATGTGTCGACACCAAGAAGTAGTGTCGACACTTAACAGATTCAACACAAGAATTTGTGTCGACACAAAGGAGATGTGTCGACACTTAGAAGAATTCAGCAAAAGATAGAAGATCAAGTACTTGTGTCGACACTCAATTTTGGTGTCGACACATGCAGAAGAAACTATGTCGAGACATAGAATCTACAACACAAGGAGTTGTGTCGACACCTTGTAGACTTGTGTCGACACTTATACAACTTGTGTCGACACTTGGTCTATAAGTGTCGACACTTTAAGTCAGAAAGTCTCGACACTTTCAGATATTTAGAGAACTTTCAAGAACTGACTGGATGACTTGACAGCTGCCGTTCCAGCTGGTCTACAGCACCTGTCAGAGATGTCAGAATTCAGTTATGGATCGGACCAGCCGGTTACCATGAAGAAGGCCTATAAATAGGCTCATACAGTCTACAGTTGTAGTTGTTGAAGAAGTTGCTGAAGCAATTCAAAAAGTGGTTCACAGAGTTGTTTGATCAAGCATCAAATCAAGAAGATCTAGCTGTCCAAGTGCAGATCTAAGAAGTTGGAGAGAGAGGGCTCCATCCAAGAAATCAAACGTTGGAACTAGGCTGAGAAGAAGGATTCAGATTCATTTCTGAGTCTTAAGAAGCAGAGGTCAAGGATCAACTGCAGAAGGAGTCAATCTAATTGAGTTCTACTTTCAAGAAGCTTTGAAGAAAGCTAAGTCAGATTGAATCCAGCTGAGTTCTTCCAAGAACTCATCAAGAAACTTACAACCACCCTCTCTTGTCTTTGGGTTGTTGAGTTAACAATTGTTAATTCATTTTTATCTTGTAGGATCCTTTGGATCTGAGTGATTGTAAGCCTGTATTTATAAAGGCTGAGGGTAGGGCTTGAGAGCCTGAGTGTAGGAGATTGAAATCTCTGAGTGTAGGCCTTGGTGTCTAAGTGTAGGCCTTGTTGGCTGAGTGTAGGCCTTTGTGGCTGAGTGTAGGCTTTGTGGAAAAGCTGAGTTGTAGGGCCTTGGGCCTGAGGTGTAGGAACCAGTTTGGGTTCTGAGACAGTGGTGAAGTTTGGCCGAATCTAGTACACTGCTAGATAGGCGAAGTTGGAAAGTGGATGTACCCAAAGCTTGGGGAACCACTATAAAACTCTGTGTCTGCTGTGCTGTGCTTTGCTGTGTATGTTGTGTGATTGCAAAAGTAGAGTAGATTCTGTGTTATAACTGATTGCTGCCATTAAAGTTTAAAAAAGAATTAGGTCACCTATTCACCCCCCCCCCCCTCCCTCTAGGTGTTTAGGTACTATATCTTTCAAGTGGTATCAGAGGGAGGTTCCTTAAAAAGGACTAACAGTCTAAGGAGATCCTGATTGGCAGATTCAGTCTAAGACAAATTACAGATTCAAGAAAATCAAGAACCATGGGTTCCTCTGAGAATCACAAGGAATTGGGTTCCATGAAATTACCTATATGCAAAAAGGAAATCTTTGGGATTTGGAAGGAAAGGGTAAGGCTATTTATGGAGGCCTCAGACCCTAGAATCTACATCACAGTAAAGGAAGGGCCTTATGTGCCCATGAATATATCAGTTCTAGATGCAAATCAGAGAACCCCAAAGGATTTCTCTGAAATGACTAAGGATGAGATTGTCCTAGCCACCATGGACAAAAGGGCACAAAACATTATAGTGAGTGTCATAGATGATGCAACTTTTCAGAATCTAATATACTGTAAGACAGCCAAAGAGATGTGGGACACTCTTATTGTGTATATGGAAGGTTCTAAAGAAGTTAGACAAGATAGAAAATCCTTGCTAAATCAAGAGTATGAGAGTTTTAGACAAGGAAAGGGTGATAGCATAACTAAGTGCTATAAGAAGTTCTACAGAATAGTGAATGAACTCATGTCTTATGGAAGAGAGTTCAGCAATTATGAACTAAATGATAAGTTCCTAAGGTCCCTAACTAAAGATTGGGACACAAAGATTTGTGCCATTAGAGAAATGGCTAAGTTGGGAGAAATTCCACCACCTACACTGTTTGGCAAGTTATTGTCTTATGAAATGCAGTTGACAGTGAGAAGAGAGGAGGAGAAATCAACAAGAACTGAACACAAGGAAAGAACAGTAGTTTTCAAGACAGAAGCCTCCAGAAAGTGCAGGAATAAGTCATCAACTCCACCTCCAAAGGTGGTTGAATCAGAGTCAGATGAGTCAGTCAGCACAAAATCTGAAAGCAGTGAAAGTGATGAAGACTTTGCTGCCTTCACTAGACATTTTCAAAAATTCTTGAAGAAGAAACAGTGGAGGTCAAGGCCTTCTACTTCAAAAGGGAAAGAAGATTTTTATCAGGATAAAAAGGCCTCAAAGAAGGACAGGAAGAGGACTAAATCTAGCAAGACAACTGTTTCTAAAATAGTGTGCTATTGCTGCAATAGACAAGGCCATGTTGTTGCAGATTGTCCTGAAAAGAGAAAGGAGTCTATTGACAAGAAGAAGACTCATTTCAAAGGCAAGAAAGAGAAGTCTTTTGTTGCCAAGAAAGAGAAGACTCTATCAGATATCTCTTCTTCAGAAACTGAGTCTGATGTTGAGGCATACATAGGGCTGTTTGCTGAAGAAGAAGAAGAAGAATTCATGCAGATAATGAAGTCTATTTATGAACAAGAAGACAGTCAATGCCAGGGGCTAATGGCTTTGACAGAGCATGTCAAAATCCTGGAGCAGCCAGGACCTAGTAAGGTACAAAGTTCAACTTTAAGTTCAGTTTCTTGTTCTAGTACAGAATCAGATTCATCATCATCTAGTGATGAGAGTGTATCTGAGTCTGAGGAAGATATTCATCAGCTTATATATGAATATAAAGTACTGTTGCAAGCTTACAAGAAAAGCAAGTCCCTAGCCAAAAGTCAAGCAAAGGAAATTGCTGATCTTAAAGCTGCTGCAACAGATTCTGAGAAGCTATTTGATCAAAAGCTTAATGAGATAGTCAGGCTGAAACACATAACAGTGATTCAGATGGGGACTATCACCTATAAGAATGATCAAATCAAGAGTCTGGAGATAAATCTTCAGAAGGAGAGAGAGCTTGTTGCTAGGTTTTCTAAACCTAAGTCAGTGTTACCCATAATTGATGAATTTGTTCATCATAAGAGTAAGGCTGGACTGGGTTTTATTAAACCTGCAAGGACTGAGCAGTCCAAGTCCAAGTCCAAGGGCAAAGCCCCAACAATCAACAAGTCTGCTGTAGATAAGACAGCAAAGACAGTATCTAAGCAAAGGTACAATAAGTTTGAATGTTGGTGTTGTGGCAAAGTTGGCCATTTTGCAATGGACTGTTGGCACAATATTAGTGCCAAAGTGAGTTGCAAATTACCTGTTGGAAAGCCAGTAGGTAGTTTTGTCAAGTTGCAAACTAACAAGTACCTAGGACCCAAGAATTCTTTGGGTTCTAAGGTTCATTAATCTGTTTTGCAGGTGAGTCCAAGTGGCCATACCCCAACATGGTACTTGGATAGTGGATGTTCCAGACATATGACTGGAACTAGGGGACTACTAAAGGACTACATTCCAATCAAAGATGGTCCAAAAGTAACCTTTGGTGGTTCTGAAAAAGTAATCATCAAAGGATTTGGTAACATTTCTAGCAACTTGGTTACCATTACTCAAGTGGCTTATGTTAAAGGGTTGAAACACAACCTAATAAGTATAAGTCAATTAAGTGATGTAGGGTATGACATCTCATTTGTTAAAAATGGTTGTCATATCAAGAGGTCAAGTGATCAAGAGATCATTTTGACTGGTTATAGGAAAAAGAATGTCTATTGCTTAGACATTATGGTTGAGAACAGTGGTTCTCCAGTGTGTCTTGTAGCTGATGAGACAGTCTCTCATTGTGTCAAATGGTACAAGAGGCTTGCCCATCTTAACTACAAGACTATTAGCAAACTCTTTAGCAAAGAGTTAGTGAGGAATGGTCCTCAAGTTAAGTGTGTTAAAGATGGTATTTACTCAGCTTGTCAAAAGGGCAAGCAGACTAAATCCACCTTTAGAAGCATAGAAAACAAAGATGTTATGAGGTGTTTATACCTCTTGCATATGGATCTCTTTGGTCCAATGCCAGTTCACAGCTTAGGTAGGAAGGTCTATACCTTTGTAGTTGTAGATGACTACTCAAGATTTTCCTGGGTGTTCTTCTTAAGACAGAAATCTGAAACACCTAGTGTCTTCTATAGCTTTATCAAGCAAATTCAGAATGAACTAAACAGTACAGTGGTCAAGATTAGAAGTGACCATGCTACTGAATTTCAGTCTGATAGCATGACAAAACTATGTGAAGACTTTGGGATATTTCAAGAGTTTTCTTCACCTATAACACCTCAGCAAAATGGCATTGCTGAGAGGAAGAATAGGACCTTGATAGAGGCTGGTAGGACCCTATTAAGTGATACATCACTGCCAGAATATTTCTGGGCTGAAGCAGTTAACACTGCATGCCATGTTATAAATAGGGCTACCATCACTAAAGGGCTCAACAAGACCCCCTATGAAGTTGTGAAAGGCAGGAAACCAAACCTATCCTATTTCAGGATCTTTGGTTGCAAATGCTTCATACTTAACAATGGGAAGTCTTACTTGACTAAGTTTGCTGCCAAGTCCCAAGAGGGAATTTTTATTGGGTACAACAATAACAGTAAGGCTTATAGAGTCTACAACTTGACTACACAAGTTGTAGAAGAATCTGTGCATGCAGTTTTTGATGAGACTTAACTTATTAACAATGAGTTATCTAGTACTGTATGCAGCCCCACAGGTTTAACAAAGAAAATGGACAAGCTTAATATAGAAGAAGTACCTGCTGCAAGACATCAAGTAGAGGACAGTAGCTGTTGTCCAGGGGGAGAACTACATGTGCCAATTGCAGAAGAAGTACAAGGAGTACAGCATGATGGAGATGCTGAAGAGGTTCAACCAGAAGTTAGGATGCCTCCAGCCAACAGGCATCTTAGAGATCATCCAGTTGAGCAGATTATTGGAGATCCAAGACAAGGAGTACAAACCAGGAGCAGATACATGAATGCAGCAATCTACTCCAGTTTTCTATCTCAAGTTGAACCTAAGAAGTTTGAAGAAGCCATACCAGATCCACAATGGACTGAAGCAATGCAAGAAGAGCTTAATTAGTTTAAGAGGTGCAAGGTCTTGGAACTTGTTCCTAAACCTAAAGACCACAATATAATAGGAACCAAGTGGATCTACAGGAATAAGATGGATGAACAAGGGGTCATCATTAAGAATAAAGCTAGATTGGTTGCTAAAGGATATAGGCAAGAAGAAGGTATTGACTTTGATCAAACCTTTGCTCTAGTTGCCAGACTGGAAGCCATAAGGATGTTCTTGGCCTATGCAACCTATCAAGGATTCAAGGTTTACCAAATGGATGTCAAGTCAGCATTCTTGAATGGTAATCTTAAAGAGGAAGTCTATGTGGAACAGCCTTCAGGTTTTGTTGATCCAACTTTACCCCATCATGTCTATAGACTTAGGAAAGCTTTATATGGGTTAAAGCAAGCCCCTAGGGCTTGGTATGAAACCCTATCTAGTTTCCTCATTGAGAACAAGTTCTCAAGGGGGAAAATAGATAAGACTCTATTCCTTAGGGAATCTAGAGGCAAAGTTATACTAGTCCAAATATATGTAGATGACATTATATTTGGGTCTACTGAAAACAGCCTTTGCAAAAAGTTTGCAAAACTGATGCAAGGTCAATTTGAGATGAGTAGTATGGGAGAGCTGAAGTTTTTCCTGGGTCTCCAGGTTAAACAGACTGAAAGTTGTTTATCCATATGTCAGTCCAAGTTCACCCTAGAACTCATAAGGAAGTATGGTATGGATTCATCCAGTACCATGAAGACTCCAATGGGGTCAAGTATGTCTCTTAGCAAGGATGATGCAGGGAAACCTGTAGATGAAACCTTGTATAGAGGGATAGTTGGCTCCCTATTATACTTGACTGCTAGTAGACCAGATATCATGTATGCTACATGTGTCTGTGCAAGGTATCAAGCCTGCCCTAAAGAGTCTCATTTGACAGTAGTCAAAAGAATATTGAGATATCTAAAGGCACTCCCTATCTAGGCCTCTGGTACCCTAGGAATGGAGATTTTGAACTAACAGGTTATTCAGATGCAGACTTTGCAGGATGCAAAGAAGATAGAAAAAGCACTACTGGAACCTGTCAATTCCTAGGTGGGAGACTAATTTCATGGAGTAGCAAAAAGCAAACCAGTGTGGCTATCTCCACTGCAGAGTCAGAGTATGTGGCTGCAGGAAGTTGCTGTGCTCAACTTCTGTGGATACAACATCAGCTAGAGGACTATGGATTTCAGGTAAGTAGAACTCCACTCTTCTGTGATTCTACAAGTGCTATTTCAATAGCTAATAATCCTGTATCCCATAGTAGAACAAAACATATTGAAATTAAATATCATTTTCTTAGGGAGCATGTAGAAAGAGAAGATATTTTATTAGAATATGTTAAAACTGATAATCAAGTAACTGATATGTATACTAAGCCCCTAGAAGAAGTTAAGTTCAATAGATTTAAAATTGAACTAGGAATGATAAACTTAGAGTAAGTTTACAGAATTGAAATTGGCTAAGTAAAAAGGTGTCGACACATAGACAAGTCTATGTCGACACAGAATAGTGGTGTCGACACTTTAGGAAATCAGTGTCTACACATCTAGGAAGTTGGTGTCGAAACTTCAGAATATTAATGTCGACACATGCCAAGTAGGTGTCGACACATCCAAAGTGGTGTCGACACTTAGTTTTTACTCAGAATTTTCTAAGTAAAGTCTCGACAATGTGTCGAGTTATGTTATGTCGACACATAACCAAGTGTCGACACATAAAATCTGTTGACTAAACTTGTGTCGACACATATGTTTCGAGACATTATAAGTCAGTGTCGACACTTATTGCCAGTGTCGACACATTTTAAGTTAGCTGTCCTGCCTGTTCATCTTCAAAATCAGAAAGGTATAAATAGGGTTTTGTCTTTGTTTGTCGACACGCTTTCAAAGTTTCGAGACCAAACTTCTGTGTCGACACCTCTCTTCTCTCAAGACAAATTCTACAAACCCTAATGGCACCTAAGCTAGAGGAGAATGTCAACGAGGGATATGAGCTGGTGCGCGGCGCCTTTGAGGATGCTGATCAAGAAATCCAGGCGGTCGTAACCCTAGTTGCCGATTCTGGGTTAGAATATCTAGTTTCTGAACCTACTAAGATATGGAAGAAAGAGGTACTTGAATTCCTCAATGGAGCCAAAGTGGATGAATCTGGATACAAGATCAAATCCAGAGTTCATGGAACAAAGGTTAAGATTTCACCAAAGAGCTTGAGGAAGGTGCTTCAATTGCCAAGAATTCAAGAGGAAGATGAGATTACTGCTCCAAAGACCAGGGAAGCTCTAACCTGGTGTGGACTGGATCCTAAGATGAAGCTTGGATCAGTATTTCTTAGAAAAGGCATGAACAGCCAAGGCAAATTCATGTCTGAGATTGTTGGAAAAGTACTACTCAGTAAGCCAGGAGGGCATGACAGAGTGTCTGCCTCTATGTTCAATATAATGACCAGGATTATCTTCACTTTAAAAACTGATTGGTCAGTTATAGTGTTTGAGAAGATTAAGGAGAGTCTGAAGAAGCCCAACCTGGGCAGGATTTTAAGTCTCTACCTAGCTGGTACCATACCAGAGGTAATGAGTACTGCTGCTGGAAGCAAAATAAATCACATGAGGAAAATGGACATGAGGTTATTTTCTAGATGGGATAGGGTGTTGACTAAAGAGATGCCAACCCCTGAGAAGCTAGTTGTTGAGAAAGACATTCCTCCCAAGAAGAAAAGGAAGACTGCTCCAGTGGCACAAGAGTCCACTAGCAGCTCTGATAGTGAAGAACAGGTTGTCTTCACTCCAGATGAGCATGAGGAAGAGCCTGCAGTGAAGTCTCCTACTCCTCAGGATGATGCTGAGATCCAGGGGGAGCTACCTCAAGCTAGCCCCATCCACAAGGATCACAGCCAGGAGGAGCTTCCAGTTGTAGATGAACCCTCTACACTGGAAAGTGAGCAAGCTACCACCATTATACTAGAGGTAATCACTGAACTAAACACTTTAGATTTTTCTATGGAAGATACTGATTTGTCTGATGATCATCGGCAAACTCAGCTGAATAGTCAAGTTCCAGATGCTGTTATAGAAGACACATCTGCTGTTGTTCAAGTGGTTCCTGATCCAGTGGTTGAAGAACCTAGAATTATTCCAGCTTCTTCACCACAAGAATTCACCATGGAAGATTTATTTTTAAATCTGGATCAAGCAGATTTTGACATGGACAAGGCTGCTGGTGAAAGAGATAATGCTGCTTTTGAGGGGGAGCAAGTGCAAGTTCATGAAGAGCCTGTGAGGCAAGAAACTGAGAAGGCACCTGATGTGCAGCCTGAGAGGCCTCCAAGCCCTAAGGAGAGGGTGGAAATAGCCAGCTCCTCAGAATCTGAAGATGAGGGGGCTACAAGGGCTAAGCAAAAGAAACTTTATGTATTCAAGAGAAGAAGCCAAAGTTATAAGAAGGCTCTATAATCTATTGCACCAAAGCCTATAGTTCAGCAATCTCCATCAATAGATTATAGTGCTTTAATGGTGGCAATGCAGATTAAACTGGATGAATATAGAAAAGCAATTGAAAAGTATGTGGATGAAGGGCAGAAAACATTGCAATTTGATCTGGCCCAAGATATCAAGTCTATAAGGTTTGAAATGAACCTTAACAAGAAAGAGATGACAGACTGTTTTCATAAGGGTGGAAATGCAGCGGTGTACTTGGCAACACACCAAGAGAAGATAAAAGCACAAGTGGATGACATAGCATTAAAGCAAGGGTATGTTCTTGAAAATCAGCTAAGGATGAATGACAATCTTACTGCTTCCCATAATGCTATTATCACAGAATTAAAGAACCAGGCTGCTGGACCTTCTACCTCTACTGCTACTATTAAAGCTGAATTTGACAAGGTATTTCAAGAAGAAATCAATGTTGTTAAGACTGCCATTGAAGACTCCCAGAAGGCCATATCTGAACAACATAAAAAGCTCAAACCTTTCTTTAAAGATGGAGTCAGATACTTGGATAATCAAATCAGATTTCAGAAGGATGATGTCAGAGATCACATGACTAGAGAAGTCATAAAGGGGGAGAGAGTGTTAGTCAAGGCAAGCTCTGACCATGCTAAGTGGATATCAAATTCTATCAGAGCTACACTTGGATATCCTCCTCTGTGTGATGACAATGATGTTGCTGAATCTAGAATTAACCCTGCCTATCTTGGAGGTGAGCAACCAGAAGTAGCTCAAGTCATATATCCTCCTCCAGATTTTGAAATGATGCATGCTGATGTACAGACCATGTACAACCCACCTGGGGGCAAGGACAATGTAATTATTTAAAAGGTTGTTCAGCCTATATCTGAAGCCATGCAAGAGGCATTGCAGAAAGAAGAAGAGACAAGACTGTCAAAGAAGAGGTTTAGGGAACAAGCTGAACAGAGACCAGATTTTGAGCAATGGAGCCCTACCTCTAGAAACATTATTTTAACTGCCTGGAAAGCTACCAAGGATAACATTCATGACAGGAACAAATGGTTCTCTGAAGCTGAATGGAGAAAACATAAATCTAGACAGGAAGCAATTGTTCAATACAGAAGGAAGGCAAAGATGGGAAAGCTACCTCCTACTGCCCAGGAGCCTAGCAAGTACTTTCCTAAGCCATACCATTATTTTGAAAGACAGAAGATCAAAGCTGAAGAGCTTAAGAAGAAAGATCTGAAAGGCAAGAAGTCTGCTGATGCTGAAACTGCTGATGCTCCTGTCCAAGCTAAAGTTCAAGCTGGCAATGGGATAGTTATTAAAGAGCCTGAACAAAAATAGATTTAGAATTTTCTTGAAGTTTATTTTGTAATCTTTTGGATATAAAATATTTTGTGAACTTCTGAAAATGTATAAGACAGATATTAGAACAATATGTTATATGATTAATCTATTTCATGTTTGTTCTGTGATAATGACTATGTCTATTTCTTATTTGTTGTTGAAGTTGGTGACCGGGCGGTCTGGCGGTTTGTCTTGGCGGGTTGAAGACCGCGCGGTCTGGCGGTTTGTCTCAGCCGGCTTGGAGACCGGGCGGTCTGGCGGTCTACCCTGGCAGTCTCTCTTCGTCTCTGGTGTTAGCCGTGCAGTTAGCCCTGCTGTCTAACCGCGCGGCTTGTGCGGTTTGTTTTGTATAGTCCGCTTAGTCCTGTAAATTATAGTCCCACATCTCTTATTTGTATTCTCTCATCTCTCCTCCATTCTATATAAAGGAGGGCATACCTTTGTAATAGATATCTTTTTTGGATAATAAAATTTCAATTATTCAAAAGTCTATCCGTTTGTTCTTTTATATTCGCTACTTTTAACATGGTATCAGAGGACACGGTCATTTCCTCCTGATTCTGTGCGCTCTCTGCTTCTAGCGGCTTCTTTTCCGCTATCTGCGACCTCTCTCGCGGCTTGCCTTCTCTTCTGTCCGCCACCCTGTTCGAGCGGCTTGTTTCTGTCCGCTGCCCTGTTCGCGCGGCTTGCTTCTTGGTTATCTTCTCCTACTGTTATTCGTCGCAGCGACCTGTTTCCTTATCGCCGTGCTCCTTGCTCTTTCTTGCATGTCCGACTTCCTTGTCTTTGCGGCTTGTGTCTACCCGCTGCGGACTTCTTCTCCATGTCCGCTTCTGCTTTCCCCATATCTGCTTGTCCCTATACTCGCGGTTTGCTGCTGTGATCTGCCTGACCGTGCGGGTTGTTCCTTTCTCACCCGCATCTTGGTCGCGGTCACCTGCTCTTCTCCTCCCTTCTGTTCGCTCGGCCTTTTCAGTCCGCGCGACGTCTTCCCCGCTGTGCCTTTGACCTCTTGCTAGCCGCTATTGTTCGCGCTCTACTTGTTGTTGCCTTCTACCCGCTCCTGCTTGCTAGTCGCGCCGGCCTCATCTTTTGCCATGCGACCTATTCTCCTCTGTTCGACCGACTTTTTCAAGCCGTGCGACTTCTTTCCCTCTGCTTTGCTCTGCTTCTTGGTAGCGGCCTTCCTAGCCGCCCGACCTATTTTCTGTTCGCCCGGCTTGGTGCTCTTTTCTCTCTTGCTTCCATGGCTTTCCCCTCCTCCAACCTGTCCGCCTCCGTGGTCACCTCTTCTGGTAGTGCTCATGTTGTTACACGCGGAAGATGGCTCATCGACTCTGGTGCAACCAATCATATGACAGGAAATCCTCAATGTTTCTCTCTTCTTGACACACATGCTCAGTTGCTCCCGGTCATTGTTGCTGATGGATCTCCCTCCCCGGTCCATGGGACGGGCATGGTTCAAGTCACTCCATCTCTCTGCCTGGCTGATACCCTCTATGTGCCCAAGTTTCCGTGCAATTTATTATTGGTTACTTCTTTATGCAAGCAACTACGGTGTTCTGTCATATTCACCCCTAGCTCTTGTGTTTTTCAGGATCCGGACTCCCAACGGACGATTGCTACCGGGACTGAGAGTAGTGGCCTCTACTTCCTCGACAACATTTCTGCTCTATCCGCCTTCTCCTCCTCCTCTACAGATCTTCTCCAATGGCATCTTCGCCTTGGACATGCTCCTCCCCGAATTCTCCGCCAGCTCCTGCCGCACCTCCCTCCTCATCATCCTCCTCTAAACTGTGATGCATGTCAACTTGGCAAACATCACCGCTCATCCTTCCCACCAACGCAAAGTCGGGGCTCTTCCCGACCGTTCGACCTCGTTCACTCTGACATATGGGGTCCCGCTCCTAACCTCACCATCGGTCGGGGTAGTTCCTATTTTGTCACCTTCATTGATGATTTCTCTCGATGTACGTGGGTGTATCTTCTCAAAGATCGCTCCGAGCTGTTCTCTGTTTGGACCTCCTTTTATTCTATGGTTAAGACTCAGTTTGATACATCTATTAAACTCCTTTGTTCTGACAATGCTAAGGAGTATCTTAGCCATGACTTCTCCTCCTTTTGTATTCACCATGGTGTTATTCGTCAAACAAGTTGTGTCTACACCTCCCAACAAAATGGGGTGGCGGAACGCAAAAACCGTCACCTCCTTGATGTCGCTCGCACTATGATGACTCAAATGCATGTTCCTCGCTCCTATTGGGGATATGTTGTCCTCCTCTCCTGCTATCTCATCAATCACCTTCCCTCCACCGTTCTCCACGGTGCTACCCCCTTCTCCATTCTTTATCCAGACAAGGATCCCTTTCCTCTTCCTCTACACATCTTTGGGTGCACCGCTTTTGTGCACTCTCCCGCTGCCACCCGTGATAAACTCTCACCACGTGCCACCAAATGTGCCTTTCTGGGCTACTCTCCCACTCAGAAAGGATATTGCTGCTTTGACCCTGTTACCCGCAAGCAACTTGTCTTTGCGGATGTCACCTTCTTTGCCAATGCCTCTTACTTCTCTCCCCCTTCCTCTTCTACTCCTCTTGATCCTACTTCTCATACCAACCCATCCATTCCCTCTGCTCCCACTGATGTTCCGCCCTCTCCACCCACTCCACTGTCTTCCCCATCCTCATCATCTCCACCCTCTACTCCGCTTTCTCCCTCCACTCCACTGCCATCTCTCTCTACTCCCGGGCCAGCTCTCTCCACCACGGATATTCCGGATACTGAGGCACCTGCTGACCTGGATCTCCCGATTGCTCTTCACAAAGGGGTTCGGGCCTGTACCTAACACCCGCTTGCTGCAGTTGTTTCCTATGATCGTCTTACCCCTGCTCGCAGAGCTTTTGCACTGGCTATCTCGGCCACTGGCACCCCCCGTTCCTACCAGGAGGCCCTTACTATTCCTCATTGGAAAGTTGCCATGGATGAGGAGATTGCTACTCTCACTGAATGGGGTACTTGGACCCTTGTTCCTCCTCCTTTCGGCACAGATGTTGTTGGCTGTCGCTGGGTCTTCGTGGTGAAGTTTCTCCCGGATGGCAGTGTGGATCATTATAAGGCTCTCATGGTTGCCAAGGGTTTTACCCAAACTTATGGGATTGATTACTTTGACACTTTCTCTCCCGTGGCTCGTCTCAGCACTATTCAGGTTCTTCTCTCTGTGGCTGTCAACAGGGATTGGACCATCTCGCAGCTAGATGTTAAGAATGCCTTCCTCTATGGTGATCTGCAGGAGGATGTTTACATGGAGCAACCTCCTGGGTATGTTGCTCAGGGGGAGACACGGGTATGCCGGCTAAAGAAGGCTATCTATGGCCTCAAGAAGAGTCCTCGTGCCTGGTTTGACAAGTTCAGTGGCATTGTTGCGGCCATTGGTTTTACAAGAAGCTCAGCAGATCACTCCTTGTTTGTTCGGAAAACCGCCTCTGGTCTTGTTGTTCTTGCGGTTTATGTTGATGACATTCTTCTTACTGGCGATGACCAGGATGGGGTATTGATGACCAAGAAACACCTTCGTCAACATCTGGTCACAAAGGATATGGGCTCCCCGAAATACTTTCTGGGGATTGAAATCTCTAGAAAGCCCAACTCCATGGTCCTTTCACAACGGAAGTATGCTCTTGATCTTTTAAAGGAGGCAGGACTGACTGGTGCTAAACCTGCACGTTGTCCTATGGCTGTTGGAGAAGACAAAACTTGGACAGATGACTCACCTCTTCTCTCCGATCTTACGAGATACCGGCATCTGGTGGGCAAGCTCATATATCTCACGGTAACCAGACCCGACATCTCTTACGCTGTTGGCAAGGTGAGCCAGTTCATGCAAGCTCCGAGGGAGTGTCATCTACAATCTGCTCTGAGGATATTAGAGTATATTAAAGCTGCTCCAGGGAAAGGACTCCTATTTCAGAAAAATGGTCACCTTAGGGTTGAAGCGTACTCTGATTCAAGCTATGCGGATGACAAAGGGGACCGCAAATCGACTTCAGGTTTCTGCACATTTGTTGGAGGCAATCTTGTGAGTTGGAAGAGCAAGAAACAGTCTATCGTTTCCAGGTCTAGTGCAGAGGCGGAATATCGCAGCATGGAATCGACTACATGTGAGTTGAAGTGGTTGCGGGCTCTCATGCTTGACTTAGGAGAGGTTTACAACTATCCTCTTCCTATGTTCTATGACAATAAGGCCGCGATACACATTTCCAAAAATCTGGTCTTTCATGAGAGAACAAAACACATAGAAGTCGACTGTCATTTTATTCGATAAGAAATATTGAAGAAACAGATTTGCACTCCATTTGTCACTTCCGACAACGAGTTGGCAGATGTCTTCACCAAGCCGGTGTCCGCTTCCTTTTTCCACATCTGCGACAAGCTGGGCATGATCGATATATATGCTCCAGCTTGAGGGGGAGTGTTGAAGTTGGTGACCGGGCGGTCTGGCGGTTTGTCTTGGCGGGTTGAAGACCGCGCGGTCTGGCGGTTTGTCTCAGCCGGCTTGGAGACCAGGCGGTCTGGCGGTCTACCCTGGCAGTCTCTCTTCCTCTCTAGTGTTAGCCGTGCGGTTAGCACTGCTGTCTAACCGCGCGGCTTGTGCGGTTTGTTTTGTATAGTCCGCTTAGTCCTGTAAATTATAGTCCCACATCTCTTATTTGTATTCTCTCATCTCTCCTCCATTCTATATAAAGGAGGGCATACCTTTGTAATAGATACCTTTTTTGGATAATAAAATTTCAATTATTCAAAAGTCTATCTGTTTGTTCTTTTATATTCGCTACTTTTAACATTTGTTCTGAGAAGATGAATTTGTATACATGTGAAATTAATACATGTTTATGTTTACCCTGCTGTACATTATCCTGCTTTACATCATTTTGTAATCTTAATTATGAATGGTGCATATCATTGACTTAGGGTTATAACTTCTCCAAATAGGGGGAGATTGTTGGGTACATTGGTTTAAATGTACCTGATTTGAAGAAGCCTCACCCAACTCAATGATATACATCAAAATTTATTTGATGTGTTTTTGAGTTACTTGTGAAGGTTAAGTATTTGCAGGACTGAAGCAAAAATTTCTAAGTCCATGTGTCGACACCCAGAGGGAAAGTGTCGACACTTAAGAAAGCTTGTGTCGACACCCAGACAAGCAGTGTCGACACTTGGAGTCATTGTGTCGACACCTGCGATGCAGAGTCAACACCAGACACAAAGTGTCGACACAAGGAGCTGTGTCGACACTCAATGAAGAAAGTACAGTAAAGCAGTGTCGACACTTAACAGCAGTGTTGACACCCAGTGAAGCTGTGTCGACACCAGAAAGTGTCGACACTTGGAGCTGTGTCGACACTCAGCAAAAGTCAGCAGAGACTAAGTATAAGTGTCGACACTCAGAACAATGTGTCGACACTCAACAGAAGAGTCAGCACTTGAAGTAAGTGTCGACACACAGAACAATGTGTCGACACTCAGCAGAAGACTCTACACTTGAAGAAAGTGTCGACACATGGAGCTGTGTCGACACTTAGCAAAGAACAGAAAGATCAACAAAATATTCTAAGTATAAGTGTCGACACTAAGACTATGTGTCGACACTCAGCTGAAGTCTCAACAGAAGAACAAGTGTCGACACAAGGAGCTGTGTCGACACTCAGCAAGTATCAACATTGAAGACTATGTGTCAACACCAAGAAGTAGTGTCGACACTTAACAGATTCAACACAAGAAGTTGTGTGGACACAAAGGAGATGTGTCGACACTTAGAAGAATTCAGCAAAAGATAGAAGATCAAGTACTTGTGTCGACACTCAATTTCAGTGTCGACACATGCAGAAGAAACTGTGTCGAGACATAGAATCTACAACACAAGGAGTTGTGTCGACACCTTGTAGACTTGTGTCGACACTTATACAACTTGTGTCGACACTTGGTCTATAAGTGTCGACACTTTAAGTCAGAAAGTCTCGACACTTTCAGATAGTT
Organism: Platanthera guangdongensis; assembly: GCA_039583875.1. Lineage (NCBI taxonomy): Eukaryota > Viridiplantae > Streptophyta > Magnoliopsida > Asparagales > Orchidaceae > Platanthera > Platanthera guangdongensis. The sequence goes on from CM077157.1 coordinate 75,322,692, forward strand.
AGAGAACTTTCAAGAACTGACTGGATGACTTGACAGCTGTCGTTCCAACCGGTCTACAGCACCTGTCAGAGATGTCAGAATTCAGTTATGGACCGGACCAGCCGGTTACCATGAAGAAGGGATATAAATAGGCTCATACAGTCTACAGTTGTAGTTGTTGAAGAAGTTGCTGAAGCAATTCAAAAAGTGATTCACAGAGTTGTTTGATCAAGCATCAAATCAAGAAGATCTAGCTGTCCAAGTGCAGATCTAAGAAGTTGGAGAGAGAGAGGGCTCCATCCAAGAAATCAGCCGTTGGAACTAGGATGAGAAGAAGGATTCAGATTCATTTCTGAGTCTTAAGAAGCAGAGGTCAAGGATCAACTGCAGAAGGAGTCAATCTAATTGAGTTCTACTTTCAAGAAGCTTTGAAGAAAGCTAAGTCAGATTGAATCCAGCTGAGTTCTTCCAAGAACTCATCAAGAAACTCACAACCACCCTCTCTTGTCTTTGGATTGTTGAGTTAACAATTGTAAATTCATTTTTATCTTGTAGGATCCTTTGGATCTGAGTGATTGTAAGCATGTATTTATAAAGGCTGAGGGTAGGGCTTGAGAGCCTGAGTGTAGGATATTGAAATCTCTGAGTGTAGGCCTTGGTGGCTAAGTGTAGGCCTTGTTGGCTGAGTGTAGGCCTTTGTGGCTGAGTGTAGGCTTTGTGGAAAAGCTGAGTTGTAGGGCCTTGGGCCTGAGGTGTAGGAACCAGTTTGGGTTCTGAGACAGTGGTGAAGTTTGGCCGAATCTAGTACACTGCTAGATAGGCGAAGGGGGAAAGTGGATGTACCCAAAGCTTGGGGAACCAATATAAAACTCTGTGTCTGCTGTGCTGTGCTTTGCTGTGTATGTTGTGTGATTGCAAAAGTAGAGTAGATTCTGTGTTATAACTGATTGATGCCATTAAAGTTTAAAAAAGAATTAGGTCACCTATTCACCCCCCCCCCCTCTAGGTGTTTAGGTACTATATCTTTCAGTCATGGAGTCATGGTGAAGCCCTAAGGTTAAACACTAGGTTTTGTTATGAGGCTGTGCCGTAGGCAGACGAAGGTGATTCTCACCTTGGCCTTCTACCACTTGGCCCTTTTTATCTTCCTAAGGTTTTGTCATGACCTAGTCATGGCCAAAACCACTCTTAGGGGTCTAGTTAGAAATGCGATGTTACAGTGTCGACACATTAAGTCTCTTTCAACGCGCCTTTTGACCTTCTGTGTTTAGAAACATATAAATAGGTCGAAAACAAACCCTGTCGACATGATCTCCAAATTCTCGAGACAAAATCCTTTTGTCAACAACTTCTTCCTCTTCCTAATCCAAAATTTCTCTCATTCCCAATGGCACCCAAAAAAGACGACAACATTAATGAGGGCTATGAACTCGTTCGTGATGCCTTTGATAGTGCGGAACCAGAAATCAAAGTTGTAATTACCCTAATCACAGTCAATGGATTAGAATACCTGGTGTCAGAATCGACAAAGATTTGGAAGGAGATCCTTGAATTTTATGCAGCAGCATCTCTGGATTCAATATGACTAAAGAATAGGTCCTCAGTTCAAGGCACAAAGGTCAAACTCACCTTGAAGAGTTTAAGAAAGACTCTACACCTGCCCAGATTTCAAGAAGAAGATGATGTTGCATCTTCCAAGACCAGGGAAGCTCTCTAGTGGTGTGGACTGGATCCCATCACCAAGATTGGATCTCCTATGAATAGAAAGGGGATGGACTCCCAAGGAAAATTTCTTTCTGAAATAGTTGGAAAAGTGATTCTATGCAAACTAGGAGGACATGATAGGATATTTGCCTACATGTTCAGCCTCATGACCAGAGTAATCTTCAGGATCAACACTAACTGGTCTATAGTAATATTTGAGAAGATAAAAGAAAGCCTCAAGAAACCAAACCTAGGGAGAATACTAAGTCTATATGTGGCTGAGACTATATCTGAAGTGATGCACCAGAAAGAAGGATCTAAGATCAAGAACATGAGAACGATGAATTTAAGAATACTCTCCAGATGGGAAAGGGTGCTAACAAAAAATATTGCTACTCCACAAAAATAACTACCACAGAAAAATAAGAAACAAACCCCCAGGAATCCTGAATCTTCTAGTGATTCAGAAGAACAAGGGACCTTCAGTTCAGATGAAGAACAACTAGAATCTGCAAGGAAATCACCTACTCCTAAGAATGTAGATGATAGTCAGGTGCAGGGGGAGCAGATTCCAGAAAGCACCATCCAACTGGATCAAGTTCAAGAAGTGACTCATCTAGGGGGAGCCAATGAGCTTTCTCCAGCTTCAGCTCAACAAGAGGCATTATCTTCAGAAGTTGCTCATGAGAAAGAGCAAGCTACTTTAGAGAGTGAAATAGCCACTCAAATTATCCTTGAGGTAATACATTATATTAATCAAACTACACTAGATATTGAGCAAGATACACTAATTGTGCATCTGACTGATGTTGTACAGACTAACCAAGACAATGTCCTAGCACAAGACATTACAATGGAGGACACATTTGTAGTTGATGACACTCCATCTACTGCACAGGAGCAAGATATTCCTCCTGTTCAAATGCAGCAAGAGTTCACTCTAGAGGAGTTGTTTCCTTACATCCAAGAATCAAGGACTGAGGGGGAGCTGCCAAGGAATGAGGGGGAGTCTCCTAGGACTAAGAAGGAGCTACCCTCTAGTCCTAAAGAGCCTGTTGATATAGATAGTTGCTCAGCTTCCGAAGATGATGAGGCCTCCAAATCCAAGAAAAGGAAACTTATGGTTGTCAAGAATAAGAGCGTAAGCTACAAGATGGCTTTGCAAATAGTCACTCAACAACCAGCCCCAACAGTTGACTACAGTTCACTGTTGGTGGCTCTGCAGGTTAAACTGGATGAACAAAGAGTAGCCATGGAGAAATATATGGATGAAAGTCACAAAGACCTCCAGTTCACCTTGGCACAAGACATTAAGTCAATCAGATTTGAAGTAAATCAGAATAAGAAGGAGATGACAGATTGCTTTCATAAGGGAGGTAATGTTGTAGTTTATCTAGCCAAGCAACAACAAGAGGCAAGGACACATATTGATGATATAGTGGTAAAGCAAGGATATGTCCTAGAAAATCAAATTAGAATGAATGACAATCTTACTGAATCTCATAATGTGATTGTCACAGAACTTCAGAATACAGCAACTGCTTTAACTACAAACATTAGTAAAGGCAAGAGTGAGTTTGATACACTTCTCAAAGCAAATTTGACTGATATTAGCACTGTTATTCAAGACTCTCAAAAGGTCAACTCTGACCAGCTGCTGAAGTTCAGAGCATTCTACATGGAAGGAACAAATTATTTATGTCAGATCAATTGGTGATGAGAGTTGAAAGAACTCCATAGTTAAGCGTGCTCGGGCTAGAGTAATACTAGGATGGGTGACCTCCTGGGAAGTCCCCGTAGTGCGGGCTTGACTATCGAGTTTACCTCGTCAAAGGGAGGTTGTGGCCACCAACAACCCGCCAGTGGGCTGGAGAGGGGTTGGGGTGCTTGGGCTGCAGCCCGGTAGGGTCGCCTAGAGCGGAGCCGTGACGCTGTCACGTTGGATCGGCTAGGGGCCTTAAAATTTAGCTAATCAGATAAGGTTCCAAAAGGATGATCTCAGGGATCATGTTGAGAGAGAAGTCATAAAGGGGGAGAGGTTGTTAGTCATTGCAGGCTCTGATCATGCCAAATGGATAACTAATTCTATCAGAGCCACTCTTGGATATCCACCCTTGTGTGATGATGATAATACAGCTGAGTCAGGCATTCAAGCTGCAGGAAATGAAGGGGGTCAGCAGGAGGTAGCTCATATCATATACCCCCCCCCCCCTTCTAACTTTGAGGGAATTCAACAACTGGTTCAACAGATGTATATCCCTCCAGATGCTGCTAAGAATGTTATAATTGAGAAAGTGGAAATGTTTGAGGCTGTATTAAAGAGAGAGTAAGAAGCTCAACTTTCTAAGAAAAGATTTAGAGAGCAGGCTGAATCAAAGCTAGATTTTGAAAGATGGAGTCCCACTTAAGGAACATAATACTCACTGTATGGCAAGTTGTGAAAGATAAAATGCATGATAGAGGCAAGTGGTATTCTGAAATAGAGTGGAACAAGTATCAACAGAGGCAAGATGCCATATATCAGTTTAGAAGAGATCAAAAAGCTGGGAAGGTACCTGCTACTGCTGTGTAGCCAAGTAAATACTTCCCTAAGCCTTACCATTATTTTGAAAGGCAGAAGACCAATGCTGAAGAGCTTAAGAAGAAAGATCTTAAAGGAAAGAAGCCAGTTGAAGACACTGGAACTAGTGTACAAGCAAGGGTTCAATCTAGCAAAGGAATAGTGATCAAGGAGCCTGATCAGCCTTAGGATAGTTTTATTAGATTCTAATAATGTGTAAATCTATGTAATCATTTGAATGTTAAACACTTTTGTAATTCAACAAAACTTTGATTCTTGTTCATTACATGTTATCATACTTTGTGTTAATATAGTATTTTGTTTCTGTCTATGAATTACCATGTCTGAGAAATATTTTTACATCATTATTTGTGTTTTATTATAAGTGATGTATATCATTGACTAAGGGTTATGACATCTCCAAATAGGGGGAGATTGTTGGGTACATTGGAAAATATGTACCAAATTTGGAGAAGCCTCAACTAATTCAATGATATTCATCAAGTTGTATTTGATGTGGTGTTGAGTTTCCATGTGCAGGTTAAGGAAATGAAAGAAAATTTTCTAAGTACAAGTGTCGACACTTGAGAAGCATTGTGTCGACACATGGGAAAGGTTGTGTTGACACCAGGTGTCAGTTTGTGTCGACACACAACACTTGTGTCGACACACAGAAAGTTCAGTCGACAACAACTTTGTCGACACACAGGACTTCTGTCGACACACAGAAAGTTCAGTCGACAATAACTGTGTCGTCACACAGGACTTGTGTCGACACACAGAAAGTTCAGTCGATAACAACTGTGTCGACACACATGACTTGTGTCGACACATTCTGTAGAAGCTATGTCAAGAAGATAGAGAAGTGCTATGTCGACATTATGGGAGTTGTGTCGATATCACCAAGGATTGTGTCGACACATAGTGTACTTGTGTTGACACATTTAAAGGAATGTCTCGACACTTTGCTGATTGAGATAAAGTATAATGAAGTAACTGGTGACTTGACAGCTGTCATGACCAACAATACTGTTGCATCTGTTAGTTCTATCAGAAGGTTGTTATGAACCGGATCAGCCGGTAACCTTGGATGAATCCTATATAAAGACATGTTCTATCATCAGATAGATAGAGAGCTTGAAGCATAAAAGACAGAACCAATCTAAAAAGAAGAAGAAGAGAAGTCTTCATCCAGAAGTCATCAAGTCTCTAGCATATCCTGAACAAGTCTGCAAGAAGAATTCAGATTTAATTCTGAAAAGAAGAAGGAAGCTGGATTTAGGATCAACTCCACTTCACAAGAAGATCAACCCTACTTTGTTAAAATTCAAGAAGCTTTGAAGAAGCTAAGACAAGTTGATTCTAAGTTATCTGTTTTATCAAGAACTGATCAAGAAACCTTCATCCCTTTCTCTCTCTACCTAGGTGAAGGATTTATTCTTTTCTATTATCAAATTACTGTAGGATCTATTATATATCTGAGTTATAAGCCTAAATTATAAAGGTTGAGGTAGGGTTTAGTGCCCGAGGTAGGGGATTAATATCTCTGAGTTGTAGGCCTGTGGAAGAGGCTGAGGTAGGGCCTGTGTGCCTGAGTGGTAGGAGTGTGGACTCACTCTGAGGTAGGATTCTTTGAGAGAATCTGAGCTTTACGACTTGCTGAAGTCTGAGTTGTACGAACCTTTCAAGGTTCTGAGCTGTAAGATTTGAGGTTCTGAGAAAGAAGAAGGAAGTTAGGCAAAATCTAGTATACTGCTAGATAGGCGAAGGGGGGAAAGTAGATGTACCCATCACTTGGGGAACCACTATAAAATTGTGTGTATTCTGTGTGTGCTGTGTTTATTTTTATTTGTGCTGTAGCAGTGTGCATAATAGGTCGTATTGTTATAAATTTGTCTGCCTAAGCAATAAGAAAGAATTGTACCTATTCACCCCCCCCCCCCCCCCCCCCCCCCCGCTATGTGTTTAGGTGATCTTGAAACCAATTCTTTCGGTTTGCTTCTTATAAAACCAGGACACAAGCCTATCTCCAAGAAACTGTCAAGTTCCTGATATGCTCTTCCTGTCCACCCTACATCCAGCATAGTCAGCATCAGAAAATCCAGTTAAATCAAATTCTGACTCTGATGGATATAGGTGTTAGAGATTTGGACAACCCTTTATATATATCAAAATCTTTTTTAATAAAATATAGTGAGATTCTTTAGGGTTCACTTGGAACCTAGCACAAATACATGTGGCAAATATTATGTTAGGCCTACTTGCTGTGAGATATAATAGAGACCCAACAATAGCCCTATAAGTTTTCTGATCAACAAGCTTGCCATGTTCATCAGAATAAATTACAGCATTAGTAGTCATAGGTGTTTTCATTACTGAAGCATCACACATCCCAAACCTTTTAATAAGCTCCTTAACATACTTGGATTGGGAGATGATGATACCATCAGGTGATTGCTTCACTTGGATACCAAGGAAGTATGAAAGTTCACCCATACTACTCATCTCAAACTTTGAATACATTAGATCGGAAAATCTTTTGCATAGTTTGGGATCAGTGGAGCTAAAAATAATATCATCTACATATATTTGAACTAACAAAATTTTACCTTTATGAAGCCTAATAAAAAGAGTCTTATCTACTATGCCCCTAGAAAACTTATACTCTAAAAGAAAGCTAGATAAGCTCTCATACCAAGATCTTGGTGCATGCTTTAAACCATAGAGAGCTTTATACAATCTAAAGACATAAGAAGGATGAGTTGGAGAGATAAAATCTAGTGGTTTCTCCACATACACTTCCTCTTTTAATTCTCCATTTTGGAAAGCACTCTTTACATCCATCTGGTAGACTTTGAATCTTTTATAGATTGTAAAGGTTAAGAAAATCCGTATAGCCTCAAGCCTTGCCACTGGAGCAAAGATCTGATCATAGTCTATTCCTTCCTCCTGTGAATAGCCTTGAGCTACTAGCCCTGCCTTGTTCCTTATAATATTTCCTTCAGCATCCTATTTGTTTCTGAAGACCCATTTGGTTCCAATGACTGGATAGTCTTTGGGTATAGAAACCAAATCTCAAACTCTACACCACTCAAACTAATTGAGCTCCTCTCGCATTGCAATGATACAGTGGGGATCTTGCTCTGCATCTTTGATGGAGTGGGGCTCAACTTGAGAAATGAAACAAGTATGCAGCACATCATTGTTAAGTTTATGCCTTGTTTGCACACCAACTGAAATGTCTCCAATCACTTGAGATATAGGGTGATCTTTAAGTGTGACAAGATCAGTGGGAGGAGTTGGTTGAGCAACAGCTTGTGGAATTAATTCCTCTTGTGGAATTATATTAGTTGTTGGAGGAAGTGTTGGATCCCTAGTTGGATTTGGGCTAGGTTCACTAAACTAGGATTTTTGACCCACCTCGTATAGCTTGGGTCATGTCTGTGTCCTAAAGTCTAGGCCATGTCCTTAGAGTCAACATTGCTTGGACCAACCGACAATAGACTGCAGAAAACTAAAGACTTAAAGAAAAATCAGTTTCAGGAAAGTGAGTTTGACGTTCGTCGAACTCAGCTCAACAAAAGTCATGCTCAGCTCGACGAACTCAGAGACAATTCTCTGAGTTGAGCTTGACGAACTTAGTTCTCAATTCGGCGATTTCTGGATGCTCTACTTCAACATTGTAAGTCCAGAAATATTTCTCTGAACTCCAGTCGACGAAGTTAGATAATCAGCTCGATGATCTTTGTGCACAGAATTGTTAAGTGTTTATCAGATATCAGTCAGCAGATCTCAGGTCAACGATCTTGGATCTCAGGTCGACGAACAACAATTATCTGGTCGACGAACATGACTTCTCAGCTCGACGAACTCTGGACCCAGGTCGACGAAATATGTTCTTTACTCAATGATTTCTATGCAGTTTCAGACTTGGAGTTTTCCCTCCTTCTGTACTTATTTTATTGCAGTAATTCCTGAGTAATCAATGCTTAATATTATCTGAATATTAACGTTAGAAGCAGCATTGATTATGAGATTCATCAGGATTATAACTTGCTGCATTTCTATAGGATAGTTGGGAAATCCAATTAATGCAGACATTCTCTCCAGCCAAATTTTATATTCTACAGGTTGACAACAATCAATGCGAGAAGGAATTCAAAAATTCAAGGGAGAAATTCCATTAAAGACAAAAAGTGATTCTTTTCCTTGCGGCCAACACACAAAGAGTGTGATACACAAGAACAAGATACAGCAACAACATTCAAACTCTTCTATGTGCAAAAGGATAATCTGGTCTTCATCCTGATATTGCTGAAGAAGAAGAAGAACATACATCCAAATCAAGAGTCTTCTTCATTCTTCAAGGACAACAAATCTTCATCAGTCAAGAAGTTCCTAGATCACCTCTGGTTAAAGCTAAAGAAAGAAGACCAACTCACCCTGAAGCAAAGCTCCAATCTTCCTGAACAACTCTAAAACTCAAGGGAAGTTTTGAAAACATCAAAAATCCACTAGTCTTCTCAGTTGTATTTGAGAAAGAGAAGACACCATAACTCTCTCAACCCCTCACTATATAAAGGGTTCTTTAACTCCATTCAAAAGTTATTCCTTGGTTGCAAGTCACCTGATCAAAAGACTTTGGTTGGTTTTTGAGCAACTGATCAAAAGCTCATTGGTGGCAGTCACCTGATCAAAACCTGTTAGTGGATTCCTACCAGGGTTGTAGAAGAGTGGATGTACCCAGGTTGGGGAACTATTATAAAAATTCTTGCGTTGTCTGGTTGCCATGTTTCCTTTTTGTTCTTGATGTGTCTGTGTTAATTAGATTAATTTTTGCTATGCTTGTGATAGATTAGTTTATCTTAGGATTTCAGTTTTATTTACAGCAAATTGGTATCATATAGCTGCCCTACTCTGAAGTGTTTTTATTTACAGCAAAAAGTTCAAAAGATTTCAAAGATACTCTATTCACCACCCCCCCCCCCCTCTAGAGTATTTCAGGTCTAACCCTCACTTTCAATTAGTATCAGAGCTGTGTTTCTTTGGTTGTACAAGTTAACCCTTGAACCAAAAGATCCCGTGTTAGATCTGAACTTTTATTTCTCTTAGGATTATATTCACAGCATGACACAGAATAAGGACTATGCAAGCATAAGACCTCCAATGTGCAACTTAAATAAGTTTGCCATCTGGAAGACAAGAATTGAACTATATATGAATTCCATTGATGAGGACATCTACAACTATATTTTGAGAGGTCCTCCTCAATCAACTCCCTCTACATCTACAACAACCTCAAGCATACATGTTGTTCCACCACCTGAGTGGACAGATGCACAGAAGAAGGCCAAGATTGCTGATGCAAAGTCCATGAATATTCTGGCTCAGACTATGTCTGATGATATCTTCCAGTAGGTGGCTGAATGCAGATCAGCCAAGGCTATTTGGGATTCTCTCAAACAAATGGTGGCTGGCTCTACTGATGAGAGGAATGACAGAAGAACAAATCTCATATCCCAGTATGAGAACTTCAAGAAGGATGAGTCAGAATCTATTGTTGACATGTACAACAGATTGAGCTCAATAATTAATGAGCTGAAGACTTTAGATAAGGACATCACCCTTACTGAAGTAATGATAAAATCCTCATGTGCTTCCCAAGCTCATGGGAATCAAGGATCTGGCCAATTAAGGAGGCCATGATCTTAAATGAGATTTCCACAGAATCTCTATTGGGAAAGCTCAAGTCCTATGAGCAACTAATAAAGTCTAGAGAAGCAGCTGAACAAAGGACTCCTCCACCAGCAAGAAAGGAGAACAACTTAGCATTCAAGGCTGCTGAAGAGACTGAAGATTCAACAGTAAATTAAGAATTGATGAGTCTCCTTGCCAAGAGATTTTACAAAATGGAAAGAAAGGACTTCAGAAGAAAATCATCCAGACAGGATGATAAGCCAAGGTATGATAAAACACCTACTAAAGAAGTAGTATGTTTTGGGTGCAGGAAACCTGGAGACTTTATCTGAGAGTGTCCAGAGAATCAGAAGAAAGAAAGAAGAAGAGAGAAGGACTCCAGAAGACAACAAAGTAGCAGGCCTTCCTCCAGCAAATACAAAAAGAAGGAGAAGGGCTTTGTTGCTAACACCTGGAGTGAGACAGAAGATGAATCCACATCTTCCAGTTCTAGTGAAGAGGAAGAAGAGGAAAGGGCCAAGGAAGTCTGCCTCATGGCCATCAATGCCTCCAGCAGTCAATCAGATGATGAAGAATCTGATAGTAAAGGAGCTTCAGAATCAGAAGCTGATCAGGTACTTTCATCTTTTGATTATAATTCTGATAGCTTCAAAATTGAATTTAAAACTATGTCATTGATTTAATTAACTCTGAAAAGGAAATCAAAACACAAAGGGAAAGACTGACTAATCAAGAAAATCTGATTTCTTAAAACACTAAGATAAAATATGAACTAACACTAGCTAATGAATAAATTATTTCTTTAAAAACACAGCTATGTGAGGCTAAGAAACTTGAGGAATCTCTCAATGGGAGAAGCCTTAAGCTGATGGACATTACAAGCACAGTCAATGCCAGACTGAATGGCAAACTGGGCTTGGGTGCATCATCAAGTTTACCCCCCATACATAAGAAGAACATATTATCCACACCAATAAAATTTGTTTCTAAGAAAGGTAAAGAAAAAGTAGATAATAACAATCCTAATCAAACTGAAATTACACACAAAAATAAGAAAAGAAGAAAGAATATGAAAAATAATAACCAGAACAATGTTTATCAGTTTTCGTCGAACTCCGATCGACAAAACATGTACAATTCATCGAACTCAAGTTGACGAACTAAGAACGCAGATCTATATTATAATAATTCGTTGAACTACGATCGACGAAACTAGTATGGTTCGTCGACCAGAGATCGACGATTTTGGTGTTCATAAAATGACTTCTATCACTCTCTAATGGAGTTTGATGAACTCATCCCAATTCAACGAACTCAGGTCGACGAACGTTCCAAAATTTGTCGAACGCAGATCAACTTACAAAAACTTAAATTCTTATAAACCTTATAACCAACCTAGGGAGAATATCAACCCATTTACCAAATCGATAATCCCTCCCAGAAGATATCACCCCTCAGGATACAAAAGCCAACCTCAGTGCTCTTACATTTCTAGGTTTTCTTATGTAAAGAAACAAGGACCCAAGGTAACCTGGGTCAAGAACAACTAATTGTTTCCTTTACAGGTAAAGAGCTACCCAGGTGTTAATCAAAAATCATATCTGGATAGTGGATGCTCCAAGCATATGACTAGCAGCAAGGGCAACTTAAATAACTACAAGTCCAAGATGGGACCAAAGGTGATCTTTGGTGATTCAAATTGTGGCCAATCTGAAGGCTTTGGAGAAGTAAAGGTTGGGGCAGTCACTTTCAAAAAGGTAACATATGTAAGTGGAATCAAGCATAATCTCATCTCTATAAGTCAACTATGTGACGAAGGTTATCAGGTACATTTAACTCTAGATCTTGTATTATTTCTAATAAAGAAAAATAAACTGTTTTGATTGGAAATAGACAAGGTAATCTATACCATATTATAAAGAAATATGGAGGTCTGCAAATAGCATGAGTTCGAAATTCACGGAAAATATTTCGGCCGTTCGATCTTGATTTATTATTTAGCAATCGTCCGATCAAACCAACCCTCTCTCTAGACTTTTTTGTAGGCTTCCTAAACCTATTCTAGGAGAGTCCTAAACCTATGTGAAATGATTTTAAAATTGAATTAGCAAAATTACCTAGCATAGCCCAAAGCCCGTAGACCCACTAGAGCGCATAAGCCCGCTAAACAAATAACTTCAAACACACAAGCCCACTAAACAGATGACTTCAAACACATGGCACAGGAATCTATATTTAAACACGCATCGTTCAAGTATGTAAGCAGTGTGGGACTAAACACTCCCCTGTTTTATACTCTTATATATATTTTATATTATAATATTATAAATATTATTAATATTCTATATTATATAATATTATAAACACAGGCGGGTCAACAGGCGCACGCCACTGTTCACCCGCCTGTATATATATATTATATTATATATTATAATTATTATATTATATATATATTATTATATATATATTTTTATATTATAATATTATATAATATTATAAATACAGGCGGGTGAACAGGCGCACACCACTGTTCACCCGCCTGTATATATATTTTATATTATATATTAATATATTATAATTATTATGTTATATATATTAATATATTATTAATATTATAACTATATAACAATATGTATTAATATTATAATTATTATATTATTAATATAAAATATTATATTATAATATTATAACTATTAAATGCAAACAGTGGGGGGGGGGCCGCCGGGCTTCGCCCGTTGTTTGCCCGTCGGGGACAGGCGCAGCCCGCCGGGTGGGGGGGCGGGCGAAGCCGGCCGGCTGGGGGGGGGGGGGGGGCAAACGAAGCCCGCCGTCGCCGGCCGGGTACTGTGGCGCGTGGCCATCGGGCCGGAGGCCCGTGCCTGTCACTCGTGTATATATATATATATATATATATATATATATATATATATATATATATATATATATATATATATATATATATATATATATATATATATATATATATATATATATATTTCGTTGATTTTCATTCTACAACTTCAGATATCTGCATACTTAATATTGTCTGCAATCAAAATGATCTATGGCATAAAAGACTAGGACATGTTAATATGAAAAACATTGCTAGGCTATCTAAAGACAACCTTGTGAGAGGCTTGCCTTCTAGTCCCTACAAGAAGGAAGGCCTCTGCAGGGCTTGTCAACAAGGCAAGCAAACTAAATCTTGTTTTAAATCAGTTAATAAGAGTGATTCACCTAGGATCTTGTACTTGCTACACATGAACCTTTTTGGACCTATTGTTGTACAAAGCCTAGGAGGGAAATCTTATAATCTAGTTATTATAGATGACTTCTCAAGATTCACTTGGGTGTTCTTTCTGAGATCCAAGTCAGATACATTCAAAGTTCTTACAGATTTTCTCAAGACCATACAGATTGAGTACTCTACTCATGTTGTATTGATCAGAAGTGATCATGGTATAGAGTTAGAGTCTCTTCTTATGCACGAGTGCTGTGAGAAGGAAGGTATCAGGCATTGATTCTCGGCTCCTAGAACTCCTCAACAAAATGGGGTAGCTGAAAGGAAGAATAGAACCTTAATTGAAGCTGTAGGGACACTACTTGCAGATGCTTACATGCCCCTATCCTTTTGGGCAGAGGCTGTAAGGACAACAAACTATATACTGAACAGGAGTTTAATACATAAACTTAAGAATAAGACTCACTATGAATTACTTAAAGGGAAGAAACCTAAAATCACCTATTTTAAATTATTTGGTTGCATATGTTATATTCATAATAATAACAAGAACTATATTAGAAAGTTTGAAGCTAAGACTGAAGAGTGAATTTTTCTAGGATATTCCCAAGTCAGCAAAGCTTATAGGGTGTTTAATAAATCTTCTTTAAAAATTGAGGAATCAATACATATGACTTTTGATGAGGCTAACATGTCTTATAAGGAGAAAGAAATTTCTACCAATAGCACTTTGCAGGTACCTCACTTGTGTGAGAAATTGGGTGAGTTAAATCTTCCACAAGAGGTTATATCATCTCCTACTCTGCAAGCTGATGAAGACAGTGAAGAAGAACTTATGGAATAGGTTAAACTTCATTTAACAGCAGACATTATTTCATAAGAGGAATTAACTCCAAATGCTGTTGCTGAACCAACTCCACCCACTAATCTTGTCACACTAAGGGATCACCCTAGATCTCAAGTTATTAGATACATGTCAGTAGGTGTACAGACAAGGCTTCAACTCAACCAAGATGTGATGCATGCATGTTTCCTCTCTCAAGTTGAGCCCCAATCCATAAAAGATGTTGAGCAAGATCCCCAATGGATCATTGCAATGCAAGAGGAACTCAATCAATTTGAGAGATGCAGAGTTTGGGATTTACTTCCAAGACCCAAAGACTACCCAGTCATTGGAAGTAAATGGGTATATAGAAACAAGCTAGATGCCCAAGGTGTAATTGTGAGAAACAAGGCTTTGCTTGTTGCTCAAGGTTATAGGAAAGAAGAAGGAATAGACTATGACCAAACTTTTGCACCAGTTGCAAGGTTAGAAGCAATCAGGATCTTCCTGGCTTATGATGCCTACAAGAAGTTTAAAGTCTATCAGATGGATGTCAAGACTACATTTCCAATAGAGTACTTAAAGAAGAGGTTTATGTTGAACAACCTACAGGTTTTATCTCTCTAAGTTATCCTTCATATGTCTTTAGATTGTATAAAGCTCTTTATGGTTTAAAGCAAGCTCCAAGAGCTTGGTATGAGACCTTAGCTAGCTTTCTGATAGAGCATAAATATACTAGAGGTATTATAGATAGAACATTATTCACTAGGCACCATAAGGATCAAATATTGTTAGTATAAATTTATGTAGATGACATTATTTTTGGGTCTACAAATTCCAAACTATGCAAGAGGTTCTCTAACCTCATGCATTTAAAGTTTGAAATGAGTAGCATGGGTGAGCTCTCCTACTTCCTCGGTCTCCAAGTAAAGCAGCTACCTAATGGAATCTTCATATTCCAAGCTAAGTATGCTAAAGAGCATATTAAAAAGTTTGGGATGGCTGATGCCTCAGCAAAGAAAACACCCATGGCCACTAATGTTGTAATAGATTCTGATGAACATGGGAAACCTATTGATCAGAAATTATATAGGGGCATTATTGGGTCCCTACTATACCTTACAGCTAGCATACCTGACATAATGTTTGTTATATGTCTTTGTGCTAGGTTACAAGTGAACCCTAAAGAATCTCACCTAGTTTTCCTCAAAAGAATTTTGAGATATATAAAGAGTTGTCCTAATCTAGGACTCTGGTATCCTACCGAGTCAGAATTTGAGTTAACTGGATACTCAGATGCTGACTTTGTTGGATGCAAAGTTGACAGAAAGAGTACCTCTTGAACATGCCAGTTCCTTGGTATGAGATTAGTCTCATGGTTTAGCAAGAAACAGTCATCTGTGTCTACATCAACTGCTGAAGTAGAATATAATGCAGCTGGTAGTTGTTGTTCCCAGATGTTGTGGATTCAAAATAAACTCCTGGACTATGGGTTCAACTTAAATAATTCAATTCTATTATGTGATAAAACAAGTGATATATCCATATCACAGAATCCAGACCATTACAGTAGGACCAAGCATACAGACATTAGGCATCATTTCATAAGAGAGTGTGTAGACAAAAATAAAATTAATCTTGTATATATCTACACTGAATTACAAAGAGCTGAAATTTTCATCAAATCCCTGGATGAAATAAATCACTTATTCTTTATAAATCAGCTTGGTATGATAAATGGAGAAGACTTAAATTGATTTCTGTCTGCAGTCGACGAATTTTTCAAAGTTCGTCAAACGGAGATCGACGAACTGGGAAGGTTCTAAAGATATTCGTCGAATGGAGATCGACGAACTCTCTGTGAGTGAAGTTAATTTTGTCGAACAAAAATCGACGAATCTGCTTCAAAAAATTTTCATCGAACAGAGCTCGACGAAATATTTTCAAATCTTCAGACTAAGATCGACAAATTGTTTAACTACAGAATATTTCGTCGACCTCAGATCGAAGAATTCTTAATTTTTCACTGAACGGAGTTTGTCGATTCATATTCTAAAAAACCATATATCTAGGTTTTACTTCGACCTCCGTCCCGCGCTTTCAGTTCCATTGCACTTGATCTCTCTTATTTGTTGCAGGCGCACTCATGGCGATTCCTGCAGGCAGTCTTGGAGCCACGATGTTTTACACTAGATTTGATATAGACTTTGAGTCGTTTCAACACTCAGATCCTATCTTCCTGGATATTCTGAAACTTCTTGAAGATCAGCAGTTGAAGAATCTCATGACCACCAGAATAAAGATAGCCGGTGTAGAGATCAGAGAATGGGTTTACACTTCCTCCTCCCCAGATGAGAACACCATGACTAGAACAATATTGGGTAATGAAGTTTCTCTTACCCCCGCGATTTTAACGGACATTTTTGGATTAGTTAATGGTACAAAAGAACTTGAGATTGATAGTGAAGAATTTGATGAAATGTTAAATAAGATGGTTTATTCTGGGCCAACACCCCACAAGCTGCTAAAGAAACACTTATCTCCTGAATATAAGTTTCTTGCAGATGTTATGGGCAAAGTACTACTGGGCAAGCACACAGCCCATAACTACATCACTAGGCATCAATTCCTGGTGATGTGTGCTGTGATGAATAAGAAGCCTATAAATTGGGCTAAGATTATATTTGAGTTGATTAGGAAAAAGAACACTAAGAAAGAGGTGTATTTTTGGAGGATTCTGGGAATCTTCCTTCAGGAATGGGCTGCTGAATCCCTGGTCACACTGGCCATATTCATTAATTCCTCCAAGAGGCTCACTTGTGCCCTCTTTGGCAGGTGGGAGAGGAACATCACCAATCAATCCAAGGCTTCTTCCTCTTCCTCCAGGCCTTCTGAGAGTATAAGGGCTGCTCTAGCCACTCCCAACCCTGCTGAAGTTGCTCCATCTTCTCTTCCACCACCTCCAGCCATCCAGAGTCATCCTCAGATGGTACACCAACTCTCATCCCAAGTTCATACCCTAGTCCATTCTCCAACACCAGATGGTACACCAACTCCACCACCTCCATTATCCCCAGCACATCCATCGCAAACTCATATTCACTTTCATACCTCACCTCCATCCCAATATGGTACACCAATTCAATCACCACCCTCATCTCCACTACCACCATATTTGGATGATATTCCCCTTTACAATCTGTCATCCCTACCATCATTCAATCTACTTTCATCCCCCCTTTACACTACTTCTTACCCAGATGAACCGATGCAAGACTCTCTCCCTCCTCCTCCACCATCATCCTCCATCCACCCCTTTGTCTCCACTAAGACACCACCTGCATTCCTGTAACTGGACTACTCCATCATTCCACCTCTTCTAGAACTTCTCACACCCCTCCTCAAAACCCTCATAACAGAGGCTATTTCACCTCTTGCTTCTTCCATCTCTTCTCTTGCTGCTCAAATCTCTGCTCTCTCCATCCCTCCTTCTTTAGTTAGGGGCCTGGCTCCAGTACCCACTGAAACTAGGCAGTGGAAGATACTCTGTGAAGAAGTAGCAGTAGTAGCAGAAGCAGATGCAGCAGCAGTAGTAGCAGAAGAAGCAGCAGCCGAAGAAGAAGCAGCAGCAGCAGAAGCCGAAGCAGCAGCAGTAGCAGCAGAAGAAGCAGCAGCAGCAGAAGAAGCACCAGTAGAAGCAGAAGCAGAAGTAGCTGATGAATTGATTGATCTAATTAATTTTATTGAATCTGATATGGATTTGGATGAGACAGTCACAGAAGAAATAAGAACTGTTGTGATTATATAATAAATCCCACAGTAGATATTGTGAATTTGTTGAAACTTTTTGATACAGTTTACTTAAATTCTCTTCCACAATACAGCATAAAGTCATCCATGGCTATAGTTGCCATGCAACTCAAGGCTAGTTTTTTTATTACAGAGGCTCCTATTATTCCATCTCCACCAAGAGCTGACTCCTTCATCACTTCATCCTCTCCTAAAGCCATTTCTGCTCCAACATTCATTATGGATGATAGCCCCATGCCTGATCTTGATGAGTTGATCATGGATGATATTGAAGAAGAGAATAAATCAATTGCTGAAAGCACTGATGTACTCAATTCTCAAGCTCTAGCTCCAGCTCTTCCTCCTGCTCCTCCCCAAGATGAATAATTATTGATATCAGTAGAAGCATTGAAAGAGATTAATGCTTTATATGATAATCCACAGGATTCTTCAGATGATGATGATGATGAAGAGGATTCAAATGACAGTCCCTCTGCTATGAAAAAGAAACTATCTAAGAAGAAGAAAGCATCTCCACCTCCTGCTCCAAAGCCAAACCCAGCACAGGATACTCCTTACTATATTCTCTAGAATATTACTCCAAACAAGGGCATGCCAGCTTGGATGTGGCTGTCCAAGAATCAACAAAAGGACAGGAAGAAAAGTAGAAAGCATTCTACTCCTCCATAGAGATACAGGAAAGACCCTCCTCCACCTCCTCCACCTGCTGCTGGTGCTTCAGACTCTTCATCTCAGAGGACTACCCAATTTCAAACCTATCAGAGACAGCAGGGTAGATCTTCTTCTTCTGGAAGGAGCCAGCACAGGCACTACTCCTCAGGCAAGCAGCATCAATAGCAGCAACATCAACATCAACAACATCATCTACAACAAACTACTGAACATCAGAAAGCTGAAAGTGCAAGAAGACTTGCATTCCCTCCTGTTCCATTTGAGAACCTAGAAATAGCTACTACTGCAAGGATGGCCAGGTTCCAAGAATTGGTTGGCCTATCTATGATCAACAAGGCAAAAGCTGAAGGCAAGGATCCCGCTGAATATACAACAATGTCCAAATACAGAAAGGGGGAACTAAATAGGTTTGCAAAAGCTAATAAATTCTTTAATGTTGATGATTACATGAAATTACATCCAGAAGTTGTGGTCTTAAGAGCTACTTCCCTCAATATTATTGGAGCTGCTGATATGATAATGACAAAGACTCAAGAAGCCAATCCAAACAGCGAAATCAAGTTTACTCAGCCTGGTGAGAAAGATAAAGAGGAGAAGCACAAGGAGCCAAAGAAGAAGAAATGAGTTTTTAATCTGTTTAATCTTTCAGTTGTCTTAAAACTGTTTTTTTATTTCCTAATACAAAGCTCACTTTATATATATATCTGCTGCATATTTTAAAGTTTCATGCCAGATATATTTTTTCTTTCTTTGTAAATGTTTTGTCTTTGTGATTAGTGACCTCACCCAAATAGGGGGAGATTGTTGGATCCCTAGTTGGATTGGGCTAGGTTCACTAAACTAGGATTATTGACCCACCTTATATAGCTTGGGTCATGTCTGTGTCCTAGAGTTTAGGTCATGTCCTTAGAGTCAACATTGCTTGGACCAGCAAATAATAGACTGCAGAAGACTCAAGACTTAGAGAAAAATAAGTTTCACGGAAGTGTGTTCGACGTTCGTCGAACTCAGCTCGACGAAAGTCGTGCTCAGCTCGACAAACTCAGAGACAATTCTCTTAGTTGAGCTCGACAAACTTAGTTCTCAGGCAGACGATTTCTGGATGCTCTACTTCAATATTCTAAGTCCAGAAACATTTCTCTGAACTCAAGTTGATGAAGTTAAATTATCAGCTCGATGATCTTAGTGCACGGAATTGGCAAGTGTTTATCAGATAGCAGTCAGCAGCTCGCAGGTCGACGAACAACAATTATCTGGTCGACGAACATGACTTCTCAGCTCGACGAACTCTGGACCCAGGTCGACGAAATCTGTTCTTTGCTCGACGATTTCTGTGCAGTTTCAGACTTGGAGTTTTCCCTCCTTCTGTCCTTATTTTATTGCAGTAATTCCTAAGTAATCAATGCTTAATATTCTTTGAATATTACCATTAGAAACATCATTGATTATGGGATTCACCAGGATTATTACTTGCCACTTTTCTATGGGATAGTTGGGAAAACCAATTAATGCAGACATTCTCCACAGCCAAATTTTATATTCTCCAGGTCGACAGCAATCAATGCAAGAATTAATTCAAAAATTCAAGGGAGAAATTCCATTAAAGATAAAAACGTGATTCTTTTCCTTGCGGCCAACACATAGAGAGTGTGATACACAATAACAAGATACAGCAACAACATTCAAACTCTTTTGTGTACAAAAAGATAATCTGGTCTTTACCCTGACACTGCTGAAGAAGAAGAAGAAGAACACACATCTAAATCAAGAGTTTTCTTCATTCTTCACTCCAGGATTCTTCAAGGACAACAAATCTTCATCAGTCGAGAAGTTCCTGTATCACCTCCGATCAAGCTAAAGAAAGAAGACCTACTCACCCTGAAGCAAAGCTCCAATCTTCCTGAACAACTCTAAAACTCAGGGGGAGCTTTGATAACATCAAAGATCCACTAGTATTCTCAGTTGTATTTGAGAAAGAGAAGACCCCATAACTCTCTCACCCCCTCACTGTATAAAGGGTTCTTTAACTCCCTTCAAAAGTTATTCCTTAGTTGCAAGTCATCTGATCAAAAGACTTGGGTTAGTTTTTGAGCATCTGATCAAAAGCTCATTGGTGGCAGTCACCTGATCAAAACCTGTTAATGGATTCCTACCAGGGTGGTAGAAGAGTGGATGTACCTAGGTTGGGGAACAACTATAAAATTTCTTATGTTGTCTGGTTGCCCTTTTTCCTTTTTGTTCTTGCTGTGCCTATGTTAGTTAGGTTAAATTTTGTTGTGCTCCTGGTAGAATAGTGTATCTTAGGATTTCACTTTTATTTACATCAAATTGGTATCATATAGTTTCCCTACTCTGAAGTGTTTTTATTTACAACAAAAGGTTTTAAATATTTCAAAGATACTCTATTCACCCCCCCCCCCCCCCTCTAGAGTATTTCAGGTCTAACCCTCATGAAGTGTGACAAGATCAGTGGGAGGAGTTGGTTGCGTAACAGCTTGTGGAATTAATTCCTCTTGTGGAATTATATTAGCTGTTGGAGGAAGTTCAGCCTCTTCCAAACTTTCTTCTTCACTTTCTTCTTCAACTTATGGAGAAGGATGTGATGGAACCTCTTGGGTGAGGTTTAGATCATCCAATCTCTCACACAAGTGGGGTACCTGCAAAATGTTATTCGTAGAAACGTATTTCTCCTTATAAAACATGTTAGCCTCATCAAATGTAACATGAACAGATTCCTCAATTTTTAAAGTGGATTTGTTAAACGTTCTATAAGCTTTGCTGACTTGGGAATATCCTAGTAAAAGTTTCTCTACAGCATTTACTTCAAACTTTCTATTGTATTTCTTGTCATTATTGTGAATATAACATAGGCATACAAATACTTTAAAATAGGTGATTTTAGATTTCTTCCCTTAAGTAACTCATAAGGAATCTTATTCTTAAGCTTGTGTATCAGACTTCTGTTCAGTACATAGTTTACTGTGCTCACAGCCTCTGCCCCAAAAGATAGGGGCATGTAAGCATCTGCAAGTAATGTGCATGTAGATTCAATTAGGGTTCTATTTTTCCTTTCAGCAACCCCATTTTGTTGAGAAGTTCTTGGAGCTGAGAAGCAGTGTCTGATACCTTCCTTCTCAAAGAACTCTTGCATAAGAAGAGACTCAAACTCAGTACCATGATCACTTCTGATCAATGCAACTAGAGTAGAGTACTCAATCTATATATTCTTGAGAAAATATGTAAGAACCTTGAAGTTATCTGACTTAGATCTCAGAAAGAACACCCAAGTGAATCTTGAGAAGACATCTACAGTCACTAAAGTATAAGATTTCCCTCCTAGGCTTTGTACAACAATAGGGCCAAAAATGTCCATATAGAGCAAGTACAATATCCTAGGTGAGTCACTTTTATTTATAGATTTAAAGCTATTTTTAGTTTGCTTGCCTAACTGACAAGCCCTGGAGAGTCCTTTCTTCTTGTAGGGGCCAGAAGGTAATCCTCTAATGAGGTTGTCCCTAGATAATTTAGCAATATTTTTAAGATTTACATGTCCTAATCTTTTATGCCAAAGTTCATTTTGATTACCAACCTAATTAAATAAACAAAGTTCTGAACTAGCTGATTGGAAATTTACTACATATATGTTGTCTTGTCTAAGTCCAGTTAAAACAGATTTGTTTTCTTTACAAGAAATAATACAAGAAGATGAGTTAATTGATACCTGATAACCTTCATCACATAATTGACTTATGGACATTAGGTTATGCTTTAAGCCACTCACATAGGTAACTTTCCTGAAGGTGACTGCTACAACTTTAACATCTCTATAACCTTTAGTTTGGCCACAATTGGAGTCACCAAAGATCACCTTTGGACCTAGCTTGGACTTATAGTTTGTTAGATTGTCCTTATAGCCAGTCATATGCTTTGAGCATCCACTGTCCAGATACTATTGTTGATTAAAGACTGAACAGTCCTTCACCTGCATAGAAAGGAATTAGGTGTTCTTGACCCAGGTTACCTTGGGTCATTGTTCCTTTTTATTAGAGAAACAGAAAATAACAGAAAATTCTGCTTGATTTTTATATCCCAAGGGATGATATCTTCTAGGTGGTATCTCCCATTGAGTAAAAGGATTAGTAGATTCTCTGAATTGATTGAAGTTTCTAACAGAGTTATAATTTTTCGATCTGCATTTGACGAATAGGGATGAGTTCGTTGAACTCTGCCCAGAGAATGAACATAATCATTTTCCGTGCCCCAAGTTTGTCGATCGCTGCTCTAAGAACCATATATAGATTGTCGATCGCTGTAAGACGAATTATTATAGTTATAATTGGAGTTCATAGATCGTCGATCTGGGTTCGACGAACTATACCCATTTCGTCGATCTGAGTTCGACGAAATCTGTTGAACATAGTTTTATTCAGATTCTTACTCTTTTTCTTCTTATTTATAGATTTCTGAGAGACATTTGGTTGAGTAGTCTCTCCAATTTTCTCTTTGCCTTTTTCAAAGATAAATTTAATTGGTGTTGAAAGAATATTTTTCTTTAATATGGGGGATAAGCTTGATAAAACACCTAAGCCCAGCTTGCCATTTAATCTGGCATTGAATGTGCTTGTGATGTCAATCAGCTTAAGACTTCTCCCATTGAGAGATTCCTCAAGTTACTTTGCCTCACGTAATTCAGTTTTTAGTGAAATGATTTGTTCATTAGCCAAGTCTAAATCATTTTTCAATTTGATATTTTCAGCAAATAGGTTATCAAATTCAAACTCTCAATCTCTAAGAATTTTTATTTTCTTCTCTGAGTTGATTAAATCATTGCATAAGGATTTAAATTCAATTTTAAAATCTTTTGAATTGAAATCAAATGAAGAGATTACCTGATTTTCTTCAGATTCAGATTTCTCTTCTGATTCTTCAGCTTGTTCCTTAGCATCAGATTTGCTGCTGGAGGCATTAATATCCATAAGGCAAACTTCCCTTACCTTTTCCTCCTCTTCATCTTCACTAGAGCTAGAAGATGTGGATTCTTCATCTGTGTCACAACAGGTCTCAGCAATGAAGCCTTTCTCCTTTCTCTTGTGTTTGCTGGAGGAGTTCTTGCTATAGTGCTTGCTTGATTGTCTCTTATTCTCCTTGTCTTTTCTTATGTCTTTCTTCTGTGCTTCTGGGCATTTAGGTAGACTGTGCCCAGGTTTTCTGCATCCAAAATAAACAATCTCCTTGGTAGGAGTGTTGTCATATCTTGACTTGTCATCATTCTTGGATGACCTTCTTCTAAAGTTTTTCTGGGCCATTTTATAGAATCTTTTAGCCAACAGGCTTAGTATTTCTTCATTAGCTAGAAGAGCTTCTGATTCTTCTGTTGCTTTGAAAGCAATGTTGTGCTCCTTCCTTGAAGATGTAGAAGCCTTCTGTTCAGCAGCCTCCCTTGTCTTGATCAACTGCTCATAAGACTTGAGCTTGCAGGGAGAGATTTTGTAGAAATCTCATTTAAACTCCTAGCCTCCTTAAGTGGCCATATCCTGGAATCCCAAGTGCTTGGGAAGAACATTAGGATTTTGTCATTTATCTTAATTAATGCGATGTCCTTGTTCAGGGTTCTTGGTTCATTTATGATGACACTGAGTCTGTTATACATCTCAGCAACAGTCTATGATTCCTCCTTGTTTAAATTCTCATACTGTGATATGAGGAGGGTTCTCCTGTCTTTTATTTCATCTGATGAGCCAGCAACTATTTGGTTCAGTGAGTCCCAAATGGCCTTTGCAGAGGTGCACTCAGCCACATTATGAAAGATGTCATATGGCATTCTCTGTGCCAGAATATTCATTGCTTTAGCATCAGCCTTCTTGACTTTCTTTTGTGCATCAGTCCACTCAGGTGGTGGAACTTCATGTGTATTGGTAGTTGTAGTAGCAGCTGTAGGTTGAGGGGGACCTATCAAAATAGAGTTGAAAATGTCCTCATCAATAGAGTTCATGTGGAGTTTGATTCTTGCCTTCCATAGTTCAAATTTATTCAGGTTGCACACAGGAGGTCTGGTGATAGAATATTCCTTATTTTGTGTCATGCTGTAAACAAGAGTCTAGAAAGAAAAACATCTATCAAAGGATCTTGGTTCAGATGTAAGTCTGTGAAACCAAAGCAACCAACCCTCCTCTGATACCAATTGAGCGATGGTAAATGTTTTACCACCCGAGGGGATAGATCTATTTAACTCTAGAGGGAGGTGAATAGAGTATTTTAAAAACTTAATTGGTTTTTATAGAGGAATTAAAATTAGTAATATATATATCTTAAGAAAGTACATGAAGGAAAAGCTAACTAACACAGCACACAAAACACACCAATAAGAAAACTGCAAGCAATCAGACGACATAAGAAATTTATAGTGCTTCCCCTAAACTTGGGTACATCCACTCTTCTACCACCCTGGTAGGAATCCACTACAGGGTTTTGATCAGGTGCCCTGTCACCAATAGAATTTGGCTCAGGTGTCATGTCACCACAAGATCTATTTGAAGGGAGATCTCATAACCCTTTAGGCTTGTGATCAGGTGTCCAAAAACCAAGCTAAGTCTTTTGTTAAGGAGACTTAAGAACCAGGTGGTTAACTTTTGAAGAGAGTTAAAACCATGTGTACAGTGGGGTGAAAAATATGATATTATCTTCTCTTCCTCGAACAGCTGAGAAGACTTTAGTGGATTGCTCGATGTTTTCAAGCGTCCCCCTGAGATGATTATTGTTCAGGAATTTGCTGGAAGCTTTACAGGGTGTAGGTCTTCTTTGATGAACTCCAGAAGCTTTTAGACTGATTGTGTTTTGATGTCTCTTGAAATCTTGGCGAAGAGTTGCAGATGATGAAGACTGTATGAGTATGTAGACCGAATATCTTTCTTTTCTGCCTTCCTGTAACCCTTAGTCAATTCTTTTCTTCTTGTTAATTACACCTTTTTTAAAAAAAACTCCTTTATATTTCCTGCAGAAATTCTGTCTCTGAATTTGACTTCTACTCCATGATTAACTGCTGAAATCTCGGAACTCGGATAAACGACTAGAGGGCAATAAATTGATTCCATAATTGTCCCAGTTATTAAGCCAAATATTGACTATATGAAATTCAGTAATTAATGTTGCCAATGAACGGCTATATTCATAAGAATATATGCAATTAATTACTCAGAGCAATATAAGTAATGATATATTATATAAACCTTTGTCAATCCGGAAATTAACTACAGAGAATAAAAATAATAAACTTACAGATTTTGTTGATCAGAGATCCAAGATCGTCGAACTCCATCCTCTCTTTCGTCGAGCTGAGCCCCAAGAACTTTGAACTGAGTTAATGCTATCCATTCTGGGCTCCAATTTCGTCGAACTGTGATAGTTGTTCATCGAACCCAACAACTGATATGAGATCAGAGTTTGTCGAACTCAGTTAAACTTTCGTCGATCTCAACTTCAGAGAAGAAACTTTGAGATCGTTGAACTGAGAACGAAGATCACTGAACTCCATACAGATTTCGTCGAACGACTTCTTCAACATTGAAAAATCTATCTTGTTCTAAAATCTTCAGTCTTATAAGTGTTCTGAGGGATTAGTCCAATCAAACTGATTTGTTGACCTACCCAAAGCTCCAATAAAGACCTATGACCCAACACTATACATGGTGGGTCAATCTATGCAATCATAATAGTGAACCTAGCCCAAATCAACCCTAAAATATGGGGGTTCTAACAAAATGGAGTTCGACGAATCTACGCCAAGGCCAAATAAGTTGAACGGAGTTTGACGAATCCGTGCCAAGGCCAAATTCGTCGAACGGAGTTCGACAAATCCGCGCCAAGGCCAAATTCGGCGAACGGAGTTCGACGAATCCGCGCCAAGGCCAAATTTGTCGAACGGAGATCGACGGCTATGTCAAGGCATTGAGTGAACTCAATGCACTCAACGCTTTTGCCTTACAATATTTCAGTCCCTTTTACTCATCATATGGCAACACCATACAGATCCAAACTCCCAATTTCTCCACAATCTTTTGTGTGATCCTGATAGGCTCATACTTACTTGGCGGTGAGGCTACATGCTTGGTCACTTCCATATCATTATGGTAGCACCAACAGGCAGAGCTCTGATACCTGATTCTAGAGAAGTTGGCCTTTGCTTTGGTCATCTCAGCTCAGAGGCTCCGACCCTATTACCAGGCACACTCCATCTGAGTGGTAACTGACCATCCCCTCCGCAACATCTTCGAGGGGGTGGAACACATGGGGAGATTGGAGAAGTGGTCAGTGGAGCTGAGCGAATTTGATATATCTTTTGTTCCCCGCCTCTCGATCAAGGCTCACGTGATGGCTGACTTCCTGTCTGACTATGTGATTTAGGTGGCAGAGGCCGAGCTCACTCATCCAGTTCCTTGGAAGGTAAAGGTAGATGGCACGTAGGAAAGGAATTCATTGGGAGTAGGCATGATCCTTGAGGGTCCCCAGGGAACAAATATAGAGCAGACGGTGGTCGTTCACTTCCCCATTACGAACAACTAGGTCGAGTACAAAGCAGTAATAGCACGGTTGCATCTGGCCAGGGACCTGGAGGTACATGATGTGGAAGTGCTCACAGATTCCAAGGTGGTGGCCTCTCAGATCAACAGGGAGTTCGAGGCAAGGTATCCTACTCTCTAATTATACTTAGCCAAAGTGACGGGGGCCATCAGCATGTTCCAAACATTCACCATCAGACATGTGTCACGGGAAGAGAATGAGTAGGTGGACCAGCTGGCCATGTTCGGACCTCGGGAGGGGTGTACCATCACTAACTTGTTCCTCCCATCCATCGAAGAGGGGGATCTGATGGAGGTTGACCGACGCCCCTCATGGATGGATACTTTTGCAACCTTCCTATCCACAGGGGAGTTCCCGGAGGGTATGGGTAAAATGTGTTTCAAGAACAAATCGACATACTATCTTCTGCGTGACAGAAAGTTGTACCGCAAAAACCTCTCAGGGTTACTGGCACGTTGCATAGTGGTGGCAGTTGTTCGAAGGATTTTGGAAGTAATCCATTCTGAAGAGTGCGCAAGCCACTAGGGGAGCAGAAGCCTGGAGGGGGGATATTCAGGCAAGGATACTTCTAGACCTAGCTCAGGATGCCGCTATGTTCACGAAGAAATGCCACAAAGTGCAATTTGTTTTCCCCCTCCAACTACTACCAGCTCAGTGGCTTAGAACCATCATGGCACCCTGGCCCTTTGCCATATGGGAAATGGATCAAGTAGGACCCTTCCCTCAGGCCAGCGGGCAGAGGAGATTCTTGCTAGTCATGTTCAATTATTTTTATAAATGTTTGGAGGTGAATCCACTGGCCAAGGTTACTTCCTAGGTAAACAAAAACTTTGTATGAGGGAGATCATTTGTTGGCATGGATTTCCACAGGCCATTGTCACGGACAATGGTCGCAGTTTGCTAGCGCCGAGTTTATCAGCTTCTATAGCAAACTTGGAATTGAGCTCAGGTTCACATCGGTTCATCATCCTAGGGGAAATGAGCAGGTGGAGGAGGAGAACAAGATCATCATGAACCTCTTAAAGAGAAAGGTGGAAGAATTGAAGAGGAGCTGGGTGGAACACCTTCTTTCGGTAACTCTGGGCCCTAAGAACCACTCCCAACACAGCCATGGGGGAGACCCCCTTCAAGCTATCCATATCTTTGAAGAAATGCTCCCCATAGAGCTTGAGGTCCGGATACCTTCGGTAGTTGAGGCAGAGAAAGCCAGAAAAGGGTCGCAGGCCGAGAGCAAGGATGAGTTCCATTTCTCCCTGAAAATGGTGGAGGAGTTGCTTGATCTGTCTGCCATCAGGTAAGAAGAGGTCAAACGGAAGATGGCTAAGTATTTCGACAAGTACGTCCATATAAAACAATTCATGGAAGGGGACCTGATCCTGAAAAAGGTGGGTGCTGCAGGAAGATCAGATGCCTTGGGAAAGCTCAACCCCAACTCGGAAGGTCCATACATTGTAAAAGAAGCATTGATGTCAGGAGGGTATCGTCTCTGGAATGTGTAGGGCGAGACCCTAAGTCACACTTGGAGCGGTGATGACTTGAAGTATTTATATCCATGAATCAAGTATGTACATCCATTTTATAAATATGAAATCTCTTAGTCTTTCAACTCTTATTGCAATAGAATTTGTGATAGGCCATGTTCATAACCCAGACCTTGAGAAGATCCCGCTGTCAGGCTCCCACTAGCTGGCAGGGCTGGATATCACTCAAGAGATTCTACCCACACCCTGAGAAGATCCCGGTTCTAGGCTCCCATTAGCTGGCAGGGCTGGATGGGTAGACTCTATCAGGGTCACTCGATAGAGTCTACCCAGACTACGAGAAGATTCTGTTGTCAGGCTACCACTAACTGGAAGGGTTGGATGACACTCGAGAGAGTCTACCTAGTCCACAAGAAGATCCCGCTGACAGGCTCTCACTAGCTGGAAAGGCTGGAGGTCACTTAAGAGAGTCTACATAGACCCCGAGAAGATCCCGATGTCAGTCTCCCACTAGCTGGCAGGGTTGGATGTCACTTGAGAGAGTCCACCTAGACCCCGAGAAGATCCCGTTGTTAGGCTCCCACTAGCTGGCAGGTCTGGATGTCACTCGAGAGTATCTACCCAGGCCCCGAGAAGATCCCGCTGTCAGGGTCTCACTAGCTGGCAGGGCTGGATGTCACTCGAGAGAGTCTACCCAAAACCCGAGAAGATCCCCCTGCCAAAGTCTACCCCAGACACCGAGAAGATCCCACTATCAGGCTCCTACTAGCTGGCAGGGCTGGATGTCACTCGAGAGAGTCTGCCCCGTACCCCGAGCAGATCCTGCTGCCAGGCATTCATCTAGCTAGCAGGGCTGGATGTCACTCAAGAGAGTCTACCTAGACACCGAGAAGATCTTGATGTCAAGCTCCCACTTGCTGACAGGGCTGGATGTCACTCGAGAGAGTCTACCCAGACCCTGAGAAGATCCCACTGTCAGGCTCTCACTAGTTGTCTGGGATCGATGTCACTAGAGTGAGTCTGCCCTATACCCCGAGAAGATCCCGCTGCCAGGCTCCTACTAGCTGGCAGGGATGGATGTCACTCGAGAGAGTCTACCTAGACCCTGAGAAGATCCTATTTCCAGGATCCTACTAGCTGGCAGGGCGGATGTCACTCAAGAGAGTCTACCATGGACCCCGAGCAGATCCCGATTGTTGATGCGCAAAAACAGCACCGCCTAATTAACACAGAGGAGTGTTCGATCTCACGTGCAAGGTGAAAAAGAGGATGAAGGTTGCGTGGTTGAGGAGGAGAAGAGGAAGCTTCTGACTGCTCAAGAGTGGAGTAAACGCTTGTTCAAGGGTTGCGCGGATAGAGGAGAGGTTTGCTGAGAGCAGCTGGGAAGGCTAATGATCAGCAGAGGAGGTTGATCAGGAGCTATCGAGCAGACGGTTACTTTGACGTTTGTGCTTCCAGGTTGACGCTGAGAGAGATAAGCTGAGCTGAGAAAAAGAAAGGGGCATGATAGCAGTGGCAATAACAGACTTTGCCCACAGCGGCTTAAATGCCACTCTTACGACGGGCTTTTATTTTATTAATATTGAGTTATTACAGCTTGCTAATACACCTTTACAAGAAAGAAATAAAGGGGTACAAAGAGGAAGCTGGTTGTTAAGGAAGGAGTGCCAAAGTAAGCCGCGCAGGCTGAGCTTGGAGCCCGGCAGACCGCATAGTTAAGGGAAGAACAGAGACCGTATAGACTGGAGAGCCAGGTCGGTAGGCCGCGCGACTAAGAGTAGAGAAGGAGATGCGGACAGAGAAAAGGAGTCCGCAGTGACTGATAGCTTGACCTTGCTGTGGGCTGTCTTCGAGCGTGAGCACCTTGGCGATGTTGTGTCCCTCCCCTGCCCAGACTGTCCCTTAATGAGAGGAATGGGGGTCTATTTATAGGCCCGAGGATGTAACAGCTTCCAAAGACGTTACCTCTGATGAGATGGTAACTGGTGCGAGAAGAGGATGGAGTCTGCTGAGTCCGTAATAAGCCACGCGGACTGGAACTTGCTTCTGGAACTGGTCCTGCTGAGTGCGAACTGGGAAGAGTTCGCGCCTACTGAGCTGATCGAGTCTGCGCCAAGGTTTTGCAGGCTGAGGGAGTTACCCGCCCGCTTCTAGGAGGCGGGATCTGGAAGACGAGTGATGGACGGCGAGGAGAATCCGTGGAGTCCGCCGCTTCTGAACTGAGCACGCGCAAAGTGTGCGAGATGAAGAGGTATCCACGAAGCCCGAAGAGTCCGCACGGGGCTGTGCGGTCTGGTACTGCCTTGAGGAGGTTCTGCTTCCTAGCGGGCTGGGAGGAGTCCCCCACTACAGTTTGAGCCCGTGCCAAGACTGTACGGGCTGAGGGAGGTTGACCCTACTGCTGGAGAGAAGCGGGCACTGGAGGATGAGGAATGGCGGGCTGCATAGCGAATCCGCTGTGCCCGCAGAGTCCGCACCTGCTAACAAGCGGAGTCCGCCGATGCTGGAAAGAGGATGAGGCTTGCTATTGTTGAGGATCTAGATCTGGGGTTCATCAACTTAGGCGGACTGGAAGGTTTGACTCCACTTCGAGTCCGCTCAGCTTGCGAGGAGGTGGATATGGCTGTTGATCTTTGCGGGTATCCAGATGGAGCGTCCGCACTTCTTAGGCGGACTGATGATGCTGGCTGCCCATGCTGCTGGATTACAAGAGATGGGTGACCTGCCAGACTGATGAGGCAAGCCTCGCATGTTCACGAGGTGAAAACGGAGGTAGCTGGCTGGCGGCCTGGGGGCAGG
The DNA here is from genome assembly GCA_039583875.1 of Platanthera guangdongensis. Classification (NCBI taxonomy): domain Eukaryota; kingdom Viridiplantae; phylum Streptophyta; class Magnoliopsida; order Asparagales; family Orchidaceae; genus Platanthera; species Platanthera guangdongensis. Next base: position 75,354,035 of record CM077157.1, read on the forward strand.
TCGCCACTTTTGTTTGGCGATTTGAACGGTCTGAGCGGATAGACATTTTGTGTCCATTAACATTGGATGTCACCTGTTAGGAGCAGGCTAAGTAGCGTCTTGTTGCCGGCCTGGGCAGATAGACATCCAAATCCGGAAAAGGGGGCTCCTGTAGAAACCTGCGGTTTAGCTGACAAGGCACACGGCCTGCAGGGACGGACTACAGGAGCGGTCCGCGGCACCTGCCGACCAAAGGAACAAGGCACGCGGCCTGAGTGATTAGACCACTGAGATCGCCCACGCCGTGCGACCTGAGCGGACAAAAAATTCTATCAGCCTACCCTAGGATGACACGACCTCCAGGAGGAAACTGGAGTAGGCCATGACTAGCGAGCTGGCTACCTTTAGAATGATCGCCGATTTCGTGGTTAACATAATCCCCGCACTTTTTTAAGTTTCGAAGGGAGCTTCAAAAAAGTTGGAGACCCACGAAAATCATGATCCACCCCAAAGGAAAGGAAGGGGGCAAGAGATAGAAATTGATGTCTCTCCATAGTAGTTTGTCAATTCCTATCTTTTTCCTGCAAAAGAAAAGTTAGTGTAGGCATGTATGGAAGGTACACGTGTGTACCTAGGTTTGCCTTTGCAAAACGAAGGAGATGTGTCTTCCACTAAGTTCTGCAAAATGAAGGTGAGAGGAAAACATAGAAGCATAATGAATTGCAAGTACCTGATGGATGCTTGCAAGTACCTGTTATCTTCTACAAAAAGAAGAGTGAGGAGTATGCAAGAGAGAAAAATGAGTTGCAAGTACCTGAATGGAACTTGCAAGTCTTTGCTGGTTTCTGCAAAGGAGAATTTAGAAGCAAATATGGTAGTAAAGAAAAAAGCTGCAAATACCTGAAGGCAACTTGCAAGTATCTGCTGGTCTTTTCAAGAAAAGAGTTTAGAAGCAGATATGGTATATGAAAGTGAGTTGTAAGTACCTGTGAAGAAACTTGCAAGTATCTGCTGATCTCTGCAAAAAAAGAGTCAGACGCAGACATATATATGAAAGTAACTTGCAATTACCTGTGAAGAAACTTGCAAGTATCTGCTGATCTCTGCAAGATGAGAGTTAGAAGCAGACATAATATATGAAAGTAGCTTGCAAGTACCTATGAAGAAACTTGCAAGTATCTGCTGATCTCTGCAAGATGAGAGTTAGAAGCAGACATGATAAAAAGACTAGGCTTCAAGTACCTGGGTAAGGCTTGCAGGTGCCTGCTAATCACTGTCAAGAGAAGAGTGAGAAGCAGACATAAAATAATGAGCTAAGCTGCAAGTACCTGGATGAGGCTTGCAGACGCTAAATGTTTATAAGATAAGGTTGATATGATCATATAGCAGAGAAAATGCTCAATGAACTCTGCTGGTAACTGAATGAAGATCAAACCCGAATAGTGATCTTCTGGCTATATTAGAGACATCTTTAACATGAAGTCCAGATCAATAAGTCAAATGTTGATTGTTGATATGACAGGATGGATATGATCAGATTAGCAGAGAAGAGGCTTGACAAATTCTGCCAATCTTAACTAGATTCCAATAGCAAGGCTGATAGAGATTATGCAGGCAACACATATAGGATGAGCACAAGCAAAATGAATGTTTGTTAATCCTTTTGGTAGGTCGGATTTAACCTGTTTACCAGTGAAAGATGCAGTTGTTAAAAAAGAGGTCTATACTCGAAAATGACCAAGAAAGACTGGATGCTGCCACAGGAGATCACCTGTAGGACTTTTGCATCGCTTGCCTGAGAGAGGTCGTCGCGAGTATAGTCCTACTAAGAGCGGGATAGCCGCGCATCCTTTAGAAGGGTACAAAAGAGAAAAGCACGGGAAATCCTGAGAAGGATCACTAGATGCACTGCTCTCATGCCTCGGGTTATAACATCACTGATCAATGAGACTAGTTGCTCCAAGTGGCTTAAAGCATTGCTTGTCTGTGGAAAGATCAGTGGAGTTGTGGGCCCCGTGAAAGCATGGATTGAGAGTACCATAGAGTGTTCGTCCATCACAGTCATGAGATGATCGAAGAGACAAGGCTACGCTCGGTCGTCATTGCTTGTCATCAAAGATCATCGTAACTGTAATGTATCCCTAATGAAGCACAGCAGAGCTAACACATGGGCCTTCCTGAGACACACTTTATGTCAGATACTGGCTAGGATCCGAATTCCTGTATTCCTCCACATGAGAGTTGTATAGCCCCCACTACACATATGTGAAAACTCCTCGCGATATGTGGTCATTGTGGCCTTACGCCGGAATCCAATCTCGAGGGGGCCTATTGCAAGACTCGGCGATATCTCAGTGGTTTAGTGATCTCTTTGGCAAAGAGAAAATAGAGGATGAAGCATTACAATAATGGAACTGTGTCAGTATGAGATCCCTGATGAAAACTTTATTAAAAAGCAAGAAGGAACACTTAGAAGTGCTTTGTAAAGAAAATGTTTGAAAGAGTAAGAGTAGAGATAATCCATCATGGTTGTGAAAAAAAAATTGAAGAAATATGGAGTCCTTTGTTGGCTTAGAATAGTCTTCCAAGTGCGCCCTCATCATCAGAATCAAAGCATTCAACCGGATTGTTAACAACAAGCAGAGGGTGCTCTTCGACAAGGCTCACTCCTCTTGAGCTGCAAGGAATGTCTGCAACTTCTTTGCCCTTTGAGGTTGATGGATCAGGGCAATCTTCTTTGGGAAGTAGGTCACGCATCTTACCCTACCGGAGCATCCTTTGCACCAGTTGGTAGAGTGCTCGGCAGTTCTCAGTTAAGTGGCATTGCTCTTTGTGGAATTTGCAATATGGTTCTGAGTCTCTAGATTTTTGATCTACTGGCCGATAGGGTTTCTTGTAGTTAGCCCTATCTTTCATGACTTGGCTTACTTCTTGCATGGTTCATCTAGTTCGGACTCATGCAAGTCATCGTCCTGCTGTTGATGAACTGCAGCTGTTTGTGAAGGTGGAGCTGGTAGTAGAAGCAATGGATCTCGAGGACGATCATGGTCCTGGAAGGAATATCGGTGGCGTTGAAATCTTCTTCCCTTCCTTGAGTGAGTTGGGAAATCATTGTGATGAGATCTCGGAGGCTGCTTTTGAGAATAATCTTTCTCTGATATAAGCTTGGATACGAAGCCTGGGTTGCTCTTTTCGCCTCGGATGTATGAGTTGGCTAAGGCAATCAACTATTGGTATGTTCTCAGTGCTTGGATATTGGCTTCAAATTTGAGCGGACCTTCACAAAGACCATGGATAAGAGCTACTTGGTACATTTCTTTGTCGGTAATCTCGATGTCCAAGATTTCTCTCTAGAATCGATCTACAAACTGAGACCAAGTCTCATTCTCATGTTGCTTGATCTCAAAGAGGACTTCTGGACCGCCCTTTCTCTTGGTTGAGGTAGAGAATCTGAGCAAGAACTCCCTTCGCAGATCATCAAAGGAAGCGATGGAGTAAGGGTGTAGACCACAGAACCAGTCCCTCACTTGACCATCAAACGTTGTGACAAGGAGCTTGCACTTGGTTGCATCTGAAAGAGTTTTGAGAGCAACGGCTGATTCAAAAGCTTTAAGATGCTTTTTTGGATCAGTCTCTCCAATGTAGATCGGTAACCGGGGCTCTCTGAAATTAGCTGGAGTAGGTTCATGATGAACATTCTCTGTAAATGGTGAAGGCTCTTCCTGCTCTCCTACAGCATAGGGATAAAAGGGAGCATAAGCTGCAGCTGCAAAAGAAGCAGGAGGATAAAAGGGAAAAGTTGCTGCAGGAGCAAAGGCAGGAGCTGAAGGGTAAGGATGACTTCCCTGAAAGTTGAGAAATCTTGCAGGACTTCCCCGAGCTGCCTCCCTGAAGAAGTTTTGACGAGCTGCAAGCTCTTCATCTTGAGGTCATAAAGGAACTACAGTCCCTTGCGGAAAGGTTGTTGTATAAGGAGGATAGGCCTATGGGCAAGCTGGAGGATAAGCTTGTTGATGCTCCAATGTTGGGTTCGGATTGATCGGAGTAGCTGGAGCAACTGGAGCTGCTGCAGGTTGAGTGTCTAATCACAATGTGAATACAGCAAGCATTTGGTTGATTGCTTGGAACTGTTGAGCATTTTCACGGAGCGATTGCTCGAAAGCCTCCCAGAGAGGATCATCTCTAGGACCTGATTGAGCAAGGTTCTCGGCTGAATGAAGATCTGACATGGATAACTGTCATTGTTCACCATCTGTTCGAATCTGAAGGCCATGTGTTAACTATTGATGCGTGAATACGGCACCTCCTGTTAACAACGAGGAGTGTTCGGTCTCATGGCCAAGATGAAGAAGAGGATGAAGGTTGCAGGGTTGAGGAGGAGAAGAGGAAGCTTCTGAGTGCTCGAGAGTGGAGCAAATGCTTGTTCAAGGGTTGCGGGGATAGAGGAGAGGTTTGCTGAGAGCAGTCGGGAAGGCTGATGATCAGCGGAGGAGGTTCATTTGCAGTTATTGAGTAGACGGTTACTTTGACGGTTGTGCTTGCAGGTTGACGCCGAGAGAGCTAAGCTGAGCTGAGAAGAAGAAAGGGGGCGCTAGAAGCGTCAACAACAGACTTCGCCCGCCGCGGCTTAAATGCCACTCTTTCAAGGATTACTTGCTCTCTGGGATGTTTTATGTTAGGATTGCAAGATAGTTAATTTCAAGTATAAAAATTACTATTATTACCTCACGCATTACATATTTTAGAAAATGTAAAATCATTATATTTAATGACTGTACAAATCTATTTTATTTCTACTAAATTTAAAACTTGTATGCCTTGAGGTGTCCTTTGGGAACCCCTAAGCTCTTGTAGGTTGTCTAATCTGATAAAAGAAGTACTTTTCGCAGCATTTAATTACTTTTCTTGTGGACTAGATGATCCACTAAGCCGAGGGATACGGCTAACTACTACACTTAAACTGATTTTACCTTAAAATAACTTAAAGAATCTCCATTCATGATTAAGTAGGTGTTTGCCTGAGTGTCTGCAGTTATCCCCTGCTGACGTGACATCATGATGAGCATTTTCACTTACTCTGATAAGTTATTAAATGCGGTGAAAATGCGGGTTGTGACAGTTGGTATCAGAGTCAGGTTGGTTTGACAAGTTGGTCGAACCAGCCAATATCGTTTAGTTTATTTCCTTCTTTCATTTGTATACACACACCGATGTGTCATCAGTACGTCTTAACCGAAGCATAGTCACTACACTCATAGCATGATAGGAAGTATACTGAAAATATTATGTAGTATGGGATGCATAATATGTGTTTGTATATGGATCCACCATAGGAGGCAACATGTGACAGTTATGTAGTATGGGATGCATAACCATCATCACATGGGTGCCCATTCGCACGTTTTCTTTTCTCGTTGCATGCGATGTTATGTAGTATGAGATGCATAACATTTCATGTGTACGCTGCTCTTGAATGCATTAAGGCCTTTCTAGAATGCATAACACTACATACATAGCATATCATCGCATAGGCACGCGTGCTAGGTTAAGGTTTATATGATGACACATGTACACACATGATTTTAAATAAGAATAAAGAATCCATCCATTCATTTCATAGGCACAAGTGCCAATAGGATGAGAGGATATCATCCTAAGTACGACATAGCATCATTATAAAATCCCAGAGCAAGTTGCAGCATAAGCAAGTGTCTTTTAAGTATGGTCTGAACTAGTCGTGTGGCCTTGTTGTCATCTAGGATTTTGATGAGTTGTTTGTTTGCTTTTTAGAAATGCCGCCAAAGCATCCTGTAATGAGGTCGACTCCCCGATTAGAGGGTGAGTCATAAGGACCGCAAAGTGATGCTATTATCGAGAGTCTGCGTCAGGGCAATGAGGCTCTGTCGAGGCAATTAGTTGCGATGCAATCGCAGATTCAGTCTTTGTTGTCTGCCGCTCCCGCGCAATAACCTTTAGTGCAAGAGCCTGCCATGGGCCAAGCTGTGCCGGATACCCCTGTTCCTCTGGTGCCTCAAGTGATGATACCACCAGAAATGAATTTCATATCGCACTTCCAATGGTTGGGACCTCCCACCTACGACGGGAGTGCCAACTTTATGATTTTAGATGATTGGATCATCTCCAATGGGGAGATGTTTTCGTATTTCAGAATTCTAGAAGCACAAAAGGTGATGATTGCAGCCTATCAGTTAAAAGGCCTGACAAAGAGTTGGTGGATTCGGGAAAGAGAGAATCTGAAGGAAGGCTGTCCTTGGGAATCTTTTAAGAAGATGCCGCTGAAGAAGTTTCTACCCTCGGTCGAGCAGGACCACCTGATGAATAACTTCTTGCATTTGAAGAAGAGGCAGCTCATCGTGAGCGAGCATGAGATTGAGTTTAGTAAACTGAGTAGGTTTTCTCCTGATTTGGTAGCGTCTGAGGAGGGTAGAGTGAAACATTTCCTAGGAGGATTAAGAAGCAATGTTCAGCAAAAGGCATGCGCTTGTCGAGCTGAAAGCTATGTTGAAGCAGTGGAAGCCACTTTAAAGGTCGAGGTGATTGAGAACGCCAAGAATCGAGGTGCTGCGACGAGGAAAGAGACGAGCAAGGGTGTTGAGGATGGTGCTCTAGGGCATCTGGCCCTTCTTCAAAGAAGAAAAGTAAGGAAGTGTGTAGCTTCTCTGGTCGATCCGGCCACCCTTTCGAAAGGTTTTTCAAGAGGACTGCCACTCTAAAGCAGCAGCAGCAGGTGCACACCATCCAATGTGCACCCAAGGGAGAGCTAGTGTGCTCGTTATGTGCAAGGAAGGGTCATGATGTGAGTCGTTGCTGGATGAAGTAAAGGACTTGCTTCCAGTGTGGGCAGAAGGGACCCTAGAAGTCTTCGTGCACCTAGGCTCAGTCCCAACTACAGCCTGCCCCGCTTCAAGCTCTGCCGCTGCCACCAAACCTGGATAAAGGAAAAGGAAAGCTAAACGTGGTGACCGGCGAGGAAGCTCAAACCTCTACGCATTTGATATCAGGTTAGCCCTGGTTTAATTTTTGTTTATTATTTATCGTTATTGCCCTAGTTATAGTTTGTTTAGTTATGTATGTTACAGTTTTAGGAGAGTTTAATGTGCAGAATAGGTGGGCGTGCGTTCTTTTCAATTCGGGTGCCACCCATTCCTTTGTGGCCCGGAGGTTTGTAGATAAACATCGTCTGGATGTGGATCAATTAGGAGACTCCTTCAACGTCAAGCTTCCCTCCGGTGATTCGGTGATATCTAATCAAGGAGTTCTGAGATGCCCTATATACCTAGGAAATTTCCTAGCCTTTGAGGATCTGATGGTGCTGGATCTGTCGGACTTTGATGTGATTTTGGGCATGGACTGGCTGTCCAAGTATGATGCGGCCATCTAGTTCAAGGCAAAGAGACTGGACTTCAGGATGGACAATGGCCAACCTATGAGCATCTATGGATTTCAGGACAGGGTTTCCCCTATTATTTCTGTGGTACGTGCTTGCCGTGCTATAGAGTCCGGCTGCGAGGCATTTTTTATTTCTATTTTTGCTTTGGGAACTGCTTTTGTTACACCACGTCTTGAGGATATCTCGGTAGTGCGAAAGTTTCCAGATGTTTTTCCTGACTGCCTTCTAGGACTTCCTCCAGTGAGGGAGATGGAGTTTGTGATAGACCTCGAGCCAGGTACTCGTCGTATTGCCAAAGCACCGTACCGTATGGCTCCGCGTGAGTTGGATGAGTTGCGTGCTCAGCTCGATGAGTAGTTGAGGTGTGGTTTTATTAGACCAAGTTCTTCTCCATGGGGTGCTCATGTCTTGTTCGTCAAGAAGAAAGATGGATCAATGAGGCTTTGCATCGATTATAGAGAATTGAATAAGGTGACCATTAAGAATAGATATCCCCTGCCAAGGATTGATGATCTGTTCGATTAGTTGCGTGGTAGCTCGGTATTTTCAAAGATCGATCTTCGCTCAGGCTACCACCAGTTGAGAATTCGTGAGTCAGATATTCCACAAACCGCTTTCCGTTCGCGACATAGACATTATGAGTTTTTGGTGATGTCTTTCGGTTTAACCAATGCACCCTCTGCTTTCATGGATTTGATGAATAGGGTGTTTAAGGATTTCTTGGACCGATTTTTTATTGTGTTTATCGATGATGTCCTTGTGTATTGCCGCAATGTTGAGGAGCATACTCAGCATTTGTGTTTGGTTTTGTCGACCCTGAGGGAGCATAAGTTATATGCGAAGTTGAGCAAGTGTGAGTTCTGGCTACCTCAGGTGTCCTTTCTGGGTCATGTTGTAAGCAAGGATGGTATTTCTGTTGACCCGACCAAGATTTCTGATATGATGGAATGGGAGAGACCTTCTACTCCTAAGGAGATTAGGAGCTTCTTAGGACTGGCTGGCTATTATAGAAGATTCGTTGAAGGGTTTTCGGTGTTGTTTGCCCCTCTAACTAGACTTACTCAGAAGAATACTGCATTCATTTGGAGTGATAAGTGTGAAGAGGCTTTCCAAGAGTTTAAGAAGAGATTATGTAATGCTCAAATTTTAACCTTACCTACTGAAGGAGTTGAGTATGTTGTGTATGTTGATACATCACACATCAGATTTGGTTGTGTTTTAATGCAATATGGTAAGGTGATCGCGTATGGATCGAGGCAATTAAAGATCCACGAGAGAAACTATCCTACGCATGATTTGGAGTTTGCTGCCGTAATTTATGCGTTGAAGCTTTGGAGACACTTATTGTATGGCGCGCTGTGAAAAATCTATACGGACCATAAGAGTTTGAAGTACGTCTTCACTCAGAAGGAACTAAATCTGCGCCAGCGTCGGTGGTTGGAATATGTGGCTGATTATGAAGTGGAAATTCTTTATCTTCCAGGAAAGGCTAATGTAGTAGCCAATGCTTTGAGTAGAAAGACCGCCAAAATTTTTAATCTATCGGTACAGTCCTTGGTAGAAGAATTATTGTTGATGGATATTGATGTTGGGGGTAGTATTGTGCCTGCTATTCTAGAAGTAGAACAACCCTCTTGGATTTCCCTTACTCGAGCACATCAAAAGGATGATCCGGATTTGTTACACCTCCGGAATAGAACTGTGAAGGGAGAGCTACCGGATTTCTCCTTGGATGAGTTGGATACCTTGAAGTATCTGGGTAGGTTTTGCGTCCCCGCCTTTGGCGACAAGCGGGATAAGATCTGTGATGAAGCTCATAGTTCCAGTGTAGCCTACCACCGTGGTTCCACTAAGATGTATAAAGATCTAAAGCAAATTATTTGTTGGTCAGGGATGAAGAATGATATCACGAAGATTGTATCGGAATGTTATACGTGTCAGCGTGTTAAGCTCGATCATAAAAGTCCTGGTGATCAACTGACACTGCTTGATATTCCAAGTTGGAAATGGGAGAGTATTTCAATGGATTTCATCACCGGTCTACCAAAATCTCCATGTGGGCATGACTCTATTTGAGTGATAGTCGATAGATTGACAAAGTGTGGTCACTTTGTTCCCTTTAAGATTGGGTATTCGATGAAAAAGATAGCAGAGTTATATCTTGAAGAAGTCATCAGATTGCATGGAGTACCTGTTAGCTGTTAAAATTCAACAAACTGACATTGATACCCTATTGGATATTCTCTAGGTGGTCAACAAGATAGCCTGATGCCAACTTAATATTCTCAGCATTATCAAGATCACACCTTGATCAAGCGGAAATTTCCCTGGTACTTGGAGTGAGCAGGGGTTATCTCAACTAAAGCCAAACAACCAAAAAACACATACATCACAAGAGTCTTTATTGATTCACAGCAAACTTCTTTACAAGGTGAGACATACATGGCGAGACATGCTTCACCAAAACCAATACGGGGAGAGCAGAGCCAATTCTAAAACAAGACAACACAAGCCGCGCGGACTCAAACACCAAGCCTCCGGTCTACTGCTGTGGAGTCCGCACAGTCTGCCAGGTCGCCAGACCGCAACCCAAGTCGCGCGGACTACCCCTTATTCCAATGCTTGCTCTAGCCGCCGATCTGCAAGCCGCCTGACCGCGAGGTCATCTAGCTGCCAGACTGCACAAGCTGTGATGCCGAATAGAACACTATGCCTGAAGCAGGCGACTTCTTGATCCACGAACCATGTTACCAAAGAGAAGATCGTCTGGTCGCTGTCCGCGACCTACTGTTTACCGTCTGTTGCTTAACCGCAGAGTCCGCACTGTCCCTGATCGCAATTAGAGTCAAGTCTTGGCTTTCCAGCACTATCCGCACAACCTACACAGCACAACCCGTTCAACTCAATCAAACTGCGTGGACACCAAAAGGCAGTCTGCAGTAACCTTTGGGAGCTCAAGTTACTGTTCACTTACTCTCTGGTTACTGAAGTTACTATTCCTGATGTGACATGGGTCCTATTTATAGGCATTATGATGAGTGTAGTCACCGCCCTAGCCGATAGGATTACCGCCACATCCCGCAGCAAGACATATCCGCAGTCCGCAGATACATTCCAGTCTGCCGCCACTGTACAGGATAGCGTCCACCATAGCTTCTTCTAGGCCGGACACAATCGCCAGTATGCCTTGTCGCCAAGGGACAAACTAAGACCACCACAGCCGGACTTCGCAGCAACACTTTCTGCCAATCCGTGGACACAACTCCAGCCCGCTTATCCCTAGCCAATAGCCTCGCCATCAAGGCACCTGCCGGACTCAGCGGACACAAAGCTTCAGTCTTCTCATACTACGGACAGCTCTAATTTGCATATCCCTGCAAACAACTCCAGACCACATGCCCAGAGTCCATAGCAGTCACTAAGACACTGATCGGAATCAACGGACACTACTCCAGTCTGCTTACACAATAGACATGTCCAGTCTGAATCTTCCGCAGACTGCTCCAGTCCGCATATCCCAAGTCCACAGCCATGCCAACAAGGCAACCGTCGAACTCAGCGGACTCCAGCTCTAGTCCGCATACAGTTACGGACACATCCCCAGTCCGCTTCTCCCAAACTCGCAACCAAGGCACATAGCACTTTTGCCGAGCTTGGCGACTGAGAAGCAGTCCGCGCTCCAGTGCGCGATCTCCCCGGACTGAGCCAAATATGGACCTGGTTCCGAACCAACCAAGTCAACACCACTGGCCACAAGGGCCAGTTCGCACTTACTAGCGGACACTGGATTCAGTCTGCCAATCCCGGCGACCTCCAGCACCTGTCCGCACTGACTGGAGGTATCCGCGGCTTCCACTTGCCACTGCACCAGAGCAAGACCAAGGCAACTGTCAAGCTGGTCTACAGTGCTCCAGTTCTTCAGTCCGCTTCATGTCGGACTCCGCATATAGAGTTTCTATCCTCCCGGTTACTTCCTGGGTTCCAACAGCCTACTGAGTACAAGCCGGCCTGGCTAACCGCCGCTGCTGTCCGCGTAGTCCGCGCGAATAGACCGCTCAGGCCGCTACAGAGCAAACCGCCTGCATCATCCCTGCCGACCAAGCTGTCTCCCAACCATGTCTGCATAGTCCACGCGGATAGGTCCAAGTGCTCCATTCACCCACTTTCACTTCACAATTTTCAACACTCTCCCTTGAAGTGAGAAGTGGTGAATAACTCATGCAGCTCCTGTAACCTTGCACATTGTCCCTCCAATAGCATCTACGAAGAATTGTCAAAGACATAGTCCTCACCCCACATATCATGGACCATGAGGGAGCCCTCCAGCATCTCCCAAAAGGAGACATGCTTCCCTCTGCCTTCTTCATCAGCTTCAACCTCCACTCATGCATCAAAGGAGTATCACCAACAAGCTTGGTCGTAAGAGCCCAAGCCTCGTTACCACTAAGAGTAGTCACCTCTTCAGCCTTCGTGTCAACCACCTCCTTTATTCTAGTAGGGTCATCACAGCCAAAAGGTACTCGCTCGACCTGAGGGCTAGCAAGGAAACATGGGACCAAGCCCGCCATATTCCCTTCACTATATCGAGCTGGTGGCTTACTGATCCTCTTCAATCTTCGAAGAACTCGATCATGGCTAACCACCTCCGCTGCTCCTGAACTAGCTCTGTTCCCAGTCAAACCCATAACAATGCACCCCTTGCTTCCTGAACAAGACGCCTCCTCACTAGAACTAGGAGCACCTGGAGCAACGCTCCCCCTGCTTCCTGAACCAGAAGACTCCCCTCTTGAACAAGAACTACCTGGAACATCGCTCCTCCTGCTTCCTGAACCGGAAGCCTCCGCCTTCGAGCAAGAAGTACCTGGAGCATCGCTCCCCCGACTTCCTGTCCCTGACACCTTTGCCCCGGAGGTAGAACAACCTGGAGCTCCAAGTGACTCAGGCAGCTCCACCTTGACCTTAGTAGCAGCCTCCTTCAGCCCACCATCTGACCTTCTCATCTCTAGCTCCGCATAAGTGCTATCCCAATACGGCATCAACTTATCGAAGACAACGTCTCTCGACATGATGAGACTTTTCGTCGTAGGATCCATACACCTCCATCTTCTCCTTTGCTCATCATACCCAATAAAGACTAGATTCATCTTGAGAGCAACCAGAGTGTGTACGTAGCAGGTAGATCCAAACACTCGTAGGTGCTTTACACTGGGCTTTACTCCGAACATCAGCTTATAAGGAGTCTTCACATAGATCGGACTAAGAGGCATCCAATTGAAGACATGAGCAGCACTGGCCATCCCTTCCGCCCAAAGAGCCTTCAAATGTCATTACTCTGAAGCCAACACTTGCAGGTCTCTATCAACCAATGGATCATCCGAGCTGCAACACTACCTTGCTATGAAGTATGTCCACAAGAAAGCTCCTTCCAGATCCCTTTCTTCCTGCAAAAGTTTGAGAACTCGGTTGAGCCAAACTCACCACCTATGCTTGTCCTCAACTTCTTGATCCGCAGTCCAAGCTGGCATTCCACAAGCTTCTTGAACTCCATAAACAAGCGCATCATGTTCGACTTTGCCTTCATGAAGTATACCCAAGTATACCTTTAATAGTCATTAAACAATATCAGCATGTACCTGCTGCCTCCAAGACTGGAGGTGACGGTCGGTCCAACCAGAGCACAATGGACAACCTCCAATGGTGCTTTACATCTGGATTGTGCCTTATCAACCATAAAGCGATAAGCTTCACTTCTGCTGACATCCCGCACATCCCTGACCATCGCCATAGGATGACAATTTAGGCAAGCCTCTTATGAGTCTTCTTATCGTCATTGCTTTCAGCTTGTCCATCCCTACATGCCCCAGTCTTTAATGCCAGATAGCTGCACTATCGCCGGCCTTCATCCGCTCAGCACCTGAACTTGTTGAAGTCGCAACTAAGTTCTTCTCCTTACTCCCAACATGTGCTATGTTCGTCGAGAGCAAGACAACCTTGCACTCTTTCCTGAGATGATCATGCTGCTTACATTTATAGCACCTTGGTTCTTCCTTCCTCTTCCCATCACGCCTAGGATAAACACTCATCTCTTGCTGATATGAAGTAGAAGGACCATCCTCTGCAGCAACCCTCACCTCCTTCTTGAACAACCCATCAAGGGAAGTCTAAAGCCCCGCAGCTGACCGACATCCACTGATGTGGTCCAAGAGCTCCGATGAGATCACCAGCTTGAGAATAGACTCCGCTTTCGCATTTGTCTCCTTCCAAGCTCTCATCTCTTCAGCATTGCCAGCAGTAGCCTCTTGTCTTTCTACTCCGCATACAACCTCCCAAAGGTCCTCGCCAAGGAGAAATCTCTCCATACAGGACTTCCACCTATCAAAGTTCGTCTCTATAATGAGATCAATTCCAAGACAACTTGCATCTTCCACTACCATGGTTCTACCACTAGTTACCTCTCCAAAAAATAACAACCACTTCAGTTGATCACTGCTTATTACTTCAATCCAGCTCTGATATCATGTTAAAATTCAACAACTTGGCATTGATACCTTGTTGAATATTCTCCAGGTGGTCAACAAGATAGCTTGATGCCAAATTAATATTCTCAGCACTATCAAGATCACACCTTGATCACGCGAAAAATTCCCTGGAACTTGGAGTGAGCAGGGGTTATCTCAACTAAAGCCAGTCAACTAGAAAACACATGCATCACAAGAGTCTTTATTGATTCACAACGAACTTCTTTACAAGGCGAGACATACATGGCGAGACATGCTTCACAAAAACCAATACACGGAGAGCAGAGCCAATTCAAAAACAAGACAACACAAGCCGCACGGACTCAAACACCAAGCCGTCGGTATACTGCAGTGGAGTCCGCACAGTCCTCCAGGTCGCCAGACCGCAATCCAAGCCGCACAGACTACCCCTTATTCCAATGCTTGCTCTAGTCGCCGATCTGCAAGCCGCCTGACCGCAAGGTTTTTCTGATCGGATCGAGACTCTAGATTTACGTCTCGTTTTTGGAAGAGCTTACAAGAAGTGTTGGGTACCGATTTAAGGTATTCCACCGCCTATCATCTGCAGACGAATGGTCAGACGGAAAGGGTAAATCAGATCGTAGAAGATATGATCGGGGGTTATATTTTGGATCATGATGGTGCTTAGGACGAGCGTCTCAGACTCATGGAGTTTGCGTACAATAATAGTTATCGAGAGAGTCTGCAGATGGCCCCGTTTGAGGACTTATATGGGAGGCGTTGTAGAACTCATTTATTTTGGACTGAAGTTGGTGCGAGACCGTTGCTAGGTCTGGAAGCCCTTGAGGAGATGAATTGTGTCGTGACTCATATTCGATAAAAGCTCTGTGTGGCTCAAGAGCGTTATGAGAACTATGTTAATCAACGAAGGGTCGATCTGGAGTTTGCCGTTGGAGACTTGGTTTTTCTGAAGGTTTCTCTGATGTCTGGCGTTAAAAGGTTTGGAAGGAATCACAAGTTAGACCCCCAGTACGTGGGACCTTTCCAAATTCTTGAGCGCATCGGACTGTCAGCTAATAGGCTGGATTGGCCTGCGACCTTCCCAAGTGTCCATGATGTGTTCCATGTGAGCCAGATGCGGAACTGTGTTCATAATGATCGTCAAGTTCTTGACTGGTGCCCCAAATTCAGCCCAACCTTACGTATGTGGAAGAACCTGTTCGTATTCTGGATTCTCAAGAGCATGTGTTGCGAATAAAGACCATCCCCATGGTCAAGATTCTTTGGAGAAATCAAGACGTCGAGAGTGTGACGTGGGAATTGGATTCGGCAATGAGGGAATCTCATCCGCACCTCTTCTCTTAGTTTCAGGTATATCTTTATGTTTTCAGTAATGTTTGATTTTCTCATTCTGGCTTGGTTTTGGAGTTGTGTTAAGTTTCGGGACGAAACTTCGTTTTAGGGGGAGTGACTGTAACGCCCCCGATTTTTCGATGATTTTATTTGATTCGGTATCGTCACATTTATGACGTCATGACGTTACTTTTAACGTCGAGTTGACGGCGCATCGCTGTTATGGAATTTTTGCGCCCGTGCAGTCGAGTCGGCCAAATTCCTGTTGTAATTGGAAAATTTTGCATTTGGAAATTAAGTTAAGTAATTTTGGACTTGTCCGTCAAGTTTCGTCGCGATCCGAGCTATATTTGGGTCTCGGCGATTTTCCGAAGTTTTATGGAATTTATGTTCGTCGTGAACTTTGAAAATTTATATCTCGGGAATGTCTCGTCGGATTTTGGCTTTTGACTTCGCCGTTGGATTTGTAGCATCAGTGTTTGCCTTCTGTGTGAGTTTCTTTTAATTCGGCACGTGTTTGGGCCTCTGTTTTGAACTCGTGTTTCCTTATTCAAAATATATAAATATGATTATTTTAATATTAAAGCACTATTCAAAAATATCTTTTACTATTCATCTCTATAGTTTAATTTTTTGGATATATTTGTAAGAAGTTATGCAGTTTTTTTTAAGTTCTCGATTACACAGGTAATTCTCTTGAGTGCTCTGGTATGCCTCTCGTGTACTGCCTCCATGTTCTCGAGTACTAAGTTTTAGTACTCGAGTAAATTAATTCTGCTTCTCGAGTGATCTTCTCACCTCTCGAGTGTTGCTTCCAACCACTCGAGTAGCATGTTTTCTACCTCTCGAGTACCTGTAAACTTGTTCTCGAGTTGTCTAGAGCCCTTCTCGAGTAGTCCGTTGCAGTTTGTATTTGGGCGCCTTTTTGAGTGTCAATATGGTGTCGTATAAATAAATGGTTAACTTAAAATTTGTTCGTCTCGACGAGGTCTACAATTTTTATGTTGGGCACTTTTCGATTTGAAGTCATCCTAAATCTCTATTTTCATTTTCCACGCACCCGCTCATAAATAGTCCGTTTTTAGACAAAACTTTATATATATATATATATATACTAGCATCTTCGAACGGGCTCCGCCCGTTCTCGATGCGTCGCTGCGGGCTTCGCCCGCAATCAAGCGGGCTTCGCCCGCTTGGCATTCCGGCGGGCTTCGCCCGCCCCCCGGCGGGCTTCGCCCGCACCCCGGCGGGCTTCGCCCGCACCCCGGCGTGCTTCGCCCGCCCCCCGGCGGGCTTCGCCGCCCGACAAACAATTTTAAAATTTTAAAGTTCAAAATTTTATTTTTTTGATTTTTAAAATAATTATTTATATTATTTATTAATTAGTTATTATTTTTATTTTAATTCTTTATTAATTCAAAATTTTTTAATTAATAATATAAATTATTTAAATATTAAAAAACAAAACCGAAAAAATCCATTTTTTCCCGATATCCCCTTTCCCGCATCCCGCCCCCCACGGCTCACCCCGCCGCCGGCGGCTCCGCCGCCGGCGGCGGGGTGAGCCCGTGGGGGCGGGATGCGGGAAAGGGGGGTATCGGGGAAAAAAATGGAGTGAACAGTAACTGTTTTTTTTATTATTATTTGCAGGTCACTGCTTTGAATCCAACGGTTCCTATTTGCTGTAGTTTGATCGGACGGTCCAGATCCGTTTCATGGTGTGATCCAAATATGCATATTGTATTATATAATAAAGATATATATATATATATATATATATATATATATATATATATATATATATATATATATATATATATATATATATATATATATATATATATCTGTTCTTATACTTGGGATAATTAGAAAATAAAGAAAACTTCATCTTCTTCCTCAAGACTTATGCCGAACCGAAACCATCTGTGCGACGACTCCCTCCCGTTTGTGAATCTTTCGGTGGCCGCCGACGGTGCTCCGGTGCTCCGGTGCTCGAAATCTTCAACCGAGCTTAGATCTGGAAAGCACTCATCGAGAGCTACGCCATCATGGTAAAACTTTCCCAATTCCTTGAGTGTTTGCATTAGGGATTTTCGACCCTAACCTCTATTTCGGCCATTTTGTTCAGATTTCGACTCCTCCCGTCATCTTTTGCCCGGATCTACGACGTGGATTGATTCAGAAAACTTTTCCGGTAAAACCAAGGCAAGTGGTGGTTCTACTCCCCTCTTCTCTGCATTCTCATGATCTATTGCAACTCCTAATTTCATTTATTATTATCATAAATTTCTTATTAAAGTATAGTGCGGACTAAATCTTTTGTCTATATCAACTTGTTTGATAATATTCTTATTTATTGTAAGTTTAACCTTGTAAAGTGATTCATATTTTGATGATATGGTTGTATCTTAATAATGTTAACCGTCCCTTAACGATTATGTAGGACCCGTTAGAGTTTTATCTATGATTGTAAATCGTTCCTAATGGTTGATCAACCACGTCTTGAATATAGAAATGTCAAGTAGAATCTGATATGCCAAGTCTCTAGATATGTGGTGGTTTTTTTGTGGGTTTTCTTAATTGCGGGAGTTAGTGGATGAAACCACCTCCGCAAATGTTTGTTTCCTTTATTAGTACCCTGTGGAAGTCTACCAGATTTTTGGGTGTCCGCGGTGTATGGTGGAGAGTATGAGTCTCCCTCGCAGTTAGATGGATATTATATTTGTGAGGGTGTGTCCAGTTGAGTGACCACCTCGCCCGTATTTTGGGTAGAGTCGACCACAGGTGCCTAATAAAGGTTTTGTATTCCTTCCTTATGATTTATACATGTTGTCACCTTATAGCCTCGTGCGTCTGGTGTATTCATGTTGTACGAGACGAATCACGTAAGTGTTCTTTTCCTGTTGATGCCTTGTTTTTTTTGTACTTTACTTCAGTGCTTTTGGTCTTGGGTTGGTACCCCTTTTACCTTTGTTTACTTTGGCTTATTTTCTGCCACAACTTGTACCTTCTTGTTGAGGTGTTCTGTCTTCAGAATGCCTTAGGTTCAGAGCAGTAGCTGAGTTCGGTTCTGTTTTTTGGAGTGCTTGTGCGGCAGTGTTGGCTGTGGTTGTTGCCTCGTCTTAGCGAGGTATATAGTTGTTTATTTTATTTTACTGGTTCAGACATACTTTATTGTATGTGGGTTCATGTCAGTTTGTTGACACCCACAGAATTGTTATTTTTAGATACTTGCTTGCTGCTTGGTTTTCTTTATGTGGTTGAGGATTAATTGCTCTCTGGGATGTTTTATGTTAGGATTTCATGATAGTTAATTTCAAGTACAAAAATTACTATTATTATCTCATGCATTACATATTTTAAAAAATGTAAAATCACTATATTTAATCACCGTACAAATCTATTTTTATTTCTACTAAATTTAGAACTTGTATGCCTTGAGGTGTCCTTTGGGAACCTCTAAGCTCTTGTAGGGTGTCTAATCTGATAAAAGAAGTAGTTTCTACAGCGTTTAATTACTTTTCTTGTGGACTAGATGAGCCACTAAGCCGACGGATACAGCTAACTATGCACTTAAACTGATTTTACCTTAAAATAACTTAAAGAATCTTCCTTCATAATTAAGTAGGTGTTTGTCTGAGCGTCTGCAGTTATCCCCTACTGACGTGGCATCATGACACGCATTTTCCCTTACTCTGATAAGTTATTAAATATGGTGAAAATGCGGGTTGTGACAGTATCAGAGGGAGATTTCTCAATAAAGGCTTAACAGTCTTAGTAGATCTCAAAAGGTAGCTGAGAAAAGAAAAGTATGGGTTCAGGAGAGAACCATAAGGAACTAGGTACTATGAAGCTTCCTCTATGTAGGAAAAAATTTTTGAATCTGGAAAGAATGGTTCATATTGTTTATGGATGCATCAGACCCTAGGATTTATGTCACAGTACAAGAAGGACAATTCATTTCAGTGAAAGTGTCTATTCTTGATGCAAATGTCAAGATTCCTAAGAGTTATGCAGAAATGAAAAAGATGAAATCATCTTGGCTGCAATGGATAAGAGGGCACAAAATATTATAGTTAGTGTCATATATGACTCTACATTTCAAAACCTGGTGCATTACAAGACCTCAAAGGAAATGTGGGACACTCTTGTGATATACATGGAAGGTACTGAGGAAGTTAGAGATGATAGGAAGTTTATGCACAATCAAGAGTATGAGGCTTTCAAGCAGATCAAGGAGGAGAAAATAGCTAGCTGCGATGAATTTTTTTTTCAGAACTGTAAATGAGTTAAGGACCTATGGCCGGGTCTTTAGTAACTAAGATCTCAATGATAAGTTTCTTAGGTCTCTTACAAGAGACTGAGACACTAAGATATGTGCCATTAGAGAAGTGGCAAAGCTGGCATAGACTCCACCATCCACTTTGTTTGGAAAGGTACTGTCATATGAAATGCAGCTAACTGCAAGGAAGGAGGAAGAGAAGACTAGCAAAGCTCATGCCAAAGAATCAACTGTGGCCTTCAAGGAAGATAGTTCCAAGAGGAGCAAAGAGAAGAATCCTTATCTCCCAAGAAGGCCAGCTGAGTCTGATGATTTAGATCAAGAGACATCAGAATGCAATATGTCTAATGAGGAGTTTGTTGCTTTCTCAAGGCAGTTCATGAAGCTGATGAAGAAGAAGGGACGGAGGAGTAGACCTTCTTCTTTCTTACAACACAAGGAGGACTAGTACAAAAATAGGAAGAAACCTTCCAAGGAAAGCAGGTATGACACAAAACCTAGTAAACATGTTTCTAATAAGATTAATTGTTTTTACTGCAGCAAGCCAGGGCATGCTATAGCAAAATGTCCTATGAAGAAGAAGGATGTTGATGAGAAAAATCATCATCATAAGAAGGGAAAAAGGAGAGAACCTTCAATGATAAAAAGGAGAAAAGCTGGACTGACTCATCCTCCTCAGAGTCAGATGATGAAGATGAATCCTACATTGGGCTGATGGCTAGATTAGATGAGGATTCTTGCCAGGATCAGCCTTGTCCATCTAAGGTACACTCTCCATTCAGCACTTCATCTAAGTCAAGCTATAAGACTGGTTTAAGTTCAGAAGCATCTTTATCTAAGGATGAATGTGATTCTAAATCTTAGAATGATATTAATCAAGTGATTGATAAGTATGGTAAACATCTGGAAGCATTCAGAAGAAGTAAGCAACTGACTAAAATGTTGGCTGAAGAGATTGCATCTCTACAGCTTGTTGTTTCCTAGCATTTTTCAGATAGCAGTCATGCTGGAACAGAAAAAAATGGAAGTCAGTCAGTTGAATAATATTACTTTTATACAGATATGCACCATAAAGTATAAAAAAGATCTTATTAGGGATCTAGAAGAAAATCTCCAAAGGGAGAAGAGAGTTGTGGCAAGTTTTTCTAAACCTAACTCCGTATTGCCCATCATTTACTCCTTCACCTCTCAGAGAAACAAGAGAGGAGTTTGTTTCAAGAGAAACACCAGGGCTGCCTCTTTCAAAGGAAAGGGAAAAGCTCCAGCTAAGCCTTCCATTCCTTTTAAAAGGTTAATACTCCCTACTAACAAGTATGACGAGGACTCTATGTATGGTCACTGGAAGAACGTGAATTCTTCCTGGAAGGATACTAATGTATATTCCAATGTAAGGAGAAGAGGAATGAGAATTAGTGCAACATCCCCTATCCGTCGCATAGCATATAACAGTAGGTACGGCTGGGGACCGACGCCATATACCACAAACAGATCGAAGGGTTACGCAATGAAACCATCTTTCCAAAAACCAACGTCCTACAGTGAGTACATTCTAGTGTAAGCAATTTAAAAGTTGCAAATTCAGAACCCAGCCACAGCATGAATGCCCACTACATAAACCCAATAGGAATGAACGTACAAATACACAAGTACTTGGCCTTATGGTCTTACAAGAGTTTACTCAAATAAAAGTGTCTTCCAAACCTCGGCACGCAGGCCGGTCACACATGAGAATAAAAGTAAACATTCAAAACTAGGCCTTCGAGGGCCGGCTCAGCAACAAGGGCTTTTGCCCATTATTTGCCACCAGGCTCCGCAGCACCTGCAAGCAACAATCCAGCGAAGCGGTGGCAAACAAAAGCAACGGTCAGCTAAATCTGACCAAATTATAATGACCCCGCACCGAAAAACTCGGGGCGGCGATGCTCCTTCCTTGTACTTTATTAGCATAGCTTAACAGTAATAAAATTACACATCATCACAGGCGTAGGCTCACACGGCTACACACCCCATGCTCTCAAGGCACATTCTCGGTGAACCCGGTCAAAATCCGCGGTCACACCATCACCCCTTGGACCGCAAATCTCGTAAGCATTATAGTCTTACCAGCCTATACCTAAGACCCTCCATCTATGCCAACGACGAGTACCACGTACCTTATGTCTCTCTAACCGAATGACATAGAGCTGGTACTGTTCAGCCTGACCTGTTGCTCACACCGCAACATCAATTTAAGCCATATGCGCAGGTCAAGATTCCCTGAGTCCCAAACTGATCACACATATTACATAACCCAGTTATGTGCAAGTTGTATCCCAGGAGACCAAGGTCGCAGAATCACGCTTCTGCCTAGATTTCTGGGTGTACCTTGGAGTTAGTCCCCAGGGTTCCCTGTTGCAATCTACCACATAGAAAACCCGAAAACAACCATTGACACGGAGTCTTCTCCGGCTATCCATGCATAATGAAACATCACCGATCTAGATCAACTTGTTCGGGTAGGCTTCACACACCATTCCTATGTCTGTACATCGATTCAGGATTATACATACAAAATAAGGGGGAACTATTCATATCCACCCGAAAGAACACCTCACACTCACCGCATACTCGCGAGAGCGGGTTTCCTGTGCAGAAAGATAGAGGACTTCACATGTCCAAGATGAGAATCGTTACCCTAGCATTTCTCCTTGGCACCATGAAGATCTAGACGGATGAAAAGAACCGCAACGGCCTCGCCTCCGTAGATCTGAACTCGGCTTGCGATTTGGGGCTCCGAAGCTCCACCGGTGGCCAGATCTCTCCTACTTCTTCCTTGCTCTCCCCTCTCTCTAGAAGTCCTAGAAAGAGAAAACCCACAGAGTAATGAGGGTTTCCAACCTATTCCCGGGAATATCCCAGCAAGAACAGCCGTGGGCCATTGGATCCCGAAATAAGGAAACAGACGGCCACGATTCGTACTTAAAATTAGATTCCTGGGCCGAACATGGCTTGTGACACGCCCGTGTCCAAGGCCATATGCATCAATCGACGCCAAAACCATCGCGTCCATACCAGGACACGAGCTCTCAACATGCCTGTGTTGCACCTGACAAGCTCGTGTCATTCAATACATGCCCGTGTTGCAGGGCGTGTTCCTCCATAGACACAGGACCAAACACAACCCGAGGAGAATACGGATACTCGACATGCCCGTGTCATATTTGACATGCCCGTGTCA
Organism: Platanthera guangdongensis; assembly: GCA_039583875.1. Taxonomy (NCBI): domain Eukaryota; kingdom Viridiplantae; phylum Streptophyta; class Magnoliopsida; order Asparagales; family Orchidaceae; genus Platanthera; species Platanthera guangdongensis. Next base: position 75,376,756 of record CM077157.1, read on the forward strand.
CATTTGACACGCCCGTGTCAAACTCGAACACGCCTGGGCTTCAGGCCGTGTTTCTCCCCCGACAAAACTCGACTAACTACCCGAGTAGGACACGGCTTGGGACATGCCCGTATCTCAGGCCGTGTTCGTTGTCTCGACGATGGTCGACTGCATTTTCTTCGACCACACGGCCATCGTTGAACCCGAGCACGACACGGCCCAGGGACACGCCGTGTCCCAAGGCTTGTGACCCCTACTAAGTCCCAAACTTGGCTCAAAATGCTACCCATCCCACTTTTGAGTTTCGGGGCGTTACAACTCTCTCTCTCTTAAAATAATTTCGTCCCGAAATTACCGAAAGGAAAAGATATAAACAAAACTTAAACGGTACCTGAGTGGAATAACTCTGGGTACTCCTCAAGCATGGTCTGCTCTCGCTCCCACGAGAGATCCTCCTGACCGCAGTTGTCCCAACGAACCTTGACCATCCTGATGTCCTTGTTACGTAGTCACTTGACTTCATAGTACATAATGCGAACGGGCTTGATCTTTGTCGTCAACCCCTTAACAACCGGTACTTGATCGACCGCAATCACTTATAATGGCTCTTGCACCTCCTTCTGCAGCACCGATATGTGCAATACATCGTGTTGACCACCCAGATCCGCTGATAGCTTTAATCGATAAGCTGCTTCAGCAATCCGCTCCAGAACCTCAAAAGGTCCAAGGTACCTTGGGCTTAGCTTCTTCAAGCGTCGTACCCATGAGACACCCTTGAACAGCTTATTCTTCAAGTACACCCATTAGCCTACAGTGAACTCCCCATTCCTATGCTTGGCGTTATAGTACTTAGCTTGTCGGTCCTGAGCGATTAGCAATCTTTCTCAAATGGTTCATACCAACGAGGTTGCATTTTCAACTTCTTACAGCTTGTATAGCTTCGACTAACCCGTTTTTAACCATGATAATGACGTGCGCCATCGCCTACCATAAAGGGCCTAGAAGGGATCCATTTGAATGCTCGTCGGGTAGCTATTGCTATACGCAAATTCCACCAAGTACAAGTGATCTTCCCACTGCTTCACTAAATCTAGGACGCACATGCGAAGCATGTCTTCCATCGTCCTGTTGACTCTTTCAGTCTGACCATTCGTCTGCGGATGAAGGGCTGTGCTGAAACTCAGCTTTGTTCCCAACATCTGTTGCACCAACCTCCAATCATTGGACGTGAACCGCCCATCTCAGTCAATCATACTGCTGTGGGGCACACCGTGAATCTGAACAATGTTATCCACACACAATTTGTCCAATTTCTCCATAGAATCACCTTTCCTATGTAGAATGAAGTTCGACACTTTCGTCAAACGATCTACGATCACCCAGATGGCGGCGTTACCCTTCTACAACCTTGGCAAAACATGCACAAAGTCCATTGTAATGTCGTCGAACTTCCACTTCGGAATAGGCAAGGACTTCAAGAACCCCCTTAAAAGAATGTTTGACCCTTCGCCATGTACAGTGTCACATCCTTCTTAAGTCCTAGCCACCAGAACAATTTCTTCATATCACGGTACATCGTCGTGCTCCCCCGGTAAATCGAGTACTTGGTATGATGAGCCTCGTACATCAATTCCACCCGCAGTTTGCCCGCATTTAGGACGCACAGACGACTGTCCTTCCATAGTGAAAGTGAGTTGTTAGATCAGGAATACTCTAGAGGGGGGGTGAATAGAGAATTCAGGTTTTATAAAATTTTCAATTGATTTGATCTAGTGCAGGAATTAAAAGCATAAACAACAAACCAAACAACTAACACAACCACAACAAGAAACAAAAGAAAAGGGCAATCTAGACAACAAAAGAATTTATAGTGGTTCCCCTAAACTTGGGTACATCCACTCTTCTACCACCCTGGTAGGAATCCACTCAGATTTTTGATCAGGTGCCTGACACCAATGAGCTTTTGATCAGGTGCTCAAAAACCAATCCTCAAGTCTTTTGGTCAGGTGACTTGCAACCAAGAATAACTTTTGAAATGAGTTATAACCCTTTATACAGTGAAGGGGATGAAAGATGATATTGTCTTCTCTTTCTCAATATACAACTGAGAAGACTTGTGGATATTGATTTTAGCAAAGGCTCCCCCTGAGGTATAGAATGGTTCAGAGAGATGGAGCCTTGCTACAGGGTGATAGGCCTTCAGTAGTTCAGCCTTGATCATCAGCTGTTCAGGAACTTCTTTGACTGATAAAGTTGTAGTTGTCATTTGAAGTGTCCTGGAGTGTTGAAGATAGAAGACTCTTGATTTTGATTTGGTGTTCTTCTTCTTCAGATAGCAGATGATCTTCAGATATATGTCTTCTTTTCTGTATCAGAAATCTATGGAATAAAATGCAGAGAGTTTCTTGATTCAGACTAATTATCTTTTTCTCTGTGTATCTATCTATCTTGTTCAGTCCATCTCAAGGAAGAAGAGGGAAAATCTCTTTTTGTATTTTCTGTCAAAGATGGTCTTTTGAAATTTCGAAATCCTCTGCAATCAATGTTGACGGCCTTGAGAATAAACTGCATTGAATTATTTCCCCAACTGTCCCATGGAAAAACGGCAGGCAATAATCCTGGAGAAGACAATAATCAATGCTCTGTCTAACGGTTATATTCCAGAGAATATTTGAGCATTAATTACTCAGGAATTAATGTAGTAAGAAGGGGACAGAAGAATGGAAAATAACTAAGTCTGGATTCGTCGAACTGATAACAGAAATCATCCAGCTGAGTTCACAGTTCGTCGAGCTGAGTTGATGAGTTCGTCGACCAGATAACTTCTGTTCGTCGAGCTGAGTTCCAAGATCGTCGAGCAGAGAGCAGAACTATATTCTCTAGAAACTTTGCCTTTTTTGTGTATGGATTTCGTCGAGCTGATAACTGGTTTCATCGACTGAAGTTCAGCAAAATATTTTTGGACTTAGAATAATTTCAAATGCTTCTGGATGAAAGTGTTGAAGTGAAGTATCCAGAATTCGTTGACCTAAGAATTGGTTTCGTCGAGATGAGGACCACTAACTGCTGTTGGATAACTCTAGCTATTGTGGTCAGAGTTCGTCGAGCTGAGAATTAAGTTCGTTGACCAAAGTCTGACTCTGGACTTAGAATAAAGAGATGTTTTCTGATCTTGAAGTGTTGAAGTATAGTGTCAAAAGTTCGTCGACCTGAGTACCAAGTTCGTCGAGCTCAACTCAGAGAATTTACTCTGAGATCGTCGAGCTGAACAAGACTTTCATCGAACTGCGTTCGACGAACGTCGAACTCATTTTACTTAGTATGAAATCTGTCTAAGTCTTGAGTCTCTAGCAGTGTTGATGGTTGGTCCTTACAATGTTGATTCTAAGGACTTGTCCTAGACTCTAGGACACAACTATGACCCTGGCTATACATATTGGGTCAAATGATCCTAACTTAGTGAACCTAGCTCAAATCAAACTAGGGATCCAACAATCTCACCCTATTTGGGTGAGGTCACTAATTACATACTCAGACTCAACTCATAATAAACAAAGCAAGAAATCATATATCTGGCAGAGATCAATAACACATGTAACAGATATATATATATATATATATATATATATATATATATATATATATATATATATATATATATATATATATATATATATATATATATATATATATATATATTTATTATATAAAACAATAGTGATATTTGGAAACACACCACCAGCTAAATCAGAGCCGTCCGATCAAGTTCATTCAAAAGCTGGCCGTTATATTCAATAGAGGAGGGCTGCCATTAAAAAAACTCAAAAGCAGTTACTATTCATATCAGGAGAATTCCCGATACCAGCAATTCCGCCAAACCGTCCACCGCACCTCCTCTGTCGCCGGCGGCGAAGCCGCCGTCGGCCTGCCCGGCCCCTACCGGCGGGTTCGCCGGCCTCCGGCGAACCCGCCGGGGGTTCTCCGGCGGCGAGCGGGCAGGGCCACCGCTGGCGGTGGCCCTGCCCGCTCGCCGCCGGACAACCCCCGGCGGGTTCGCCGGAGGCCGGCGAACCCGCCGGTGGGCGCCGGGCAGACCGCAGGCGGCTCCGCCGCCGGCGACAGAGGAGGCGGAGGCTGCCCGCGCGATTTTTGTTTTTTTTTCGATTTTTTTTTTTATATTTAAATAATTTATATTATTAATAAATAATTAAATAATTATTTAGAAAATCAAAAAATTAAAATTTATTTTCTTTATATTTAAATAATTTATATTATTAATAAATAATTAAATAATTATTGAAAAAATCAGAAAATTAAAATTTTTAAGTATAACTTTTTAAAATTTTATGCCGGGCTAGCGGGCGAAGCCCGCCGGGGGGGGTGGGCGAATCCCGCCGGAATGCCAAGCGGGCGAAGCCCGCTTGGTTGTGAAGCCCACCGGGGGGGCGGGCGAAGCCCGCCAGAATGGCAAGCGGGCGAAGCCCGCAGCGACGCATCGAGAACGGACGGGGCCCGTTCGAAGATGCTAGTATATATATATATATATATATATATATATATATATATATATATATATATATATATATATATATATATATATATTTATATAAGCTTTGTTCAGAAATAGAAAGCAGTTTTAAAAACATAACAACAATAAAACAGACCAGAACTCATTTCTTTTATTTCTTTTCCTTTGGCTTTTCTTCTTTGCTCTTGTCTTCTGACTTAGCAAAGACAATCTCTCTATTAGGGTCAGAAGCTTGCACTTTAGTCATGGTCATGTCAGCAGCCCCTATAATCTTCAAAGATGTGGCTCTGGGGACAACTGCTTCTGGGTGCAACTTCATGTAGTCATCAACATTGAAAAACTTGTTTGCTTTCTCAAACCTCTTAAGCACTTCTTTCCTGTACGTAGACATTGTGGAATACTCAGAAGGATCCTTTCCTTCAACTTTGGCCTTGTTAATCATAAAAAGGCCTACAAGTTCTTGGAACCTCGCCATTCTAGCTATATTAGCTATTTCAGGATCTTCAAAAGGAACAGGTGGAGAATTTGGTCTTTTAGGACTTTCAGCTTTCTGACTTACAGGGAATGATAGATTTTTTTGATGCTGCTACTGTGGTTGATGCTGAGATTGATGTTGCTTTCCTGAAGAGTAATACCTATGCTGGCTGCTTCCAGAAGAAGATCTCCCTTGATGTCTCTGATATGTTTGGAATTGGGTAGATCTTTGGGAAGTTGTGCCTGAAGCACCAGCAGCTGGATAAGGAGGAGGATTATCATATAAGGCATCAATGGCCTTTAGTATAGACTTGTCAATTGGCTTTTTAGTCTGAGCAGTAACATGAGGAGGAGTAGGAACTGGAGCTCGAGGGGAAACTGCAATAGGAGCTGGAGAAGAAACTTCAACAGGAATTGGAGAACTAACTCTGACAGTGCTTTCAGCACCTGCCTTATTCTCTTCCTCGATGTCAGCCAAGATCAAGTCATCAAGATCTGGCATTGGAGAATCATCAATAACAAAACTGGGAGCTGAAATAGCCTCTGGAGGGGATGGAATGATGAAAAGTTGTAAATATACCTATTTTTATATACATTATTTAAGTATTTTTCGTTTTCTTTTGTTGTTTTTAGTTAAATTTCTTCAATAAAATGCTCTTTTTATTGTAAATATTTTATTAACTTATTTTACTTTATTTTTCAGAAAAAATCCAAATATCTGCCAAAAACAGTAATGTCACGCCCGTGTCCTTACTGGTCACGCCGGTGACCTGGGCATAACACGTCAAATTCCAGTGAATCAGTATTTTTGAAGAAAAATCATGTGACACGCCCTATCACATGGCCGTGTCAAATGTGACACAGCCGTGACCTGACCCGTGTCAGCCTGCTCGACCATTTTCTGCTCGATGATTTTTCGCTCGACGTTCTTCGACCCAACAAGGACACGCCCGTGTCCCATGAGTGACACGCCCGTGTAATGTGACACGCCCTGTGCCGAAGCCCGTGACCATCTCTCGACATTTTTCACTCGACATTCATTGACTCAACCCAACATGCCCGTGTCAAGATACGACACGGGCATGTACTCCTCCACCTGGCCCGATAAACCGCCGCCGGCGACTTTCACCGCAAACGACGCCCAGTTCAACCTCCCGACACGCCCACCGTCACGCCCGTGACTTGGGTCGTGACTGCGGCGTTTTCAGCCGCAAAGTCAAAATCTCCAGTCAATTCACGACCGCCATATGTACAGTGTCAACACGCCCCCTGACACGCCCGTGTCAGAGGGCGTGTTAGTCAAAAAAATTTGTCTATAAATTACAGCCTTCTGTTTGAGCTGTTGTTCCCTTTTTTGGACCACTTTGCTTAGGTTAGGGTTGTTCTTGGGAGGCTTTTTATGGAATGTAAGGGAATTTTCTCTCCCCTCTTTCATGTATTTGTGTTTTTTTTGCTTTATTGTAACCATTTTTACTTAATAGAAGGGTCTCTTTTCTCCTCTATATTGTATGAAAATCTGTCAAAGCGTCCTACCTTAAGTAATTTTTAGTTCCTCTTTTTGTGCTTTTTATGTTTTTCTTTAGCTTTCATAACTAGTTTAACTTAGAAATTTATCAATTTTCTAGCCGTTGTAATCGCAATATTATTTTCATGCTCCATGCTTGTTTATGTTTTGTTATAATTTTAACTTTGTTTTCATTCATAGGGGTTTATAAAAATGTTTTAAAATGTGGTTTTTAATTTTCTTTAACTTAGCCTATTTAGGATCGTAAAACTTTTCGTTCTCTTTTAGTTTTATTTTCACTTTTTATGCGTTTCTATAAAGTTATAAAAATGAAAACGTAATCATTTTAATTTTTCAAACACTTCATTTTTGCTTTTATTTTCAAAAACTTTTTGCCTATTTAATTTTTCTAACTTCATTTTATTCATTTCTACCGCATTCTAGCGGTAGAAATGTAATCGTTTTAAATTTCCGAGCACTTGCACTTTGCGTTTATTTGCAAACTTTTTTGCTCCTTTAAATTTTATTTTCATTTTTTTTGCATTTCTACCACATTCTAGCGGTAGAAATGTAGTTGTTTTAATTTTTCAACAACTTAGTTTTTCCTATTTTTTGTACGTGTGCGTGCGTGTATGAGTTAGTTTAAATTGCTTTCTTTCAATTATGTAGAGGATGTGCGTGTGTTGCATTTATTTTTGCCTACTCGTTAAGGGTTAAATGGCGTGCTTTAATTTCCCGCCTACTCGTTTGAGTAGGACTTATACATGTGAGTTTTCATTTCTGTAGTGTGTGTGCGTATTTCAATTCAAGTAGAGTGTGTTTACTTTCTGTAGAGTGAGTGAGTGTTAGTATTTATTTCCGCCTACTCGCTAGGAGTTAAATGGTAGGATTTTATTTACCGTCTACTAATTTGAGTTAAATGGCAGGTCATTATTTTTCTGTAATTATTTGAGTAGTATTTTTACTAGCATTTATTTACCGCCTACTCATTTGAGTTAAATGGCAGGTCTGTGCGTGCGTTTTAATTTTCAATAGAGTGCGTGCGTGGATGCATTTATTTTCTCCTACTCGTTTGAGTAGGACTCGCTTTATTTTTTCCCGGCCACTCATTTGAGCCGGGACTTGTAATTTTACTGTTTTCATTTCAGTCCTACTCATTTGAGTAGGCCTTGCACTTTACTACTTTATTTTACTGCTTTGTTTCCTGCTTTATTTACTGCCTCATTTATTGCTTTCATTGCATGTCGTCCCCATTCCGATAAATGGCTAATAGTTCTTAGCACTCAGTATTGAAGAGCATTGAGACAAATAAAATTGCTTTAAATAATTAAAGGTCCTGCTTTTCTAATTAATTAAAATTAACTTAAGGTTTGCCTAGGGTTTATGACGCGTAGGACCACATAATCGATGAGTGGGCCCTATTTCTGTAGTCCATACTCTAACTAGCTGAGAGGCCGTGCGTATGGACCGATCGCCCCTTGGTAAAGAGAGTTCCACACTAACCCTCGAGAGAGGAGGCGCGCCAACCCTACCGGATTGGGTTCCCCACCCAATAGCGGGGTTCTTATTGTAATGCGGGTGTTAAGAGGAATCCTTCGTTTGACGAGAGCCCGGTCGAATAGTCTTAGCGTTCAGGTGAACGATATTCCTATAGCTAGGTGAGCTCATTTTAGTGGAACCTCTACGGCCAAGTCTCTGCCTTAATTAATTTGAAACGTAGGATCTCTTTTTATTCAAAGTTTATTTTAGTTCAATTTTATTCGGTGTCCTTGAGCTAAGCTCTTCATCGGCTCCACGTTTTTAAAGCTCTTTATTTTCTGCCTTTTTTCTTTATATATATAAAATTACCCGACAAGTAATTATCGGTAAAATAATAGTCCCCTTCACAGAAGAGTAGAAATAATCGAACCGATCCCGAGAATAATACGACCTCGATATTCCACACTAGAATATTATGTACTACTCACGATAGGTGTACTTGCCTCCTTTCGTTAAAACTCGATTTCACTGTTTTATATCCAAACTAATAAATCTGCGCGCCCCGTTTTCTAAAAAAAATCATATCCGCCTTTTTCCTTAAATAAAACTGCCCGGGGTGCCGCGTGCTCGTAATAATTTTTGGAGTTTTAACCCGCATCAAGTTTTTGGCGCCGTTAACGGGGGAATTTCGAGTCGTTATTTTAAACTCTGGAGACCTATTAATTTTTCCTATTATATATATTTAAAAAAAATGGCCACCAAAATTAAAATTAATCATAAGTATTATTAATAAAAATTAAAACATTTAAAAAAAACTACAAAAAAAATTTAAAAATAACTCGACAACTACTTAAAAACCTTCTTAAAAAAAATTTAAAAACTTAAAAATTTATGTTATTATTATGAATTTAACAAAAAAAACTACTTAAAAAAATTTAAAAAACTTAAACAAAACAGCTTAAACAACTTAAAACGAAAAAAAAACTTAAACAAAAACGTAAAAAAAAAATTAAATTTTTTTTTAAAAAAATTATGTTATTATTATCTATAAAAACATATATATAATATGACAACGTTTTAGGCCGAGTTTAAATTTCAAATTCTCAAAAACTTAAAAACTAAAAAACGAAAAAAATACAAAACTCACCAAATATTCAAAACTTCAAAACTTATAAACACAAAAAAAAATTTGCCAAAATATATTATAATAAACACTTTAAATAAATAACCCTTTTACAACACAAAATTATATATCTATTTTTTGCTTCGGCGCGCTTCACACTCTTATGCACCCTAGGGGTCCGCATTTCTGTAGCGCTCATAAGCTAAGACGTTAGCTTCGAGTCACAAACACACATGCCCCCTACCACCCGCACAATTTCGGCCGAGTTTATCATTTTTTGTTTTTACTATTCTATTTGTGCTATTTCTTTTTAATAATGCAAGGCTCCATATGGGCCTCCCCGAACTCATCAAAGGGAAGCTTCTACCCTCTCTTTTAATTTTTGTGCATATTTTATTTTGTAAATTATTCGTTCTGCATACTTAGATAGCAACATTGGAGACAATGTTGGATTTAAGTATGGGGGTGTTTTCTTATTTTTTTTATTCCTGCACTTTTATATTCTGCAATAATAACAAAGATCATCAAAAATACAAAAAAAATTGCAAAAATTAAAACCTCCAAAAAATGTTTTTTTCTTGTTTTTATAATCAAAAACCTAAAAAAATCCATAAGACAAACAAAAATTCAAAAAAAAAATTTACTTTGTAAATATTTTTGTATAAAACTAAATCTTTCTCTTTCCTACCCCACTCTTCTTATTTGTAAAAGCACGTTTTTTAGCAATCCTGCGGCGTTCGACTCATCGAACCAACCACCTAAATAAGAGTCTGTTCGCGGGCCATCGAGTTTAAGGCATATCCTTTTTTTTTGTAAAAAAATTTCGAAAAAAAAATCCTAAAAAAAAGAATAACTCTAAAAATCAAAAAAGATAATAAATCAAAAAAATAAAATACAAAAAATGATAAAAATTATAAAAAAATCAAAAAATATTTTGTTAATTATGTAACGAATAAATCGAATATCTCAATTCTTAACTCTTTTCGCTCTCCGAAAATATAGTTGCGAGTTAATTTATAAGCGAATTTTTTTAATTCTTGCTTACTATTCGTTTATTAATTGGAGATCGATAGATTCAGATATCTGGGGTTAAGTTTTAAAAATTTTTCGTATGTGTTTTTTTTAATTTAGATAGAGACATGTTTTCATAATTATTTCTACTTATCTAAATATTTGCATATTTCTTTTGTTAGAAAATAACGATCTTAGATTTCAATTATGTTTACTTCAAATCTTTTTTCGACATATAGGAACGTTTAATTTATAAAGGTTGCTCTCAAAATTTTTTTATTAAACCTAGTTTTATCTTTGAACAAAACCTATCACCTTTTTTTCATGTCATACGGGGCATGATTTCAATCTTTAAAAGATCTTATATCAATGGGAATAAGATTTCATTCCGTAAATATAGCCATCCAATATTTAAAAAGATTATATGTCATTGAGTAAGAGGATAAAATTCATTACTCCTATACATATACATTGGATTATTTTGAAGATGTTAAAAAAATTTATTTTATGGAAAATAAGATTTCGTTTTCCTAACATCCATATTCGAAAAAACTTTTGGACGTTCGAGCAAGAAAATATACCCTCACCTCTAATTCAAAGACTTCTTCATATACCACGATATCCTACTCCGCGAATTTCAAAAATAATTCTAGATTTAAATTATAAATTTTTTTTGAGAGCATAATTTGTAAAATAAATTATTTCCTATAATTCTTACAAGCTAAAGTTTTCATAAATCCAATCTATTTTTGTTAGCCTAACAAATAAAAGTTTTTGATATCTATTCGATCATATCAGAAGTTTTTAGCTGAAAATCTTCCTTTATTTAAATTTTTGTCATAATTTAGGATTTAACTATAATACCCCGAGTATTTATTTATATCTTTCTTTCGATTAATTCAAGCGGTAAGTAAACTTAGGATTTCTTTAATTCATTATAAGTTCATCTCCAACTTTTGCTTTGGAATAGCACAAGCTAATTTATGGGGGTATTTGATAAGTTGTAAATATACCTATTTTTATGTACATTATTTAAGTATTTTTCGTTTTCTTTTGTTGTTTTTTTGTTAAATTTCTTCAATAAAATGCTCTTTTTAATGTAAATATTTTATTAACTTATTTTATTTTATTTTTCTTTAAAAATCCAAAAATCTGCCAAAAACAGTAATGTCACGCCCGTGTCCTTACTGGTCACGCCCGTGACCTGGGCGTGACACGTCGAATTCCAGTGAATCACCATTTTTGAAGAAAATTCATGTGACACGCCCTGTCACATGGCCGTGTCAAATGTGACATGGCCGTGACCTGACCCGTGTCAGCCTGCTCGACGATTTTCTGCTCGACGATTTTCCGCTCGGCGTTCGTCGTGTAACGTCCCGAATAGCACTAGGCCCCCATGCATGTCTTTTGAATCAGGAGAGATGACTGGGGTTTATGGGGAGTGCTGACAATAGGGCAGCACATGTGAAAAGGAGGAGAAGTCAGTCAAGCAAAGGACATGGGTAGAGACACAGGCGTGTCCCTACCCGTGTGGGAGTGGTCGCTCTCGAGTCGATGACTCGAGTATGTCCAAGAGAAGGACGCGGGTAGTGACACGGGCGTGTCAGTACCCGTGTGAAGCGACATGGGTAGAGACACGGGCTTGTCCCTACCCGTGTGCGTGTGCGTCGAGTTGAACTCGACGAGGCGTGTCGAGATCGATGAGGTGTGTCGACATCATGTGACACGGGTAGCGACACGGGTGTGTCCCTACCCGTGTGTGTGTGTGTCGAGTTACACTCGAAAGGGCTTGTCGAGCTCGACGAGATGTGTCGAGATCGACGAATTATATGGCACGGGTAGAGACACGGGCGTGTCACTACCGTGTGTCAGTGTGTCGAGTTAAGCTCGACATAGCTTGTCGAGATCGGCGATCGTGGTGTCAAGATTGACAAATTTCCTCTGTTCGACGATTTTAGTTGAGTTTGACGATTTTAGTTGAGTTCACCAATTTTAGTTGAGTTCGACGAATTCCGGTCGACGATAGGAGTCACGCCCGGTATCACGGGCGTGACCAAGGGGGTGACCAGGGCATGTTCTCCGGTCGACGATTTTCGTTGGGTTCGACGATCGAGGTGCTGAGATCGACTAATTCCCCCTGTGCTACGACTTGCGCTCGACGATCGTCGAGTTTCAAGTAAAGGGGTAACACGGGCGTGTCACCGGCGTCACGGGATGGGACAAGGGCATGTCCCTACCCGTGTCGAATATTGAATTGACATTGTAACCGTCTGTAACGTTTCACGGGTAAGGACACGGGTGAGGACACGGGCAAGGACACGGGCGTGTCCCTACCCGTGTCAGTGAATTGAATTGACATTGTTACCGCCGGTAACACTCCGCTATTGTTATATATATGGACTGTGAAAACCCTATCCATTTTCACTCTTCATTCCAGCCCTATTTTCTGAGAGAGACTCCTGTAGAGAGATGTGTTTACGGGAGCGAGTTCTAGAGGAGGAGATCCGCCGCCCCCGAAAAGGAGAAGATGCCGCCAAGGAGAATTACGAGATCCATGGCTGGAAATGGAGGAACCGCTGGAATCGAGGTGAGCTTCCTACCCTCTCCCTTGGTGCTAGATCTGTAGATATCTAGGTGAGATGTCGACTCAAAAGAGTATAGACATGTGAGAAGATGCTTTCTCTAGGGTGAGCCCAATCTAAGGTTTGTGCTCTTGGTTAGTGGTGTCTTCAACCTCTCCGATCTTCTATGTGGATATGGGGGATGGTTTCGTGAAGAGCAAAGCCATCATGATGGTGAATAATGGTGGAGGAATTTCTGGAGGTGATCTGAGAGGATCGACTTGAGGAGGAAGATGAACCGATGTCGTTCATTCCGCCTCAAGATGCGTGTTGAATCTGTATTCTGCGCGTAGCGATCTTCTAAGACATTTTGATGCGGGATATGGCCAGATCTGGGCTTTCTACTAAACATGAAAGTTGAATCCCTTGAAAATACCTTTCCAACGAGTGGCTGCACGGCTTCAGGCGACATCTGTAGCCCCGGGAACGTCTGAACGAAAATGGTGTTCGATAAATCCTGCATGCAGAAATTATGTTCTGTATGCAGCGGACCTCAAGGCTGATTTCTAATAGGATACATTCAAATCTGGGTTGAGGTCTGAATACGAAAGTTGTAGCCCATGGAAATACCTTTCCATCGAGGGGTTACACCTCTTCACCGGATTCATGTAGCTTCGGGTATCTCCGGTTGAAATTACTGTCCAGATTTACTCTACACCTAAATTCTGGGTTTATATAATATGGATTTGGATTCGGTGGAATTAATATTGCACGTTACTTGGATTGAATGAACTCTTTTATGATTAATCATTTTAGTTGCATGATTGATGAAGTTCATTAATCAGATTTCATATATTCAAATTGTGAAGCAAGCTTACTTAAACGAATTGACTTGTTAGAAATTTGGTAGACTATTATTTATGCGCATCATGTTTATAATATATTGTTATCATTTGGAAAGATTGATAGATCTTTATATGCGCATCATGTTTATAATAAGTTGTTATCATTTGGAAAGATTGATAGATCTTTATATGCGCATCATGTTTACAATAAGTTGATATCATTTGGATAGTTACGTAGAGGAATAAACTATGGCCATGAGTGTGTTTGATTAATGGAATGAGTTTAGTAGTCCAATATGTAACACCCCGAAACTCAAAGGAGCAAAGGGGGACGTTTTGGGCCAGTTTTGGTTTCTGGCTGACGGCACACGGCCTGGGACACGGGCGTGTCCCAGGGCGTGTCAAGTGTGTGCCGACACTTAGTCGCGAAGTCGTCGAGTTATACTCGACGATTCGTCGAGAAAGGGCACACGGCCTGCGACACGGGCGTGTCGCAGGGCGTGTCGACCCGTGTCGACACTTAGCCGTGAAATCGTCGAGTTATTCTCGACGATTCGTCGAGAATGGGCACACGGCCTGCGACACGGGCGTGTCGCAGGGCGTGTCGACCCGTGTCGACGATCGTCAAGGTGAAATCGTCGAGATTCACTCGACGATCGTCGAGACAAGGCACACGGCCTAGGACACGGGCGTGTCCAAGGCCGTGTCATCCAGTCGTCGTTCTCCCCTCGACGAAATGTCCCGTGTACACGGCCTGGGGGCCCAGGCGTGTCAATGTGACACGGGCAAGGACACGGGCGTGTCCTAGAACCCGTGCAGTGCTCGGGTTGGAAACGGGGGAAAAATCATGGGGTACACGGCCGGCTACACGGTCGTGTCATCTGGAACACGGGCGTGTCAACTCGAACACGGGCGTGTTCGATACCCGTGTGCGTGTTCAGAAGATTCGACTTTGACGGCGAATGCGGCACACGGCCCTGGACACGGGCTTGTGCCAGGCCGTGTTCGGCCCAGTTTGGGCATTTCAGCCCCGAATCAAAGCCGCTCGTTTTCTTAGGTTGAGATCCGACGGCTGGGGATGGTTCCTGAGAGGATATACACGGGTTTGACTTAAGAAAAATCCATTTTCCTTCACTTGATCATCTCTCCAAACCCTTGGAGAAAGAGGAAAGCTATTGGAGGAAGAAGAGCTAGATCCGCCATTGGAGGAGCTTCGGAGCTCCGAATCGCAAGCCGACTCCGGATCCACGGAGGCAACGCAAGCGCGGTGATTTCTATCCGATTACATTTCGATGGCGCCAAAGAGGAACGCAAGGGTAACGATCCTCACTTGTGAGCATGATAGCTCTCTTTCTTAGCATAGGAAGCCCTCTCTCGCGAGTTTGCGAAGAGTTGGAGGCGTTCCTTCGGGTAGATATGTAAAGTCCCCGTTGTTTAGCGTCCGTATGCGAGAACGGACATAGGCATTTTGGTTGAAGCCTACCCGGACATGTTAGTCCGGATCGGTGTTGTTGCATTGCATAAGGCCGGAGAAGACTCCGTGCTATTTGGTGTTTTCGGGTTTTCTACGCGGTAGATTGCAGCAGGGAGCCTTGGGGACTAACCCAAAGGTACACCCGGAAAACTGGGCGGACACGAGGTCTTGCCAGCTTCGTGGCTTGGAAGCCAACTTGAACATAACCGGGTTATGTGACTTGTGATGAAAATGGGACTCGGTAGAAGTTTGACCTGCGCATATGGTTTAAATTACCGTTGCGGGCGCATATGGTTTAAATTACCGTTGCGTTGTGAGCACGGGTTAGATGGAACCGTACCCACTCTATGTCGTTCGGATTAGGGCCGTTGGCATAGATGAGGGTCTTCGGCGGTCTATGGTTTTAATTACCGTGACCCATGCCAGGAAGACAAACTGCTCATTGTTTGGCCGTCCAAGAGAGGATGGCGGTGAGTCGGCAGACTTAGACTGCGTTCACCAAGAATGTGCCCTGAGTGCACGGGGTGTGTGGCCGTTGAGCCTCCGCCTGTGATGAAATGACTATATTTATAATGCTCGCTTATGCTGATGAAATGCAGGGAAGGAGCATCGCCGCCCCGAGTTGGGGGCGGGATCGTTATAATTTGGTCAGCATTGCTGACCGTTGCTTTGTTTGCCACCGTGCGGTGGTTTGTTTGCTTGCAGGTGCAGCTGGACCGAGCGGTCAATAGCGGGCTAAAGCCCTTTTTGCGAAGCTGGCCCTCGAAGGCCCAAGTGTAATGTTTTCTATTTTTATTCATGTATGGCCGGCCTGCGTGCCGAGGTTGGTAAATCATGTAATAGACAAGTGAAACTTTTTGTAAGGCCTTAAGGCCAATGTTTGGGTATTTTTGTATACATTCCTAAATGTGGTATTAGTGGACATTCGTGCTCTTATGCTGGGTTCTTGTTTACAACTTATATTAACTGCTTCCGCTAGAATGCTCTGTGTAGGACGTTGAGATTGGTTGGATGGTTTCCATAAGTAACCACCCGGTCTGTCTGTGGTATATGGCGTCGGGCCCCGGCCGGACCTACTGCTATATGCTATGCGACGGATAGGGGGTGTTACAATTTGGTATCAGACTACTGGTTTTGGTCGGGCTTAAAGGAATTCGTGGTCGAATTCTTTTTAAGGGGTGGTGAGCACATTGTGTGCGTCATCGTTATAATGGTAAAAGAACCCATGAATGTCCACTTAGGAATGAAAATACTCGTGTTTGAGGAACCTGCGTGTTCCTATAATTGCTGTTTGCAATGTTATTTGGTCGCTTAACGGTGTTTTGTACCACTATAGGTGACCCGAAGTGGTGTTGGGCCGTCAGAACGCCGAGGTTCTGAGGCTAGTAGTGCACCAGAAGTTGCTCCCGCAACACCTTTGTCGGCTAAAAATATAAGATTGGTGGCTGAAGCGGTGTTGGCCGTGATAAATGCGCAGCCTGGGAGGCAAGCGCAGCAGCCCGCTCCTGTGATGGAGCAAGTACCTCTTCAAGAGGCTGAGCCGAGGAGGATGGAGCAAGTGGTTGTAGAACCAATAGTGCCAAGGAGGGCGACTGAGAGGCAGTTGAAGCATGTAATGAGCTTTAACCCTTCGTTATTCTCGGGGTTGGGAACCCCATCGCAGGCTGAAGACTGGCTCTCTAGGGTGAAGAGAGTCATGACAGCGACGGAGACGGAGGAGTGGCAAATGACCACCATCGCTACGTTCCTTCTGGATGGGGAAGCGAGGATGTGGTGGGAAGGTTTGGAGCTGCATCATTTGAGAGGTAGACAACTGATAGACGTTCCGATGGAAGAGTTCTCGGAATTGTTCTTAGCAAGATACCTCCCTTCTACTCAGAGGATTTCAATGGAGAATGAGTTCCTGAAGTTGGTGCAGGGTGAGAGGAGCGTGGATGAATATCTCCACGAGTTTACGCGGTTGAGTCGTTATGCTGGCTCCATCATCATGGATGAGGAGCGCAAGACTAATCGTTTTTATGAAGGCTTGAGGGATGAGCTGAGACTATTACTGTCGGGGCCGATGACGCAGGGTTTCTTAACCTTGGTCAATACTGCCCGGTCCTTGGAGAAGGACATGAAGAGTGTACAAGCGAAGAAAGGCTTGGGCGAGAAGAAATCTGGGTTCAAAGTGCCGACTACTTCAAAGTCTGGCTATCAAAGATTCTTTAAGAAGCATAGGACTTCGGGTCCAGCTCCTTCTGGTGCTTCTGGGGCGACTACGAGTCGGACCCCGGGCGCGTGCTTTACTTGTGGCAAGACGGGGCACTTTGCCCGTGATTGTTGGAGCGGACGTCCTAAGTCCGAGAGGAGGCCAGGAGCTACTTATGAAGAGAAAGGTAAGGCGGTGGAGTCGACCGCATCCCACTATGCTCCGGCCCAACCAAGGGTCTACAATCTTGGCCAACAGGAGGCCATTAAACAAGCTGACGTGGTGACAGGTACGGTTTAATTTATAGCAAGTCAATTCCTTTATATGCTTGTTATGTATATGTTACCTTACCACTGCTTGTTTAGGATTTGTAATGATTTGTGAAAATCCCGCACGAGCACTCTTCGATACGGGAGCTTCACACTCCTTCTTGTCCGAAGGATTTATATCACGCATCGGAGTCCCTTCTTCGATGGCGAAGGATAAGTTGGATGTGTTGTTGCCCAATGGGTGTTCGATGCGAGCGGTTAGGATCTGCGAGGTTAAGAATCGTATTGGAGAGCAGGAGTTCGACCTGCGGGCGTCTTTACTTCCGTTAGTGGAGTTTGACGTCATATTTGGAATGGACTGGCTCTCGGAGCAGCAGGCCCATATAGATTGCGGTAGCAAGGAAGTAAAGCTGGGAGCAAGTCGTGAGACGACTTTTACGGGCTTAAAGGGGTCGAGCAAGACGTTGATGTCTGCTCTTCAGGTGGTGAAGGCGGTTCGTGCCGGAGCAGAACTGTTCTTTACACTAGTGGAGGTTGCAAAGCCGAAGCCCGCGATGGATTGTATTTCAGTGGTATCGGAATACCCTGATGTGTTCCCCGCAGATCTTCCTGGAGCCCCGCCTCAACGGGAGATAGATTTTACGATCGAGCTAGTGCCAGGTGCAAAGCCTGTGTCACGATCTCCGTATCGGCTAGCGCCTAAGGAAATGGCGGAGCTGAAAGTTCAACTGCAAGAGTTGTTGGAACAAGGGTATGTGCGCCCGAGTTCTTCGCCTTGGAGCGCACCGGTCCTCTTTGTTAAGAAGAAGGACGGAAGCTTGAGATTGTGTATTGATTATCGGGAGCTAAACAAGCTGACTGAGAAGAATAAGTACCCGATCCCTAGGATTGATGATCTCTTTGATCAGTTAGTCGGGTCGACGGTGTACTCGAAGTTAGATCTCAAGTCTGGGTACTATCAGCTGCGGATAAGGGAGAGTGATATCCCGAAGACAGCATTTAGTACGAGATACGGGCATTATGAGTTTACGGTCATGCCATTTGGGCTGACTAATGCGCCGTCGGTATTCATGGATTTGATGAACAGAACGTTTAGGGAGTACCTAGACCATTTCGTGATCGTCTTCATCGACGATATTTTGGTGTACTCGCAAAGTGAGGAAGATCACTTCAAGCATCTTCATTTGGTGCTGGAGACGCTAAGGAGAAACCAGTTGTATGCCAAGTTCTCGAAGTGCGAGTTTTGGCTATCCTCAGTAGCGTTCCTCGGGCATATAGTGAGTGGAGAGGGTATTGCGGTGGATCCGGCGAAGATTGTTGCGATACGGGAGTGGCCTGAGCTTGCTACGGTAGCAGAAGTCCGGAGCTTTTTGGGGCTTGCCGGTTATTATAGGCGCTTCGTAGAGAACTTCTCGCGGATAGCGCTACCTCTCACTACTTTGACGAGGAAGGAACATAAGTTCGTTTGGACGCCGGAGTGCGCGCGAGCTTTTGAGGAATTGAAGTGTCGGTTGACCACGACGCCTATGTTGAGTTCGCCGGTTGGGACCGAAGGCTATGAGATATATAGCGATGCTTCAGGCAGCGGTTTGGGTTGTGTG
This sequence comes from Platanthera guangdongensis, assembly GCA_039583875.1. Classification (NCBI taxonomy): domain Eukaryota; kingdom Viridiplantae; phylum Streptophyta; class Magnoliopsida; order Asparagales; family Orchidaceae; genus Platanthera; species Platanthera guangdongensis. Next base: position 75,395,795 of record CM077157.1, read on the forward strand.
CTACTGCAGCACGGAAGCGTGATAGCTTATGGCTCGAGACAGCTAAAAGTGCACGAGAGGAATTATCCGGTCCATGACTTGGAGTTAGCGGCCGTGATTTTTGCCTTGAAGCTGTGGAGACACTATTTGTACGGTGTGAAGATTGATATCTACACCGATCACAAGAGCCTAAAGTACCTGATTGATCAGAAGGATCTGAATATGCGGCAGCGTAGATGGATGGAGTTCTTAGGGGACTATACATTCAAGATCCACTACGTGCCTGGCAAAGGGAATGCGGTTGCGGACGCGTTGAGTCGCCGAGCCCCAGCTCAAGCAAATTGGCTATCAGTGCATGATGAGCGGTTGGTGCAGGAGCTGGAGGCGTTGGAGATTGTTTGTGTAGATAGACGATCTAGTGCTGAAGCAGTGCTGAATTGGACTGAAGTCCAATATGACCTGGCTGATCGGATTCGGCAGGCTTTGGATATGGATGCTCATATGAAGCAGTTCATGATAGAGGCTTTGGATGGGTCAAATTCCCAATTCGTTGTGGAGGACGGATTGCTGTGGAAAGACGGTCGTCTGTGCGTCCCAAGCGTGGGCAATTTACGGGTGGAGTTGTTGTACGAGGCACACCATACCAAGTACTCGATTCACCCGGGGAGCACGAAGATGTACCGCGATGTAAAGAAGCTATTTTGGTGGCCGGGTTTGAAAAAGGATGTGGCACTATATGTAGCGAAGTGCCAAACTTGCGCCTTGGTAAAGGCGGAGTGCCAAAAGCCGGGAGGATTTCTTAAGTCCTTGCCTATTCCGGAGTGGAAATTCGACGACATCTCTATGGACTTTGTGCATGGTTTGCCAAGGTCGCAGAAGGGGAACGACGCCATTTGGGTGGTGGTCGATCGATTAACAAAGGTGTCGCATTTTATTCCGCATAGGAAGGACGATCCGGTGGAGAAGCTAGCAAAGCTTTATGTGGATAACATAGTACGGCTTCATGGTGTGCCCCGCAGCATCGTGAGTGACCGAGATGGGAGGTTCACGTCCAATGATTGGAGGCTGGTGCAGCAAATGTTGGGAACAAAGCTGAAGTTTAGCACAGCCTTCCATCCGCAAACGGATGGGCAGACCGAGAGGGTTAATAGAACCATGGAAGACATGCTTCGCATGTGTGTCTTGGACTTTGGAAAGCAATGGGAGGACCACCTTTATTTGGTGGAGTTCGCATACAACAACAGCTACCAAGCAAGTATTCAGATGGCACCTTTCGAGGCCCTATATGGTAGAAGATGTCGCACGCCGTTGTCTTGGTTAGAAACGGGCGAGTCGAAGTTGTATAAGCGATCGGAAGTGGATGATGCTACTTCTTTGGTGAGAACCATTCGGGAGAGGTTACTCATCGCTCAGGACCGGCAAGCAAAGTACTATAATGCCAAGCACAGGAACGTGGAGTTCGCTGTGGGTGATTATGTGTACCTAAAGATCAAGCCGTTCAAGGGTGTCTCGCGGGTGCGACGGTTGAAAAAGCTAAGCCCGAGGTACCTTGGACCGTTTGAGGTTCTGGAGCGAGTTGGAGAAGCGGCCTATAGGTTGAAGCTTTCTGTGGAGCTAAGTGGTTTACACGATGTATTCCACATTTCGGTGCTTCGGAAGGCGGTGCAAGAGCCTACGCAAGTGATCGCGGTCGATCAAGTGCCGGTGGATAGTGGGCTAACGACAAAGGTAAAGCCCGTGCGGATTGAGGACTCGGAGGTCAAGCGGCTACGCAATAAAGAGATCAGGATGGTCAAGGTCCGATGGGACAATTGCGGTCGTGAGGAGCTCTCCTGGGAGCGAGAGCAGACTATGCTTGACGAGTATCCGGAGTTGTTCCGCTCAGGTACAAATGTTGTTTTTGTATATCGTTCCTTTATGTAATTTCGTGGGCGAAATTCTTTTAAGAGGGGGAGAGTTGTAACACCCCGAAACTCAAAGGAGCAAAGGGGGACGTTTTGGGCCAGTTTTGGTTTCTGGCTGACGGCACACGGCCTGGGACACGGGCGTGTCCCAGGGCGTGTCAAGTGTGTGCCGACACTTAGTCGCGAAGTCGTCGAGTTATACTCGACGATTCGTCGAGAAAGGGCACACGGCCTGCGACACGGGCGTGTCGCAGGGCGTGTCGACCCGTGTCGACACTTAGCCGTGAAATCGTCGAGTTATTCTCGACGATTCGTCGAGAATGGGCACACGGCCTGCGACACGGGCGTGTCGCAGGGCGTGTCGACCCGTGTCGACGATCGTCAAGGTGAAATCGTCGAGATTCACTCGACGATCGTCGAGACAAGGCACACGGCCTAGGACACGGGCGTGTCCAAGGCCGTGTCATCCAGTCGTCGTTCTCCCCTCGACGAAATGTCCCGTGTACACGGCCTGGGGGCCCAGGCGTGTCAATGTGACACGGGCAAGGACACGGGCGTGTCCTAGAACCCGTGCAGTGCTCGGGTTGGAAACGGGGGAAAAATCATGGGGTACACGGCCGGCTACACGGCCGTGTCATCTGGAACACGGGCGTGTCAACTCGAATACGGGCGTGTTCGATACCCGTGTGCGTGTTCAGAAGATTCGATTTTGACGGCGAATGCGGCACACGGCCCTGGACACGGGCGTGTGCCAGGCCGTGTTCGGCCCAGTTTGGGCATTTCAGCCCCGAATCAAAGCCGCTCGTTTTCTTAGGTTGAGATCCGACGGCTGGGGATGGTTCCTGAGAGGATATACACGGGTTTGACTTAAGAAAAATCCATTTTCCTTCACTTGATCATCTCTCCAAACCCTTGGAGAAAGAGGAAAGCTATTGGAGGAAGAAGAGCTAGATCCGCCATTGGAGGAGCTTCGGAGCTCCGAATCGCAAGCCGACTCCGGATCCACGGAGGCAACGCAAGCGCGGTGATTTCTATCCGATTACATTTCGATGGCGCCAAAGAGGAACGCAAGGGTAACGATCCTCACTTGTGAGCATGATAGCTCTCTTTCTTAGCATAGGAAGCCCTCTCTCGCGAGTTTGCGAAGAGTTGGAGGCGTTCCTTCGGGTAGATATGTAAAGTCCCCGTTGTTTAGCGTCCGTATGCGAGAACGGACATAGACATTTTGGTTGAAGCCTACCCGGACATGTTAGTCCGGATCGGTGTTGTTGCATTGCATAAGGCCGGAGAAGACTCCGTGCTATTTGGTGTTTTCGGGTTTTCTACGCGGTAGATTGCAGCAGGGAGCCTTGGGGACTAACCCAAAGGTGCACCCGAAAAACTGGGCGGACACGAGGTCTTGCCAACTTGGTGGCTTGGAAGCCAACTTGAACATAACCGGGTTATGTGACTTGTGATGAAAATGGGACTCGGTAGAAGTTTGACCTGCGCATATGGTTTAAATTACCGTTGCGGGCGCATATGGTTTAAATTACCGTTGCGTTGTGAGCACGGGTTAGATGGAACCGTACCCACTCTATGTCGTTCGGATTAGGGCCGTTGGCATAGATGAGGGTCTTCGGCGGTCTATGGTTTTAATTACCGTGACCCATGCCAGGAAGACAAACTGCTCATTGTTTGGCCGTCCAAGAGAGGATGGCGGTGAGTCGGCAGACTTAGACTGCGTTCACCAAGAATGTGCCCTGAGTGCACGGGGTGTGTGGCCGTTGAGCCTCCGCCTGTGATGAAATGACTATATTTATAATGCTCGCTTATGCTGATGAAATGCAGGGAAGGAGCATCGCCGCCCCGAGTTGGGGGCGGGATCGTTATAATTTGGTCAGCATTGCTGACCGTTGCTTTGTTTGCCACCGTGCGGTGGTTTGTTTGCTTGCAGGTGCAGCTGGACCGAGCGGTCAATAGCGGGCTAAAGCCCTTTTTGCGAAGCTGGCCCTCGAAGGCCCAAGTGTAATGTTTTCTATTTTTATTCATGTATGGCCGGCCTGCGTGCCGAGGTTGGTAAATCATGTAATAGACAAGTGAAACTTTTTGTAAGGCCTTAAGGCCAATGTTTGGGTATTTTTGTATACATTCCTAAATGTGGTATTAGTGGACATTCGTGCTCTTATGCTGGGTTCTTGTTTACAACTTATATTAAGTGCTTCCGCTAGAATGCTCTGTGTAGGACGTTGAGATTGGTTGGATGGTTTCCATAAGTAACCACCCGGTCTGTCTGTGGTATATGGCGTCGGGCCCCGGCCGGACCTACTGTTATATGCTATGCGACGGATAGGGGGTGTTACACAATACTTAGAGTGTAGTCTCCCTACGGGTAGTATTGTGGAAGGATGTAAGTGCGGCGATGGCCGTCACTTGTTGGGTTAATGTTGAAAGGAGGTATAGACGGATGGTTGGGCTGTGTCCTCATGCTTACTTCCGAGGCCCCTTCCTTACTATGTCGATGTGGTATTTGCATGCGGTGTGAGTCGACACGCGGTGTCGTAATACTCGGTTAAGGATAGTGTGGCAGGTCTATGGGCTCGCCAGTCGTTACAGCGACGGGAGTTGACAGTTAGACTTTGGGCGGTTGGGCTGTGTCCTCGGTGTTCATGTTTTGGGCCCCTTCCGTGCCAAGTGAACGGTTGGGCTGTGTCCTCGTGCTTATTTTCGAGGCCCCTTCCGGGTCACACAAGGCCAGTTCGGGCTGTGTTCTTGGTGCACATCTACCCAAGACCCCGCTGGGCCATAGTATGCATGGGCTCCGCAGTCGTGTTCTTAGCGTTAAGGCATACGGAGGCCTGGGTGAGGTAGTGTGGATACCCGCCTCGTAGTAGAAGTGTCAGTTCTACTGTCACCGCGTGGCCACGACGGCTGATGCATGAGAGGTTAGCTACCTGCTCGAAAAGTGGGAACTACAGTCTGTGTAGACATGGCAGTTGCATGTTTGTGAGCATGGGTGAGTCATTGCATAGCATACATAGCATTTCATAACATTGCACAACAAGATCCTCATCGTATAAGTTTGTATGAGTACTCTTATACGATGAGTTACCTTTATGTAACCTGATCCTTAACTTATAAGTTTGTATGGGCATCCTTATAAGTTAAGTTACTTTCCTGCTACTGTTAATTATACTTGTTAGTTGTTATAGCTCTTAAATATTTTCTAGATCATGATATTGTTACTCTTACACTATTGCCACCTGCTTGTACTTCTTTTACTTGCATATATATATTACCCATGTTCCTTCTCTCCGCCCGGTGCCGAGGAGTCGCCGGGGGAGCGGATGTGAAGCCACTTAGTCATTTCGACTAACAGTTGCTACGTCTTCCTTTTTAGGAGGTCACGCCACAGGTACAGCAGCCGCAGACTACGCAGCAGGACAGCCGGGCCAGGAGGACAGGGCCTAAAGTGACAGTGTCATCGATACCGTTGGTTACAGTTGTGAGTGTTGAGATGTTTTGATGTAGCCCCTTTTGGGCAATTTCTATAGCCGTACTCTGATATGTAGAAGCATGTTTTAGCTTCTCTTATTGTACTATTTGGACTTATATGCTTAGTGTGGATTGACTTCTCTTGCTTATATTTGGTTAGGATGGCATGTTATATTGATATTGTTGTAGCCGACGGAATAGGTGTCTTGTGGTACAGGTTAGCCCGTGTGCTAATGCTACCGCAAGGCGCATGTTTCGGGCATAAGACCCCCCCTTCGTATCGTGTTTTGGGATCCGGGAGGGGGGTCCTTACAAATGGTATCAGTTTGTCACGATCCTCAACTAAAGAAGTCTTTCAACAATAGAACCACCCCCGTTCGATTAGTCAGTTTGCGGACAAACTGACTTAGTAGAAGCCATTGTGTGCCCATATGTAATTCACACTAGGTATGTCCAACTTTGACACTACGATTAGCCAACCTGACCTTAGGTACATACCTTTATACGTCGATATTCCAAGTTTGGAAGACCCCAAGTATGTAAAACTATGGTATAAAGTCTTGCGAGATCCCCTAGGGCAAGCACTTTTGTTTATAACGGATTTTGAATCTTACGGAGATAATAGACATGGCATATTTCCTAGGGCAACCACTTTTATTTATAGGAGACTTGAGCTTGGTGGAGATAATGGATATGGTAAAGTGGTTGGAAGCAGGTCTTTTGGGTGTTTAGACAAGCATTATGAGACTCGCTGAAGGAGTAATTGAAGCAGGACCCATCTCAAGGACGAGGACTACGAGGAAGAAATTAAGCATTCGTCCTTAGTCTGCTTAAGTTTTTCTAGGAATCTGGCTTGAGCCTTCACAATTTTGATGCTTAGGCATAATGGTTAGTGAGAAACCGACCTACAATCGATTTGATACCGGTGCCTCACACTCCTTTGTGTCTGAGGATTTCATTAAGGCATAGAGGGTGTGAAATATTTCACTGAAATAGCCCGACGAGTGCGCCTTCCGGATGGCTCGGAGATAATCGCAACCTCCATGTGCGAGTTGGAGTTATTCATTGATGGAAAGGCCTTTGATACGCCGACCACGATCCTGAGAATGTCGGAGTTCGACATCATTTTAGGCATGGCGTGGTTGGACTGGCACTTCGCGAGGATCGACTGCGCAGAGAAGCGAATCAATTTGAGACATGGAGACCCCGACGTCATCTTCCAAGGTATTTTCTTCGCGCCTCGTATGATGCTATCTTCCATACAGGATGTAAAAGCCCATATGAAGGGGGATGAGGTCTTCATGATCTGATTCGAGTTGAAGGAGGTAGCGTTGGAAGTAAAAGATGTACGGGTAGTGCGGGAATTCCTCGAGGTATTTCCTGAGAAACTACCAGGATTGCCCCCGCATAGGGAAGTTAATTTCCAGATTAATCTAGTACCGAGTGCCAAGCCTGTATCTGAAAGTGCAGCTAGATCTGATATACTCTAGAGGGGGGGGTGAATAGAGTATATGGTGCTTTTAAAACTTTTACAACTGCTGTTGTATTTTAGGTGTGTGTATGTGTGTGCAGGGAAGCAAATAAAATAAACCAAAAAGCAGCAATGGACTAATCACAGCACAATCACAGAGCAAGGCCAGCAAACAAAAGGAAAAGAAAGCAACCAGATGACACAAGAATTTTATAGTGGTTCCCCAAATCTGGGTAGTTCACTCTTCTACCACCCTGCTAGGAATCCACTGCAGGAAGGGGTTGATCAGGTGTCCTGACACCAATGGGGTTTTGATCAGGTTCCCAAAAACCAAACTCTCAAGTCTTTTGGTGGGAGACTTGCAACCAGAATAATTTTGAAGGGAATTAAAACCTTGTATAGAGGTGGAGTGAGAGGGTTATGAGGTCTTCTCTTTCTCAAATCAAATGAGAAGACTTGTGGAATGTTGTTTAGCAGCTTTGATCCCCCTAAGATGTAGAATGGATCAGGAAGAATACTGGAGCACTGCTTCAGGGTGATAGGTCTTCAAAGACCTAGAATTCCAGGTCCAGAGAAAGTCTTCAGGAACTTCTTGCAACTGATATGAATGTATTGTTTTGAAGTTCTCCAGAGTAAAAGCAGATGAAGAAGACTCTTGATATTGATGCAATGTTCTTCTTCTTCTTCTTCTAGATCAATTTCTCTTTGGGCCAAGAATGAATTCTTTTTCTTGTGTTGTCTGAATCACTCTCTATGCTTTTCTTTCTTGTTGTCTGTTGTTATGTTCTGTATCTCTTCTGGTGTCTGTATATCTCTGTCTGTCATAGAAAAACATTCGAATTTTGAATGTCGAGCAGTAATGATAGACGGCCTGGAAAGGAAGCAGTAATTAATTATTTCCCCAACTGTTTCCATGGGAAAACGGCATGTTATAATCCAGAATTAACTGCGCATCGTAACGGTAGTATATTGTGAAGAACTGCCATTAATTGTCCAGGAATCAGCGCCATGGAATGAGATGGGAACGGAAGAAGACCTAGTCTGGAATCGTCAACCGAAGAACAGAATTCGTCGAGCTGAGTCTTGAATTCGTCGAGCTAAGCTGAGTTCGTCGAGCTGAGCTGGGTTCGTCGAGCTGAGCTGAGTTCGTCGAGCTGAGCTGAGTTCGTCGAGCTGACATTCTTCATTCGTTGAATAGACAATCTTCAATATCAAACAAACATTATTCGTAGAGCAGAGAACCAAATTCGTCTAGCTGAGAATAAACTTCGTCGACCTGAGAAAAGTTCTGGACTTGGACAAAATACTCTGCATCTGCTGAAATGCTGTGTCGACACAAAATGGTGTCGACAGATTGATCATGGTGTCGACACAACTCCTCTGGTGTCGACAGATTGGTCTAGGTGTCGACACAAATCCTCTGGTATCGACACAAGCTGGTGTCGACTGAAATCCTGGGTGTCGACACAAATCGTCTGCTGTCGACACAAGCCCTAAGTGTCGACACAGATTCTCTGAGCACAAAAATCGTCGAGTAGAGATTAGCATTCGTCGACTTGAGAAGCTATGAACTTGAGGTCCAAGTTCGTCGAGCTCAGAATATAGTTCGTCGACCGGAGCAAGAAGCTGGACTTAGAGAAATTCTGAAGTAGTACTGAGAATGCTTGAAGTAGAACCTGGTGTTCGTCGAGAAAAGGACAAAGTTCGTCGAGCTCAGCACTGCGAATTGTCTCACGATCGTCAAGCACACAACTTCCTTCATCAAGCTGAGTTCGACGAACGTCGAACTCATTTCACTTAGTCTGAAAAACTGATGGATCTGAAGTTCCTGATGGTCTTGAAGAAGGTTGGTCCATCTGAAGTTGAGATAGAGGACTGTCCTAGACTATTAGACACAAACTTGACCCAGACTATACATGATGGGTCACATCCTAAGTCAGTGAACCTAGCCCAAATCAACTAGGGATCCAACAATCTCCCCATATTTGGGTGAGGTCACTAACAGAAACTCCAAGCAAAGAACAGACAGAAAAACAAAGCAAAATTAAGAGATATATCTGGCAGAGAATTTACAACACATGCAACAGATATATATATACATACTGGCTTTGTTTTAATGCAAAGATATAGACTAAAACAGAAGCAGAAATGAAAAGAAATCACAAAATTACTTCTATGATATCTTCTATTTTGGCTTGACTTCTAGTGCTTGTTCTCCTGGTTTCTTGAAAATGATTTCCCTATTGGGATCTGAAACATGAGTCTTGGTCATAGTCATGTCAGCTGCCCCTATGATGTTCAGTGAAGTGGCTCTGGGGACAACTGCTTCTGGGTGAAGATTCATGTACTCATCAACATTGAGTAGCTTGTTTGCTTTCCCAAATCTTTTTAGCTCATCTCTCCTGTACTGAGACATAGTAGTTAAGCCTGTTGTGTCCTTGCCTTCAGCTTTAGCTTTGTTGATTAGAGATAAGCCAATGATTTCTTGGAATCTTGCCATTCTGGCTGTGTTGGCTGTTTCTGGATCTTCAGGAGGGGAATAGGGCCTTTCAGCTACATGTACCTTAGATTCCTGGTGCTGCTGCTATTGTTGTTGATGGTGTTGACTGCCTGAAGATGGTGACCTTGGCTGATTGCCACCAGAGGATCTCCCTGTTTGTCTCTGATAGGTTTGAATATAAGTAGATCTCTGAGAGCTAGAGCCAGAGGCACCTGCTGCTGGAGGAGGAGGAGGAGGAGGATCCTTTCTATATCTATGAACTAGGGGAGGAGAGTATCTCCTACTCCTCTTCCTCTCTTTTTGCTGGTTCTTAGATAACCACATCCATGCAGGCATCCCTTTGTAAGGAGCAACATTATGCAGAATATAATATGGAGTGTCTGCAGTGGGATTAGGCTTGGGAGAAGGAGGAGGAGGAGCCTTCCTTTTCTTAGAGAGCAACTTCTTTCTCTTTTTAGCAGCCTCCTCATCTGATTCATCATCATCATCATCAGAATTTGAACTCTGAGGGTTATCATACAAAGAATTCAGCTTCCTCAGAGTGGCATCAGGAATGATAAGAGGTTGTTCTTGAGGGGGAATAGAAGGTTCAGAGGGTGAAGGTTCAACAGTAGTAGAGACAGAACTTGCAGCTGTTGCCTTGTTCTCTTCCTCAATGTCTGCCAGAATGAGCTCATCAAGATTAGGAATGGGAGAATCATCCATGACAAAATCTGGGACAGGGCAGATGTCTGGAATAGACACAGGAGTTGGAACAGCAGCAGGAGCAGCAAAGGATGCACAAAGTTGCCTGGCAACTGCTGGATTTACTGGAGAGGTATACTGGACAATAACCAAATATGGCTTAGCAATCTCTACTGAAGGAAGCTTCATATATACAGGATCAAAGATCTGAAGTATCGCAGATAAACTAACTGTGGGATTTATAAGGAAATCACCAACAATTGTTATTGAATCTAATAACTCATCAAAGCTACTGTCAGTGTCCATGAATTGAATAAAATCTATTGTTGTATCTGTAAGTGCATTATCAAGCACTGTAATAACTGTATCTGTGGTGTCAAGAACTGTATCTGCAGTATCTGTATCTGTATCAACTATATTTACTTCTGCAACTGCTGCACCAGCTTCATCATGAAGCATCTCCCCCTGCCTGGGTTCAGGAGAACCTGGAGCCAGGCCCCTGAATGAAGAGGGGGCAGCAGAGAGGGCTGTGATTTGGGCAGATAAAGAATCAATGGAATTCACCAGAGGTGTAATGGCCTCTGTGATGAGTGATTTAATAAGAGGAGTCAGAAGAGAGATGATGGAGGGAATGGTGGAAGAATCCATAGGTGGAGAGAGAATAGTAGAGGAGGAAGGAAGAATATGTGGAGGGGATAAGGGAGGGAGAACAGGTTGTGGTTCAGTGGGTATGGTGTAGGATGGAATAGTGGATAGGTGTGGTGGAAGAGGGGATTGAGGAGGTGAGGGAATATGTGTTTCAGTGGGGGAAACTGGAGATGTAGGCATATGTGTAAGATCAGGCGGTGAAGATTGATGTTGAGGTGGAGTCAATTGAGGTGCAGGAGGAGCGGGAAGAGATTTGGTAGGGGGAATGACCTCTTCAGAGTCAGGGTGGGGAGTGACCTTGACGGTCCTGGTGCTCTCAGAAGCCTTGATGGAGGAGGAGGAACCCTTAGAGGGTTTGTAGATTGTCCTCTCCCATCGGCCAAACAAGGCGCAGGTGAGGCGCTTGCTGGCGTTTATGAATGTGGTCGGGGAGACCAAACATTCGCTGGCCTTTTCCTATAGGAAAATCCCCAGGATTCTGCCGTAGCAGACTTCCTTCTTGCTAGTTCTTTTCTTGATAAGGTCAAAGAAAACCATGCCCCAATCGACCTGGCGCTTGTTGAGCACTGCGCACATGATCAGGAATTGATGGCGAGTGATGTAGTCGTGTGCCGAGTGCTTGCCCATCAGAATTTTTCCTACAATGTCGGCCAAAAACTGATAAGCGGCTGACAGTTGTTTCTTCGGAAGCTTATTAGGGTTGTTGACAGTGAAACCCATGACTTTTAGCATATCAGCATATTCCTCAGCGTCCATTTCCAAGTTGTCTTCCCCATGGATCAGTCCAAAAATTTCAGAGAGTACTGCTGGGGACAGGGAAACGGCAGTGTTTCCAATATTTCCTGTCAGATTTCCATCTTCAGAAATTGCGGCAGTGTACACCCATTCTCTGATCTCGGTTGAGTGTAGCTTGATGCTGTGTGTCATGAAGTCCTTGAGATGCAATTCTTCAAGTAATTCAAGGATGTACAGAAAAATTAGATCAGAATGTTGGAAGGACTCAAAGTCCATTGAGAATGCTGCATCAAACTTCATCGCTGCAAGTGCTCTTGGAGGAATCGCCATTGATGACCTGCAAAGAAAATTACAGAGAAAACGGCGATCAAGAGCAAAGGAACTGAAAGCGCGGGACGGAGGTCGAAGAAAACCTAGATATAAGATTTTCAGAATATGAATCGACAAGCTCCGTTCCACGAAAAAAGACAGATCTTCGAACTGAGATCGACGAAATAAGGTATAGGAGAGTAGTTCGTCGAACCCATTCAGAAGAGTTGAAAACAGTTCGTCGAACTCCGTTCGACGAAATGGTTTCTGAAGCAAGGTTCGTCGATCTCCGGTCGACGAAAATTATTTCCACACAGAGAATTCGTCGATCTCCGTTCGACGAGAATCTCTCGAACTTTCCGTAATTCGTCGAACTCCGTTCGACGAACTCTAGAAAATTCGTCGAATACAGACAGAAATTAATTTAACTCTTCTCCATCAATCATTCCCAGTTGATTTATAAAGAACAGATGAGTTTTCTCATCCAAAGGCTTGGTGAAGATATCTGCTCTCTATAGATCAGTAGGAATGTGGATCAAGTTAATTTTCTTTTTGTCCACATTATCTCTAATGAAATGATGTCTTATTTCAATATGTTTAGTCCTAGAATGATGAACTGGATTCTGAGCTATAGCAATAGCACTTGTATTATCACAAAATAAGGTTGAATTATTTAAGTTGATACCATAATCTAGGAGTTGGTTTTGTATCCATAGCATCTGTGAACAGCAGCTGCCAGCAGCCATGTACTCTGCCTCAGCAGTTGATGTAGACACAGATGTCTGCTTTTTGCAAAACCAAGAGACAAGTCTCAAACCCAGGAACTGGCAAGTTCCAGAGGTACTTTTCCCGTCAACTCTACATCCAACATAGTCAGCATCTGAGTATCCAGTTAACTCAAATTCTGACTCTGCAGGATACCAGAGTCCTAAACTAGGACAACTCTTTATATATCTCAAAATCCTTTTTAGAAAAATAAGATGAGATTCTTTAGGATTCACTTGGAATCTAGCACAAAGGCATGTGGCAAACATTATGTCAGGCCTGCTAGCTGTTAAGTATAATAGGGTTCCAACAATTGCCCTATAATGTTTCTGATCTACAGGTTTCCCTGCTACATCAGAATCCACAACAGCATTTGTAGCCATAGGTGTTTTCATTCCTGAGGCATCACCCATCCCAAACTTTTTAATAAGCTCTTTAGCATACTTAGATTGGGAGAGGAAGATACTATCAGGGAGCTGATTCACTTGGAGACCAAGGAAGTAGGAAAGCTCACCCATGCTACTCATCTCAAATTTGGAATGCATGAGGTCAGCAAACCTCTTGCAAAATTTGGGATCAGTAGACCCAAAAATGATGTCATCCACATATATTTGTACCAATAAGATTTGGTCCTTATGATGTCTAGTGAAAAAGGTTTTATCTATGGTTGCTCTTGTAAATTTATGCTCTAAAAGAAAGCTAGCTAGGGTCTCATACCAAGCTCTTGGAGCTTGCTTTAAACCATAGAGAGCTTTATGCAACTTGTAAACATAAGAGGGTTGAGTTAGAGAGAAAAAACCTGGAGGTTGTTCTACATAAACCTCTTCTTGAAGTACAATATTCAGAAAGGCACTCTTAACATCCATCTGGAATACCTTGAACTTTTTATATGCTGCATAGGCTAGGAATATTCTAATGGCCTCCAACCTTGCAACAGGGGCAAAGGTTTGGTCATAGTCTATTCCTTCTTCTTGCTTATATCCTTGGGCAACCAGTCTAGCCTTATTCCTTACTATGTTCCCTTCTGCATCTAATTTGTTCCTATAGACCCATTTGGTTCCAATAACTGGGTAGTTTTGGGGTCTTGGAACCAAATCCCAAACTCTACATCTCTCGAATTGATTTAGTTCCTCTTGCATTGCAAGAATCCAGTGGGGATCTTGCTCAGCCTCATGGATGGTGAGTGGTTCAATTTGAGAGAGAAAACAGGCATGCATCAAGTCTTGATTGTGCTGATGTCTTGTCTGTACACCAACTGAAATGTCCCCAATCACTTGAGATCTGGGGTGATCTCTAAGTATGACAAGATCAGTTTGTGGAGTTGGTTGAGCAACATCTTCTGCAAATAATTCCTCTTGAGGAATGGTACTGGTTGTTGATGGAAGTTCAGTTACTTCCTCTTGGATTTCTTCTTCACTATCTTCAGCAGCCTGTGGAGTGGGATGATTTGGAACCTCTTGGGTAAGGTTTAGTCCATCCATAGACTCACACATTGGTGAAACCTGCAAAGGACTATTGGTAGAAATGTCTTTCTCCTTATAAGACATGTTAGCTTCATCAAAAGACACATGGACAGATTCTTCAATTTTAAGGGATGATTTATTGAAAACCCTATAGGCCTTGCTTACTTGGGAATATCCTAGAAAAATCCCTTCTTCAGCCTTAGCCTCAAATTTTCTGATGTATCTTTTGTTATTAGTGTGGATGTAACATATGCAACCAAAAACTTTAAAGTAAGTGATTTTAGGTTTCTTTTCTTTAAGTAATTCATAAGGGGTCTTGTGTTTTAGTTTATGTATAAGACATCTGTTCAGGACATAGTTAGCTGTGTTTATAGCTTCTGCCCAAAAGGATAGAGGCATGTAGGCATCTGCTAACAATGTACCTGCAGCTTCAATGAGTGTCCTATTTTTCCTTTCAGCAACCCCATTTTGTTGGGGAGTTCTAGGAGCTGAGAAGAACTGCCTGATACCTTCCTTCTCACAGAACTCATGCATAAGAAGAGACTCAAACTCTGTGCCATGATCACTTCTGATCAATGCAACATGAGTAGAGAACTCAATCTGTATGGTCCTGAGAAAATTTGTAAGAACTTTGAATGTATCTGACTTAGCTCTCAGGAAGGCTACCCAACTGAATCTGGAGAAATCATCAACAATAACTAAGGTGTAAGACTTCCCTCCTACGCTTTGTACTGCAATGGGTCCAAAAAGATCCACATGAAGCAAATACAATATCCTAGGTGAATCACTTTTGTTAATGGATTTGAAGCTAGTTTTAGTTTGCTTGCCTAGTTGACAAGCCCTGCATAGGCTTTTCTTCTTGTAGGGACCAGAAGGTAAACCTCTGACAAGGTTGTCTTTAGATAACCTAGATATGTTCTTAAGGTTTACATGTCCTAGCCTTTTGTGTCATAACTCATTTTGGTTACTAGTGATATTGAGTAAACAAATATCAGTTGTGGCAGAAATGAAATCTACTAAATATATGTTTCCTTGTCTAAGTCCAATTAAAACAATTTGGTTTTTATCATTTATAATAGAACAAGAGGTAGAGTTGAAATATACCTGATAACCTTCATCACATAATTGACTTATGGATATAAGGTTATGTTTAATTCCTCTTACATATGTCACCTTTTTGAAGGTCACTGCTCCAATGCTTACTCTTCCATACCCTTCTGACTGACCACTCTTTGAGTCTCCAAATATCACCTTTGGTCCTAGCTTGGACTTATAGTTGGTGAGATTTATTTTGCTGCCAGTCATGTGCTTGGAGCAGCTACTGTCCAGGTACCATGTCTGACTTAGCCTTGGACAGTTCTTCACCTGTACCTGCATCAAAAAATAAAGCTCAATTGTTCTTGACCCAGGTTACCTTGGGTCCTTGGTTTGGTTGAAAAGTAAAACTAGAAATGTCTCATAATGCAGGTTGAGACTTATACCCTAGAGGGTGATATCTCCTAGGTGGAATTATCCAATCAGCTACTGGATTAAATGTCTTGTTAGCTGTTTTAAAATTTCTATAGGAGAAATTATTTATATTTGGTCGTTCTGGGATCGACGAATTATTGTAAGTTCGTCGACCAGAGTTCGACGAATGGGGATGAGATCGTCGACCTCCACTCAGAGAATGACCATGGTCATTTTCTGCGTCCCACGTTCATCGACCTCTGCTCGACGAACCATACACAGTTCGTCGATCGCAGTAGGATGAATAATTATTTCTGAAGTTTGCGTGCAGCGTTCGTCGATCGGGGTTCGACGATCTTGCAAGATTTCGTCGATCTAGGTTCGACGAATTCTGCTGAACTTGGTTTTTAATAGCTTTCTTCTGTTTTCTGTTGCTATTGTCTAGGGGATTTGACTTGTTTTCTGATCTGGATTTTTCAGTTAGTTTCTCTTTACCTTTAACAGTGATAAACTTTATGTGAGTGGAAAGTATATTCTTCTTTATTATGGGGGGTAAACCTGATGAAGCACCCAAGCCCAGCCTGCCATTTAATCTAGCATTTATTGTGCTTGTGATATCCATCAGCTTGAGGCTTCTCCCATTGAGAGATTGCTCAAGTTGTTTTGCCTCACATAATACAGATTTTAACTTGATTATCTATTCATTAGCTAGAGTCAATTGGTCAGTTAGTTTTCTGTTTTCTGTGCTGACAGATTCAAGATTTTCTAGTCTAGTCCTCAAAGTTTTTATCTCTTTTTCTGAGTTTATTAAATCCATGCACATAGTTTTAAACTCTACTTTAAACAAGTCAGAATTGAAATCAAAACTAGAAATCACCTGATCAGCCTCTGAGTCTGAGGCACCTTCATATTCAGAATCCTCTTCTGATCCACAATTGCTTCTGGAGGCATCTATTGCCATTAGGCACACCTCCTTGGATCTGGCTTCTTCTTCTTCTTCACTGGAGCTGGAGGAGGATGTTTCCTCTTCTGTGTCACTCCAGGACTTAGCAACAAATCCTTTGTCCTTCCTTTTATACTTGTTGGAGGAGGGTCTGCTGCTTTGTTTTCTTCTGGAATCCTTCTCCCTGCCCTTGTCCTTTTTCTGATTCTTTGGGCATTCTGAAATATAGTGCCCTGGCTTTCTGCATCCAAAACACACAACCTCCTTAGTTGGTGTCTTGTCATATTTGGGTTTATCATCCTGCCTGGATGATTTTCTTCTAAAGTCCTTTCTTGCCATTTTGTAGAATCTTTTGACAAAGAGGCTCATTAACTCTTCATTGGAGGTAGATGTTTCACTGTCTTCAGAAGCTTTGAGGGCCAAGTTGTGCTCCTTCCTAACTGGGGTAGTTGCCTTCTGTTCTGCTGCCTCTCTTGATTTGACAAGCTGCTCATATGACTTCAGCTTGCCTAGCAGAGATTCTGTTGAGATCTCATTGAGGCTTCTGGCTTCTTTGATTGTCCAGATTCTGGAGTCCCATGAACTGGGGAAACACATCAATATCTTGTCATTCACCTCAGTTACGGTGATGTCCTTGTCAAGAGTCTTGAGTTCACTGATGATTGAACTTAATCTATTGTACATCTCAGCCACTGATTCTGTCTCATCCTTTTTGAAATTCTCATAAAGAGAAATGAGACTGGATCTCCTATCCTTTCTTTCATCAGCTGAGCCTGCTACCATTTGATTGAGAGAGTCCCAAATGGCCTTGGCTGAGGTGCACTCAGCCACCTTCTGAAACATGTCATCTGATATTGTTTGGGCCAGAATATTCATAGCCTTTGCATCAGCCATCTTGGCTTTCTTATAGGCTTCAGTATTGTCTGGAGGTGGCACTGCACTCAGATTAGTTGATGTGCTGGCAAAAGTTGTAGGAGCTGGAGGAACACCTGTTGAAATGACAGAAAAAATATCCTCATCAATGGAGTTCATATATAATCTAATTATTGCCTTCCAGATGGCAAACTTATTAAGATTGCACACTGGAGGTCTGATGCTTGTATAATCCTTATTTTGGGCCATGTCTGTGATAAGGATAAGTCCAATAACAGAGTAGAAAAGAAAAGAGATCTAATTTAGGGATCTTTGGGTTCAGGTGTTAGCCTGTACGACCAATCAGGTATGGTATGTTTAACGAACCTCGCTTTGATACCAATTGAAAGTGCAGCTAGATCTGATATACTCTAGAGGGGGGGGTGAATAGAGTATATGGTGCTTTTAAAACTTTTACAACTACTGTTGTATTTTAGGTGTGTGTATGTGTGTGCAGGGAAGCAAATAAAATAAACCAAAAAGCAGCAATGGACTAATCACAGCACAATCACAGAGCAAGGCCATCAAACAAAAGGAAAAGAAAGCAACCAGACGACACAAGAATTTTATAGTGGTTCCCCAAATCGGGGTAGTCCACTCTTCTACCACTCTGGTAGGAATCCACTGCAGGAAGGGGTTGATCAGGTGTCCTGGCACCAATGGGGTTTTGATCAGGTTCCCAAAAACCAAACCCTCAAGTCTTTTGGTGGGAGACTTGCAACCAGAATAATTTTGAAGGGAATTAAAACCCTGTACAGAGGTGGAGTGAGAGGGTGATGAGGTCTTCTCTTTCTCAAATCAAATGAGAAGACTTGTGGAATGTTATTTAGCAGCTTTGCTCCCCCTGAGATGTAGAATGGATCAGGAAGAATACTGGAGCACTGCTTCAGGGTGATAGGTCTTCAAAGACCTAGAATTCCAGGTCTAGAGAAAGTCTTCAGGAACTTCTTGCAACTGATATGAATGTATTGTTTTGAAGTTCTCCAGAGTAAAAGCAGATGAAGAAGACTCTTGATATTGATGCAATGTTCTTATTCTTCTTCTTCTAGATCAATTTCTCTCTGGGCCAAGAATGAATTCTTTTTCTTGTGTTGTCTGAATCACTGTCTATGCTTTTCTTTCTTGTTGTCTGTTGTTATGTTCTGTATCTCTTCTGGTGTCTGTATATCTCTGTATGTCATAGAAAAACATTCGAATTTTGAATGTCGAGCAGTAATGACAGACGGCCTGGAAAGGAAGCAGCAATTAATTATTTCCCAACCTGTTTCCATGGGAAAACAGCATGTTATAATCCAAAATTAACTGCGCATCCTAACGGTAGTATACTATGAAGAACTACCATTTATTGTCTAGGAATCAGCGCCATGGAATGAGACGGGAACGGAAGAAGACCTAGTCTGGAATCGTCGACCGAAGAACAGAATTCGTCGAGCTGAGTCTTGAATTCATCGAGCTAAGCTGAGTTCGTCGAGCTGAGCTGGGTTCATCGAGCTGAGCTGAGTTCGTCGAGCTGAGCTGAGTTCGTCGAGCTGACAGTCTTCATTCGTTGAATAGACAATCTTCAATATCAGACAAACATTATTCATAGAGCAGAGAACCAAATTCGTCGAGCTGAGAATAAACTTCGTCGACCTGAGAAAAGTTCTGGACTTGGACGAAATACTCTGCATCTGCTGAAATGCTGTGTCGACACAAAATGGTGTCGACAGATTGATCTTGGTGTCGACACAACTCCTCTGGTGTCGACAGATTGGTCTAGGTGTCGACACAAATCCTCTGGTGTCGACACAAGCTGGTGTCGACACAAATCATCTGGTGTCGACACAAGCCCTAAGTGTCGACACAGATTATCTGAGCACAAAAATCGTCGAGTAGAGATTAGCATTCGTCGACTTGAGAAGCTGTGAACTTGAGGTCCAAGTTCGTCGAGCTCAGAATATAGTTCGTCGACCGAAGCAAGAAGCTGGACTTAGAGAAATTCTGAAGTAGTCCTGAGAATGCTTGAAGTAGAACCTGGTGTTCGTCGAGCAAAGAACAAAGTTCGTCGAGCTCAGCACTGCGAATTATCTCACGATCGTCGAGCGCACAACTTCCTTCGTCGAGCTGAGTTCGACGAACGTCGAACTCATTTCACTTAGTCTGAAAAACTGATGGATCTGAAGTTCCTGATGGTCTTGAAGAAGGCTGGTCCATCTGAAGTTGCGATAGAGGACTGTCCTAGACTCTAAGACACAAACTTGACCCAGACTATACATGATGGGTCACATCCTAAGTCAGTGAACCTAGCCCAAATCAACTAGGTATCCAACAGTATCTAAGGCCCCTTACCGAATGGCCCTGAAGGAACTCGCGGAGTTTAGAGTTCAATTGCAAGAATTGGTGGAGTCAGGGTTCATTAGCCCCAGTTCGTCACCCTGGGGAGCCCCTGTACTGTTCGTGAAGAAGAAGGATGGAACCCTGCGTTTGTGCATAGATTATCGGGAACTCAATCGGTAGACGGTGCGGAACACTTATCCGCTACCTCGGATCGACGAGTTGTTCGATCAACTAGTGGGAGCACATTGGTTTTCTAAACTGGATTTGCGCTCTGGATACTATCAGTTGAGGATACAAGAAGGGGACATCCAGAAAATGGCCTTCAGTTCAAGATATGTTTTATATGAGTTCACGGTAATGCCATTTGGGCTCACAAATGCCCCTTCGGACTTCATGAGTCTAATGAACAAGGTGTTTGAGCCATATTTTGACATCTTCATCATTATTTTCATCGACGGCATCTTGGTCTACTCAAAGACGGAGAAGGAGCATGTCGAGAACCTTACCTTGGTGTTGAAGAAATTGAAGGAGCACTCCTTGTACGCCAAGTTTATCAAGTGTGAATTCTGGCTTAAGGAGGTTGCTTTCTTGGTGCATGTAATCAGTGGAGCAGAATTAGCTGTGGATCCAGCAAAGGTGCGAGCCGTGAAGGAGTGGTCGCCCTTGAAGTCGGCGGCCAATATACGAAGCTTTCTTGGACTTGCTGGGTACTACCGCAAGTTCGTGAAAGGATTCTCCAAGATGTCCCTTCCTATTACTTCTTTGACGAAGAAAGGTGTGCCATTTGAGTGGACTCCCCAATGTGAAGCGGGTTCCAAGAGCTGAAGGACAGGCTTACCTCCACCCCCGTCCTTGAACTTCCGTCTGCGAAGGAAGGATTTCAGGTTTACACGGACGCGTCATATCAAAGGATGGGAGCGGTATTGATGCAGCACGAGCACGTGATTGTATATGCTTCAATACAGTTAAAGAAACATGAAATTAATTACCCGGTCCATGATTTGGAGTTGGGAGCAGTGGTGTTCGCCTTGAAGGTTTGGAGGCACTATTTATACGGCGTCCACTGCGTGATCTTTTCAGACCACAAAAACTTGAAGTACGTTCATACACAAAAGGAGTTGATCTTGAGGCAACGGTGATGGTTAGAGTTTCTGTGCGATTATGAGTTCACCTTAAACTATCATCCCGGAAAGGCGAACTCGGTAGCTGATGCATTGAGTAGAAAAGTGCCAGGCTCTAGCCCAGAGTCTCGGTTGATGAGTATGGAGTTGGCTCGGATGATTGAGGAGATGGACATTACTTTGGTATTCAAGGCTCCTTCGGCAGAGTATGCAGAGTATTTGGCAAGCATGAACATAGTTTGTGATATCCGGGACCAGATTCGGGCGGAGCAAGGAATGGATGCGGCCTTAGCCCCGGCAATCAAGGCAATTGAAGATGGGACTACTGATGATTACACACTAAAAGACGGCCTTGTTTATTTTCATGGCCGACTCTATATTCCCAAGGGCGGCAAAATCCGGGAAGATATCTTGAGAGAGGCACATAGCTCTCAATATTCAGTACACCCGGGTATTGCCAAGATGTACGCCGGCTTATGGAAGACCATGTGCTGGCCGACAATGAAGAAGGATGTTTGTTACTATGTTACACATTGCGAAGTTTGTCAAAGGGTGAAGGCCGGATGTAATAGTCTTGGTGGTTTGTTGCAGTCGTTGCCCATCCCCGAGTGGAAGTTTGAGGATATCTCCATGGACTTCGTCCATGGGCTACCTCGCTCCCGCTCCGGGAATGACTCAGTGTGGTTTATTGTTGATCGACTGACAAAGGTGGCTCGGTTCATTCCAATGAAGAAGGAAGCACACGTAGACGTTTTGGTACGCCTCTTTGTGGAGCAGTTCGTACGGTTTCATGGTGTGCCCAAGACAATTATTTCAGATCGGGATGGTTGGTTTACTTCCAAGGAGTGGAAGGCGGTGCAGGCGTATTTGGACTCGCGCCTAACCTATAGTATTGTATTCCACCCTCAGACGGACGGGCAGTCTGAGCGGACCAACAAAACACTGGAGGATTTATTGAGGTTATGTGTGCTGGACAGAGGAGAGCCGTACGAAAGAATCTTGCCCCTAGTGGAATTCTCCTACAATAATAGCCATCAGTCGAGCATCGGTATGGCGCCCCATGAAGCCCTTTACGGAAGAAGGTGCAGGACTCCCTTGTCTTGGGTGTAGGATGAAGATACGAAGGCATTGGGAAATGAATATATAGACGATACTGATGCGGCAGTCAGATTGATACGGGATCGCATGTTGGAGGCTCAAAGTCGGCAGGCGAAGTATTACAATGCAAAGCATCGGATGGTGGAGTTCCAAGTGGGTGATAAAGTGTTCCTCAAGAGTCGGCCGATGCATGGAGTATCGCGGGTGCGTGGAGTGAAAAAGCTCAGCCCAAGGTATGTTGAGCCTTATACTATACTAGAAAGGATTGGCACGTTGGCCTATCGGTTGGATTTACAGCCAGAGCTGGAGAACCTCCACGACGTGTTCCATGTGTCGTCACTTCGAAAGGCGTTGTTACAGCCCGATCAATATACCCCCACTACTGATGGTGTTGTGGCATCCGATAGGTCTGTGCGACTAGAGCCGGTGCAGATCGTAGATAACGAGACGAGAATATTGCGCCGCAAAAGTGTTCCCTTGGTGAAGGTGTTATGGTCTAACCATGGGAAGGAGGAGTGCACATGGGAGCCAATGGATTCGATGCAACAACGCTACCCGGAGTTGTTTGCTCAAGGTAATTTTATTTAAAAGCATATGTTAATTTTCCCTGTTATGCTTTTCTCACCTAGCCCAAGCCTGATTTCGGGGACGAAATCTTTTATTTTGTTTATAGGATTTGTATCGTCCTGAATCGCACTAGGCCCCCATGTGTGTCGTTTGAGTCAGGAGAGCTGACAGGGGTTCATGGGGAGTGCTGACAACATGGCAACACATGTGAAAAGGAGGAGAAGTCAGTCAAGCATAGGACACGGGTAGAGACAAGGGCGTGTCCCTACCCGTGTGGGAGTGGTCGGCTCTCGAGTCGATGACTCGAGTATGTCCAAGAGAAGGACACGGGTAGTGACACGTGCGTGTCATTACCCGTATGAAGATACACGGGTAGAGACACAGGCGTGTCCCTACCCTTGTGCATGTGCGTTGAGTTGAACTCGACGAGGTATGTCGAGATCGACGAGGTGTGTCGACATCATATGACACGGGTAGAGACACGGGCGTGTCCCTACCCGTGTGTGTGTCGAGTTACACTCGACAGGGCGTGTCGAGCTCGACGAGATGTGTTAAGATCGACGAATTATATGATACGGGTAGAGACATGGGCGTGTCCCTACCTGTGTGTCAGTGTGTCGAGTTAAGCTCGACGTAGCGTGTCGAGATCGGCGATCGTGGTGTCGAGATCGACGAATTTCCTTCGTTCGACGATTTTAGTTGAGTTCGACGATTTTAGTTGAGTTCACCGATTTTAGTTGAGTTCGACGAATTCCGGTCGACGATAGGAGTCATGCCTGGTGTCACGGGCGTGACCAGGGCATTTTCTCCGGTCGATGATTTTGGTTGGGTTCGACGATCGAGGTGCTGAGATCGACGAATTCCCCCTGTGCTACGACTTGCGCTCGACGATCTTCGAGTGTCAAGTAAAGGGGTAACACGGGCGTGTCACGGGCATCACAGGATAGAACACGGGCGTATCCCTACCCGTGCCGAATATTGAATCGACATTGTAACCGTCTGTAACGCTTCACGGGTAAGGACACGGGTAAGGCACTGGCGTGTCCCTACCCGTGTCAGTGAATTGAATTGACGTTGTAACCGCCGGTAACGCTCCGCTCTTGTTATATATATGGACTGTGAAAACCCTAGCCATTTTCACTCTTCATTCCGGCCCTATTTTTTGAGAGAGACTCCTGTTGAGAGAGGAGGTTGCGGGAGCGAGTTCTGGAGGAGGAGATCCTCCGCTGCCGAAAAGGAGAAGATGTCGCCAAGGAGAATTACGAGATCCATGGCTGGAAATGGAGGAACCGCTGGAATCAAGGTAAGCTTACTACCCTCTCCCTTGGTGCTAGATCTGAAGATATCTAGGCGAGACGTCCACTCTAAAGAGTCCAGACATGTGAGAAGATACTTTCTCTAGGGTGAGGCCAATCCAAGGTTTGTGCTCTTGGTAAGTGGTGTCTTCAACCTCTCCGATCTTCTATGTGGAGATGGGGGATGGTTTTGTGAAGAGAAAAGGCCTCATGAGGGTGAATAAGGGTGGAGGAATTTCTGGAGGTGATCTGAGAGGATCGACTTGAGGAGGAAGATGAACCGATGCCGTTCATTCCGCCTCAAGATGCATGTTGAATTTGTATTCTGCGTGCAGCGATCTTCTAAGCCATTTTCATGAGGGTTATGTCCATATCTGGGCTTTCGACTAAACACGAAAGTTGACGCCCTTGAAAATACCTTTCCAACGGGTGGCTGCACGGCTTCAGGCGACGTCTGTAACCCCAGGAAAGTCTGAACAAAAATGGTGTTCGATAAATCCTGCATGCAGAAATTGTGTTCTGTACGCAGCGGAGCTCAAGGATGATTTCTAATAGGATACACTCAAATCTGGGTTGAGGTCTGAATACGAAAGTTGTAGCCCATGGAAAGACCTTTCCATCGAGGAGTTACACATCTTCACAGGATTCTTGTAGCTTTGGGAATCTCCGGTTGAATTTACTGTCCAGATTTACTCTGCACCTAAATTCTGGGTTTATATAATATGGATTTAGATTCGGTGGAATTAATATTGCAAGTTACTTGACTTGAATGAACTCTTTTATGATTAATCATTTTAGTTGCATGATTGATTAAGTTTATTAATCAGATTTCATATATTCAAATTGTGAAGCAAGCTTACTTAAACGAATTGACTTGTTAGAAATTTAGTAGATTATTATTTATGCGCATCATGTTTATAATATATTATTATCATTTAGAAAGATTGATAGATCTTTATATGCGCATCATGTTTACAATAAGTTGTTATCATTTGGAAAGATTGATAGATCATTATATGCGCATCATGTTTACAATAAGTTGATATCATTTGGAAAGTCACGTAGAAGAATAAACTATGGCCATGAGTGTGTTTGATTAATGGAATGAGTTTAGTAGTCCAATACTTAGAGTGTAGTCTCCCTACGGGTAGTATTGTGGAAGGATGTAAGTGCGTCAATGGCTGTCACTTGTTGGGTTAATGTTGAAAGGAGGTATAGACGGATGGTTGGGCGGTGTCCTAGTGCTTACTTCCGAGGCCCCTTCCATGCTATGTCGATGTGGCATTTACATGCGTTGTGAGTCGACACGCGGTGTCTTAATCCTGGGTTAAGGATATTGTGGCATGTCTACGGCCTCGCCAGTCGTCACACCTACGGGAGTTGACGGTTAGACTTTGGGCGGTTGGGCTGTATCCTCGGTGTTCACGTCCTGGGGCCCCTTCCGTGCCAAGTGAACAGTTGTGTTGTGTCGTCGTGCTTACTTCTGAGGCCCCTTCCGGGTCACACAAGGCCAGTTCGGGGTATGTTCTTGTCGCACATCTACCCAAGACCCCGCTGGGCCATAGTACACATTGGCTGTGCTGTCGTGTTCTTAGCGTTGAGGCGTACGGAGGCCTATGTGAAGTAGTGTGGATACCCGCCTAGTAGTAGAAGTGCCAGTTCTACTGTCACCGCCTGGCCACGGCGGCTGATGCCTGAGAGGTTAGCTACCTGCTCGAAAAGTGGGAACTACAGTCTGTGTCGACAGGGAAGTTGCTTGTGTGTGAGCATGGGTGAGTCATTGCATAGCATACATAGCATTTCATAACATTGCACAACAAGATCCTCATCATATAAATTTGTATGGGCACTCTTATACGATGAGTTACCTTTATGTAACTCGATCATTAACTTATAAGTTTGCATGGGCATCCTTATTACTTAAGTTACTTTCCTGCTACTGTTAATTATACTTGTTAGTTGCTATAGCTCTTAAATATTTGCTAGATCATGAAACTGTTACTCTTACACTATTGCCACCTGCTTGTACTTCTTTTACTTGCATATATATATATTACCTTTTTTCCTTCTCTCCGCTCGGTGCCTAGGAGTCGCTGGGGGAGCGGATGTGAAGCCACTTAGTCGTTTTGACTAACGGTTGCTACGTCTTCCTTTTTAGGAGGTCACGCCACAGGTAGAGCAGCCATAGACTACGCAGCAAGACAGCCAGGCCAGGATGACAGGGCCTGAAGTGACAGTGTCGTCGATATCGTCGGTCATAAATGTGAGTGTTGAGAGGTTTTGATGTAGCCCCTTTTTGGGCAATTTCTATAGTCATACTCTGATATGTAGAAGCATGTTTTAGCTTCTCTCTTATTGTACTATTTGGACTTATATGCTTAGTGTGGATTGACTTCTCTTGCTTATATTTGGTTGGGTTGGCATGTTATATTGATATTGTTGTAGCCGGCGGAATAGGCGTCTTGTGTTACATGTTAGCCCGTGTGCTAATGCTACCGCAAGGCGCCTGTTCCGGGCATAAGACCCCCCTTCGTGCCGTGTTTTGGGATCCGGGAGGGGGGGCCTTACACGTCGACCCAATAAGGACACGCTCGTGTCGAATGAGTGACATGCCCGTGTAATGTAACACGCCCCGTGCCGAAGCCCGTGACCATCTTTCGACATTTTTCAATCGACATTCGTCGACTCAACCCGACACGCCCGTGTCAAGATGTGACATGGGCGTGTACTCCTCCACCTGGCCCGACAAACCGCTGCCGGCGACTTTCGACGCAAATGACGCCCAGTTCAACCTCCCGATACGCCCACCGTCACACCCGTGACTTGGGGCGTGACCGCGGCGTTTTCAGCCACAAAGTCAAAATCTCTAGTCAATTCACAGCCGCCATATGTATAGTGTCGACACGCCCCCTGACACGCCCGTGTCCGAGGGCGTGTTCGTCAAAAACTTTTGTCTATAAATTGCAGACTTCTGTTTGACCCGCTGTTCCCTTTTTTGGACCACTTTGCTTAGGTTAGGGCTGTTCTTGGGGGGCTTTTTATATAATGTAAGGGAATTTTCTCTCACCTCTTTTATGTATTTGTGTTTTTTTTTGCTTTATTGTAACATTTTTTACTTGATAGAAATGTCTCTATTCTCCTCTATATTGTATGAAAATCCGTCAAAGAGTCCTACCTTAAGTAATTTTTAGATCCTCTTTTTGTGTTTTTTATGTTTTTCTTTAGCTTTCGTAACTAGTTTAACTTAGAAATTTATCAATTTTCTAGCCGTTGTAATCGCAATTTTATTTTCATGTTTTATGCTTGTTTAGGTTTTGTTATAATTTTAACTTTGTTTTCATTCCATTGGTTTTATAAAAATGGTTTAAAATGTGGTTTTTAATTTTCTTTAACTTAGCCTGTTTAGGATCGTAAAACTTTTTGTTCTCTTTTAGTTTTATTTTCACTTTTTATGCGTTTCTATGATGTTATAAGAATGAAAACGTAATCGTTTTAATTTTTCAAACACTTCATTTTTGCTTTTATTTTCAAAAACTATTTGCCTATTTAATTTTTCTGACTTCATTTTATTCATTTCTACCGCATTCTAGCGGTAAAAATGTAATCATTTTAATTTTCCAAGCACTTGCACTTTGCGTTTATTTGCAAACTTTTTTGCTCCTTTAAAATTTATTTTCACTTTTTATGCATTTCTACCACATTCTAGCGGTAGAAATGTACTTGTTTTAATTTTTCAGCAACTTAGTTTTTCCTATTTTTTGTACGTGTGCGTGCATGCATGAGTTAGTTTAAATTACTTTCTTTCAACTCTGTAGAGGGTGTGCGTGTGTTGCATTTATTTTCTCCTACTCATTAAGGGTTAAATGACGTGCTTTAATATCTCGCCTCCTTGTTTGAGTAGGACTTGTACGTGTGAGTTTTCATTTCTGTTGTGTGTGTGCGCATTTCAATTCAAGTAGAGTGTGTTTACTTTCTGTAGAGTGAGTGAGTGTTAGCATTTATTTCCGCCTACTCGCTAGGAGTTAAATGGCATGATTTTATTTACCGCCTACTCATTTGAGTTAAATGACAGGTCTTTATTTTTCTGTAATTATTTGAGTAGTATTTGTACTAGCATTTATTTACCGCCTACTCATTTGAGTTAGATGGCAGGTCTGTGTGTGCGTTTTAATTTTCAGTATAGTGCGTGCGTGGATGCATTTATTTTCTCCTACTCGTTTGAGTAGGACTCGCTTTATTTTGTCTCGCCCACTCATTTGTGTCGGGACTTGTAATTTTACTGCTTTCATTTCAGTCCTACTCGTTTGAGTAGGACTTGAACTTTACTGCTTTATTTTACTACTTTATTTCCTGCTTTATTTACTGCTTTATTTATTGCTTTCATCGCATGTCGTCCTTATTCCGATGAGTGACTAATCATTCTTAGCCCTCAGTATCGAAGAACATTGAGACAAATAAAATTGCTTTAAATAATTAAAGGTCCTGCTCTTCTAATTAATTAAAATTAACTTAAGGTTTGCCTAGGTTTTACGACACATAGGACCACATAATCGATATATGGGCCCTATTTCCGTAGCCCATATGCTAGTTAGCCGAGAGGCCGTGCGTATGGACTGATCGCCCCTTGGTTAAGAGAGTTCCGCACTAACCCTTGAGAGAGGAGGCATGCCAACTCTACCGGATAGGGTTCCCCACCCAATAGCGGGGTTCTTAGCGTAATGCGGGCGTTAAGAGGAATCTTTCGTCGAACGAGAGCCCGGTCGAATAGTCTTAGCGTTTAGGGGAGCGATGTTCCTATAGCTAGGTGAGCTCATTTTAGTGGAACCACCGTGGCCAAGTCTCTACCTTAATTAATTTGAAACGTAGGATCTCTTTTTATTCAAAGTTTATTTTAGTTCAATTTTATTCGGTGCCCTCGAGCTAAGCTCTTCATCGTCTCCACCTTTTTAAAGCTCTTTATTTGCTGCCTTTTTTCCTTTATATATTTAAAATTACACGACAAGTAATTGTCGGTAAAATAATAGTCCCCTCCAGTGAAGAGTGGAAATAATTGAACCGACCCCAAGAACATTACGACCTCGATATTCGACACCAAAATATTTTGTACTACTCACGATAGGTGCACTTGCCTCCTTTCATTAAAACTCGATTTCACTATTTTATATCCAAACTAATAAATCTGCGCGCCCCATTTTCTAAATAAAATCATATCCGCCTTTTTCCTTAAATAAAACCGCCCTGGGCGCCGCGTGCTCGTAATAATTTTTGGAGTTTTAACCCGCATCAAATTTTTGACGCCGTTGTCGGGGAAATTTCGAGTAGTTATTTTAAACTCTGGAGACCTATTAATTTTACCTATTATATATATTTAAAAAAATGGCCACCAAAATTAAAATTAATCATAAGTATTATTAATAAAAATTAAAACATTTTAAAAAAAACTACTTCAAAAAAATAAAATTTAAAAAAAATACTCGACAACTACTTAAAAACCTACTTAACAAAAAAATTTTAAGAACTTAAAAAAATATGTTATTATTATGAATTTAACAAAAAAAATACTTAAAAAATTAAAAAAAAAACAGCTTAACCAACTTAAAACCAAAAAAAAACTTTAAAAAAAGTTTAAAAAAATTTATGTTATTATTATCTATAAAAACATATAAATAATATGACATCGTTTTAGGCCGAGTTTAAACTTCAAATTCTCAAAAACTTAAAAACTAAAAAACGAAAAAAAATACAAAACTCTACAAAAATTCAAAACTTCAAAACTTATAAACACAAAAAAAAAATTGCCAAAATATATTATAATAAACACTTTAAATAAATAACCCTTTTACAACACAAAATTATATATCTATTTTTTTGCTTTGGAGCGCTTCACACTCTTATGCACGCTTGGGGTCCGCATTTCTGTAGCGCTCATAAGCTAAGACGTTAACTTCGAGTCACAAACACACATGCCCCCTACCACCCGCACAATTTCGGCCGAGTTTATCGTTTTTTGTTTTTATGGTTCTATTTTTACTATTTCTTTTTAATAATGCAGGGTTCCATATGGGTCTCCACGAACTCGTCTAAGGGAATCTTCTACCCTCTTTTTTAATTTTTGTGCATATTTTATTTTGTAAATTATTCATTCCGCATACGTAGATAGCAACATTGGAGACAATGTTGGATTTAAGTATGTGGGTGTTTTCTTATTTTTTTTATTCCTGCACTTTTATATTCTACAATAATAATAAAAATCATCAAAATACAAAAATATTGCAAAAATTAAAACCTCCAAAAAAACATTTTCTTGTTTTTATAATCAAAAACCTAAAAAAATCCATAAGACAAAACAAAAATTCAAAAAAAAAAAATTTAGTTTGTAAATATTTTAGTATAAAAATAAATCTTTCTCTCTCCTCCCCCACTCTTCTTATTTATAAAACTCGCTTTTTAGCAAGCCCGCGGCGTTCGACTCATCGAACCAACCACCTAAATAAGAGTTTGTTCGTGAGGCATCGAGTATTTACCTTGTCCTTTTTTTGTAAAAAATGTTTGATAAACCAAAAAACCTAAAAAAAGAATAACTCTAAAAATCAAAAAAAGAAAATAAATCAAAAAAATAAAATACAAAAAATGATAAAAACTATAAAAAATCAAAAAATATTTTGTTAATTATGTAACGAATAAATCGAATATCTCAATTATTAACCCTTTTCGCTCTCCGAAAATATAGTTGCGAGTTAATTTATAAGCGAATTCTTTTAATTCTTGCTTACTATTCGTTTATTAATTGGAGATCGATAGATTCAGATATTTGGGGTTAAGTTTTAAAAAAATTTCGTATGCTTTTTTTTATTTAGATAGAGCCCTGTTTTCAGAATTACTTCTACTTATCTAAATAGTTGCATATTTCTTTTGTTAGAAAATAACGATCTTAGATTTCAATTATGTTTACTTCAAAGCTTTTTTTCGACATATATAAACATTTAATTTATAAAGGTTGCTCTCAAAAATTTTTTATTAAACATAGTTTTATTTTTGAACAAAAACCTATCACCTTTTTTCATGTCATACTGGGCATGATTTCAATCTTTAAAAGATCCTATGTCAATGAGAATAAGATTTTGTTCCGTAAACATAGACATCCAATATTTAAAAAGATTATATGTCATGGAGTAAGAGGATAAAATTCATTACCCCTATACATATACATTGGATTATTTTGAAGATGTTAAAAAAAAATTATGTTATGGAAAATAAGATTTTGTTTTCCGAACATCCATATTCGAAAAAAAATTTGGAGGTTGGAGCGAAAAAATATACCCTCGCCTCTAATTCAAAGCCTTCTTCATATACCATGATATCCTACTCCGCCAATTTCAAAAATAATTCTAGATTTAAATTTTTTAAAAAAAATTTTGAGAGCATAATTTGTAAATTAAATTATTTCCTGTAATTCTTAAAAGCTAAAATTTTCATAAATCCAATCTATTTTTGTTAGCCTAACAAATAAATTTTTTTGCTATCTATTCGATCATATCAGAAGTTTTTAGCTGAAAATCTTCCTTTATTTAAATTTTTGACAAAATTTAGGATTTAACTCTAATACCCCGGAAATTTATTTAGATTTTTCTTTCGATTAATTCAAGCGGTAGCTAAACTTAGGATTTCTTTAATTCATTATAAGTTCATCTCCAATTTTTTCTCTGAAATAGTAAAAGCTTAAGTATTGGGATATTTTATAAGTTGTAAATATACCTATTTTTATGTACATTATTTAAGTATTTTTCATTTTCTTTTGTTGTTTTTAGTTAAATTTCTTCAATAAAATGCTCTTTTTATT
Organism: Platanthera guangdongensis; assembly: GCA_039583875.1. Taxonomy (NCBI): domain Eukaryota; kingdom Viridiplantae; phylum Streptophyta; class Magnoliopsida; order Asparagales; family Orchidaceae; genus Platanthera; species Platanthera guangdongensis. Next base: position 75,427,268 of record CM077157.1, read on the forward strand.
GTAAATATTTTATTTACTTATTTTATTTTATTTTTCAGAAAAAAATCCAAAAATCTGCCAAAAACAGTAATGCCACGCCCGTGTACTTACTGGTCACGCCCGTGACCTGGGCATGACACGTCAAATTCCAGTGAATCAGCATTTTTGAAGAAAAATCATGTGACACGCCCTGTAAAACGGTCGTGTCAAATGTGACACAGTCGTGACCTGACCCGTGTCAGCCTGCTCGATGATTTTCCGCTCGACGTTCGTCGACCCAACAAGGACACGCCTGTGTCCCATTTGTGACACGCCCGTGTAATGTGACACGCCCCGTGCCGAAGCACGTGACCATCTCTCGACATTTTCACTCGACATTCGTCGACTCAACCCGACACGTCCGTGTCAAGATGCGACACGGGCGTGTACTCCTCCACATGGCCCGACAAACCGTCGCTGGTGACTTTCGATGCAAACGACGCCCAATTCAACCTCCCGACATGCCCAATGTCACGCCCGTGACCTGGGGCGTGACCGTGGCGTTTTCAGCCGCAAAGTCAAAATCTCCAGTAAATTCACGGCCGTCATTTGTACAGTGTCGACACGCCCCCTGACACACCCGTGTCAGAGGGTGTGTTCGTCAAAAACCTTTGTCTATAAATTGCAGCCTTCTGTTTGAGCTGTTGTTCCCTTTTTTGGACCACTTTGCTTAGGTTAGGGCTGTTCTTGGGGGGGCTTTCTATGCAATGTAAGGGAATTTTCTCTCCCCTCTTTTATGTATTTGTGTTTTTTTTGCTTTATTGTAACCTTTTTTACTTAATAGAAATGTCTCTTTTCTCCTCTATATTGTATGAAAATCCGTCAAAGCGCCCTACCTTAAGTAATTTTTAGTTCCTCTTTTTCTGCTTTTTATGTTTTTCTTTAGGTTTCGTGACTAGTTTAACTTAGAAATTTATCAATTTTCGAGTCGTTGTAATCACAATATTATTTTCATGCTCCATGCTTGTTTAGTTTTGTTATAATTTTAACTTTGTTTTCATTCCTATGGGTTATAAAAATGGTTTAAAATGTGGTTTTTTAATTTTCTTTAACTTAGCCTGTTTAGGATCGTATAACTTTTCGTTCTCTTTTAGTTTTATTACCACTTTTTATGAGTTTCTATAAAGTTTTAAGAATGAAAACGTAATCATTTTAATTTTTCAAACACTTCATTTTTGCTTTTATTTTCAAAAACTTTTTGCCTATTTAATTTTTCTGACTTGATTTTATTCATTTCTACCGCATTCTAGCGGTAGAACTGTAATTGTTTTAATTTTCCGAGCACTTGCACTTTGCGTTTATTTGCAAACTTTTTTGCTCCTATAAATTTTATTTCCACTTTTTATGCATTTCTATCACATTCTAGCGGTAGAAATGTAGTTATTTTAATTTTTCAGCAACTTAGTTTTTCCTATTTTTTGTACGTGTGCATGCGTGTATGAGTTTGTTTAAATTGCTTTCTTTCAATTCTATAGAGGGTGTGCGTGTGTTGCATTTATTTTTTCCTACTCGTTAAGGATTAAATGGCGTGCTTTAATTTCCCGCCTACTAGTTTGAGTTGGACTTGTACGTGTGAGTTTTCATTTCTGTAGTGTGTGTGCGTATTTTAATACAAGTAGAGTGTGTTTACTTTCTGTAAAGTGAGTGATTGTTAGCATTTATTTCTGCCTACTCGCTCGGAGTTAAATGACAGGATTTTATTTACCGCCTGCTCATTTGAGTTAAATGGCAGGTCTTTATTTTTCTGTAATTATTTGAGTAGTATTTGTACTAGTATTTATTTACCGTCTACTCATTTGAGTTAAATGGCAGGTCTATGCGTGCATTTTAATTTTCAGTAGAGTGCGTGCGTGGATGCATTTATTTTCTCCTACTCGTTTGAGTAGGACTCGCTTTATTTTGTCTCGCCCACTCATTTGAGCCGGGGCTTGTAATTTTACTGCTTTCATTTCAGTCCTACTCATTTGAGTAGGACTTGCACTTTACTGATTTATTTTACTGCTTTATTTCCTGCTTTATTTACTACTTTATTTATTGCTTTCATTGCATGTCGTCCCCATTCCGACGAGTGGCTAATCGTTCTTAGCCCTAAGTATCGAAGAGCATTGGGACAAATAAAATTGCTTTAAATAATTAAAGGTCCTGCTTTTCTAATTAATTAAAATGAACTTACGGTTTACCTAGGGTTTACGACGCGTAGGATGACATAATCGATGTGTGGGCCCTATTTCTGTAGTCCATACTCTAGCTAGCCGAGAGGTCGTGCATATGGACCGATCGCCCCTTGGTAAAGAGAGTTCTGCTCTAACCCTCGAGAGAGGAGGCGCGCTAACTCTACCGGATTGGGTTCCCCACCCAATAGCGGGGTTCTTAGCGTAATGAGAGCGTTAAGAGTAATCCTCCGTCGGACGAGAGCCCGGTCGAATAGTCTTAGCATTCAGGTGAGCGATATTCCTATAGCTAGGTGAGCTCATTTTAGTGTAACCTCCACGGCCAAGTCTCCGTCTTAATTAATTTGAAACGTAGGATCTCTTTTTATTCAATGTTTATTTTAGTTCAATTTTATTAGGTGCCCTCGAGCTAAGCTCTTCATCAGCTACACCTTTTTAAAGCTCTTTATTTTCTGCCTTTTTTCCTTTATATATATAAAATTACCCGACAAGTAATTATCGAAAAAATAATAATCTCCTCCATGGATGAGTAGAAATAATCGAACCGACCCCGAGAACAATACGACCTCGATATTCTACACCGGAATATCCTGTACTACTCTCGATAGGTGCACTTGTCTCCTTTCGTTAAAACTCGATTTCACTGTTTTATATCCAAACTAATAAATCCGCGCGCCCCGTTTTCTAAATAAAATCATATCTGCCTTTTTTTCTTAAATAAAACCGCTTGGGGCGCCGCGTGCTCGTAATAATTTTTGGAGTTTTAACCCGCATCAAATGACTATGGGCTCTGGAGCAACAAAAAGAGTTCTGAGTTGCTTGGAAACTTTTGAACTAATATGGGAGGAATATGGAACAATAGTCAAGGATGGCTGAGTATGATCTGCTGGAGGGAAGCTCAAAAATACAGTATCAGAAAGTTTCAACAAATATTCTAAATCTACAATGGGATTAATGATGAAATCACCAACAGTAATTATTTTTTCTGAAGCTGACTCTTCTATATCCATGTCAGTCTCAATAAAATTAATGAAATCAATCAAATCTGTATCTATAAACTCTTTATCTACTGTTGTTGCTACCTTTGCATCTGCTGGAGCTGCTGAAACTGAAACTGAAACTACTGCTACTTCATCAAGCATCTCCCCCTGCCTGGTTTCAGTAATAACGTGAGCCAGGCCCCTAAATGAAGAGGGGGCAGCAGAGAGGGCAAAAATTTGAGCAGAGAGAGCGGAAATGGAGGTAGCAAGAGGTGTAATGGCCTCTACTATTAGAGTTTTGAGGAGGGGTGTGATGAGAGCAAGAACAGATGAGATGGTGGAGGGATCCAGTGATGGAGTGGCAGATGGTGTTGAGGTGGAAACATGTGGAGAGATGGTAGATGTTGGTGAGGATGGAGGAGGAGCATCTTGCATGTGGGCATCCTGGATGGATGCATTGTGAGGAGAGGGAGTATTGGGAGGAGATGACAATAGATTGAAGGATGGGAGGGAAGATAAGTGGGGGGAAGAGGAGATGAAGGTGGTGTTGGGGCCGATATATCATGGGGGGAATGTGTTGATTGAGATGGAGTGGGTTGATGGTATTCCTGGGTGGGTGAGGAAGGGGTGTCAGTAAGGTATATTGGTGGAGAGGTGGTAGGTAATGTAGCTGTAGTAGGAACATGAATAGAGGGTTGTGGTTGTTGATGTGGTTGAAGTTATTGTTGGAGTTGTAGATGTGGCTGAAGAGAGGGAGTATGAACTGTGGGGGGTGATTGTTGTTGAGTTGCTGGAATGGATGGAGGTGTGGGGATGATCTCTTCAGCAGGGTGGGAAGTGGCCCTAACAGCCCTTATAATTTCAGAAGCTGGGGAGGAAGTGGTTGAAGACTTGGATGGCTTGGATATTGTCCTCTCCCACCTGCCAAACAAGGCATAGGTAAGCCTCTTGCTGGCATTAATGAATATGGTCGGGGAGACCAGTGATTCAGCTGCCTTCTCCTTCAAGAAGATCCCTAGGATCCTTCCAAAACACACTTCCTTTTTATTAGTCTTTTTCTTTATTATATCAAAGATGATATGTTCCCAGTTCACCTTCTTCTTGTTAACCACTGCACACATGACCAAAAACTAATGCCTGGTAATATAATCATGTGCAGTGTGCTTTCCTAGCAAGACTTTCCCAACAATATCTGCCAGAAACTTGTATTCTGCAGATAAATGTTTCTCCAACAACTTATTGGCATTATCTCCAATATAACCCATCAAATTCAACATCATATCATATTCTTCAGAATCTATTTCCAGTTCTTCTTCTCCATTATCCAAACCAAAGATTTCAGTTAATACAGCGGGAGATAGGGAGATAGTGTTACCCGCAATTATTCCAATCATTTTATTTTCTTCTGTTGTCGATGATGTAAAGACCCATTCTCGTATCTCAGTTCCAGATAATTTTATCCTTGTTGTCATCAAATTCTATAGTTGTTTCTCTTCCAGAAGTTGCAGAATGTTTAGAAAACTCGGATCTGAATGCTGAAATGAATCAAAGTCAACATCAAATCCGGTGTCAAACTTCATCGCAGCCAATGTTCCTGCTAGAATCGCCATGAAATCTCCTGCAAGAGAGAAAAAACGACGATCAAGTGCAAGGGAATAGAAAGCGCGGGACGGAGGTCGAAGAAAACCTAGATATAAGGTTTTCAAGAATATGAATCGACAGACTCCGTTCCACAAAAATTAAGAAAATATTCGACATGAGATCGACAAAATAATTGATAGTTAAATAATTCGTCGAGCGTAGCCTGAAGATTTGAAGACATTTCGTCGAGCTCCATTCGACGAAAGTTTTCTTGAAGTAGATTCATCAAGCTCCGTTCGATGAACACAACTTCACACACTGAGATTTTGTCGACCTCCATTCGGCGAATATCTCCTGAACTGTCCCTAGTTCGTCGAGCTCCGTTCGACGAACTCTGGAAAATGCATCGAGTGCAGACAAAAACTAGACTAAGTCTTCTCCATTGATCATTCCAAGCTGATTTATAAAGAATAAGTGATTTTTCTCATCCAGAGGTTTGGTGATATATATCAGCTCTTTGTAAATCAGTGTAGATATAGACAAGATTAATTTTATTTTTGTCCACACACTCTCTAATGAAATGATGTCTAATGTATATATGCTTAGTCCTACTTTGGTGGACTGGATTATGTGCTATTGCTATAGCACTTGTGTTATCACAAAAGAGAGTTGAATTATTTAAGTTGAGACCAAAGTCTAGGAGTTGGTTTTGGATCCACAACATCTGAGAACAACAATTGTTTGCTGCAATATATTCTGCTTCAGTAGTTGAGGTGGATACAAATGACCATTTCTTGGAAAACCAGGATACTAACCTCATACCAAGGAACTAACAAGTCCCTGAGGAGCTTTTTCTATCAACCCTGCATCCAACAAATTCAATATCTGAAAATCCAGTTAAATCAAATTATGACTCAGCAGGATATCATAGGCATAGACTAGGATAACTCTTTGTATATCTCAAAATCCTTTTTAAGAAAACTAGGTGAGATTCCTTTGGGTTCACTTGGAACCTAGCACAAATGCATGTGGCAAACTTGATATCAGGTTTACTTGCTGTAAGATATAGTAGGGACCCAACAATGCCCCTATATAATTTCTGATCCACAGGTTTCCCATGTGCATCAGAGTCAATCACAACATTAGTAGCCATGGGTGTTTTCTTTACTGAGGCATCAGCCATCTCAAACTTTCTGATAAGCTCTTTTGCATATTTAGCTTGGGAGATGAAGATGCCATCAGGCAACTGCTTCACTTGGAGACCAAGGAAATAGGAGAGCTCACCCATGCTACTCATTTCAAATTTTGAATGCATGAGCTCAGAGAACCTCTTGTATAATTTGGAATCAGTAGACACAAATATGTTGTCATCCACATAAATTTGTACTAAAAAAGTTTGGTCCTTATGATGTCTAGTGAAAAGTGTCTTATCTACTATACCTCTAATGAATTTATGCTCTATCAAAAACTTAGCTAGGGTCTCATACCAAGCTCTTGGAGCTTGCTTGAGACCATAAAGAGCTTTATGTAATTTGAAAACATGATAAGGGTGAGTTGGAGAGACAAAACCTGGAGGTTGTTCAACGTAAACCTCTTTTTAAGTACTCCATTCAGGAATGCACTCTTCACATCCATTTGATACACCTTGAATCTCTTGTAGGCTGCATAAGCAAGGAATATTCTAATTACCTCTAACCTTGCCACTGGTGCAAAAGTTTGGTCATAATCTATTCCTTCCTCATGCCTATATCCTTGAGCAACAAGCCTAGCCTTGTTCCTCACTATTGTACCTTGGGCATCCAATTTATTTCTGTATACCAATTTGCTTCCAATGACTGGATAGTCTTGTGGTCTTGGAACCAAATCTCATACTCTACATATCTCAAATTGGTTTAATTCCTCCTGCATTGCAATGATCCAGTGGGGATCTTGCTCTGCATCATGGATGGATAGAGGTTCAACCTAAGAGAGAAAACATGCATGCATCAAATCTTGGTTGAGTTGATGCCTTGTCTGTAAACCTGCTGATATGCCTCCAATCACTTGAGATTTGGGGTGATCCCTTAGTGTGACAAGATCTGTGGGTGGAGTTGGTTCTACAACAGCATTAGGAACTAATTCCTCTTGTGGAATTATGTTTTCTATTGATGGAAGATCAATTCTTTCAGTGCCTTCATCTTCACTTTATTCAATGACTTGTGGAGAAGGATGTTTTGGAACCTCTTGGGTGATGTTTAGTGCATCCAACTTCTCACACAAGTGAGGTACCTGCAAAGTGCTATTGGTAGAAATCTCTTTCTCCTTGCAAGACATGTTAGCTTCATCAAATGTAACATGAATAGATTCTTCAATTTTTAGAGATAATTTATTAAAAACCCTATAGGCTTTGCTTACTTGGGAATATCCTAGAAAGATTCCCTCTTCAGCCTTAGCCTCAAACTTTATAATGTATCTTTTGTTATTGTTGTGAATATAACATATACATCCAAAAACTTTAAAATAGTTGATTTTAGGTTTCTTCCCTTTAAGTAATTCATAGGGAGTCCTATTTTTTTGTTTGTGAATTAAACTCCTGTTCAGGACATAATTTGCTGTGCTTACAGCCTCTGCCCAAAAGTTTAAGGGCATGTAAGCATCTGCAAGCAATATACCTGCAGCTTCAATGAATGTCCTATTTTTCCTTTCAGCTACCCCATTCTGTTGAGGAGTTCTAGGAGCTGAGAAGCAATGCCTGATACCTTCGTTCTCACAGAACTCATGCATAAGAAGAGACTCAAACTTTGTGCCATGATCACTTCTGATCAATGTAACATGAGGAGAGAATTCAATCTATATGGTCGTGAGAAAATCTGTAAGAACCTTAAAGGTATCTGACTTAGATCTCAAAAAGGAAACCCAAGTGAACACGGAGAAGTCATCAACAATAACTAAGGTGTAGGATTTCCCTCCTAGACTTTGTACATCAATGGGTCCAAATAGATCCATGTGTAGCAAATATAAAATCCTAGGTGAATCACTTTTATTAACAGATTTAAAACTAGATTTAGTTTGCTTGCCTAGTTGACAAGCCCTGCAAAGACCTTCCTTCTTGTAGGGACCAGAAGGTAAACCTCTAACGAGGTTGTCTTTTGATAGCCTAGCAATGTTTTTCAAGTTTATATGACCTAGCCTTCTATGTCATAAATCATTCTGATTACTAGTTATATTAAGTAAGCAGATATCAGAAGTGGCAGAAAGAAAATCAACTAAGTATATGTTACCTTGTCTATTCACAATTAAAATAGTTTGGTTTTCTTTATTAGAAATAATGCAAGAAGTTGAGTTGAAATGTACCTGATAACCTTCATCACATAGCTGATTAATGGAGATGAGGTTATGTTTGAGTCCTCTAACATATGTAACTTTCTTAAAAGTGACTGCTCCAATCTTCACTTCTCCAAATCCTTCTGACTGGCCGCATTTGGAATCCCCAAAGATAACCTTTGGCCCCAGCTTGGACTTATATTTGTGTAAGATGTCCTTGCTGCCAGTCATATGTTTGGAGCAACCACTGTCCAAGTACCAAGTCTGATTCACACTTGGACTGCTCTTCACCTGTAATGGAAACAATTAACTATTCTTGACCCAGGTCACCTTGGGTCATTTGTTTTGCTGGTAAGAGAAGCTAGATATAACAGAAAATTCTGGTTGGGATTTGTATCCTAAAGGGTGATATCTCCTAGGTGGTATAACCCAATCAGCTACAGGATTAAAAGGTTTCCTAGAATTATTTGAGTTACTATTATAATTAAAATTTATTTTAAGTCTTTCTGTGTTCGACGAAATTCTGTGAGTTCGTCGACCAGAGTTCGACGAATAGGGATGAGATCGTCGATCTCTACCCAAAGAATGAGCATATTCACTTTTTATGCCCCACGTTCGTCAACCACTGCTCGACAAACCATATAGAGTTCGTCGATCGCAGTTAGACGAATAATTATAGCTATAGTTTGCGTTCAGCGTTCGTCGAATGGGGTTCGACGAACTTGCAACATTTTGTCTATCTAAGTTCGACGAATTCTGTTGAAACTTGTTTTTAGTTAATGTTTTCTAATTTTTGTTGTTTTGACTTGTTGATTTTGGCATTTGTTCTATGGTTTGATTGTGGTTTAGTTTCTCTTTCCCTTTTGCAGAAACAAATTTAATAGGGGTTGACAAAATATGTTTCTTGAGGATGGGGGGCAAACTTGATGAAGCACCCAAGCCTAGCTTGCCATTAAGCCTGACATTTACAGTACTTGTGATGTCCGTCAGCTTGAGGCTTCTCCCATTGAGAGTTTCCTCAAGTTGTTTAGCCTCACATAACTCAGTTTTTAATAATATGATTTGTTTATTAGCCAAGGTTAGTTCATCCTTTAACTTATTGTTTTCAGAATTGACATTTTCTAGGTTTCCTAATTTCTCCCTAAGAGTCTTGATTTCCTTTTCTGAGTTAATTAAATCTATGCACATTGTTTTAAATTCAAATTTAAAAGAATCAGAACCGTAATCAAATGAAGATAATACCATGTCAGCTTCAGAATCTGAAGCTGCTTCATTTTCTGAATCTTCTTCTTCTGAATGGCTCCTGGAAGCATCAATGGCCATGAGGCAAACCTCTTTGTCCCTTGCCTCTTCCTCTTCTTCACTGGAGCTGGAGGATGATGATTCATCCTCAGTTTCACTACAAGATTCAGCCACAAAACCTTTCTCCTTCTTCTTATATCTGCTGGAGGAAGGTCTGCTGCTGTGCTGTCTTCTTGTGTCTTGTTCTTTTCTCTTCTCCTTCTTCTAATTCTCTGGACACTCAGAGATGAAGTGTCCAGGTTTCCTGCAACCAAAACACACCACTTCTTTAGTTGGTGTTTTGTCATACCTTGGTTTGTCATCCTCCCTTGATGACTTTCTCCTGAAGTCCTTTCTTGCCATTTTGTAGAATCTTTTGGCAAAAGGCTCATCAGCTCTTCATTTGTGGTTGAATACTCTGTCTCCTCAGCAGCCTTGAATGTAATGCTTTGTTTTCTTCTTGCCGGAGGAGGTGTTCTTTGCTCAACTGCCTCTCTGGACTTGATCAGCTATTCATAGGACTTAATCTTGACTAATAGAGATTCAGTGGAGATCTCATTTAGGCTTCTGGCCTCCTTGATGGGCCAGATCCTTGAATCCCATGAGCTTGGGAAGCATATAAGGATCTTATCATTCACCTCAGTGAGTGTGATGTCCTTGACCAAGGTTTTTAGCTCATTGATGATTGAGCTTAACCTATTATACATATCAGCTACTGTCTCAGCTTCTTCTTTCTTGAAGTACTCATATAAGGATATTAGATTGGATCTCCTATCCTTCCTTTCATCTGCTGATCCAGCCACCATTTGATTTAGGGAGTCCCAAATGGCTTTGGCTGAGGTGTATTCAGCCACCTTTTGAAAGATATCATCTAACATTGTTTGTGCTAGTATATTCATTGCTATAGCATCAGCAACCTTGGCTTTCTTCTGAGCCTCAGTCCACTCAGGTGGTGGAACTGCATTTGTGCTTGAAGCTACTGTAGATGTAGAGGCAGTGTCTTGAGGAGGATATATCAAGATGGAATTGTCGATATTTTAATCAATAGAGTTCATATACAATTTGATTCTTACCTTCCAGATGGCAAACCTATTTAGGTTGCAAACTGGAGGTCTGGTGCTTGCATAGTCTTTATTCTGTGTCATTGTTGTGTATATAATCTAAATAAAAATAAAGATAAAAGATGAAATCTGATCTAACACAGGATCTTTGGTTCAAGGGTTAGCTTGTACACAAGGGAATCCAAGCTCTGATACCAATTGAAAGTGAGCTGTTAGATCAAGAATACTCTTGAAGTGTGGGGTGAATAGAGTATTCAGGTTTTATAAAATTTTCAATTGATGTTATCTAGTGCATGAATTAAAAGCATAAACAGCAAACCTAACAACTAACACAGCCACAGCAAGAAACAAAAGAAAAGGGCAATCCAGACAACACAAGAATTTATAGTGGTTCCCCTAAACTTGGGTACATCCACTCTTCTACCACCCTGGTAGGAATCCACTCAGATTTTTGATCAGGTGCCTGACACCAATGAGCTTTTGTTCAGGTGCTCAAAAACTAAACCTCAAGTCTTTTGGTCAGGTGACTTGCAACCAAGAATAACTTTTGAAGGGAGTTATAACCCTTTATACAGTGAAGGGGATGAGAGATGATATTGTCTTCTCTTTCTCAATATACAACGGAGAAGACTTGTGGATATTGATTTTAGCAAAGGCTCCCCCTGAGGTATAGAATGGTTCAGAGAGATGGAGACTTGCTGCAGGGTGATAGGCCTTCAGTAGTTCAGCCTTGATCAGCAGCTGTTCAGGAACTTCTTTGACAGATAAAGTTGTAGTTGTCCTTTGAAGTGTCCTGGAGTGTTGAAGACAGAAGACTCTTGATTTTGATTTGGTGTTCTTCTTCTTCAGATAGCTGATGAACTTCAGATATATGGCTTCTTTTCTGTATCAGGAATCTATTGAAGAAAATGTAGAGAGTTTCTTGATTCAGACTAATTATCTTTTTCTCTGTGTGTCTATCTATCTTGTTTAGTCCGTCTCAAGGAAGAAGAGAGAAAATCTCTTTTTGTATTTTCTGTCAAAGATGGTCTTTTGAAATTTTGAAATCCTCTGCAACCAATGCTGACGGTCTTGAGAATAAATTGCATTGAATTATTTCCACAACTATCACATGAAAAAACGGCAGGCAATAATCCTCGAGAAGACCATAATCAATGCTGTTGGAACACCCTATTACTAATTTGGGTCAGGATAACTATGTCTTTAGGAAACTTGTTTTTGACCACTTTGTATAGATCTAAAGGTCAATTAGAATTTAGTGTAAGGGTTAGTAGTTAGGTTTGGAAGCTGCCCTCAAGACCAAGGTTTGTTAGTTTTGAGACTAAGTCATTTCGTCGAGCTCAGTACGACGAATCATCGAACTCCAATCGACGATCGTTTAGCTCAACTTCGACGGATCGTCGAACTCCATTCAACGATCGCTGAGCTCAACTTCAAAAAATCGTCGAACTCCATTCGACGATCCTCGAGCTCAGTTCGACGATCTTGACTCCAGTATTGATTCTCTATCTCTGAGCTCAGTTCGACGATAGTTGAGCTCTGATCGACGATCTCTGTTGCTGTGTAAGTCCAAATCGCTGAGCTCAGATCGACGATAGTGGAGCTCAGTTCGACGTTTTTCTGAAGAGTTCAACGACTTTCAAGATTCAAATTCAGAACAGTTAAGGAGTTATTCTCAGCAATTAATTCAGAAGATTTTGTAGCCGTTTTCATTTATTCTGGAGCATGTTTCAAGGAATTATCAAGGAATGTTTCATTGGACTTTCTCCCAGAAGACAATTGCAATTAAGGATGTAATTAATGACAGGCTAACGGCTATTCTGGACAGAAGATCATTTCTATTCAGAACAAAGGAATAAAAGATAAGATTTTTGAATTCCTAACAAGAAGAGAGTGCACAAGAAGAAGAAGAACAAAATATTCTCTGCAACAACTCTTCTCTGGAAAAACATCTTTCTCAACAACAATCACTCAAGAGAAAAAGAAAGAGAGCTGTAGACATTCTCTGTCTCAAAGAATTCACACAAGAACACCATCACCAAAAGGAGATCAACAAATCTGAAATCTTCAGATCTCTTTTGATTAAAGTGTTCAAGGCTATCATCATTCAACACTCCAGACATCTCACATTTCAGTTGTTGCTGAAATCATCATTTGCTGGAGATCAATTTCTGAAGGCCTATTACCCTACTGCAAAGCTTCATTTCCTGAACAACTACAGATCTCAGGGGGAGCTTTGACAACATCAATATTCATATAGTCTTCTCAGTTACTTTGAGAAAGAGAAGACTTCCATCACTCTCTCATCCCCACCTCTGTAAAGGGTTTTCCAAACTCCCTTCAAAAGTTTGTGTCTGGTTTTTGAGCACCTTATCAAAATATCATTGGTGGCAAGACACCTGATCAAAAAATCTGGTTTGGTTTTTGAGCACCTTATCAAAAGCTCATTGGTGCCCAGGACACCTGATCAACTCATCCTGCAGTGGATTCCTACCTAGGGTGGTAGAAGAGTGGATGTACCCAAGTTTAGAGGAACCACTATAGCTCCTTGTGTCTTCTGGTTGCTGGTCTTTATTTTTGTTTCTGTCTGTGATTGTTTTTTGATTAGATAATTTCTGTGATTAGATTTACTATTTGCTTCCCTGTTCACTCAGATTACAACAACTATTGTAAAAAGTTTTTAAGCACCATACTCTATTCACCACCCTCTAGAGTATATCAGATCTGACTTGTACTTTCAATTGGTATCAGAGGGAGGTTGGTTAAAAATACCACATCTCAGTGGTTGCACAGGCTAACACCTGAACCCAAATATTCCTAGTTAGATCTGCTTGTTGTAGATTTTGTTATTAGATTATTTCTTCACAAATCATGGCCCAAAAAAAAGATTATGCTAGCAACAGACCTCTAGTGTGCAATCTGTCTAAGTTTGCACTTTGGAAAGCAAGGATTAGACTCTACATGAATTCTATTGACGAGGACATTTTTAATTCTGTTTTGACAGTTTGTCCAAGACCTCCAGAGAACACAAGCACAAATGTTGTTCCACCTCCATCAGGAACAGATGCTGATATCAAGAAGTGGAAGGTAGCAGATGCAAAGGCTATGAATATCTTAGCCCAGACTATGTCTGATGACATTTTCCAAAAGGTGGTTGAATGTAATTCAGCAAAGGAAATCTGGGATAAGCTCTCTGAAATAGTCTCAGGATCAGCTGATGAAAGAAAGGATAGGAGATCCCACCTCATATCCCAATATGAGAATTTCACGAAAGAAGAAGCTGAGGCAGTAGCTGAAATGTATAACAGGCTCAGTCTGATAGTCAATGAACTCAAGACTTTGGATAAAGAGATCTCACTGACTGAACTAAATGATAAAATCCTAATGTTCTTCCCAAGCACTTGGGACTCAATAATCTGGCCAATCAAGGATGCCAGAAGTCTGAATGAGATTACAACAATCAAGCTCAAGTCTTATGAGCTGCTCATTAAGAACAGAGAAGAAGAGCAGAAGGCTGCCTCACCAGCCACAAGAAAGGAAAAGACAATAGCTTTCAAAGCCACTGAAAATCAGCCTGAAGACAAGGTCACAGGCAATGATGAGCTGCTTAGTCTATTGGCCAAAAGATTTTACAAGATGGCCAAAAAGGACTTCAGAAAGAGATCATACAAAGAGCATGATAAGCCAAGGTATGATAAATTAAATAATAAAGAAATTGTTTACTTTGGTTGCAGGAAACTAGGCCATATTGTGTCTGACTGTCTAGAAAACAAAAACAAGGACAGAAGGGACAAGAAAGAAAGAAGAAAGGACAAAGATTTCAAGAAGAATGGCAATGGCAAACCCTCCTCAAGCAAGAATAAACACACAAGGAAGGGATTTGTTGCTGAATCCTGGAGTGAAACTGAAGTAGAATCAGAAGCTTCATCCAGCTCCAGTGATGATGAAGATGATGCTGAAGAGAAGGAGTTCTACATGATGGCAATCAATGCCTCTCAACACAATTCAGATGCAAAAGAGTCAGAGTCAGACTCAGAGACTCAACTTGAAGAGGTCCAGGTAATTAGTTCTTTTGATTTCAATTCTGAGGACTTTAAGCCTGAGTTTAAAGCATTATGTTTAGACTTACTAAAATCTGAGAAGGAAATTATTTCTCTCAGAAATCAATTATCTGAACATAGTATCTTAAAGTCAGAAAATCTCAAACTCTCTGAGGAGTTGGAGTGCTGTAGTGAGCAGATAGCTTCACTGAAAGGTGAGCTATGAGAGGCCAAGAAGCTTGAAGAATCCCTTAATGGGAGAAGTATCAAGCTGATGGACATCACAAGCACAGTGAACTCCAGATTCAATAGTACACTGGGCTTGGGTGCTTCATCCAGCCAACCTATAGTTCTAACAACCCCAATTAAGTTTATTTCTGATAAACGGAAGGGAGTTGTAGAGGTAGCTAGGAAAAATTCTGATCTACCTAAGAAAACCAAGTTCTAGCGGAAATCGTCGAACGGAGCTCGACGATCGCCGAACGCAGATCGACGATCTCAGGCAAAATCGTCGAACTCAGGTCGACGATCTCTAATTCTTGAACTCTGCCACAGTCGACCGTCGAACGGAGCTCGACGATCTGACCCAAGATCGTCGAACGCAGCTCAACGATCGTCGAACAGAGATCAGAGCTTTGGAAATTCTTTCAAGGGTAAATCAAAATCCAATCCTAGGGGTCCTTCATCCCAAAGCTTTAACCATTATACTGAATGGATAATACCTCCAAGGAGATATCATCCTGAAGGTTATAAGAGTCAACCTGGGATGTTTTTTATCTCTGAATTTAAAGGTTATCAACCTAGGTCCAAGGTAAACTAGGTCAAAAACAAGTGAATTATTTTATGTGCAGGTGAAGACCTATCCAACATCAAACCAACAATGGTATTTGGATAGTGGGTGCTTTAAGAACATGACAGGAAATAGGGACAACCTCACATCCTTTAAAGCCAAGCTTGGACCCAAAGTCATATTTGGTGATTCAAACTTTGGACAAACTAAAAAATATGGTGCAGTCCAGATTGGGACAGTGACATTCAAGAAGTAGCCTATGTGGAAGGACTGAAGCACAATTTGATCAGCATCAGTCAGCTATGTGATGAAGGATACCAGGTGACTTTCAGCAAAGCCTTATGCAAGATCAAGTTAGAGGACAACACAACTGTGTTGACAGGTAAAAGAAAGGTAACATCTACTTAGTAGACTTTCTTTCAACAGAAGTAGATATTTGTGTGTTTAACTCTGTTAGTAGACCTAATGTATTATGGCATAAGAGACAAGGACATTTAAACCTTAGAACCATTGCTAGGCTATCCAAGGACAACCTTGTTAGAGGACTACCTTCTGGCCCCTACAAGAAGGAAGGACTCTACAGGGCTTGTCAATTAGGCAAGCAAACTAAAAATAGTATAAGAGTGATTCCCCTAGGATTTTGTATCTGGTACACATGGATCTTTTTGGACCCATTACAGTACAAAGCTTAGGAGGGAAATCTTACAATTTAGTAGTTGTAGATGACTTCTCTAGATTCACATGGGTGTTCTTTCTGAGGAAGAAGTCTGATAACTTTAAGTGTTTGGCAGAGTTTCTCAAATGTATACAGATTGAGTTCAATACTCACATTGCCCTGATCAGAAGTGATCATGGGACAGAGTTTGATTCTCTTCTTATGCAAGAGTTCTGTCAGAGTGAAGGGATCAGGCATACTTTCTCAGCTCCTAGAACTCCTCAACAAAATGGGGTAGCTGAAAGGAAAAATAGAACCCTTATTGAATCAGCCACTACATTGTTGTCAGATGCTCACCTTCCTCTATCTTTTTGGGCAGAGGCAGTGAACACCTCCAACTATGTGCTGAACAGAAGTTTAATACATAAACTAAAGGGCAAGACTCCCTATAAATTACTCAAAGGCAAGAAACCTAAAGTTGATTATTTTAAAATTTTTGGTTGTATTTGTTATATTCATAATAATGACAAGAGATATTTAGTAAAATTTCAAGCTAAAGCTGATGAAGGAGTGTTTCTGGGATACTCCATGATCAGTAAGGAATATAGGGTATATAATAAATCATCTCTTAAAATTGAGGAATCTGTTCACATATCATTTGATGAATCTAACATGTCTTTCAAGGAGAAGAATACTTCTACCATAGAACCTTTGTAGGTACATTCTCTTGCTAAAGATTTGAACAGGTTACAGATTACTCAAAAAGAGGAAAGCAGTGAAGATGAAGAAAGCTTTCAACATAATGAAGAGAAAATTCTTGAAGAGCCAGTTGTTGTACCACAAGAGGAAATAACAACACAAGTTGGTGAACAATCAACACCCCCTGTTGATTTAGTAACATCAAGAGACCATCCAATTTCCAAAGTAATTGGAGACATCTCAGCTGGTGTGCAAACTAGAAATAAAGTCAACCAAAACCTGTTGCACACTTGCTTCCTATCTAAAATTGAACCTCAATCCATTCAAGATGCAGAGCAAGATCCACACTGGATCATTGCAATGCAAGAAGAGTTGCATCAATTTGAAAGGAACAAAGTTTGGGAACTAGTGCCAAGGCCTAAGGATCACTCCATTGTTAAAACAAAGTGGGTGTTCAGAAACAAATTGGATGATCAAGGAGTAATTGTAAGGAACAAGGCAAGGCTAGTTGCTCAAGGATACTCTCAAGAAGAAGGCATAAATTATGACCAGACTTTTGCACCAGTTGCAAGATTGGAAGCCATCAAAATCTTCTTAGCATATGCAGCACATAAAGGTTTCAAGGTATATCAGATGGATGTAAAGAGTGCATTTCTCAATGGAGACATCAAAGAAGAAGTCTATGTCAGACAACCTCCAGGTTTTATCTCTCCAACTCATCCTGATTATGTTTTTAAATTAAACAAAGCATTATATGGTCTCAAGCAAGCTTCTAGAGCATGGTATGAGACTCTAGCATGCTTCCTTCTGGAAAATGAATTTATAAGGGGTAGAGTAGACCAAACTCTTTTTTTAGAACCCATAAGTCTCATACCCTACTAGTACAGATTTATGTGGATGATATTATTTTTGGCTCTACTGATTCAAATTTGTGCAGTAGGTTCTCCAACCTAATGCATTCTAAATTTGAAATGAGTAGCATCTGTGAGCTATCCTTCTTTCTAGGATTGCAAGTCAAACAACATGCTGAAGGCATCTTTATTTCTCAAACCAAGTATGCAAAAGAATTGGTTAAGAAATTTGGTATGTCTGAAGCATCTTGTATGAAAACACACATACCTACTAATATTGTATTGGATGCTGATGAATATGGGAAACCTGTTGATCAGACAACATATAGAGCAATGATTGGCTTTTTACTGTACCTTACAGCTAGTAGACCTGACATAATGTTTGCTACATGCATATATGCTAGATTCTAAGTGAGCCCTAGAGAGTCACACCTAACATTAGTAAAAAGGATTCTCATGTATGTAAAACGTTGTCCAAATCTAGGTCTCTGGTATCCAAAAAATTCAGCATTTGAATTAACTGGATTTTCTGATGCTGATTATGCAGGATGCAGAATTGACAGGAAAAGCACTAGTGGAACTTGTCAGTTTCTTGGTGACAGACTTGTCTCTTGGTTTTGCAAGAAACAAACATCTGTGTCAACTTCAACTGCTGAAGCTGAATATATGGCTGTAGGTAGTTGTTGTTCACAAATATTGTGGATTCAAAACCAACTCCTAGACTATGGCTACAACTTAGAGAAGTCTAAAATCTTTTATGATAATACCAGTGCTATTTCTATAGCTCAAAATCCAGTCCTCCATAGTAGGACAAAACACATAGAAATTAGGCATCACTTTTTAAGGGATAATGTTGAGAAGAACAAAATTGAACTTCAATATATCCCAACTGATTTGCAAAGGGGAGATATTTTCACCAAACCCTTGGATAAAAAGAAACACACCTTCTTCCTAAATCAGTTAGGAATGTTAGATGGAGGAAGTCTAAAATAATATCCAAGATTTTAAAACTTTAAAAATTGACCAAGACTAGGCAAACATCTTGATTTTTCTATTGTCTAGAGTGTATTTCTGGTCTCTGAACTGCCCTCAATGATTTTCCCCCAGATCGTCGAACGGAGATCGACGCTTTCCGAAATCTTCGACCTGAGTTCAGCGCTTCTCAGATAGTGTTCAACTATCTCCCCAGGTCAACGATCGCCGAACGACGCTCGACGATTTTGTTTTCTGAACTATCGTCGAACGGAGCTCGACGCTCTCCAATATCGTCGAACGGATATCGACGATATTGAAGACCCTTCAGATTCCTTTAGAAGCCCCGATCGTCGAACTGAGTTCAACGATCTTTCCTTTTCTGCGTCGAACCCTAATATAAAATTCATTTTTCGGCCGTCGTTCTCCCTTTGCGCATTCGTTCTCTCTGCAAAAATTCTCTTTCCATCCAAACTTCTCTACACTTGGTCGTTTGTTTGTTGATTTTTGCAGGTAACAATGGCCATCTCAGTTGCCGTTCTTGCCGCAATGAAGTTTGATGCAGGATTTGATATAGACATGGAGTCGTTCAGCACCAGTGATCAAATATTCCAAGACATTCTGGAACTGTTCAAGGAACAAAAGCTTGTTACTATCATGTCCATAAGAATCAAATTGGCTGCTGATGAGATCAAAGAGTGGGTCTATACTGCCCACAACCAGGACCAAAATACAGTGGTTGGTTCAATTTCTGGAACCCATGTCCCTCTGACTTCTACTATTCTGACAGAGATTTTTGGATTGAATTCTGGAGAGGATTCTGCTGAGTTGTCAGGAGAAGCATTTTCTGATTAACTTGCTAGAATGGGTCATTCTGATGCAAACCCTAGCAAGCTGCTGAAAAAGAACTTAGCTGTTGAATACAGATTTTTAGCTGATGTAGTGGGAAAAGTTCTTTTGGCCAAACACTCAGCACATGATACCATCTCCAGGTATCAGCTGTGCTTGATGGGTGCTATTGTGGATAAGAAACAGTTAAACTGGGGAAAAGTTTTCTTTGATCTGATTAAGAATAAAATCAATAAAAATTTTGTGAATTATGGGAGGATACTAGGGCTCTTTCTTCAAAACAGATGCCCTGCACTGCTAGTCTCATCTGGGATGCACATCAATGCCTCTAAGAGGCTGTCCTGTGCCCTGTTTGGCAAATGGGACAGACAGATAGTGAAGCCCAGCAGGCCCTCTGCAAGCACCACTTCAGGCACAAGGACTCTTGCAGTCTCTTCCCCTCAAGTCTCTGCCCCTACAGAAGACTTGCATGCTACTTCTTCTCCTCCTCCACTTCTTATCTCCTCTCCACCAGTCACCTCCACCATTCAAATTTCCCCCACAATCATTATCTCAACCCCATCTCCAACTTCAATTCCATCTCCTACTGCTATTCCCTCTCGAACTCTTCCAATAACAGAAGAAATCTTCCACCCATTACATCACTACCCTCACCCAGACATTGACACATCATCCAACATTCCATCATTCAATCTTCTAGATGATTCCTTCATGGATGATTCACCTTCATCCCCTCCTGAGCTACCCTCTTCATCCACATCTTACCAACAACTTCTGCAAGATATCATTGATCAACCCTCCTTCACAACTTCTATTTCCATTCCACTATCTTCAATTTCAACAATCCCCACACCTCAACCTTCCTTTCCCCCATACACCAGCTCTCCACCAACATCACCAGTTTCTCCACCATCCTTCTCTACCTCTACTCAAGTCCCTGCTGAGCATGTAGATATTCCAGCCTTAGCTGACAAACTGTATGAGCTGATAGCTCCCAGGCTCTCACTTATGTTGGAGACCACCTTGGCTCCACTCTTCAAGTCAGTTGCAGACTTATCTGCCAGGCTCTCCTCAATCTTTCCTCCTCAAGAAATCCCTTCCTTTGGGTGCCTTGATCCAGCTCTCTCTGAATCTAGGCAGGGGGAGATGCCTCATGAAGTAGTAAGATTGCCTGCAGCTGTTGTTACCTCAGCTCAAGCTCCAGCCTCAACTCCACAAGTTGCAGTCTTCTCAGTGGACCTCAGGTCCTTATTATCAGATTTTGATTCAATATATTTCAGCTGTCTTCCAGTAAGCACTGCAGTCCAGCCATCTGAAGATCTCTCCAAGGCCATTGTGCCCTTTTCAAGCTGTGACACCAGTATTATACATTCCTTTATAAATTCAGTTTATGCTGCTGCAAATGTTGCTGTTTTTATTTGTTCTGATGCTGCTGATGTTTCAGTTTCTGAGGATATGCAGACAGAGGCATTTGATTTTGAGCCTACTGTTATTGCTGATGTTATTACTGCTGTTATTACTGATGCTGAAACTATTGTATCTGAAAGTAGTGTTTCTGAAACTGTTTTATCTGAATCTGCTGTTGCCCCAGTTGCTGATTTTACTACTGCTGCTATATCTTCTGAAAGTATTGCTCCTGAAAGTTTTGTATCTGCTTCTACTGCTGCTGCTACAATTGCTGTCACTACTATTTCATCTGCTCCAACCCAACAACAAAAAGACTATCTGAAAAGGATTGATGTTTTATATGATGAACAAAGCTCTGAAAGTGATCAGTTCAGAACTGATTCTGATGATTCTTCTGCTACTATAGCCAGGAAAAGAAAAGCAAGAAGCAAAGCAATGAAAAGAGTTCCCCCAGCTAAAGTAAAAGATACTAATGATATTCCTTATTACATTTTTCATGACTGCCCCATTACTGAACATTGGATGCAATATTCCAAGAATCAATTGAAAGTCATGAAGAAGAAGAGGAAATATGAGAAAGGTTCCTCTCAGTTCCATCATCCTCCTCCACCTCCTCCTCCTAATGCAGGTGCAGGTGGTAGCTCTGCTGCTCAACCTTCTGCTAGAAGTCAAACCCCCTATCAGCCTCAAGGAAGATCTCAATATAGTGGGAGCCAATCCATAGGATATCAATCTAGGAGAGGAAATTATAGAGGAAACCAAAGGGAATTACAAGTTTACTCCAAAGGGTATTCTAGATAGCATCCATACTCAAGGGAAGGACAAGCTTCATCTGATACAACTTCAGGTCCTTTTCCCTACAAACTGAAAGAATTAGTCTCATCCAGAGCTCCTCCAGATAATCCTTCCAACAGATATGAGCCTCCAGTGCCTTTTGAGGATCCAGAGAATAATCCTACTGCATGGACTGCTAGAATGAAGGAATTAGCTGCCTTGGATCAAATTAAGAAAGCCAGAGAGCAAGACAAGGACACCTCCAGCATTACTACCTTGTCAGAACAAAGAAAGAAGGAACTTGAAAGATAAGCCTCCAACAAGTTTTTTGATTCTGAAAGATACATGGAGTTGCACCCTGAAGCTGTGGTACCAAGGCCTAAACAACAAACATCTCTAGGTGCAGCTGATGACAGAAGATCAAAGAAGGAAGCTCTTGATCCAAATAGAGAAATAAAACTTATAAAGAGCAAAGTGAAGGAGCAATTCTGTAAGGTGACAATTATTCTGATTTATGATCTGTCTGAGATATATCTGTGCTTCTGCAATGTCTTGTTTATTGCATTCTTGCATTGTATATTATTGCTGTGTATGATGTTTTTAATTTCTCCAATTTCTATAAATAGTAATCCTAACCCAAATAGGGGGAGATTGTTGGAACACCCTATTACTAATTTGGGTCAGGATCACTATGTCTTTAGGAAACCTGTTTTTGACCTCTTTGTATAGATCTAAAGGTCAATTAGAATTGAGTCTAAGGGTTAGTAGTTAGGTTTGGAAGCTACCCTCAAGACCAAGGTTTGTTAGTTTGGAGACTAAGTCATTTCGTCGAGCTCAGTACGACGAATCGTCGAACTCCAATCGACGATCGTTTAGCTCAACTTCGACGGATCGTCGAACTCCATTCGACGATCGCTGAGCTCAACTTCAACAAATCGTCGAACTCCATTCGACGATCTTCGATCTCAGTTCCATGATCTTGACTCCAGTATTGATTCTCTATCTCTGAGCTCAGTTCGACGATATTTGAGCTCAGATCGACGATCTCTATTGCTGTCTAAGTCCAAATCACTGAGCTCAGTTCGACGATAGTGGAGCTCAGTTCGACGTTTTTCTGAAGAGTTCAACGACTTTCAAGATTCAAATTCAGAACAGTTAAGGAGTTATTCTCAGCAATTAATTTAGAAGATTTTGTAGCTGTTTTCATTTATTCTGGAGCAAGTTTCAAGGAATTATCAAGGAATGTTTCATTGGACTTTCCCCCTGAAGACAATTGCAATTAAGGATGTAATTAATGACAGGCTAACGGCTATTCTGGACAGAGGATCATTTCTATTCAGAACAAAGGAATAAAAGATAAGATTTTTTGAATTCCTGACAAGAAGAGAGTGCACAAGAAGAAGAAGAACAAAATATTCTCCGCAACAACTCTTCTCTAGAACAATATTTTTCTCAACAACAATCACTCAAGAGAAAAAGAAAGAGAGCTGTAGTCATTCTCTGTCTCAAAGAATTCACACAAGAACACCATCACCACAAGGAGATCAACAAATCTGAAATCTTCAGATCTCTTTTGATTCAAGTGTTCAAGGCCATCATCATTCAAGACTCCAGACATCTCACATTTCAGCTGCTGCTAAAATCATCATTTACTGGAGATCAATTTCTGAAGGCCTATCACCCTACTGCAAAGCTTCATTTCCTGAACAACTACAGATCTCAGGGGGAGCTTTGACAACATCAATATCCACATAGTCTTCTCAGCTGCTTTGAGAAAGAGAAGACTTCCATAACTCTCTCATCCCCACCTCTATAAAGGGTTTTTCAAACTCCCTTCAAAAGTTTGTGTTTGGTTTTTGAGCACCTTATCAAAAGCTCATTGGTGGCAAGACACCTGATCAAAAAATTTGGTTTGCTTTTTGAGCACCTTATCAAAAGCTCATTGGTGCCCAGGACACCTGATCAACTCATCCTGCAGTGGATTCCTACCTAGGGTGGTAGAAGAGTGGATGTACCCAAGTTTAGGGGAACCACTATAGCTCCTTGTATCTTCTGGTTGCTGGTCTTTATTTTTGTTTCTGGCTGTGATTGTTTTGTGATTAGATAGTTTCTGTGATTAGATTTACTATTTGCTTCCCTGTTCACTCAGATTACAACAACTGTTGTAAAAGGTTTTTAAGCACCATACTCTATTCACCCCCCTCTAGAGTATATCAGATCTAGCTTGCACTTTCAAATGCTCTGTCTAACGGTTATATTCCTTAGAATATTTGAGCATTAATTACTCGGGAATTTTTGCAGTAAGAAGGGGACAGAAGAATGGAAAATAACTAAGTCTGGATTCGTCGAACTGATATCAAAACTCGTCGAGCTGAGTTCACAGTTCGTCGAGCTGAGTTGCTGAGTTTGTCGACCAGATGACTTCGGTTCATCGAGCTGAGTTCCAAGATCGTCGAGCAGAGAGCAGAACTATATTCTCTAGAAACTTTGCATTTTCTGTGTATGGAGTTCATCGAGCTGATAACTGGTTTCGTCGACTGAAGTTCAGCAAAATATTTCTGGACTTAGAATAATTTCAGATGCTTTTGGATGAAAGTGTTGAAGTGAAGTATTTAGAATTCGTCGACCTAAGAATTGGTTTCGTCGAGCTGAGGACTACTAACTGCTGCTGGATAACTCTAGCTATTTTGGGCAGAGTTCGTCGAGCTGAGAATTAAGTTCGTCGACCAAATTCTGACACTGGACTTAGAATAAAGAGATTTTTCTGATCTTGAAGTGTTGAAGTACAGTGTCCAAAGTTTGTCGACCTGAGTACCAAGTTCGTCGAGCTCAGCTCAGAGAATTTACTCTGAGATTGTCGAGCTGAACAAGACTTTCATCGAACTATGTTCGACGAACGTCGAACTCATTTTACTTTGTATGAAATCTGTCTAAGTCTTGAGTCTCTAGCAGTGATGATGGTTGGTCCTTGCAGTGTTGATTCTAAGGACTTGGCCTACACTCTAGGACACAACTATGAACTTGGCAATACATGTTGGGTCAAATGATCCTAACTTAGTGAACCTAGCCCAAATCAAACTAGGGATCCAACACATACCAATCCATCCACAACATCAAATTGGGAATTTGACCCATCCGAAGCCTCAACCATGATTTTCTTCATGTGGCCAGCCAAATCCAAAGCCTGCCGAATCAGATCAGTCGGGTCACACTGAACTTTTGTCCCGTTCAATTGTGCTTTGGCACTAGTCTGCTTGTCAACACAAGAGATTTCCAACGCCTCCAACTCCCGAACCAAACGCTCATCATGAACTGACAACCAGTTGGCTTGCGCTGGGGCCTTGCGGCTCAACGCGTTCGCAACCGCAATGCCTTTCTCAGGAACATAATAAATCTTAAATGTGTAGTCCCCCAGAAACTCCATCCATATCCATTGTCGCATGTTTAGATCCTTTTGATCCAACAAGTACTTAAGGTTCTTGTGGTCGATATAGATATCTACCTTCACACCGTACAAGTAATGCCTCCACAGCTTCGGGGCAAATATCACGGCCGCTAACTCCAAGTAATGGACCGGATAATTCCTCTCTTATACTTTCTGCTGACGCGAGCCATAAGCTATCACACTTCTATGCGGCAGTAGGACACAACCCAATCCACTACCTGAAGCATCGTTGTACATCTCAAAGTCGTCGATCCCACTCAGCGAACTCAACACAGGCGCCGTGTAAGACCCCCTTTTTTTTCTTTTAAAACCACGGGGTCTTAGGCCCAGAACTGTCGTTTTGTGGTGACACCTCCGCTCCCGGGAAGGTCATCACTACAAAACGCCGATCCTGTCGTCCAAGTCGATCTCAATAGTAGAAAATAATTAAAATACAAGTCCACAGAAAATCATATATAAAGTAAATATAATCTGCACGAAGGGAGTGTCCACAGATATAATCAGAAATACTAAGAATCTCGGGCTCATGCCCAGTACATCAATGTCCTCACTACAAATATCTCATCGCGGAAGCACAACTAATATAACTAATAGGGGCCAGGACTCACAGTCCCTGCCGTCTGAACACCGGTACTAGACTGCCCCATCTCCAAGCGCGTCGACCTCCGGGGCTGCTCCTCCATGCTAGGCTCCACAGTTCCCTAAAATGATGTGGTTCGAAAACTGTTAGTCTAAAAGACTAAGTCCTATCATCCCCTGCCCCTTCCCCCATGGCACCTAGGCACCGAGCGGGGAGGAGGAAAGGAGAGAACAAGAAGGTAGAGAATAGCAAATGATCAGATGGCGGCGGAACTAAACTAGCAGTCCAATTGTATATAAGGCAGTAATAAAAGCATGAGAAATTAAGCAGGAAAAATAACCTTAACTTATGCGAAAACACATAAGCCGAGGGATCTTTTGCAAGGCTCCTATCGTATAAAGAGTCTCATACCTGTTTATATGATAGGGTGTCGGTTTTCTGTTAAGCATGCATATAATATTTCTGAAATAAACCTTAACTTATAAGCACGCTTACAGGAGCTTATAAAACAAGGGGTCGTTTTGCAATGCCTATTGTATAAAGCGTCTCATACCACTTTATACAATAGGTGTCAGGGTTGAATGCAATGGTTATGCTATGAAATACAAATATGCTATGCTGTGAACATGCAAGTGCAACCCACCCACTCGACTCTGTGTACACAGACCTTTAGTTCCCCCTTTGTGGAGCCGAACCTCCCAGGATACCTCCGTAGTGGCAAACGGAAGCGGTGGGTTGGGCCTCGCCCACCTCTAAATCGGTAATTGCACTACCAGTCAGACCTATCGTATGCCTAAATGCTGGTGCACTAAGCGGAGCTCCTGCATACTCTTGCCGGTTGGCGCACCGGACTTTACTTGGCCAAGTTCTAAACCACACTTGTCGAGTCAACGTATCGGCGTCGGTGCATCGACTCTCCAATACCGAAGACCCACCACCTTTACTTTATACACATGCAACCTTGATGTAAATGATGCGTGTAAATCTACAAGCGCACCGGTCACACAAGTAATAAAGTTTGCGAATAAATCCCCGAGTGTCGGTCTCTTGAGGCATGCAATTAGCATAGAGCGGCAACTGTTCAGAAAATATTGTTATGAGGGTTATACTAAGAAAAAGAGTAAAAATGGGACTTGAGAGATAATGGTTGTTTGATCTAGAAAAACTAATTTTAGCTATGCGGGTCGAAATCACCATTTCGCAAGGTGAGGTGAGTGTATCGGTCGTGATGCCGAACTTCGGTTGGGTGAGTGGCCAGAAAGCTAATGGTGGAAGTGTTCTTGTATGGCGTGCAATCGGGTGAAACACTGGTATGGAGTGGATGTGGAGTGGGCGAGGCGCATTCACAAAAACTACTCACAAGCATAAGAAAACTACAAACATCCCATTAGATATTGAATAAAATATGTAGTTCATTACAATGTTATGTCATCCCATACAACAGAGGAAGGGGAAGAGGATTAAACCAAAAGAGAGTGAAGATCCACCGCAGGTCGTGGCCGGAATAGCGGGTTGTCAATCCGCATCCGGGCTCTGTCCGAGGAGGCTTCCGGTACCAACGAGCTGTCACCACGAAGGCCTTTGATTTCGTTCTCTAGGTTGTCTTCTTCTCCAACTCCAGTGGAAAGCTTGGAGTTGAGGTCGTCAATGGCCGGGATCTTCGCCGGAGAGTTTGAAAAGCTTCGGAATAGCTGACTATGGACTCCCGATGAAGGTGGAGGTGATGGAGCAGCTGGAGAAGTAAAATGGCGCTTCCCGCTCACTCCTCGATCGCAGCAAATGACGGGCATTGACCTAAATCGCGGAGCAGGCCCTTAAATATGGAGGCAGCAAAAGCATAGCGCAAGATCAGTGGCACACGACCAGTGGTCGTGCGCACTGTAGGTAGATGATCGTGCGCCATTTCCAATTAAACCTGCAACCTGGATAGAAACATCCGAAGAAATGTGCACGATCAGTGGCGCACGACCGGTAATCGTGCGCACTGAATCCACTGATCGTGCGATTGGCTAGGACAGATTTACAGAAATCAAGGGGTAAACACGCACGAGCAGTGGCGCATGACCAGTGGTCGTGCGCACTATGGCCAGTGCTCGTGCGATTACCAGGGCAAAATTAGGAAAAAGGAGAATGTAATGCGCACGATCGGGGGCGCACGACCAGTGGTCGTGCGCAGTAAGTCTAGTGATCGTGCGCAGTGTTCCTGTGTCGTCGGGGTCTCCCGAGCGGTTCCGGAGCACGTACACGACCCATGCACTAGCAGAAGAGGCAGATAGGCCACCAAAAGTGTACAACACATTCTCAAGACACGGCTAAAGAATAACAAAAACACATGAACAAATAAAGCACACAGAAACGGGCCTACAGTGCACTTAATCATGAAATAAGCACGTAAACAAATATAAGCAGTAATAGCTCTCAAGTGCAGTGCTAAGACAATACAACTGGCCCAGATGAGTCCAAAAATCAGTGTAAAATTTGTACTCATCACACCCCCATACTTAACCATTTGCACGTCCCGAGCAAATCATCACTCGGTGAACTACAAAAGAGCTAGCTAGCACAGAAATTTCAAAAAAAAAAGTAAGGCGAGAAATCAAATACATCATGGGTATAGAAGATATAATAGAAAAACTTTTTCATTATACTATGTAGTTTAAATTATTCGACATGCGTGAATAAATATTGTATTTGCTCAAAATTAGAATTCTAGAGAATCTTGTGATCGGGTGTAGGAAGAAAGTAGGCAGGCCACTAAGGTGAGCATTGCCAAAGATCGGGTCTCAGGATCACCTCCAAAGGAATCCACCAATGTCGGGGACTATACGCTTGCACGTTCACACTCTCTCCACGGCACGGGTTAGACTCAAGCGCGAATCAGTAGGACTTGTAGGAGAGGATGGGGCTTAGGCTAAGGTTTGGTAGTAAATGGTAAACATGAAGGCTACACGCAACCAAAGCGAGCGAACAAAAACCTAAACCAATACAGCCACTTAGAAATGCACGTGTAACACACCCCTAGACTGAGCTTGAAAACCGGGCATGTACACGGCCTAACCTGACCAAAATCAATAAATAGGATGGGGATAGAATTCTCAAAGCAATTCTTTCAAATTTTTCTTTTTATTTTTCGCTTTTCTTCTTTTTCTTTTCTGCGATTGCAATCCCCAAACGTAGCAATCAAAAAGTTGATGAATTCAGCACAACATTACACGATTTCCACATATCACAACATCAGCAAAATAGTAAATACAAACAAGCTCAAGCATTTTATTGCGATGGTGGGTTTAGCTTCAGGCCTTGGTGAATGTGAGTGGAGCTGGATCAAAGAAGGGGTAGGCACAAATTTTGCATTCAACGGTTGACGGGTAGGAATGGCTAAACAAGGCTCAAACTAGCCAAAATGAGGGCCTACGTCATGCTCACTCTTGACTAACCGTGCACCAATGCTTCGAGAGTAGCTTCGGGCAAGTTCTTAGCCACCGAGAAAGATGATCCTTCCTCCCGACTCGAGCAATACGAGTCTAGTGGCGGCTACACACATTCCTACATTATCGTTCGATTACTCCAGATTCAGATTTTGAGTAGTACAAACATTATTTACATCTGTAGAAAAATATAAATCTACGAGCATAAAGAAAAATTAAATATATACTAGTTCTACACAAACAATGAGTACTCGATTAGGAGCATTGCATGAGTTTCGAACTACTCTATCCTGAAATCCAAAGCCAGCACCATTATTTTAAAGTTTACACAAAAACAATACATTTGACTCGAGCTGTGCGTGTGGATAAGAGCGCACTCATGTGGGTGACCACGTGGTGCAACAGAGAGCTCATCATGTAGCTGGGCTACCACACCCAAATAATTAAATACAAACATAAATTTAAACAAAAGAGACACTGCCCTAGATAACTGTTGGGTTTATTTTCTCCCAATAAGACTTATTAAAAATCTGAGCATTTCCTAACTGATTGGCGAATGAAACTTGAAATGCTCAGGCAGAGGTTCATGGTCGCGTTGCAATAGCGGGTACCGGAATGGAGACAGAATAGAAGCCCCAATACCTGTATACGTATACCTATCATGTGTGTCAGGTATGGGCAGAAAGTAACTTGGGAAGCTCGTCGGATCCAACTCCACCTGCATCTGGTCACTATAAGTCCTAGGCCGCATTACAAGCCCTTGTACTGATTGGACCGATTCCACGATGTGGTCCTGCATGGAAGTAGACACGAGAGTGGGGTAAAGGAATAAACTAGAAGAATAATATAAAGGAACCTCAATCTTGGGGATGGTCCCGGAGTCATCCCCCGTCGGTGGAATTGTGTGTGCTTCCACACAGCTGTCTAGGCTGATGCAAGAATATTCTAAAGCTGTATCTGCCTCGTCCGTGCCTCGAGCATCCTCACATGGGGTGAAGTTCGCAACCTCGACCACGGAGTCGTCCTCCTCGACTGGATCTAACAGAACGCTGGAAACGCTAATTTCCACCTACGAATCAACCTCAACAGCACTGTCAGAAGAAGAAAGAATGTTATGCAACGAAGAAGGTGAAGGCACGAAGCTCAGTAGAATGTTTAGTGCTGGCTCTTCGCAACTAATAGATTCTATGCTAGGTGATGTATGCACTTCAGGAGTATAAATATCCGTGTCGGAATGGGGATAAACACATGTATCGGTGCACATACCTGGGATTCCTTCTCCATAACATAGAGATGGCAATGGTGCATACCCCGATACGAAAGGGATGCTTCCCACGGTTGAAGTGGAGTCAATCTGAAGATCCGGCTCATCATCCACTTCTAGCTCAGCTAGGTAAGCGATGCAATCCTTCAATGCATGATCCCAGCTTCGAGAAAAAAGGCACTGCTTAGCCGGCTTCGGTGGCGCAACGGGTGCTGAAGCCGAATAAAAGTAATGCGGCAATGGCTCCGCGGGTCGGTAGCTGACCGGCTTATGTCTACGAAATGTAGATTCCTGAATTTCCTGGGTACTATACCTCTAAGGGCATCTATCACTAGCATGAGAGATGTCTCCATAATGACCGCAACGAATATTGAAATTGGCCCACATTGTGGAGATTTCAAATATAAAGGATACAACTACTTTGCATAGATTCTGCGAATAAAACTAACAGTTCCATCTGACGGAATAACAACACAAGAGAAAAGGGATCAAAACAAAACAAAACAATACAACTCTTATAACGAAATTCTCAGTCATCCGGAGTCGCTCTATCGTTGTATTCCTTGGCAACGGTGCCAAAAACTTGATGCGTGTAAATAGGCAAGTGCACCGGTCGCACAAGTAATAAAGTTTGAGAATAAATCCCCGAGTGTCGGTCTCTTGAGGAATGCAATTAGCATACAGCGGCAACAATTCAGAAAATATTGTTATGAGGGTTATACTAAGAAAAAGAATAAAAAGGGGACTTGAGAGATTGTGTTTTTTGATCTAGAAAAACTAATTAAAGTTATGCGGGTCGAAAGCACCGCTTCGCAAGGTGAGGTGAGTGTATTGGTCGTGATGCCGAACTTCGGTTGGGTGAGTGGCCGGAAAGCGAATGGTGGAAGTGTTCTTGTACGTAGTGCAATCGGGTGAAACACGGGTATGGAGTGGATGTGGAGTGGGCGAGGCACATTCACAAACACTACTCACAAGCATAAGAAAAATACAAACATCCCATTAGATATAAAATAAAACATGTAATTCATTACAATGTTATGTCATCCCATACAACAGAGGAATGGGAAGAGGAGTAAACCAAAAGAGAGTGAAGATCCACCACAGGTCATGACCGGAATAGCGGGTTGTCAATCCGCTTCCGGGCTCTGTCCGAGGAGGCTTTCGGTACCAACGATCTATCACCTCGAAGGCCTTTGAGTCCATTCTCTAGGTTGTCTTCTTCCCCAACTCCAGTGGAAAGCTTGGAATTGAGGTCGTCAATGGCCGGGAGCTTCGCCGGAGAGTTTGAAAAGCTTCGGAATAGCCGGCTATGGACTCCCGATGAAGGTGGAGGTGATAGAGCAGGTGGAGAAGTAAAATCACGCTTCCCGCACACTCCCCTATCACAGCAAATGACGGACGTTGACCTAAATAGCAGAGCAGGCCCTTAAATACGGAGGCAGCAAAAGCATAGCGCACGATCAGTGGCGCACGACCGGTGGTCGTGTGCACTGTAGGTCGATGATCATGCGCCATTTTCAATTAAACCTGCAACCTGGATAGAAACATCAGAACAAATGCGCACGATCAGTGGCGCACGACCGGTGGTCGTGCGCACTGAATCCACTGATCGTGCGATTGGCCAGGACAGATTTGTAGAAAGCAAGGGGTAAACGCGCACGACCCATGCACTAGCAGAAGAGGCAGATAGGCCACCAAAAGTGTACAACATATTCTCAAGACACGGCTAAAGAATAACAAAAACACATAAATAAATAAAGCACACAAAAACGGGCCTACAGTGCACTTAATAATAAAATAAGCACGTAAACAAATATAAGCAGTAATAGCTCTCAAGTGCAGTGCTAAGACGATAAAACTGGCCTAGATGAGTCCAAAAATCAGTGTAAAATTTGGACTCATCAGTAAACCACCAAGCCAAAGCTCGCCGGACCAACCCGTCCGTCACCAACTGCAACCGAGCCAAAGCTTATCGGGCCAACTTACCCATCTCCAAACCCACCGAGCCTACTGCCCGAGTGACCTAACCTAACTCCCACAACTCCGGGGAGTGTGAGTGCAACCCTAGATTACTTCTACTTACTCTTGCATTTCAGTTTTTGCCTAATATTTAGGTTAGCCTAGGACTACCCAAGGTATACCCTGTGAAGAGCTCTCGAAGGCACTAGGAACTACGATGGGATTACGCCAAAGCTCCCTTTCGCAAGGCACTTACTATTATTGGTTGCTATCAGATTTCCCAATCCCTTAATTAATTTACTGGATCTAACCCTAGTGCATTAGACACTTCCTCCCTACGGGAAGGACGATCATTCGGCGATCTCGAGCACCACCGGACACTAGCCATTCCAATCTCCTACTCATCCCAACTTCCAACGATGAACTCTTTTTCATTCATCCAAATCAGCAAACATCTAACCTCAGCTCGTGTGCCCCAATTCTACCTCCAACAGAATTTCTGCGATTTTACTAAATGCAGACCAACATAAGCTATATGAAGTGTATAAAGTGAGGTACACAAAATAATCACCCAGTACCCCTATAATAATTATTGGAGGGCTATAATGACATTTTTAGCCTAAACCAAGAAATTCATAATTTTCCTAAATTATCAGTTAATTTATTTATTTATTCCACTAAACCAAAAATCCAAGTTTGAACATGAAGTACCCATTTAATTCAAGCAAATGCTCTACAAAATTAATGATAAATTCAAAATGATTATTCAACTTAAAATCCAGTATCTCCCAATTTTCCAGCAGGAAATAAGCTCCGAATAAAATAAATATCAAATCCCCAAAATTATAAGTTTGTAAAGTATATATTGCAAATAGTCATCTGAAAATCATGAATTAATTTCTCCAAGTGGATATTGACCTAAACTTTATCAGCGCCCCAATTTCACAATTTTGCAACAAGTAAATAGCTCCAAATAATTTATTGCCCTTTTAAAAACTTGTGAAGGAAATGCTAAAGTTTTTCAACTAAAATTTATAACAAAATTCAGGAACAACCATTTTGACTTAAAACATCTCCTGTCCAAGTTTCATGAATCTAGAATGAATAGTGTGATCATAATAAATAAAATATCATTTAGGGTCACATCATGTATAACAAAGGGGGTGCTAGTAATATTACTCCTAAAATTCCAATAAATTCACCAGAGGTTCTAGCTAACTTAAATTCCATGTTACCTAAGTTTCACACCTTTTTAGTAAGTTTTGGTGGCTTATTCTACACAAAAGGTGGATATGCCCTAAACTAGGTTTAGGGATTTGAGAGGTTCTTCCATCTCCAAATCCCCTAGAATTCATACTAGAGGGCTATGGATACCCTAGCACCATTTCTACCAAGTTGTAAGATCACACAAGGGTATTTGACCCCATGCCCTTCACAACACTCAAAAGCCCCTCCTTAGGGTTTGATTTTGGATCCTAGGGCAAAGCTACCCTAGACCACAACATAATCCCTTTGAGGGTGTTAAAGGTCATTTCAAATCAGTGGTCAAAATCTCAGGCTCTGTTGAGGTGATTTGACCACTCAACCTCAAGGTGCACTTTTCACTTAAGAACCCCTCATTAAGGTATAAATTAGGGTTAGTTCATTCCCTATCCAAAACACATCCAAATGAGGTAAAAATTATACAGAGACATATCATGAGGGTAGGGACCACTCACCAAAATTTGGGAGGGTTTGGAGGTAATTAGACCACTTAATTAAATTACCCTAGTGTTATTAAATAAAAACTAAAACTATAGCCAAAATATCTTCAAAAATTCTCATTTTTCGGCAGACTCTAGGTATAGCTAAGGATGGCCCCCTGCCCAAATTTCAGGTCATATGGACAAGGGATGAAGAGTGGGCATCATTTTTAATCTCAGGATAGCCTTAGGTATAGACCCCACCAAAATGAGTGCCTTTGTCAAACTAGGGACCCAAATTGGTTCAAATAAATTTTGTTGAACACTAGACTCTCCAGGCTTCAATTTTCATGTTGACCATATTCTATGAAATAGCCTCTAAGTAGTTTTAAAAATTAAAAACATTAAATACTAAATGTGTGACATAATTTAAAGAACAAAAATTATTTCCTATAGTTTAATATCTCCCCTGCACGAATCTTGGCGCGCCACTGGACGGCATCCTGTTGTCTTCAAGCTTCAGCCGACGGCCTGGATTCATCCCCCCTGGAGCTCCTTCCAAATGCTGCCGCCGGCGATCCGGCCACTTCCCCTGCCGGCCACTGCCACCACCACCTCCGTTGAGGTGGTGGCTGTCGCCAGGCGGCGGCACATCCGATAGAGAGGCGGATTCCGGCAGTTCTACCAAGAAATTTTTCGGCCCGAAACCATGAAAACCAGGAATTGGTTCGGGCTCAATTGAGCCCGAACCTTGAACCTAAACGTTGTTATGATCTATCCATGAGACAAGGAGAGGAGGAGGACATTGCCGTCGGCCTGAAGTCGAGAAGATCGCGGGAAAGCCATTTATGAAGGTGACGCCGCTCAGTTTCTGCAACTATACTGTGGGTGGGCTTGATTTCTTCAGGTAAGGATTGGGAAAGCCTTCTCTCGACCCACTGATGGTGTTTAAAGCCTCAGATGTGGGGAGGAGGGGTTGGATCATCAATGACCATTAAGGCCATTAATGGCTAGGCTCGGCCATGGTGGATGTAACACCCCAGTTTTTGCAAGAGGTTCAGTCTGCAGTTCTGAAAATTTTTGGGTTTCTGGCAGGAGGCACACGGCC
Organism: Platanthera guangdongensis; assembly: GCA_039583875.1. NCBI lineage: Eukaryota > Viridiplantae > Streptophyta > Magnoliopsida > Asparagales > Orchidaceae > Platanthera > Platanthera guangdongensis. The sequence goes on from CM077157.1 coordinate 75,462,166, forward strand.
TGCGACACGGGCGTGTCGCAGGGCGTGTCGAGGCCGTGCCGACACTCGGCCCAAGTGTCGACACTTTCGCTCGACAAAGTGTCGAGAGGGAGGCACACGGCCTGCGACACGGGCGTGTCGCAGGGCGTGTCGGGGCGTGTCGACACTCGGCCCAAGTGTCGACACTTTCGCTCGACAAAGTGTCGAGAGTGGGGCACACGGCCTGCGACACGGGCGTGTCGCAGGGCGTGTCGAGGCCGTGTCGACACTCGGCCCAAGTGTCGACACTTTCGCTCGACAATGTGTCGAGACTGGGGCACACGGCCTGTGACACGGGCGTGTCACAGGGCGTGTCCCGCTTGGTCGACGATCTTCGCTCGACGTTTTTCCGCGGTGTCGACACAAAGCCTGTCGATGGGTGTCGAGACTTGGTATACGGCTTTGGACACGGGCGTGTCCCAGGCCGTATCACCTCTCGGGTTGGTGTTGGGGCCGTTTCGTTGGAGACACACGGCAGGCCACACGGCCGTGTCGCTGGGGACACGGGCGTGTCGGATTGAACACGGGCGTGTCGAATGCCAGTGTCTGATTCCAGTCGCGTCGATTTGAGACGCCGAATGAGGCACACGGCCCTGGACACGTGCGTGTGCCAGGCCGTGTTCGGCCCAGGTCTTCTATTTTCCAGGCGAATCGCGGCCATTCTTTTTCTGGTTTTGGGATCTAACGGTTCAGGCCATCTCCTGGGAAGTTAAGTCCGATTCTAGGGTGGGAAACCCTCATTTGTTCTCCAAGTCCTCTCTTTCTAAGTTCTTGAGAAAAACTAGAGCAAGGAGGAAGAAGAAGAAGCCTTGGGCTGTAGGAAGGGTTTCGGAGCTCCAAATCGCGAGCCGAGTCCGGATCCGTGAAGCTTAGACCGCTGCGAAGATTTCCATCCGGCTATTTTTGCCATGGCAAAGAAGAGGAGTCGGAAGGTAACGACATCTCTCCTCTCGGTCTTTAGGATGCACGTTTTTAGCATCGTTTTCTTCTAGAGTTTTGGGCACCAAACTCTCAAATGAGAGGGGCTTTGGTTTGCCAAGGTTCATGAGGAACCTCCGGGTTGATTGAGTCCGTCCCCGGCATATTTTTGCATTAGAGATCCGCTTCGCTAGTGGATTAGGCATGGTGGTTGAAGCCGTAGTCGCGACCGTTAGTCCGACTCGGTGATGTTGCATACGAACTTAGGGATTCGTAGAGATTTCCGTTGCGGCAAGATGTCGTTTGTGTTGTGGTGGTGATTGTCCCGTTTGCTTGAAAAAGTACGTGTAGTCGAACCCGGACAAGGTTAGCTCCTCGTGGCGGTAGATGGTTTCCTTGAGGGACAAGGTTAGCTCCGTATGAGAATGGAGATGGTTTCCTTGGTGGACAAGGTTAGCTCCGCACGAGATGGAGATGTTTTCCTTGGTGCGCGGGAACGCTGCGGTACAAAGAGGGATTGCAATGTGTTTTAGTCTTGGTTGTGTTGTGCCAAGGCGTGGCTATGTCTCCGTGGTCGGCTGGCTATCCCGTGACATGTGCGTCATGTGTGGAGAGTGTCCCGGCGAGACTAGTCCCCTTCTGTAAGACTGACGAGAATGCCAAGCTTGGGGCAAGCCCGGGCAAAGAGGCCATGAGCGGGTGGGGTCCAGCAAGGCTTCTTAGAATCGGTCAGTCTGTGGTTGTTGGAATCCTGACATGAGACGTCAGAGCTTGCAGGCAAGCCCGGGGATAAGCCCACGAGCGGGTGGGGCCTTGGCAAGAATTCCATGTGGCGGCCTGTGCGCCGTGTGAGGGAGTTGTGTCTCCCTCAATGTTTGCGGCTTTATGCCAATTGGGGAAATGTGAGTACCCAAATGATGTGATGTTGTGCTAGATGCATACGCTGTAGGGTACCTTGGGTGAAGCCCGGGTGTTGCATCCATGTTGCATAGTAGGCCCTTTCTTTATATGCTCAACCAGTAGAGAACATGTTTGATGATTGAGACATTCAAGCCTGTTTTAATGCTTTTTTATTTATAGATGTTTATTTGCATATGAAGTGCTGACTTGCAGGTTGGAGGGTTCCCCGGGGTCCGTTAGGGGCGGCCGGGAGGAGATGTATTGTTACACAGTTTGAGGTCAGCCTTTGCTGACCCACGTTACTAATAATTTTTACAGGGCAAGGATCGCACGCAGGAGCTAGCACGCCGGCCAAAAAGGCCTAATCCCCATGAAGTGTTTTTCCCTCTTTTGTAGCACTACAGTTATGATGATGTTGTTTGAGACTATTTTGTCCGGCTTGCATGCCGAGGTAGACTAGGAGTGCTGAGCACATTCATGTTTGATTGTACTATTTACTTTTGGACATTTGATGTAAGGCCTTAAGGCCATTTGTTTACTCTTTTGGTTAGTGGATAACTTCTAGTTGTGCTTGGTTTTCCGCTGTGTTGTGCAAGTGTTTTGAGTTTGGGTAGCTATATCAACTTATAATACTAAAGCTGTGGCGTTGGTATGTTGTGGGGCCCCGGCCGGACCCATATTATACGTCGACTACAGGGGAGGTGTTACAATTTGGTATCAAAGCGAGGTTAGATTCAAGGTCAGTGCGTAGAGAAGTTATCCACATAAGAGTAACGCGGGACCGTGAGTGTCCTTATGTTTTAGTCTTGAGATTGGAGACTAATCCCTTATTTCTTGTTTTCCTGAAGAGTGCAAGCAACGAGGCGGGCACTTCAAGAGCAAGGGATGATCTCTCGGCGAGCAGTGCTACTGCTCCAGGCCTTTTGGGCACGGGTGCAAACCCGGCCGACTTCTGCCGTATGCTTGCAGAAGCGATGGTGGTAGCCCAAGCGGCGGCTGCAGCCCAGGTAGCAACCCCTGCTACACCGGACACGGCGACGGCCGTGCCAGGCGGAGAAGCCAGGCGAGTGGAGCCTTTGGCAGAAAGGGTGGTGGTAGGACATGGAGACCGACACATGAAGTACTTCCTGAGTTTCCATCCCCCGTCCTTCAAGGGTGTTGGAACGCCAACGGATGCGGAGGATTGGTGGGTTCGTATTCAAGAACTACTAAGGGAGGCAGAGACGCCAGAGGAAAAGAAAGCAGAGTATGCGGCGTTCATGTTGGAAGGAGACGCCAAGTTGTGGTGGGTGAGCCATAGCGGCCGCCTGGTCCCGGGACGCACCCCGTCAGTGGAAGAGTTTGGGGACGCTTTTCTTAAGAGGTATATCCCAGTTTCAACACGATTGGCCCTGCAGAGGCAGTTTCTGCATCTAATGCAGCGAGACAAGATAGTGGATGAGTACGTGCAAGAGTTCACCCGATTGGGTCGTTATGCGGGAACGACAATGGCGGATGATGTAGAGAGGGATAACCTCTTCTACCAAGGGTTGAGGGAAAATCTGAGACAACCCCTCATCTCCATGAAGAGGGCGGGATTTAATGAGCTAGTTGAAGCCGCCAGGAGCTTGGAGAATGATCTGGAGCGAACCCAGCGTCGAAAGGGTTTTACTCCCAAGAGCGGGGAAGGGAAGCCCTCCCAATCTCATGTAAAGTCTGATGGGAGTAGGTGGAGGAAGAAGCCTCACACCCCCAGATCTGGTGAGAGGAGCAACTGGACGCCTGGGGGTTCCCACTCTAGGGGACCGCCGACGTGCTACAACTGCGGGAAGGTTGGGCACATAGCCCGTGCTTGTCAGCAAGGGGGAGCGGGGCAAGAGTCAAAGCAGGAGCAGTCTGTGCGCTCGGGCCCCAGTGCTGCAGAGAAAGGAAAGATGGCGGAGTCGAGCGCTTCTCGGTTACAACCGGTGCAACCAAGGGCCTACAACCTTGGATAGCAAGAAGCGATCCGCCAGACTGATGTGGTGACAGGTATGAAGAGAATTTAAGTTTAAATTTTGTGCTTCATCCTTTTAGACTTTTGTGTAATGTCTATGTTGTAGGCTTCGTGTTAGTTTCCGGATACCCCGCTAGGGTATTGTTTGATACGGGAGCATCGCACTCCTTTCTTGCGGAGAGCTTCATCCAGAGAATAGGAGTTGAGTCTTTCTCGTCGGGAGCAGAGCTGAGAGTGCGCATGCCCAATGGGTCATCTATGACCACCGGGGCTAAAGGGCGCATTTTTTGGGAGCTAGACGGAGTTGTCTTCGCTCTGGAAGCAGCAGTGTTACCATTAGTAGAGTTCGATGTCATTTTGGGCATGGACTGGCTTGTAGAGCAGCGCGCCAACATTGATTGTTTATCCAAGGTAGTGACTCTAAAGAGTAAAGGGCAAGCAGAAGTCAAATTTGAGGGCCTTTGTGGAGTGGCCTGTTCCCTGATTTCGGCCATGCAGTTGGTGCGGGCGGTTAACCAGGGTGGTGTAGCGCTTGTAGCGTTATTGGAGGTTCGTCTCTACCAACTGTCTATTGAGGAAGTGCCAGTGGTGGCAGAGTTCAAGGATGTGTTTCCGGATGAACTTCCTGGAGCGCCTCCTCGGCGGGAGATCGACTTCTCGATCGAGTTAGTGTCGGAGGCTAGACCGGTGTCACGTCCTCCAATTAGGATGGCACCAAAGGAGTTGGCGGAACTTAAGGTACAGTTACAGGAACTGTTGGAGCAAGGGTATATTAGACCCAGTTCTTCACCGTGGAGCGCACCGGTGTTGTTTGTAAAGAAGAAAGACGGTAGCATGCGCCTGTGCATAGACTACCGAGAGCTCAATAAGTTGACCGTTAAGAATAAGTATCCGATCCCTCGGATAGACGATTTGTTTGACCAATTGGTGGGGTCAGTGGTATATTCGAAGTTGGACTTGAAGTCGGGATACTATCAGCTACGAATTCGAGATGAGGACATACCCAAAACTGCCTTTGGTACAAGGTATGGACACTTTGGGTTTACAGTGATGCCGTTCGGATTGACGAACGAACCATCGGTGTTCATGGATCTGATGAATCGAGTATTTCGGGATTACTTGGATTCGTTTGTGGTTGTCTTCATTGATGACATCTTGGTGTACTCCAAGTCAGAAGTGGAGCATGAGACCCACTTGAGAATGGTTTTGCAAGTGTTGAGGGAGAATGCGTTGTATGCAAAATTCTCCAAATGCGAGTTCTGGTTGGAGAAGGTGGCAATTTTGGGCCACGTGATTAGTGGTGATGGGGTGGCAGTGGATCCAGCGAAAGTGGAGGCCATCAGAGATTGGGCGGTGTTGAGGACCGTGGCGGAAGTCCGAAGTTTTCTTGGACTAGCCGGGTATTATAGGAGATTCGTGGAGAATTTCTCGAAGATAGCTCTACCCCTCACCTCTCTCACTCGCAAAGACCATAAATTTGTGTGGACCCAAGAGTGCAGTCAAGCATTTGAGGCCCTGAAGGAGAGGCTTATGATGGCTCCGATCCTGAGTTTACCGCAAGGGACCGATGGATTTCAAATTTTCAGTGACGCATCGGGATGCGGCTTGGGTTGCGTGTTAGTGCAGCATGGCAAGGTGATAGCTTTTGGGTCTAGACAGCTGAAACCTCATGAGAGGAATTACCCCGTCCATGATTTGGAGTTGGCGGCGGTAATCTTAGCATTGAAAATTTGGCGACACTATGTGTATGGCGCAAGGGTGGAGATCTTCACGGACCATAAAAGCCTGAAGTATCTCTTAAATCAAAAGGACTTGAACATACGGCAACGCGGATGGGTTGAGTTTCTTGGAGACTACGAAGTGGCGATCCAGTATACGCCGGGTAAAGCCAATGTGGTGGCGGATGCGTTGAGTAGAAAGTACTCGGGGCAAGGAAATTGGATCGAAGCTCATGATGAGCGGTTGGTAAGGGAATGGGAGTCCCTTGGATTGGAATGTGTTGCGAGAGGCGAGTCTAGCGTGGCTCGGTTGAACTGGATTGAAGTGCAAAACGACTTGTCCGATCGTATTCGGGAAGCGACTCGATTAGATGTGGAGTTTCAACCTTTTGTGCTGGAGGCTCAAACGGGCGAGAGCAGCACCTGGGAGATGATCGGGGGAATCTTGAGAAAGGATGGAAGGGTTTGTGTACCGCAGTTTGGCAATCTCCGTGAGGAGTTGATGTTTGAGGTTCACTTCTCAAAGTACTCCATTCACCCGGGCAGTACAAAGATGTACTTGGATATGAAGAAATCCTTTTGGTGGCCGGGGTTGAAGCGAGATGTAGCTTTGAATGTGAGTCGTTGCCAAACATGTGCCTTGGTGAAGGCCGAATGTCAGAAACCGGGCGGGTTCCTGAAGCCCCTTCCAATTCCTGAATGGAAATTTGAGGACATCTCCATGGACTTTGTGCATGGGTTGCCTAGATCGCAGCATGGGAATGATGCTATTTGGGTGATCGTGGATCGCCTAACCAAGGTGGCTCACTTCATCCCAAATCGGAAAGAGGACAGCGTGGAGAAGTTGGTGGAGTTGTATGTTCGCAACATTGTGCGACTGCACGGAGTTCCTAAGAGCATAGTCAGTGATCGAGATGGATGATTTACGTCCCAGGACTGGAGATTGGTTCAGAAGAGCTTGGGCATGAAGCTAAAGTTTAGTACGGCGTTCCATCCTCAAACTGATGGGCAAACGGAGAGAACGAACCGTACTATGGAGGATATGTTGAGAATGTGCGTTCTTGATTTTGGCAAGAGGTGGGAGGATCACCTCTTCATGGTAGAATTTGCGTACAACAACAGTTTTCAAGCAAGCATAAAGATGGCGCCATACGAAGCTTTGTATGGGAGGCGGTGTCGAACGCCAATGTCTTGGGCAGAGGCGGGAGACACCAAACTTTTGGGAAAGGATGTGGTAGTTGACGCTTGTGAGTTGGTTCGGACCATCCAAGGGCGTATGAAAGTGGCGCAAGACAGACAAGCAAAATATTTTAATGCTCGTCACCAGAAGTTGGAATTTGCAGTTGGTGATTGGGTTTATCTGAAGGTCAAGCCGTTCAAAGGCGTCTCGCGGATTCGCCGACTTAAGAAGTTGAGTCCAAGGTTTTTGGGGCCTTTTGAAATTGTTGAGCGGGTAGGAGAAGCAGCTTATCGGTTGGCATTGTCCGCAGATTTGAGTGGATTACATGACGTCTTCCACGTCTCCGTGTTGAGGAAAGCCATGGTGGAGGCTAGCATGGTGATTGAGCCGGCATCGGTGCCGATTGAGGAAGACTTGAGGACGCGAATCCTTCCAATCGCTATAGAAGATTCGGAGATTCGGCAGTTGCGGAATAAAGAAGTTAAACTTGTGAAAGTTCGTTGGGACAACTGCGGTCGTGAGGAGTTCTCGTGGGAGCGAGAACAGGCCATGCTAGAAGACTATCCAGAACTATTTTTGTCAGGTACAATTTAAGTTTTGCACCTCGTTTGTTTTGAAATTTCGGGACGAAATTCTTTTAAGTGGGGGAGAGTTGTAACACCCCAGTTTTTGCAAGAGGTTCAGTCTGCAGTTCTGAAAATTTTTGGGTTTCTGGCAGGAGGCACACGGCCTGCGACACGGGCGTGTCGTAGGGCGTGTCGAGGCCGTGCCGACACTCGGCCCAAGTGTCGACACTTTCGCTCGACAAAGTGTCGAGAGGGAGGCACACGGCCTGTGACACGGGCGTGTCGCAGGGCGTGTCGGGGCGTGTCGACACTCGGCCCAAGTGTCGACACTTTCGCTCGACAAAGTGTCGAGAGTGGGGCACACGGCCTGCGACACGGGCGTGTCGCAGGGCGTGTCGAGGCCGTGTCGACACTCGGCCCAAGTGTCAACACTTTCGCTCAACAATGTGTCGAGACTGGGGCACACGGCCTGTGACACGGGCGTGTCACAGGGCGTGTCCCGCTTGGTCGACGATCTTCGCTCGATGTTTTTCCGCGGTGTCGACACAAAGCCTGTCGACGGGTGTCGAGACTTGGCACACGGCTTTGGACACGGGCGTGTCCCAGGCCGTGTCACCTCTCAGGTTGGTGTTGGGGCCGTGTCATTGGAGACACGCGGCAGGCCACACGGCCGTGTCGCTGGGGACACGGGCGTGTCGGATTGAACACGGGCGTGTCGAATGCCCGTGTCTGATTCCAGTCGCGTCGATTTGAGACGGCGAATGAGGCACACGGCCCTGGACACGGGCGTTTGCCAGGCTGTGTTCAGCCCAGGTCTTCTATTTTCCAGGCGAATCGCGGCCATTCTTTTTCTGGTTTTGGGATCTAACGGTTCAGGCCATCTCCTGGGAAGTTAAGTCCAATTCTAGGGTGGGAAACCCTCATTTGTTCTCCAAGTCCTCTCTTTCTAAGTTCTTGAGAAAAACTAGAGAAAGGAGGAAGAAGAAGAAGCCTTGGGCTGTAGGAAGGGTTTCGGAGCTCCAAATCGCGAGCCGAGTCCGGATCCGTGAAGCTTAGACCGCTGCGAAGATTTCCATCCGGCTATTTTTGTCATGGCAAGGAAGAGGAGTCGGAAGGTAACGACATCTCTCCTCTCGGTCTTTAGGATGCACGTTTTTAGCATCGTTTTCTTCTAGATTTTTGGGCACCAAACTCTCAAATGAGAGGGGCTTTGGTTTGCCAAGGTTCAAGAGGAACCTCCAGGTTGATTGAGTCTGTCCCCGGCATATTTTTGCATTAGAGATCCGCTTCGCTAGTGGATTAGGCATGGTGGTTGAAGCCGTAGTCGCGACCGTTAGTCCGACTCGGTGATGTTGCATACGAACTTAGGGATTCGTAGAGATTTCCGTTGCGGCAAGATGTCGTTTGTGTTGTGGTGGTGATTGTCCCGTTTGCTTGAAAAAGTACGTGTAGTCGAACCCGGACAAGGTTAGCTCCTCGTGGCGGTAGATGGTTTCCTTGAGGGACAAGGTTAGCTCCGTATGAGAATGGAGATGGTTTCCTTGGTGGACAAGGTTAGCTCCGCACGAGTTGGAGATGTTTTCCTTGGTGCGCGGGAACGCTGCGGTACAAAGAGGGATTGCAATGTGTTTTAGTCTTGGTTGTGTTGTGCCAAGGCGTGGCTATGTCTCCGTGGTCGGCTGGCTATCCCATGACATGTGCGTCATGTGTGGAGAGTATCCCGGCGAGACTAGTCCCCTTCTGTGAGACTGACGAGAATGCCAAGCTTGGGGCAAGCCCGGGCAAAGAGGCCATGAGCGGGTGGGGTCCAGCAAGGCTTCTTAGAATCGGTCAGTCTGTGGTTGTTGGAATCCTGACATGAGATGTCAGAGCTTGCAGGCAAGCCCGGGGATAGGCCCACGAGCGGGTGGGGCCTTGGCAAGAATTCCATGTGGCGGCATGTGCGCCGTGTGAGGGAGTTGTGTCTCCCTCAATGTTTGCGGCTTTATGCCAATTGGGGAAATGTGAGTACCCAAATGATGTGATGTTGTGCTAGATGCATACGCTGTAGGGTACCTTGGGTGAAGCCCGGGTGTTGCATCCATGTTGCATAGTAGGCCCTTTCTTTATATGCTCAACCAGTAGAGAACATGTTTGATGATTGAGACATCCAAGCCTGTTTTAATGCTTTTCTATTTATAGATGTTTATTTGCATATGAAGTGCTAACTTGCAGGTTGGAGGGTTCCCCGGGGTCCGTTAGGGGCGGCCGGGAGGAGATGTGTTGTTACACAGTTTGAGGTCAGCCTTTGCTGACCCACGGTACTAATAATTTTTACAGGGCAAGGATCGCATGCAGGAGCTATCACGCCGACCAAAAAGGCCTAAGCCCCATGAAGTGTTTTTCCCTCTTTTGTAGCACTACAGTTATGATGATGTTGTTTGAGACTATTTTGTCCGGCTTGCATGCCGAGGTAGACTAGGAGTGCTGAGCACATTCATGTTTGATTGTACTATTTACTTTTGGACATTTGATGTAAGGCCTTAAGGCCATTTGTTTACTCTTTTGGTTAGTGGATAACTTCTAGTTGTGCTTGGTTTTCCACTGTGTTGTGCAAGTGTTTTGAGTTTGGGTAGTTATATCAACTTATAATACTAAAGCTGTGGCGTTCGTATGTTATGGGGCCCCGGTCGGACCCATATTATACGTCCACTACAGGGGAGGTGTTACAGTGGAGGGGGCTAAACCAGACCCTTGTGGCCAGGAAAACGGCTGGAAACTTCTCCCCTTCCCTGGGGGAGTTGAATTCAACCATTAAGGGTGGCCTTTGGCCTCCCCTTGGCCAAGCCCCTTCCTTCCCTCCTCTTTCATCATTTCTCTCTCTTCCATTAACGTGGAAATGAAGCTCACCCTCTCTCCTAGTCACCAAGTCGACTTGGTCAATCTGGAGGACTATTTGCAGCCCATCCATGCACATTATCTCCTAAAGAAGCCATATGAGGAGGCTTGATCTTGGGCTAGCCTATTTGGGCTAGGTTGACCCAAGGTATGCTTGGGTTGACTTTGGTTTCAAATATGAAAGGAAAATTGTAACGTCCCGAGGGGTTGTGAGTAAGACCTGACTGAAAAGCTCCCAATACCATTGTTGTATCAACTCCTGGGGCTCCCAGGTGTGCTCCTCTCGCCCGTGATTCCTCCACATTACCTTGACTAATGGAACCTTCTTGCGGCACAAGACTCATATTCTCCTATCGTCAATCGGGACTGGTTCCACGTGAACTGATCGATCAGAGGCTACTGGCCCATCCATGACCGTAATCTGCTGCTCTGGGTGTAGTAAAGCCCTCCTGAGGAGGATACATGGAATACATCGTGCAGGCTTGCCAGCTCCGGTGGTAGCTCCAGCCTGTATGCCAAGTGATCGATCCGCTCTCGGATCCTATAAGGCCCCATATATCTTGGGCTGGGCTTCTTCTTCCGACCGCGCACCCGTGAAACCCCATACATTGGTCGAATTTTCAAGAACACCTGGTCCCCCACCTGGAACTCCACCTGACAATACCGAGCGTCATAATACTTAGCCTGTCGGCTCTGTGCCTCTAGCATAATATCCCGTATCAATCTCACCTGAACCTCGGTGTCTTCAACAAACTCTGAACCCAAAGCCTTCGGATCCTCGTCCTGTATCCACGATAGCGGGGTCCTACATCTCCACCCGTATAGGGCCACATAAGGAGCAATCCTTATGCTGGACTGGTAGCTGTTATTATATGAGAACTTGATCAGCGGCAACAACTTCTCCCAGGGCTCACCGCGATCCAGTATGCAAAGTCGCAGCAGATCTTCCAAAGTCCAATTGGTGCGTTCCGCCTTTCCATCAGTCTGGGGATGAAATGATGTGTTGAATGTCAGCCGGGTGCCCAAGTATGTCTCCACTGATCTCCACTCCCTAGACGTGAACCGCCCATCCCGATCCGATACAATCGACCTGGGTACGCCATGATAACGTATGAACTGTTCCACGAACTTCCGAACCAGCACACCAACCGAGTCATCCTTCCTGATCGGAATAAATCTGGCTACCTTTATCAGCCGGTCGACGATCACACAGATCGAATCATTTCCCGTCCGCGATCGGGGAAACCCATGTATGAAGTCCATCGCAACATCGTCAAACTTCCAATCCGGTACTAGGAGTGGCTGCAATCGTCCTGCGGGGTTCATGCACTCTGCCTTCACCAACTGGCATGCCTCGCAGTGGGTAACAAAGTAGGTGATATCCTTCTTCATGCCTGGCCAGTACATGGTCTTCTTCAGGTCTGTAGTCATCTTCATAACACCCGGATGTACTGAATACTGACTGTAACGAGCCTCCGTCATGATATCCTCTCGGACCTGGCCTCCCTCTGGTATGTAAATCCGTCCCCTGAAACACACTAGTCCATCCCTCAGTGAGTAATCTCCAGTAGTTCCTGCTTCCAAGGCCCGGAATATCGGCTCAAGCTGGGTATCCTGCCTCTGCCCATCTCTGACTCGGTCTCGAATATCATCTGGGGCAATCAATGATGCTAGGTACTCTCGGTGCAGCTTAGGATGATCCTCAGACACAAAGGATATCTGTATATTTTCGAACATCTGGACTAACTCCAAGGCCATCAACTGTGTTCCTACTCCAGAGTCTGTGGCCTTCCGACTCAGCGCATCTGCCACCATATTCGCCTTTCCCGAGTGGTAGTGCATCGTACTGGTAATCTGCTAGAAACTCCACCCATCGCCTCTGCTTGATATTCAGCTCCTTCTACATGTCCACATACCTCAGGTTCTTGTGATCGGAGTAAATGTCGCAGTGGACACCATACAGATAGTGTCGCCAGACTTTCAGTGCAAATATGACTGCTACCATCTCTAAGTCATGCACTGGGTAGTTCAGCTCATGCTTCTTCAGCTGTCGATAAGCGTATGCTATCACGTGACCATTATGCATCATCACCGCACTCATGCCCTGGTAGGAAGCGTCGGTGTAGACCTGGAATCCTTCCTTCCCTGAATAAAGGGCTCGTATAGGAGCTGAGGTAAGTCGATTCTTTAACTCCTGAAAGGCCACCTCGCACTGCGGGGTCCAGACAAAGGGCACTTCCTTCCTTGTCAGGGATGTGAGTGGAAGGGCAATATGAGAAAATTCCTCCACGAACTTCTGGTAGTAACCGACAAGTCCTAGGAAACTCTGCACATTTGAGGACGACTTCCGCTGCGGCCAATCCTGAACTTCCTGAATCTTGGCCGGGTCCACTGCCAACACAGAACCACTAATGATATGGCCTAGGAAAGCCACCTCTTTCAACCAAAACTAGCATTTGCTGAACTTTGTGTAGAGCTGGTGCTCTCGTAGCCTCTCCAGTGTCAGCATCAGATGTCGTGTGTGCTCCTCCTCTATCCTCGAGTAGATGAGGATGTCGTCAATAAATATAATGACGAACACATCCATATATGCCTCGAAAACCAGATTCATGAGGCTCATGAATGTCGACGGTGCATTCGTGAGCCCGAAGGGCATCACAGTAAACTCGAATAGCCCATATCTGCTACTGAAGGCAGTCTTCAGTATGTCCTCCTCCTGGATCCGCAGCTGATAGTAACTCGACCTCAAATCTAGCTTTGAAATGAAATGCGCGCCTTCTAGCTGGTCAAACAACTCATCTATCCTTTGTAGTGGATAGGTGTTTCGGACTGTCAGTCGGTTCAGTGCCTGGTAGTCGATGCACAATCTGAGAGGCTCGTCCTTCTTTTTGACAAATAACACCGGGGCTCCACATGGTGAAGAGCTTGGCCGGACAAAACCGGCTTCCACCAATTCCTGGAGCTAGCTCCGAAAGTCTGTCAGCTCCTTCGGGGCCATGCGATAAGGGGCTCTAGATACTGGCTTAGCCCCAGGAACCAGCTGTATCCGAAAATCCTGCTCTCGGTGCGGGGGTAGCCCTGGCAGCTTCTCCGGAAATACGACGGCAAAATCACGCTCCACCGAAATATCCAAGATGGAACCCTTAGCCTCGACCATCCAGTACAACACTTCTTAGACTTCCTCCCCCTGTAAGTGGGCCTTGACGGCCTGCACGGATTTCAGCAAGAGAGGGGGAATAGATCTAATACCTTCGATGGCGATGAAGGAATCCCCATGCCTCACAGTAATCCTCTTGGACATGCAGTCGATCTGAGCATGGTTCCATCGCAACCATGTCATTCCTAGGATCAAATCAAAGAATGGCATCTTCATGATCGTCGCCAGTGCTTCAAATATCTTTCCGCCAATCTCCACCTCCATGTTGCAGCGGGCGATGGTGAATAACTCTGATCCGTCAGGTAGCCATATCCTCATCATCAGGCTGGTGAACCACTCCATGCCTTCCAGCCCTTCCAGGAAGGCTTCCGACATGAACGAGTGTGAAGCACCCGTAATGAACAGTGTATAGGCGGGCTTGCCGCTGATGATGACTATGCCTGGGCGTTTAACTTAAATTCTTAGAAATCTAATTATGGTTTTCTTCCCTAGTCTATCAGTCCTATATTCATAGCTTTAATTGACTAGGAAAGAAAAGATTAAAAATTAACTTGCATACCTGTGATGACTTGCTCCGGGTTCCGTTGTTGAGTTAGATCCAATGCATATACCTGCTCCCTCTCCTACCTGTGGTCTCTACCATGGTATCCACGACCTCGGCCACGTCCTCGGCCTCCAAAATACTGAGCTGGCGGGGCAGCCGGTGGTGCTGGTGGTGGTGTCCCCCTCATGGGGCAGTTCCTCCTGATGTGCCCCACCTGAAGACAATTGAAGCATTCTGGAGGGGGATATGCCATTCCCCCGGGTCTCTGTGCCTCCCGCATCTGGGGTGGCTGAGGGGCCACCACTACTGGTCCCTCTGCTCCTGTCTCACCTCCTGCCGATGCTGGTATTCTACTCTTCTCCCATCCGTGATGCGGTCCCGCCGCTGATCATTTCGGGCCCCCCGGCCCTGGTCCGCAGCTGGTCACTTCCGGCCACGGGTGGTATGCCAATCTACCTCGATCCTTTTCGCCATCTCCAACATCCGTGGTATAGGTCCGTCGGACACGAACAACAGAGCCTCCCTTAGATCCTCTCGCAGGCCCTTATAGAACCTCTTGGTGTAACCAGCCTCATCCAACTGGTAAGAATCTGCAAACCGGGCCAGATGGCTGAACTCCCGATGATACTCCACCACTGTCTTGCTACCCTGTCTAAATTGTAGAAATCTATACTCCAGCTCGTCTCTGGCCAACTGCGGAACGAAATGCTCCAGCAGTGCAGCCCTGAACTCCCCCCAAGCTATCTCAGCAACCTCTCTGTCGGCAAACATCGTGTCCAGCGAAGTATTCCACCATCTCTTGGCATGGGACTCCAGGCAAGAGATGACCAAGGACACTCTCTCATCCCACGGGCACCAGATCCCAATCAGCATCTCATACATAATGTCCAACCATTCCTCCGTCTGAATGGCCTACTCTGTCCCCAAGTAGCATTGGAGAGAAAGTCCTCGGAAAATACTCAGTCAGTTGGCCCCTGGGTTTTGCTGCGGAGCCGTAACTTGTTGTGTCGTAAATGCCTCCAGGATAGCTGTCAGAGTCTGCCCCATCTCTGACTGTAGGAATGGACTGGGAACCGGAGGAGGTGGTGCAACCTCGGGAGTCTGCTGGACTGCGACTTGTGGTGTAGGTTGTGCTGGGGGCTGCATGACAAAGCCAATAGTAAATAATCGACTCAACCCTAATTAACGGTGGACAATTTACATGTGATCCCCCATATGGGCACACCTCTACTTCCGCTGCTTAGTTTGTCCCCAAACTAAACTCGTTCGGGGGTGACCCACGGGGTTGTGGACTGTTACTTTTCGATCGAGGTCTCCTCTGATACCACTTGTAAGACCCCTTTTTTTTCTTTTAAAACCACGGGGTCTTAGGCCCAGAACCGCCGTTTTGCGGTGACACCTCCGCTCCCAGGAAGGTCATCACTACAAAACACCAATCCTGCTGGCCAAGTCAATCTCAACAGTAGCAAAGAATTAAAAGACAAGTCCACAGAAAATCACATATAAAGTAAATATAATCTCCACGAAGGGAGTGTCCACAGATATAATCAGAAATACTAAGAATCTCGGGCTCATGCCCATTACATCAATGCCCTCACTACAAATCTCTCATCGCGAAAGCACAACTAATATAACTAGTAGGGGCCAGGACTCACAGTCCCTGCTATCTGAACACCAGTACTAGACTGCCCCATCTCCAAGTATTTTGACCTCTGGGGCTACTCCTCCATGCTGGGCTCCCTGTTTCCCTAAAATGATATATTTCGAAAACCGTTAGTCTAAAATACTAAGTCCTATCATCCCCCACCCCTTCCCCCATGGCACGCAGGCACCGAGTGGGGAGGAGGAAAGGAGAGGATAAGAAGGTGGAGAATAGCAAATGATCAGATGGCGGCGGAACTAAACTAGCAGTCCAATGGTATATAAGGCAGTAATAAAAGCATGAGAAATTAAGCAGGAAAAATAACCTTAACTTATGCGAAAACACATAAGCCGAGGATCTTTTGCAGGGCTCCTATCGTATAAAGAGTCTCATACATGTTTATACGATATGGTGTCAGTTTTCTGTTAAGCATGCATTAAAATTTCTGAAATAAACCTTAACTTATAAGCATGCTCGCACGAGCTTATAAACCAAGGGGTCGTTTTGCAAGGCCTATTATATAAAGCGTCCCATACCACTTTATACAATAGGTGTCAGGGTTGAATGCAATCGTTATGCTATGAAATACAAATATGTCATGCTGTGAACATGCAAGTGCAACACACCCACTCGACTCTGTGTACACAGACCTTTAGTTCCCCCTTTTTGGAGCCGAACCTCCTAGGATACCTCCGTAGTGGCAAACGGAAGCGGTGGGTTGGGCCTCGCCCACCTCTAAACCGGTAATTGCTCTACCAGTCAGACCTATCGTATGCCTGAATGCTGGTGCACTAAGCGGAGCTCCTGCGTACTCTTGTCGGCTGGCGCACCGGACTTTACTTGGCCAAGTGCTAAACCACACTTGCCGAGTCAACCTATCGGTGTCGGTGCATCGACTCTCCAATATCGGAGACCAACCACCTTTACTTTATGCACATGCAACCTTGATGTAAACCACCGAGCAAAAGCTCGCCAGACCAACCCGTCCGTCACCAACTGCAACCGAGCCAAATCTCATCGGGCCAACTCACCCATATACAAACCCATCGAGCCTACTGCCCGAGTAACCTAACCTAACTCCCACAACTCCGGGGAGTGTGAGTGCAACCCTAGATTACTTCTATTTACTCTTGCATTTCAGTTTTTACCTAATATTTAGGTTAGCCCAGGACTGCCCAATGTATACCCTGTGAAGGGCTCTCGAAGGCACTACAAACTACGATGGGATTATGTCCAAAGCTCCCTTTCGCAAGGTACTTACTATTATTGGTTGCTATCAGATTTCCCAATCCCTTAATTAATTTACTGGATCTAACCCTAGTGCATTAGACACTTCCACCCTACGGGAAGGACGATCTTTCGCCGATCCTGAGCACCACCGGACACTAGCCATTCCAATCCCTTACTCATCCCAACATCCAACGAAGAACTCTTTTTTCATTCATACAAATCAGCAAACATCTAACCCCAGCTCGTGTGCCCCAAATTCTTACTCCAACACAATTTCTGCGATTTTACTAAATACAGACCAACTAAGCTATATGAAGTGTATAAAGTGAGGTACATAAAATAATCACCCAGTACCCCTATAATAATTATTGGAGGGCTATAATGACATTTGTAGTCTAAACCCAGAAATTCATAATTTTCCTAAATTATCAGATAATTTATTTATTTATTCTAGTAAACCAAAAATCCAAGTTTGAACATGAAGTACCCATTTAATTCAAGCAAATGCTCTACAAAATTTATGATAAATTCAAAATGACTATTCAACTTAAAATCCAGTGTCTCCCAATTTTCCAGCAGGAAATAAGCTCTGAATAAAATAAACATCAAATCCGCAAAATTATAGCTTTGTAAAGTATATATTTCAAATAATCATCTAAAAATCATAAATTAATTTCTCCAAGTGGATATTGACCTAAAAATTATCAGAGCCCCAATTTCATAATTTTGCAACAAGTAAATAGCTCCAAATAATTTATTGACCATAATTGCCCTTTTAAAAACTTGTGAAGGAAATACTAAAGTTTTTCAACAAAAATTTATAACAAAATTCAGGAACAACCATTTTGACTTAAAACATCTCCTGCCAAAGTTTCATGAATCTAGAATGAATAGTGTGATCATAATAAATAAAATATCATTTGGGGCCACATCATGTATAACAAAGGTGGTGCTAGTAATATTACTTCTAAAATTCCAATAAATTCACCAGAGGTCCTAACTAAATTAAAATCCATGCTACCTAAGTTTCACACCATTTTAGTAAGTTTTGGTGGCTTATCCTACACAAAAGGTGGATATATCCTAAACTAGGGTAAGGGATTTGAGAGGTTCTTCCATCTCCAAATCCCCTAGAATTCATACCAGAGGCTTTGGATACCCTAGCACCATTTCTACCAAGTTGCAAGATCACACAAGGGTATTTGACCCCATGCCCTTCACAACACTCAAAAGCCCCTCCTTAGGGTTTGAGTTTGGATCCGACGGCAAAGCTACCCTATAACACCCCATAATCCCTTTGAGGGTGTTAAAGGTCATTTCAAGTCAGTGGTCAAAATCTCAGCCTCTGTTGAGGTGATTTGACCACTCAATCTCAAGGTGCACTTTTCACTTAAGAGCCCCTCATTAAGGTATAAATTAGGGTTAGTTCATTCCCTATCCAAAACACATCCAAATGAGGTGAAAATTATACAGAGACATATCACGAGGCTAGGGACCACTCACCAAAATTTGGGAGGGTTTGGAGGTAATTAGACCACTTAATTAAATTACCTTAGTGTTATTAAATAAAAACTAAAACTATAGCCAAAGTATCTCCAAAACTCCCATTTTTTGGCAGGCCCTAGGTATAGCTAAGGATGGCCCCCTGCCCAAATTTCAAGTCATTTGGACAAGGGATGAAGAGTGGGCACCCTTTTTAATCTCAGGATAGCCCTAGGTATAGGCCCCACCAAAATGAGTGCCCTGGTCAAACCAGGCACCAAAATTGGTTCAAATAAATTTTGTTGTACACTAGACTCTCCAAGCTATAATTTCCATGTTGACCCCACTCTATGAAATAGCCTCTAAGTAGTTTTAAAATTTAAAAACATTAAATACTAAATGTATGACAAAATTTAAATAACAGAAATTATTTCCTATAGTTTAATATCTCCCCTGCACGAATCTTGGCGCGCCACTGGACGGCATCCCGTCGTCTTCAAGCTTCAGACGACGACCTGGATTCATCCCGCATGGAGCTCCTTCCAAACGCTATCGCCAGCGATCCGGCCACTTCCACGGCCGGCCACCGCCACCACCACCTCCGTTGAGGTGGTGGCTGTCGCCAGGCGGCGGCACAGCTGACGGAGAGGCGGATTCCGGCAGTTCTACCAAGAAATTTTTCAGCCCGAAACCATGAAAACCAGGAATTGGTTCGGGCTCAATTGAGCCTGAACCTTGAACGTAAATGTTGTTATGATGTATCCATGAGACAAGGAGAGGAGGAGGACCTTGCCGGTGGCCTGAAGTCGAGAAGATCGCCGGAAAGCCATTTCTGAAGGTAGCGCCGCTCGTTTTCTACAACTACACAGTGGGGGGGCTCGATTTCTTCACGTAAGGATTGGGAAAGCCTTCTCTCGACCCATTGATGGTATTTAAAGCCTCGTATGGGGAGAGGAGGGGCTGGATCATCAATGACCATTAAGGCCATTAATGGCTAGGCTCGGCCATGGTGGAGGGGGCTGAACCACACCCTTGGTGGCCAGAGAAAAGGCTGGAAACTCCTACCCTTCCCTGGGGGAGTTGAATTCAAACATTAAGGGTGGCCTTTGGCCTCCCCTTGGCCAAGCCCCTTCCTTCCCTCCTCTTTCATCATTTATCTCTCTTCCATTAACATGGAAATGGAGCTCACCCTCTCTCCTAGTCACCAAGTTGACTTGGTAAATCTGGAGGACTATTTGCAGCCCATCCATGCACATTATCTCCTAAAGAAGCCACATGAGGAGGCTTGAGCTTGGGCTAGCCTATTTGGGCTAGGTTGACCCAAGGTAGGCTTGGGTTGACTTTAGTCTACTTGACCACCTTGACTATCTTCCAAGGGTCCTTAGTGACCCCTTGACCCCATTTTAGGTCTAGGAAGACCCTGGTAGGGTTAGTTGCTCCTTACTAGGGCACACTGCCCTTAATTAGGTAACCTTGCCCAATTTAGGCCTAGAGTGGTCCTAGGTCAACTTGGCTACCCTGAGTCGACTCCAATGGACCCTTAAGGTTCAGATGAACTTTACAATGGATTGTTGAGGCCATGGTGGGGTCTTGAAGTCTTGGTGAATCCCCATGATCAGCTTAACTAAGGTTCATAAATCTACTATTTGCAGACTATAGTGGTCTCACCTACATCCCTAGGTCTACTTGGCCTTCTTGGGCTTCCTATGGTTTTGTCATGACCTAGTCGTGACAAAACCACTCCTAGGGGTCTAGTTGTTTGAGGGATGTTACAAATCCCAATATATAACAAAAAAAATTCCGTCCTCGAAATTCTAGTTAGGCCTACGGGGTTTCAAATATGAAATGAAAATTGTAACATCCCGAAAGGTTGTGAGTAATACCTGACTGAAAAGCTCCGGGTACCTTTGTTACATCAAGCCCTAGGGCTCCTAGGTGTGCTCCTCTCGCTCGTGATTCCTCCACAGGACCTTGACTAATGGAAACTTCTTGCGGCGCAAGACTCGTATTCCCCTATCGTCAATCCGGACCTGTTCCAGGTGAACTGATCGATCAGAGGCTACTGGCCCATCCATGACCGTAATCTGCTGCTCCGGGCGTAGTAGAGCCCTCCTGAGTGAGGATACATGGAATACATCATGCAGGCTTGCCAGCTCCGGTGGAAGCTCCAACCTGTATGCCAAGGGATCGATCCGCTCTCGGATCCTATAAGGCCCCATATATCTTGGGCTGAGCTTCTTCTTCCGACCGCGCACCCGTGAAACCCCATGCATTGGTCGGATTTTCAAGAACACATGTTCCCCCACCTGGAACTCCACCTGACGATGCCGAGCGTCATAATACTTAGCATGTCGACTCTGCGCCTCTAGCATCCTATCATGTATCAATCTCACCTGAGCCTCGGTGTCTTCAACAAACTCTGAACCCAAAGCCTTCGGATCCTCGTCATGTATCCACGACAGCGGAGTCCTACATCTTCGCCCGTACAGGACCTCATAAGGAGCCATCCTTATGCTGGACTGGTAGCTGTTATTATATGAGAACTCGATCAGCGGTAACAGCTTCTCCCAGGGCTCACCGCGATCCAGTTTGCAAAGTCGCAGCAGATCTTCCAAAGTCTGATTGGTGCATTCCGTCTGTCCATCAGTCTGGGGATGAAATGCTGTGTTGAATGTCAATCGGGTGCCCAAATATGTTTGCACTGATCTCCACTCCCTGGACGTGAACCGCCCATCCCGATATGATACAATCGACCATTAGGGTAGCCTTTGGCCTCCCCTTGGCCAAGCCCCTTCCTTCCCTCCTCTTTCATCATTTCTCTCTCTTCCATTAACATGGAAATGGAGCTCACCCTCTCTCCTAGTCACCAAGTTGACTTGGTCAATCTGGAGGACTATTTGCAGCCCATCCATGCACATTATCTCCTAAAGAAGCCACATGAGGAGGCTTGATCTTGGGCTAGCCTATTTGGGCTAGGTTGACCCAAGGTAGGCTTGGGTTGACTTTGGTTTCAAATATAAAAGGAAAATTGTAACGTCCCAAGGGGTTGTGAGTAATACCTGACTGAAAAGCTCCTGATACCATTGTTGTGTCAACTCCTGGGGCTCCCAGGTGTGCTCCTCTCGCTCGTGATTCCTCCACATTACCTTGACTAATGGAACCTTCTTGCGGCACAAGACTCATATTCTCCTATCGTCAATCGGGACTGGTTCCAGGTGAACTGATCGATCAGAGGCTACTGGACCATCCATGACCGTAATCTGCTGCTCCGGGCGTAGTAAATCCCTCCTGAGTGAGGATACATGGAATACATCGTGCAGGCTTGCCAGCTCCGGTGGTAGCTCCAGCCTGTATGCCAAGTGACCGATCCGCTCTCGGATCCTATAAGGCCCCATATATCTTGGGCTGGGCTTCTTCTTCCGACCGCGGACCCGTGAAACCCCATACATTGGTCGAATTTTCAAGAACACCTGATCCCCCACTTGGAACTCCACCTGACAATAACGAGCGTCATAATACTTAGCCTGTCGGCTCTGTGCCTCTAGCATCCTATCCCGTATCAATCTCACCTGAGCCTCGGTGTCTTCAACAAACTCCGAACCCAAAGCCTTCGGATCCTCGTCCCATATCCACGATAGCGGAGTCCTACATCTCCACCCGTATAGGGCCTCATAAGGAGCAATCCTTATGCTGGACTGGTAGCTGTTATTATATGAGAACTCGATCAGCGGCAACAGCTTCTCCTAGGGCTCACCGCGATATAGTATGCAAAGTCGCAGCAGATCTTCCAAAGTCCAATTGGTGCGTTCCGCCTGTCCATTAGTCTGGGGATGAAATGATGTGTTGAATGTCAGCAGGGTGCCCAAGTATGTCTCCACTAATCTCCACTCCCTGGATGTGAACCGTCCATCCCGATCCGATACAATCGACCTGGTACGCCATGATAACGTATGAACTGTTCCACGAACTTCCGAACCAGCACACCAACCGAGTCATTCTTCCTTATCGGAATAAATCTGGCTACCTTTGTCAGCCAGTCGACGATCACCCAGATCGAATCATTTCCCGTCCGCGATCGGGGAAACCCATGTATGAAGTCCATCGCAACATCGTCAAACTTCCAATCCGGCACTAGGAGTGGCTGCAATCGTCCTGCGAGGTTCCTGCACTCTGCCTTCACCAACTAGCATGCCTCTCAGTGGGTCACAAAGTAGGTGATATCCTTCTTCATGTCTGACCAGTACATGGTCTTCTTCAGGTCCGCAGTCATCTTCATAACACCCGGATGTACTGAATACTGACTGTAATGAGCCTCCGTCATGATATCCTCTCGGACCTGGCCTCCCTCTGGTATGTAAATCCGTCCCCCGAAACACACTAGCCCATCCCTCAGTGAGTAATCTCCAGCAATGCCTGCTTCCAAGGCGCGGAATATCGGCTCAAGCTGGGTATCCTGCCTCTGCCCATCTCTGACTCAGTCTCGAATGTCATCTGGGGCAATCAATGATGCTAGGTACTCTCGGTGCAGCTTAGGATGATCCTCAGACACAAAGGATATCTGTATATTTTCGAACATCTGGACTAACTCCAAGGCCATCAACTGCGTTCCTACTCCAGAGTCTGTGGCCTTCCGGCTCAGCGCATCTGCCACCACATTCGCCTTTCTCGAGTGGTAGTGCATCGTACTGGTAATCTGCTAGAAACTCCACCCATCGCCTCTGCCTGATATTCAGCTCCTTCTGCGTGTCCACATACCTCAGGTTGTTTTGATCGGAGTAAATGTCGCAGTGGACACCATACAGATAGTGTCGCCAGACTTTCAGTGCAAATATGACCGCTCCCATCTCTAAGTCATGCACTGGGTTGTTCAGCTCATGCTTCTTCAGTTGCTGAGAAGCGTATGCTATCACGTGACCATTCTGCATCAGCACCGCACCCATGCCCTGGTACGAAGCATCGATGTAGACCTGGAATCCTTCCTTCCCCAAAGGAAGGGCTAGTATAGGAGCTGAGGTGAGTCGATTCTTTAACTCCTGAAAGTCCACCTCGCACTGTGGGGTCCAGACAAAGGGCACTTCCTTCCTTGTCAGGGATGTGAGGTGAAGGGCAATACGAGAAAATCAATCCACAAACTTCCGGTAGTAACCGGCAAGTCCTAGGAAACTCCGCACATCTGAGGCCGACTTCAGCTGCGGCCAATCCCAAACTACATAAATCTTGGTCGGGTCCACTGCCAACCCAGCACCACTGATGATATGGCCTAGGAAATCCACCCCTTTCAACTAGAACTGTCATTTTCTGAACTTCGCGTAGAGCTGGTGCACTCGTAGTCTCTCCAGGGTCAGCATCAGATGTCGTATGTGCTCCTCCTCTGTCCTCGATTAGATGAGGATGTCGTCAATAAATACAATGATGAACACATCCATATATGCCTCCAACACCCGATTCATGAGGCTCATGAATGCCGACGGTGTATTCGTGAGCCCGAAGGGCATCGCAGTAAACTCGAACAGCCCATATCTGCTACTGAAGGCAGTCTTCGGTATGTCCTCCTCCTGGATCCGCAGCTGATAGTAGCTCGACTGCAAATCCAGCTTTAAAAAGAAATGTGCGCCATCCAGCTGGTCAAACAGTTCATCTATCCTTAGTAGTGGATAGGTATTTCGGATTGTCAGTCGGTTCAGTGCCCGGTAGTCGATGCACAATCTGAGTGTCTCGTCTTTCTTTTTGACAAATAACATCGGGGCTCCCCATGGTGAAGAGCTTGGCCGGACAAAACCGGCTTCCACCAGTTCCTAGAGCTGGCTCCGAAACTCTGTCAGCTTCTTCGGGGCAATGCGGTAAGGGGCTCTAGACACTGGCTTAGCCCCAGGCACCAGCTCTATCCGGAAATCCTGCTCTCGGTGCGGTGGTAGCCCTGGCAACTCCTCTGGAAATACATCGGCAAAATCTCACACCACCGGAATATCCGAGATGGAACCCTTAGCCTCAGCCATCACGTACAACACTTCATAGACTTCCTCCCCCTGTAAGTGGGCCTTGACGGCCTGAACGGATGTCAGCAAGAGAGGGGGAATAGATCTAATACCTTCGATGACGATGAAGGAATCCCAATGCCTCACAGTAATCCTCTTGGACATCTTCATGATCGTCGCCGGTGCTTCAAATATCTTTCTGCCGATCTCAGCCTCCATGTTGTAGCGGGCGGTGGTGAATAACTCTGATCCGTCGGGTAGCTGTATCCAAATCATCAGGCCGGTGAACCACTCCACGCCTTCCAGCCCTTTCAGGAAGGCTTCCGACATGAACGAGTGTGAAGCACCCGTATCGAACAGTGTATAGGCGGGCTTCCCACTGATGAAGACTATGTCTGGACGTTTAACTTAAATTCTTAGCAATCTAATTATGGTTTTCTTCCCTAGTCTATCAGTCTTATATTCATAGCTTTAATTGTCTCGGAAAGAAAAGATTAAAAATTAACTGGCATACCTGTGATCACTTGCTCCGGGTTCCGTTGTTGAGTCAGATCCAATCCATATACCTGCTCCCTCTCCTGTCTGTGGTCTCTACCATGGTATCCACAACCTCGGCCAAGTCCCCGGCCTCCAAAATACTAAGCTGGCGGGGCAGCCGGTGGTGCTGGTGGTGGTGCCCCCCTCTTGGGGCAGTTCCTCCTGATGTGCCCCACCTGATGACAATTGAAGCATTCTAGCGAGGGATATGCCATTCCCCCGGGTCTCTGTGCCTCCTGCATCTGGGGTGGCTGAGGGGCCACCACTATTGGTTCCCTCTGCTCCTATCTCGCCTCCTGTCGAGGCTGGTGTTCTACTCTTCTCCCATTCATGACGCGGCCCCGCCGCTGATCATTTCGGGCCCCCCGGCCCTAGTCCTCAGCTAGCCGCTTCCGGCCTCGGGTGGTATGCCAATCTGCCTCGATCCTTTTCGCCATCTCCATTATCCGTAGTATAGGTCCGTCGAACACGAACAATAGAGCCTCCATTAGATCCTCTCACAGGCCCTTATAGATCCTCTTGGTGTAACCAGCCTCATCCAACTGGTAAGAATCCGCAAACCGGGCCAGATGCTTGAACTCCCGATGATACTCCACCACTGTCTTGCTACCCTGTCTCAACTGTATAAATCTATCCTCCAGCTCGTCTCTGGCCGACTGTGGAATGAAATGCTCTAGCAGTGCATCCCTGAACTCCCCCTAAGCTATCTCGGCAACCTCTCTGTCGGCAAATGTCGTGTCCAGCGAAGTCTTCCACCATCTCTTGGCATGGGACTCCAGGAAACAGACGACCAAGGACACTCTCTCCTCCCAAGGGCACCGGATCCCAGTCAGCATCTCATGCATAATGTCCAACCATTCCGCCGTCTGAACGGCCAACTCTGTCCCCAAGTAGGATGGGGGAGAAAGTCCTCGGAAAATACTCAGCCAGTTAGCCCCCGGGTTCGACTGCGAAGCCGGAGCTTGTTGTGACCTAAATTCCTCCAGGATAACTGTCAGAGTTTGCCCAATCTCTAACTGTAGGAACAGAGTGGGAACCAGAGGAGGTGGTGCAACCTCGGGAGTCTACTGGACTCCGCCATGCAGTGTAGGCTGTGCTGGGGGCTGCATGACAAAGCCAATAGTAAATAATCGACTCAACCGTAATTAACGGTGGACAATTTACATGTGATCCCCCATATGGGCACACCACTGCTTTCGCTGCTTAGTTTGTCCCCAAACTAAACTCGTGCGGGGGTGACCCATGGGGTTATGGACTGCTACTTTTCGTTCGAGGTCTCCTCTGATACCACTTATAAGACCCCCTTTTTTCTTTTAAAACAACGGGGTCTTAGGCCCAGAACCGCCGTTTTGCGGTGACACCTCCGCTCCCGGGAAGGTCATCACTATAAAACGCCAATCCTGTCGGCCAAGTCGATCTCAACAGTAACAAAGAATTAAAATACAAGTCCATAGAAAATCACATATAAAGTAAATATAATCTCCACGACGGGAGTGTCCACAAATATAATCAGAAATACTAATAATCTCGGGCTCATGCCCAGTACATCAATGTCCTCACTACAAATCTCTCATCGCGGAAGCACAACTAATATAACTAGTAGGGGCCATGAGTCCCTGGCGACTAGACGCCACCATGACGGCTACTCCTCATGCTGGGCTCCCTGTTTCCCTAATTAATGATGAAGATGACGTCTAAAATACTGTCCTATCATCCCCCACCCCTTCCCCCATGGCGCATTGGTTGATCATGGGGAGTTGCGGCGGATGATGATGATGTTGGCCCACCGGCTAAAGACTTGCGGCGCCGTGGCGGCCACGGCTACAATCTTCGTCCATGGTATATAAGGCCAGTAATAAAACAAGAATTAATAGGAAAAATCTTATTTTATGTTTGAATTTAATTATAAGCCGAGGTTTGTATCCTTCGTATAAAGATCTTGAACTTTTGGTGTGCATTTAGCACTAATTTTGGACTGAAATAAACCTATTAGCGCTTAAACCAAGGGGTGTTGTAAGGCCTATATAAGGCTAAGATTCTACTCATAATGGAGATAATTTTAATTTGCTTGCTAAACAAGAAATCTTCCCAAAACCTAATTTTGATTTCCCCCCTCTCATCCCTCTGTCATAGCCGCCGCCCCCCTTTGGGTTTCCTCTTCCCATAGCCGGTGGGTTGGGCCTCCCCACCTTTCTAAACCGGTAATTGCCTTCCTAGATCTCGGCCACCATCACTAAGCGGAGCCCTGCGTCCTTGTCGGCTGGCCACCGGATCTTCCTTGGCCAACTCTCAATCACACATGCCGAGTCAACCACGGAATTCTCCACTCATCTCATCCTAACCGGCCATCCTTGGGTACTTTAGACATGCAACCTTGATTGCACCGAGGATCAAAGCTCGCCTTGGGAGACCAACTTCACGGTGCAAAGCGGGGAAGACGATCGAGTTTCTACATCATTGGAGCATCTACAAACCCTCGCCTACTGGAGTAACCTAACCTTCAACTCCGGAGAGCGATTATTTTCTAGTGGAACCACTATCTTGGATCTACTATTTGAGAGGGGTAACGAAACTTCTACACAAGAGTTTTCAGTTTTTACCTAGATTGTTTGCGTGGTGGACGATTTTTGCCCGTAACCCTGTTTGAAACGGACAAAATTTCGCGGCGTTTTCTTGATAGATCTGTGGATTTCTCGTTTGATTTTTGAATACTCTCGGAAGGATTGGCGATCCTCGTTATTTTTTTGTTGGGGAAAGATCAACCGTTTCTCGAATCGAAATTTTCTTGGTGGGATCTTTCTTTGGTACAACATAACCCCGCTTGCCCGGACGCGAATATTCGTCCCTTTAGCTTGATCGGATCTCGACCTCTAGTCGTGGTTCGATCTCTATCGGATTGGCTAACCGAACGTTGGCGCGAGAGATAAATAAACTAAATTGTACCTTGCTGCGTTTCGCTAGCGTATAGTGCGAGGTTGTTTATCGTAGCGAGAGAACACTCGAAATCCCACGTGTAGGCTCCTAGGACGGCGCTACATCAATTTGGTATCAAAGCGAGGTTGTGTTGATTTCTTAATCGACGCCATCCTTACGCTTTCCTGTCGTAGGACGTCGAACCACACTTGGTCGTGCACGTCGCATATTAGATAACGAAATTCAGAATTTTCGTCTTGGGCTGCAAATAGCAACATCAAAAAAAAAAAAAATTTCTCCAGAAAATTACAAAAAAAATTCCTGAATTTTCTCCTTATTTTTCTAAGCAAAAAGTCTAAAAAAATATTTTTTGTATTCCTACTTTATAGGCCTCCAAAAAATCATCTTTTATAAAATATCTGGTCAAAATTCCTGGTTGTCTGGTAGTTCATGCGCACAAAAGGTAAACTAGGGTGCGGAATATTTTCCATCTCCAAATCCCCTCACACATGGCCGACCACTATGATGATGAGCACGCATTTCCTGCAGCGATTGCGGAGCTTCGGGAAGACCCCAGTTCAACTCAAAAGCTAGGGTTTGGTTCGATGCACCCTCACCCAGTTAATCCCTTTGAGGGTTAAAGGCATTGTAAATCAGGCGGCGCCTCAAAATCTCAGCCCTGGTTTTGGGATACTCAATCGTCAGGGGCCCCCACCACAGCCCGCCAACCAACGAGTATACGATTAGGGTTAGATCCAAAACCACCAAATGAGGTGAAAATTATCAGAGGAGGCTAGGGACCACTCACGAGGTAATTAGACCACTTAATTAAATTAGGGCCGTGACTACATCCACCATCCTAGGATGGAATGGGAGCCCCCTCAAATTTTCCTAGATTTGGATCAATGGAGATCGAGTGCTACTTTGAGTGGGCACAACCTTGTCTGATCTCAGTGATAAGGTGCGAGTGGCCCGAATTGGAAGCTTCTGTTGTAGGGCCAAGACGTTCTGGTTGAACGATAGAGTAGGCGAATGGGTACCGTGAATGGAGTACCCCACGAATCTGGGTGGCGCTGCCACTGAAACGGCACTCAAGTTGACTGACCTGGATTCATATGGAGTCCCAAACGCGTATCACCGAACCCAAATGTTCGATGACTTCCACGGCCGGCCAGCCACCGTTGAGGTGGTGGCTGTCGCCAAGGCGGCACAAATCGGAGAGCGGAGTCAGCCCGAAACCATGAAAACCAGGAATTGGTTCGGGCTCAATTGAGAAGAATATATGATGGTGAGACAAGGAGAGGAGGAGACCTTGCCGGTGGTGAACGTCCGGAGAAGATGCCATTTCTGAAGTAGCGCCGCTCGTTTTCTACACTATCACTGTGGGGGGGCTCGTTTTCGTAAAGGGAGCCTTCTCAGGCTCGGATACCCACTGATGGCAAGCCTCGTATGGGGAGAGGAGGGCGCTACGGATCATCACGGATCATTAAGGCCAACGTTTAATGGCTATGCATGGTGGAGGGGGCTGAACCACACCCTTGGATGGCCATAGAAAAGCACAATGCCTATAAGTCCAAGGGACGAGCTTACCAAAAAGAAAAATCCATTAATGGCCTTTAGGACCCTTGGCCAGCCCCTTCCTTCCCTCCCTCATCATTTATCTCCGTGCGAGACAAAGGAAAGTTTCGACCCTCTCTCAGTCACAGATTCGAACTCCGTGGTAAATCTGGAGGACTATTTGCAGCCCACCGCTAGGAACATCAAAAATCCCACATGAGGAGGCTTGGTGAGATTTGGGAGTTCCAATAGGGCGTCTTAATAAGACTACTTGACGTCACTTGTTATTCCTGTGGAATCCAAGGGCATTATGACCCCTAATGAGTGCCCCACTAAGGGAAAACCTCTAGGGCACAGCCCTTTTAGGCTCCACGTCTGATCCCAATTTAGGCAGAGATCGTTTATGAGGCCGGTACTGAGTCTGACGCCAATGGAGCCGAGTGATATTGATGACGACTCTTTCATGATGGTTATGAGATGTATTCTTGGTGAATACACCGCGAGCTTAACTAAGGTTCATAAATCTACTATTTGGACGAGTGGTCTCACCTACAACCGGACAAATACTTGGCCTTCTTGGGCTTCGGTAAATTTTAAGCACGGTGACAAGTGGTGTAAATTAATACCATCGATAGCGGTAGTTGTATGAATGTTGTTTCGGAGAATGCCAATATATCAAAAAAATTCCGTCCTCGAATGCACTTAGTCACTGAGCCACACCCACAGCCGTATGGGGTTTAAGATAGCATGGGTGAACAATTGTAACATCGAAAGGTTGTCGCAGTTTCTAAAAGATGCTTGGTACCGCTTACGGTGAAGCCCTAGTTAGGTGTGCTCCTCTGTCGATTCCTAAGGACCTTGACTAATGGAAACTTCTTGCGATGTCATCCCTATGGATGTATGTCACGTTTTACTAGGACGACCATGGCTTTATGATTATGACCGATGTGACCCATTTGGGCGTAGTAGAGCCAACACATACGAGTTCAAGTTCAATGGTAAGACCATTGCAGGTTGCCAGCTCCGGTGAAGCCCTCACCACCTATGCCAAGACCCGTCGATTATTTCCAAGGACACATATATCTTGGGTGGCTTCTTCTTGCCCGCACCCGGAAAAGAAAGCATTGATAAGTCGGATTTATAAGTAGGAAGGAGTTCCCCCACCTGGAACGCGAGACCTTTCTAGATGGCGTCATAATATAGCATTATGCGTTAGTATGCCTACAAGTATCTCACCTGAGCCTCGGGTCTTCAACAAACTCTGAACCCAAATTCACCGTCCTTAGAGAGCGGACCTACCGTTATCTTTGCGCCCATACACATAAGGAGCCATCCTTATTGGACTGGTAGAGAGAATAAGGACGCTTCTCCCAGGGCTCACCGGTCCAGATTGCAAAGTCGCACAGATCTTCCAAGTCTGTTGCCACCCATCAGTCTGGGGATATTCAACACGAAATTGATTTCGTCCCGGGCTCGTCCCAAATATGTTTGCCCAATCTACCACATTACCGACTCAACCCCTCCGCACATAATGAACTTCAAATATTAATTTCCGACTTATTAGCAAAGGGCCTTTGGCCTCCCCTTGGCCATAGTAAAAGCCCTTGTGCCGTCCCGGCCTTTCATATTTCTCTCTCTTCCATTAAAGAAAGATACCCTCTCTCCTAGTCTTGGAGGTTGTGTGTAGACTACCGGGCCATCAACAAAATAACTGTCAAGTATAGGTTTCCCATTCCCCGTTTGGACGATTTGTTGGATATGTTATCCGGTGCTTGGGTTGACCGTGTTCTCAAATATTGGATTTAAAGAGTGGTTACCACCAGATAAGGATACGGGAGGTGTGCTCCTCTCGGGATTCCTCCACATTAGACGAATGGAAAACGGCCTTTGCGGCACAAGACTCTATTCTCCTATCGTCAATGGGCTTTACGAGTGGTTAGTGCTAGGAGAGGGACTCACTAACGGACCAAGCACGTAATTTTCTCACGGTTAATGACTCAAGTATTTAAGCCATACATGGGAAAATCGTGCAGGCTTGCCAGTCGGTGGTAGTAGCCTGTCAAGTGACCGATCCGCTTCGATCCTATGCCCCATATTTTGGCTGTTTAGTACCTCGCCGAGCGATCATGAAACTCATTTGCGAATTTTCAAGACACCTGATCCTTACTACATTGCGCCAATAAGAGTCATAAACTTAGCCTGTCGGCTCTGTGCCTCTATATCCCGTTAATCTCACCTAAGAAGTGCGCGTTCGGTGTGACTTCAACGTGGAATCCGAACCCAAAGCCTTCTATCCTCGTCCCGATACATAGTGAACGTCGAGGGTATACATGTTGACCCTAAGCCTCATAAGGTCTTATGCACTGGTAGTGATTAGAGAGTGGCCGGCAAAGCTTCTCCTAGGGCTCACCGCGATATTAGGGAAGTTAGGAGTTTTCATGGTCCAATTGGCCACGTTCTATCGACGATTCATTCGCAATTTTAGTAGTATCTGGGGATGGCACCAATCACTGAGTGTATGAAGAAGGGTGCCCAAGATGTCTCCATTTACTCCCTATGAACCGTCCATCCCGACCAAATCGGCCGCTAGCGCGTTTCAAATGATTAAGGATCGGATGTCCGAAGCCAGCCCCTACTACGATTGCCGGATTTTAGTAAAGCTACCTTTGTCAGCCAGTTGAATCACCCAGATATCATTTCTCGTGCGACGCCTCGGGGATAGGAATTGGTGGAGTGTTAAGTCAAGAGGGACATCCGGTCGGATACTTCCAATCCGGCACTAGCGAGTGGCTGAAACTTGCGGGCCCACTCTGCCTTCAAATTAAATTACTCAGTGGGTCACAAATTATGATCGTGAATTTTATGCCGTGATACATGGTTGTCTCCAACATTGGCGACACTATCTCATATCGAAAGAATTTGTAATCCTCTCGGATCATGATCCTCTCGGCGCCTCCCTCTGGTATGTAAATTTGTCCCCCGAAACAAACTCTCAAAGTATCTCCAAATCAGCCCTCGACACGCTCAAATGGGTCTCCTGCCCATCTTCAGGAGTACACATGTCATTATTAAACACCTTAAGGGCAATCGTTAAATCGAGTGGCGGACGCGGTGCCTTAGTCGTGATCCTCAGACACAAAGGATATCTATTATTATCTAAAATGGAGGTGACGGTAATAGGATTTGAACGCATTAAGGACGAGTATGTCTCCGGCTCAGCGCATGCCCAGATTCGCCTTTTAGTGGTAGGATATTTATTTAGCCGCTCAGGAACAGGCCCCCTCTACTATTTCAGCCTACTACATTCGTGACGGTTATTTATCGGAGTCAATGTCGCATGGACACGCAATTGTGTATTCCCCGCTCTTCACAAATATCCGCCACTTCATTGTATGGGAGCTGCATGCTTCTTCAGTGGAGGGTTAGGTGGACATTTCAGCACCGCACCCATGCCGGGATAAAACGATGTAGATAATCCTTCCTTCCCCAAAGGAAGGGCTAGTGGAGGATAAGTCGATTCTTTTGGCCTGAAAGTCCACCTCGCACTGTGGGGCTTCCAGACAAAGGGCACTTCCTTCCTTGTCAGGGATGTGAGGTGAAGGGCAATGGAAAATCAATAAAATCGTAGTAACCGGAGTTGAAACTCCGCGTATGTCAGTTAGCGACTTCAGCGGAAACAAAACCAATGGTCCGGTCTTTACACTGCCCCCAGCTCCACTGATTCCTTCTGATATCCTTGGGAGGAAATCCACGTCAAGTATGGAACTTTCATTTTGGGTCTACCGCGTAGAGCTGGTGCACTCGTAGTCTCTCCAGGGTCAGCATCAGATGTCGATGTGCTCCATCCTCTGTCCGTCGATTAGATGAGGATTTCGTCAATAAATACAATGATGAACACATCCATTTCATATGCCTAGTCACAACACCAACGATGCCTCTCATGAGTTGCTCATGAATGCCGACGGTGTATTCGTGAGCCCGAAGAGGCATCACAGTAAACTCGAACAGCCGCATATCTGCTACTGAAGGCAGTCTTCGGTATGTCCTCCTCCTGGATCCGCAGTGTCTGATAGTAGCTCGACGTTGAAAATTTCCAAGCTATTTTTAAAAAGAAACTTGTGCGCCATCCAGCTTATGGGTACAAACATTGCTGTTTTCATCGGCCTATCATCCCCTTACGGATGGGCATAGGTATTTCGGATTGTCAGTCGGTTAATCGTAGCTTGCCCGGTAGTTTGCACAATCTGAGTGTCTCGTTGCTTAGTGGGCTTTTTGACCATAAAGGCACATGGGACCTTATCCTTCCTCATGCTCAAATAGCTTGGCCGGATAATAATTCACGGCTAGGTCCACCGGTTCCTAGAGCTGTCTCCGAACGAGATCGTTCGGGGCATGGTTATAAGGCGCCCGTGCCTCTTGACTTGGTAGCCCATTACAGGCACCATCTTTTAAGTCTAGTCGGAAATTCGCTCTCGAGATTTCGGTGGTAGCCTCGCACGTCCACTGGAATCTCCATAAGCACATTAGCGAGACGCAAAATAGCTAAACAATATCCGAGCTATGGAACCCTTATCAATCGAATGCCAACGTACATCGGCGAGCGGTCACCTTGAATATTGGAGATTCCCCCTGGTAATGGTTCGTCTCTCCCCTGAACGGCTGCCCTCGGCGCTATAAAGAAATTGGCGAATAGGCGAGCCGGTCCTTTTCGAGTGACGATGAAAAAGTTGGGCGAAAATGCAGTAATCCTCTTATGCAGTTACCCGCTGAGCATGGGGAATTTCCCCTATTTTTAACGTTTCCAGGATTTAACGCTTTATGTCGCTCCACCACCTGAACTTTCTGTCTCGCCGTTTAATATTCTCCGATCTACAGCCTCCTAATGGTGTAGGGTGGGTGGTGAGGTTAACTCTGATCCGTCGGGATCGTTCTCTCCTGCGGAACCACTCCACGCCTTCAGCCCTTTCAGGAAGGCTTCCGTGAACGAGTGTGCCGCCTACAGTGTATAGGCGGGCTTCCCATGATGAAACTTGTTTAACTTCTTCTTTGCAATCTAATGCATGGTTTTCCAAGGTTCCCTAGTCTATCAGTCCTATTTTCTTTAATTGCCTGACAGAAAAGATTTTGCAGGATGCTATATTTCCAACTCATACCGATGGTGACGTTCACAGGTTGCTCCGGGATTCCGTTGGCGTGGTCGATCCAATCCATATCCTGCTTCGGACGTCTTGGCTCTTGGTATCCACAACCTTCGGAGGTCCCCGGCCTCCAAAAGCTACTTGATGCGGATCTACTACGCCGTTATGTTCCTGACCACTCATCGGTGATGAGTGCCCCCCGTTTGAGCGGGGGCAGGTTCCTTGATGGCGACCGCCACCTGATGACGGTCAAATTAATGATTCTAGCGAAGATGATTCCCCCGGGTCTCTGTGCCTCCTGCATCTGGGGTGGCTGAGGGGCCACCACATTGGTTCCCTTGCTCCTATCTCGCCTCCTGTCAGGCTGGAGTTCTACTCTTCTCCCATTTGACGCGGCCCCGGATGAT
This sequence comes from Platanthera guangdongensis, assembly GCA_039583875.1. Lineage (NCBI taxonomy): Eukaryota > Viridiplantae > Streptophyta > Magnoliopsida > Asparagales > Orchidaceae > Platanthera > Platanthera guangdongensis. Next base: position 75,496,900 of record CM077157.1, read on the forward strand.
GATGATGTTGGCCCCCCGGCTAAAGACTTGCCGCCGTGGCGGCCACGGCTATGCCAATCTGCCTCGTCCTTTTCGCACAAGAATTAATCTTCCATTTTATCCGTTTGAATTTAATTATGGTTTGTAATTATCTTGAACTTTTGGTGTGCATTTAGATCCTCTCACTAATTTTGGACTGCTATTAGATCCGCTTGTGTTGTAAGGCCTATATAAGGCTAAGATTCTACTCATAATGGAGATAATTTTAATTTGCTTGCTAAACTCCCAAGAAATCTTCCCAAAACCTAACTGTTTGATTTCCCCCCTCTCAACTGTATAAATCTATCCTCTTCATAGCCGCCGCCCCCCTTTGTGGTTGAAATCCTCTTCCCATAGCCGGCCTCCCCACCTTTGAACTCCCTTCCTAAGATCTCGGCCACCATCACTCCAAATGTCTTCCGAAGTCCTCCACCAATCTTCCTTCATGGGACTCCAGGAAACAGACACAAGGACACTCTCTCCTCCAAGGGCACGGAATTCCCAGTCAGCATCTCATGCATAATGTCCAACCATTCCGCCGTCTGAACGGCCACTCTGTCCAAGTAGGATGGGTGGAGACAAATTGATTGCAAGGATCAAAGGCCTTAGCCCCCGGAGAAACTTCACGGTGCAAAGCGGGGAAGACGATCGAGCTTGTTTGACCTACATCATTGGAGCATCTCTCGTGGAGTTCAACGGTCAGAGCGATTATTGCCCAATCTCTAACTGTAGGAACCACTAGTCTTGGATCTACTATTTGAGGAGGTGGTGCAACGAAACTCGGGAGTCTACACAAGAGTTTTCTTTTCCTAGCCATGCAGTGTTTAGGCTGTGATGGGGGCTGCATGACAAAGCCAATAGTAAATTTGCGTAACTCAACCGTAATTGAAACGGTGGACAAAATTTCGCGGCGTTTTACTTGATAGATCCCCCATATGTGGCACACCACTGCTTCTCGTTTGCTTAGTTTGTCCCCAATACTAAACTCGTGCGAAGGATTGGCGATCCTCATGGGGTTATGGACTGCTACTTTTCGTTGGGGAAAGATCAACCGTTTCTCGAATCGAAATTTATAAGACCCCCTTGGTTTTTCTTTTAAAACATCGGGGTCTTAGGCCCGGACCGCGAATATTCGTCCCTTTGCTTGACACCTCCGCTCCCGGGAAGGTCATCACTATAAAACGACCAATCCTAGTCGTGCCAAGTTCGATCTCAACAGTATCGGAATTGGCTAAAATACCGAACGTTGGCGCGAGAGAAAATCACATATAAACTAAATTGTACCTTGCTGCGTTTCGCTAGCGTATACGTGGAGGTTGTCCACAAATATAATCGTAGCGAGAGATACTAATAATCTCGGGAAATGCCCACGTACATCAATGTAGGCTCACTACAAATCTCTCATCGGCGAAAGCACAACTACATAACTAGTAGGCCAGGACTTACAGTCCCTACCGTCTGAACATCGGTACTAGACTGCCCCATCTCCAAGCGTGTCGACCTCCGGGGCTGCTCCTCCATGCTGGGCTCCACGGTTCCCTAAAATGATGTGGTTCAAAAACTATTAGTCTAAAAGACTAAGTACTATCATCCCCCGCCCCTTCCCCCGTGGCACCTAGGCACCAAGCGGAGAGGAGGAAAGGAGAGGACAAGAAGGTGGAGAATAGCAAATGATTAGATTGCGGCGGAACTAAACTAGCAGTCCAATGGTATATAAGGTAGTAATAATAGCCTTAACATATGCGAAAACACATAAGCCGAGGGATCTTTTGCAGGTCTCCTATCGTATAAAGAGTCCCATACATGTTTATACAATACGGTGTTGGTTTTCTGTTAAGCATGCATATAAGATTTCTGAAATAAACCTTAACTTATAAGCACGCTCACACGAGCTTATAAACCAAGGGGTCGTATAGCAAGGCCTTTTGTATAAAGCATCTCATACAACTTTATACAATAGGTGTCAGGGTTGAATGCAATGGTTATGCTATGAAATAAAAATATGTCATGCTGTGAACATGCAAGTACAACACACCCACTCGACTCTGTGTACACAGACCTTTAGTTCCCCCTTTCTGGAGCCGATCCTCCCAGGATACCTCCGTAGTGGCAAACGGAAGCGGTGGGTTGGGCCTCGCCCACCTCTAAACTGGTAATTGTAATACCAGTCAGACCTATCGTACGACTCAACGTTGGTGCACTAAGCAGAGCTCCTGCGTACTCTTGCCGGCTGGCGCACCGGACTTTACTTGGCCAAGTGCTAAACCACACTTGCCGAGTCAACGTACCGGCATCGGTGCATCGACTCTCCAATACCAAAGACCCACCACCTTTACTTTATGCACATTCAACCTTGATGTAAACCACCGAGCCAATGCTCGCCGGACCAACCCGTCCGTCACCAACTACAACCGAGCTAAAGTTCATCGGGCCAACTTACCCATCTCCAAACCCACCGAGCTTACTGCCCGAGTGACCTAACCTAACTCCCACAACTCTGGGGAGTGTGAGTGCAACCCTAGATTACTTCTACTTACTCTTACATTTCAGTTTTTACCTACTGTTTAGGTTAGCCCAGGACTGCCCAAGGTATACCCTGTGAAGGGCTCTCAAAGGCACTAGAAACTACGATGGGATTACGCCCAAAGATCGCTTTCACAAGGCACTTACTATTATTGGTTGCTATCAGATTTCCCAATCCCTTAATTAATTTATTGGATCTAACCCTAGTGCATTAGACACTTCCTCCCTACGGGAAGGACGATCTTTCGCCGATCCCGAGCACCAACGGACACTAGCCATTCCAATCCCTTACTCATCCCAACTTCCAACGACGAACTCTTTTTCATTCATCCAAATCAGCAAACATCTAACCCCAGCTCGTGTGCCCCAAATTCTTACTCCAACACAATTTTTGCGATTTTACTAAATGCAGACCAACCTAAGCTATATGAAGTGTATAAAGTGAGGTACACAAAATAATCACCCAGTACCCCTATAATAATTATTGGAGGGCTATAATGACAGTTTTAGCCTAAACTCAGAAATTCATAATTTTCCTAAATTATCAGATAATTTATTTATTTATTCTAGTAAACCAAAATCCAAGTTTGAACATGAAGTACCCATTTAATTCAAGAAAATGCTCTACAACATTTATGATAAATTGAAAATGACTATTCAACTTAAAATCCAGTATCTCCTAATTTTCCAGCAGGAAATAAGCTCTGAATAAAATAAACATCAAATCCCCAAAATTATAGGTTTGTAAAGTATTTATTGCAAATAGTCATCTGAAAATCATGAATTAATTTCTCCATGTGGATATTGACCTAAAAATTATCAGAGCCCCAATTTCACAATTTTGCAACAAGTAAATAGCTCCAAATAATTTATTGACCATAATTGCCCTTTTAAAAACTTGTGAAGGAAATACTAAAGTTTTTCAACTAAATTTTATAACAAAATTCAGGAACAACCACATTGACTTAAAACATCTCATGCCCAAGTATCATGAATCTAGAATGAATAGTGTGATCATAATAAATAAAATATCATTTAGGGACACATCATGTATAACAAAGGGGGTGCTAGTAATATTACTCCTAAAATTCCAATAAATTCACCAGAGGTCGTAACTAACTTAAAATTCATGCTACTTAAGTTTCACACCTTTTTAAAAATTTTTGGTGGCTTATTCTACACAAAAGGTCGATATGCCCTAAACTAGGGTTAGGGATTTGAGAGGCTCTTCCATCTCCAAATCCCCTAGAATTCATACCAGAGGGCTTTGGATACCTTAGCACCATTTCTACCAAGTTGTAAGATCACACAAGGGTATTTAACCTCATGCCCTTCACAACACTCAAAAGCCCCTCCTTAGGGTTTGAGTTTGGATCCTAGGGCAAAGCTACCCTAGACCACCCGTAATCCCTTTGAGGGTGTTAAAGGTCATTTCAAGTCAGTGGTCAAAATCTCAGCCTCTGTTGAGGTGATTTGACCACTCAACCTCAAGGTGCACTTTTCACTTAAGAACCCCTCATTAAGGTATAAATTAGGGTTAGTTCATTCCCTATCCAAAACTCATCCAAATGAGGTGAAAATTTTTACAGAGACATATCATGAGGCCAGGGACCACTCACCAAACTTTGGGAGGGTTTGGAGGTAATTAGACCACTTAATTAAATTACTCTAGTGTTATTAAATATGAACTAAAACTATAGCAAAAGTATCTCCAAAAATTCCCATTTTTGGGCAGGCCCTAGGTATATCTAAGGATGGCCCCGTTCCCAAATTTTAGGTCATTTGGACAAGTGATGAAGAGTGGGCACCCTTTTTAATCTCAGGATAGCCCTAGGTATAGGCGCCACCAAAATGAGTGCCCTGGTAAAACCGGGCACCCAAATTGGTTCAACTAAATTTTATTGTACAATAGACTCTACAGGCTACAATTTTTATGTTGACCCCATTCTATGAAATAGCTTCTAAGTATTTTTGAAAATTAAAACCATTAAATACTAAATGTGTGACATAATTTAAAAAACAGAAATTATTTCCTATAGTTTAATATCTCCCCTGCACGAATCTTGGCGCACCACTGGACGGCATCCCGTCATCTTCAAGCTCCAGCTGATGGCCTGGATTCATCCCTCCTAGAGCTCCTTCCAAAAGCTGCCGTCGGCGATCCGGCCACTTCCCCGGCCGGCCAGCGCCACCACCACCTCAGTTGAGGTGGTGGCTGTCGCCAGGCGGCGGCACAGCCGCCGGAGAGGCGGATTCCAGTAGTTCTACAAAGAAATTTTTTCGGCCCGAAACCATGAAAACCAGGAATTGGCTTGGGCTCAATTGAACCTGAACCTTGAACCTAAACATTGCTATGATCTATCCATGAGACAAGGAGAGGAGGAGGACCTTGTCGGTGGCCTGAAGTCGAGAAGATCGCCGGAAAGCCATTTCTGAAGGTGGCGCCGCTCAGTTTCTGCAACTACACAGTGGGGTAGGATTGATTTCTACAGGTAAGGATTGGGACAGCCTTCTCTCGACCCACTGATGGTGTTTAAAGCCTCAGATGGGGAGAGGAGGGGCTGGATCATCAATGACCATTAAGGCCATTAATGGCTAGGCTCGGCCATGGTGGAGGTGGCTGAACCAGACCCTTGGTGGCCAGGGAAATGGCTGGAAACTTCTCCCCTACCCCGTTCAGTGAGAGTAGCAATCTCCTCATCCATGGCAACCTTCCAATAAGGAACAGTAAGAGCCTCCTAGTAGGAATGGGGGTGGCAGTGTGTTGGATCCCTAGTTTGATTTGGGCTAGGTTCACTAAGTTAGGATCATCTGACCCAACATATATAGCCAGGGTCATGGTTGTGTCTTAGAGTATAGGCCAAGTCCTTAGAGTTAATACTACATGGACCAGCCATCAACAAGCTGCATAAAGACTCAAGACTTAGAGAAATATCAAAGACTCAGAAAATGAGTTCAACATTCGTCGAACTCAGGTCAACGAAAGTCGTGCTTAGCTCGCCGATCTCAGAGACAATTCTCTGAGCTGAGCTCGACGAACTTGGGACTCAGGTCGACGATTTATGGACAATACTTCAACATTTCAAGTCCAGAATTTCTCTGAACTCCACTCGACGAACTTGGTATTCAGGTCGACGATCTATGGGTGTTCTACTTCAACACCTTATTCCAGAAACAACTGAGAATTCTAAGTCCAGGATCATACTCCAGTCGACGAATTCACCTTCTCAGCTCGACGAACTTCGACCATATTCCTGGCAAGATTTATCTAGCAGTTAGAAGTTCTCAGCTCGACGAAACTAGTTCTCAGGTCGACGAATCTCGTTCTCAGTTGGACGAATTCTGGAAACTCTACTTCAATACTTCGTTCCAGAAACAACTAAAAAATTCTAAGTCCAGAAACGCTTTGCTAAACTCCAGTCGACGAACTTAGGGTATCAGCTCGACGAACTTCATGCACAGAATTGGCAAGGTTCTGGAGAAAGCAAGTTGTCTGTTCTGCGGTCGACGATCTTGGATCTCAGCTCGACGAACAACCATTATCTGGTCGATGAACTTGACTTCACTGCTCGATGAACTTTGGAGCCAGATCGACGAATTCTGTGAAGAACAAGACTTAGTTATTTTCATCCATCTGTTCTTATTCTATGACAAGAATTCCTGATTAATCAATGCTAAAATATTCTCTGAATATTACCGTTAGAAGCAAGCATTGATTACGGTCTTCATCAGGATTATTGGTTGTCGTTTTTCAATGGGACAGTTGGGGAAATCATTCAATACAAAATATTCTCCAGGCCGTCAGCAATGAATGCAGAAGAATTTCAAATTTCAAAAAGAAGATAATATGGAAAATACAAGAAGGGGATTTTCCATCTCTTTCTTAGACAGACAGCCAGTTTGTTAATCAATAATCTTCTGCTGCTCTCTCTCTCGACAGCACTCTGAGATAAAAAGAAATAGAAAGCTGATACAGAAAAAGAATCCCTAACCAGAGAGAACATCAAGCTGAAGAAGAAGAAGAACAGCTAATCCAAATCAAGAGTCTTCTTCTATCTTCTGCCAGGACTCTTCAAAGGACAACAAGTCTTCTATCTATCAAGAATTTCCTGGAGTTCATCTGGTTAAAGCAATAGTTTGAAGGCTATCACCCTGAAGCAAAGCTCCATCTTTCCTAGACCATTCAATATCTCAGGGGAAGCCTTTGCTAACATTAAATCCACAAAAGACTTCTCAGTTGTTTTGATAAAGAGAAGACATAATCAATCTCTCATCCCCCCACTGTATAAAGGGTTCTTAACTCCCTTCAAAGGTTATCCCTTGTTGTAAGTCACCTGATCAAAATACTTGAGGTTTGCTTTTTGAGCACCTGATCAAAAGCTCATTGGTGTCAGGCACCTGGTAAAAAATCTGAGTGGATTCCTACCAGGGTGGTAGAATAGTGGATGTACCCAGGGTGGGGAACCACTATAAATTTCTTGTGTTATCTGGTTGCTTTTTTATTTTGTTTCTTGTTGTGGCTGTGCTAGTTAGGATAACTGTGTTTGTGTTTGTTTAGTTTATTTTCTGCAGCGCTTGTGGTAGATTCACTTAACTTAGGATAGTTCAATTCATAAGTTTTATTTGTAGAAAAAAGTCTTAAAAATCTAAAGATAATCTATTCACCCCCCCTAGAGTATTCCTGATCTAACCCCTCACTTTCAATTGGTATTAGAGCCTGGATTCCTTTGGTTGTACAAGCTAACCCTTGAACCAAAGATCCTGAGTTAGATCTGTCTTTTCATTTCCATTAGATATTCACACACAGCATGACACAGAACAAAGATTATGCAAGCACCAGACCTCCATTTTGCAACCTAAATAGGTTTGCCATCTGGAAGGCAAGAATCAAGTTATATATGAACTCTATTGATGAGGATATTTTCAATGCCATTATGACAGGTCCTCCTCAAGCATCTACCTCTACAGCAACCTCAAGCACAAATGCAGTTCCACCACCTGAGTGGACTGAGGCCCGGAAGAAGGCAAAAATTGCTGATGCCAAGGCCATGAATATTCTGGCCCAAATAATGTCAGATGACATTTTTCAAAAAGTGGTTGAATGCACATCAGCCAAAGCCATCTGGGATTCCCTCAATCAAATGGTGGTTGGATCTGCTGATAAAGAAAGGATAGGAGATCCAATCTCAAATCCCAATTTGAGAATTTCAAGATGGAGGAAGTTGAATCAGTAGAAGACATGTACAATAGGTTGGGCTCAATCATCAATGAGATGAAACCTTGGACAAGGACATCACCCTCACAGAGGTGAATGATAAAATCCTTATGTGCTTCCCAATCTCATGGGATTCAAGGATCTGGCCCATCAAGGAGGCCAGGAACCTGAATGAGATTTCCACTGAATCTCTTTTAGGAAAGCTTAAGTCCTATGAGCAGCTTATCAAATCCAGAGAAGCAACTGAGCAAAGAATACCTCCACCAGCAAGGATGGAGCACAGCATTGTATTCAAAGCTGCTGATGTCACAACCCGCATTTCCTCAACGAGTACCTCGTATCAGAGCAAGAGGAACTACGGGTTATGATGCCACGTCGTGCAGGGGATAACTGCACACGCTCAGGCAACCGTTGACGCTTACTTTATGAGTTGAAATTCAACAGTTAAATGCAAGAAAAACTTTGGATTTAAAGGCCGTATCCCTCGGCCTTAGGTATCAAAAACTGTATTTGTACGCGGCGGAAATACTTTGCTTATTTATGACGATCTCCTATATGCAGTCTATAGTAATACTACTATAAGAAATCATCTTTGTTTACGCCATTTGGAAAATACGTGTTTGGTAACCAAAACATGTTATGCATGGATACAATAATAGGTTTGGTTAGCTTAAAAATACCTAATGCAACCTATCATAAATTCTTCCCAAGAGCAAGAAGACATCATCTCATCCAAATGAGTCACATTAGCAGTCTAGTATTCATATATCACAAGTAAAGTAAGCCACCAATGGGCGCCAACAAGCTGACACGAACCCATTGGGGCACATGTATGTCTGTACAACAAAGAAAAGAACTACCTCGCTCAGTAAGCTCGGCTAGCTCCCAAGAAACACGATCCAAGCACTAGCCGCTCAACCGGATACAACCTGCACCTGAGGCATTCAAGAAAGAACACCTCAGCAATCATCAAAGCTACACAAGATAGTAGGAAGTTCAGAAAATATGGCGAAGGGGCTTACCGACCCCGTAGCAATGTTTCATGTAAGTAAAAAGAGTGAACAAAACAAGTGGAAAACGCACCAAAACACATGCCAAACGCACCAAGTGCGTACAAGTTTCATCAAGTCCTGCTCAACCCGCAGGAGCAAAAGGGCAAAACACGTGCCCATTTCATCATCCGTAGTACAAGAAACAACTATACGAGTGAAACATAAGCAGCGGTTAAATGCGATTCAGCAAGGGTCTTTTGGTGGCAGCCCTAAAGTGGAACGCACCAATAAAAGCTTGCCCAAATCGGGGCAAAATGGTGCTCTACACCACAAATCCAAACCCGGTGGCCACAAAGGCTTAACCCACACCACCCCTTACCGACTCCTCACACAAACGCTTCTGCCATGGTTCACAATTCGCCTCGCAAAACTCACCATAACCCATAACCCAAGCGCAACACCATAAGCAACTCTCACCATAACCCAAGTACACACGTTCCCTTCCTTCATCCTCACACATGACTACAAATTGTCAACGTAGAGTTTGATGAACTTCATCACATGCTAGAGTGTGATTAACCTAATTACATAAATCACATGTTTGGAACAAGAATCACATGCTTTTGATCAAGGAAGAATCACATAAATTTGAAAGGCTACATGAACATGAATCAAATTAGCTACATGAATCACATGAACAAGATAAACTACATGAATCATCCTAAACAATCATGGAGCATAGGGAACTTCAAAAGCATCATAAGGTTAGTGAGGGATAACACAAAATAAGAAGAACAAGCTAGGAAAATTGAAAGAGAAAAACTAGCTATTTTGCACAATCAAAGACAAGAAATAAGATTGGCAAGGGTGAAGAACACCGCTTGCCTGAACCGAGACGACGCCGCGACGGCTGCTCCTTTCTTTCCTTGCCTTGCTTGAGCCTTGCTCCCTTGAGTTCCTTTTGGAATGAGGAAGAAGATGAAGAAGAAGGTGAAATGAGGGGGAAAAACTCTGTTTCGTCCTTATTTCCTCCAGAACAGAGCTGGACCGTTAGATGTAGAATCAAGGAAATGAACGACACAAAAAAACTGGAAAAAGTCGATTTTCGGGCCGGTCACGCCCTGTGTCACGCCCGTGAAGCAGGGTGTGTACCTCAAGCGGCGTAGAAAGTCGGCAAATCCAAGTTTATCCCCACGGTACACGGCCGGATACACGCCCGTGATGGGTCGGTAACGCCCGTGACCTAGGGCGTGTAGCCCGTATCTCGACACCTCGTCGACCAAAAGTGTCGACACTCGACACAGCTTGACACGCCCTGTGACATGCCCGTGTCACAGGCCGTGTCCCCTCTCTCGACACCAGACACTCGACACTCAACACTCGACACTCGACACTGCGGGACACGGCCCGTGACACGCCCGTATCACGGGGCGTGCACCCCATTCGTCGAGCTCAACTCGACACAAGAAAAATTCGTCGAGTCAAGGAGGTCACGCCCAGGTCACGCCCTGGGTCACGCCCCGACACGCCCGTGTCGGGGGGCGTGTCACGCACAAAAATGACTATTTTTTCCTGTTTTGAAAAGTGTTTCTGTGTCGTCCTAGACCATTTTTGCTTTAAGAACTTTTTACCCTTTTTTGTTTGCTGTACAAGCAACCCATTTTGAACAACATTACCCGGGCGCGAAAAAGTGCAAACATTCCCTAAGAGGCCTCACCGAGTCCCCAATTTGGACTCCGGTTTGCTGGGGAATCGTGCAACTTGGCTACCAAAACAGCCACTCGCAAGCCCGCGGGAAAAACCATGCTCGAACAACGGTCAAAGCCAACGTAACGCCCATCAAGCGTACACAATCAAAAATCCGGGGTGTTACAGTCACTCCCCCTAACAAAAAGTTTCGCCTCGAAACTTTTCAATCATTTTGATCTCAATCAAAGAAGGTACCAAACCAAAAACAGCAATGCAACAAAAACACTAATTCACATACCAGCTTATTTACGGGAACAAATGAGGGTGAGCCGCCCTCATCGTTGACTCGAGCTCCCACGTCGCGCTTTCCACATTCTGATTTTTCCATAGCACCTTGACCATAGGAATCTTCTTTTTCCGCAACACACGATCTTGGGAGTCCAATATCTGGATAGGCATCTCCACATAAGAAAGGTTTGGCGCCAATTGCGGCACCACGTCCAACACTTGCGTGTCATGTCGCACACAATTGCGAAGTTGGCTAACATGAAACACGTCGTGAATACCAGGAAAATTCACGGGTAATTCTATCTTGTAAGCGGATGCACCAACTCGCGCAAGAATCTTGAAGGGACCCACAAATCATGGGTATAATTTGCGCTCTTTTCCAAACCTTTTAATCTCAGCCATTGGGGAGACTTTCAAGAAAACGGAATCCCCCACCGCAAACTCTAATTCCGACCTTCGTCGGTTGGCATACTTTTCATATCGCTCTTGGGCGATTCGGAGCTTCTCCCGATTAAGTCGTACGGCAACTTCCATGTCCTCGAGCGCCTCTGGGCCCAACAAAGGCCGCTCTCCAACCTCAGTCCAAAAGATAGGAGTCCGACATCGACGCCCATATAAAGCTTCGAACGGAGCCATTTGCAAGCTTTCTTGATAGCTATTATTATATGCGAATTCCATAAGCCGCAAACGTTCATCCTATGCTCCGCCATACTCAAGAATGTAGCATCGAATCATATCTTCTACAATTTGATTTACTCGTTCTGTTTGGCCATTCGCCTGAGGGTGGTAAGCAGTGGAATACCGCAAATCTGTTCCCAAACCCTCTTGTAGACTCTTCCAAAAACGAGAAGTAAAGCGGGAATCCCTGTCTGATATGATATTGACTGGCACACCATGCAGTCGGATGATCTCGTTCAAATAGAGCTCCGCTATTGTCTTCATCGGGTAGTTGACCTTACATGGTATGAAATGAGCACACTTGGTCAATCTATCCACGATCACCCACACGGAGTCATGTCCTCGTGGAGATCTTGGTAGGCCTGTAATAAAATCCATTGAGATGCTTCCCCACTTCCATGTTGGAATCTCCAATGGTGTCAACTTGCCACCAGGCCTCCCATGATCAGCTTTCACCCGCTTGCAGGTATGACATTCAGATACAAATCGTGCTATATCTCTTTTCATTCCATACCACCAGACAATTTGTTTCAAATCACGGTACATTTTTGTTGAGCCTGGATGGTAGGCCATACTTGAGCCATGTGCTTCCCGACACACCATCTCGCGAATGTCTCCAACTGTGGGAATACAAAATCGACCACGATACTTTAACGTGCCCTCCTCATCAAAAGAAAAATCCGGTAATTCCCCCTTTTTAGTCCGAATCAATAGATGTAAAAGATCAGGATCATCCTTTTGGTGTTGTCTTGCAAGCACCAGCCATGAAGGTTCTTCTACCATCGAATGACTTTGCGGGTCATATTTGCCTACGGAAATATCCATCAATAGAAATTCCTCCACAAGACGGTCGACTGAAAGATGAAATAATTTCCCCGTCTTCCGACTCAAAGCATCGGCCACAACATTCGCTTTCCCCGGATGATACTGAATGTGCACATCATAATCAGCTACATATTCAAGCCATCGTCGTTGGCGCAGATTCAGTTCCTTTTGCGTGAAGACATACTTTAAACTTTTATGATCTGTAAAGATTTTACACTGCGCACCATAAAGTAAGTGTCTCCACAACTTCAACGCAAAGATCACCGCTGCGAACTCCAAATCATGTGTTGGGTAGTTCTTTTCATGACCTTTCAACTGCCGAGACCCATGCGCAATCACCTTTTTGTCTTGCATTAAAACACATCCAAGTCCAACGTGCGACGCATCCACAAAAACTTCATAATCTATCCCTTCTGTCGGCAAGATCAACACAGGAGCGGTACATAACCTGTTCTTGAGTTCAAGGAATGAGGCCTCACACTTGTCATTCCAATCAAACGCCACATTATTCTGGGTTAAGCGAGTCAAAGGTGCAGCCAACGTAGCAAAACCTTCGACAAATCTGCTATAATAGCCGGCCAATCCCAAGAAGCTTCGAATCTCCTTGGGTGTCTCCGGTCTCATCCACTCCATGACTGCAGCAATCTTTTCAGGATCCACTTAAATTCCATGGTGATTAATGACATGACCCAGAAAGGCAACTTGAGGCAACCAAAACTCGCATTTGCTTAGCTTGGCGAATAACCGTTGGTCTCGCAAAGTGGCCAATACCAATCGCAGATGCTGTTCATGCTCCTCAGCACTGCGGGAGTAGACAAGAACGTCATCAATAAAAACCACCACAAACTTATCCAAGTAGTCCTTGAATACCCTGTTCATCATATCCATGAAGGCTGATGGTGCGTTGGTCAAACCAAACGACATCACCAGAAATTCAAAATGGCCATGCCTTGATCGAAATGCAGTCCGCGGAATATCAGACTCCCGGACCTTGAGCTGATGATAGCCCGAGCAGAGATCAATCTTCGAAAATACTGAACTTCCACGCAGTTGATCAAACAAATCATCAATTCTTGGCAGTGGGTACTTGTTTTTAATCGTCACCTTGTTCAACTCCCGGTAATCGATGCAAAGCCGCATCGACCCATCTTTCTTCTTCACAAATAACACCGGTGCACCCCAAGGTGATGAACTCGGCCTGATAAACCCTTTTGCCAATAAGTCATCCAGCTGGGTACGCAACTCTGATAGCTCACGCGGGGCCATTCTGTACGGCGCTTTCGCAATAGGCCGCGTACCCGGTTCCAAATCAATCACGAACTCGACATCACGATCAGGGGGAGGACCAGGAAGATCAGTAGGAAAAACATCTTGGAATTCACGTACAACCGGAATCTCCTCCAAACGCGGCAAAACAACACTAGTCCCCACAACCGAGACTAGACAAGCAAAACAGTCGGAAACAAACAACGTCCGAACACATACCGCTGATATCCCTGGAGTATCCTGGCATGAATCACCATAAACACTTCCCGGCTGACCATTGTCCTTGATAAAATCCAAGCGCTTCCCTTTGCACTGGATGACGACATCAGAGCGGGATCACCAGTCCATGCCCAGAATGACGTCAAAATCCTCGAAATCGACCACCTTGAAATCAGCCTTTGCTAAGAAATCGCCCAACAAAATGGGACAATTAAGAAGACCCCAGTCTGCCACCACAGAAGCACCGGAAGGGAACTTCACCAAAAAGGCAGTCCCCACTCGATCTGGTGTCAAATGATACCGATCCAGAAAGGTTCGAGCCACAAATGAATGGGTCGCGCCAGAATCAAAGAGAACACGCGCCCAACAGTTTTTTACCTTAAAGTTTCCTATAAGGGTACATATGTAGCTAAAAACTACGCGTAAGAGGCATAAACAAAACGTGAACCAGAGGAATGAATCGAACCTGAGATAACCTGGGGTGACATCTGAGCTTCCTCTGAGGAGATCACATTTATCTTCCCTTTTCCTTTGTCCAAACGCGGAGGCGGAGGCAAAGCCTGGAGTGGCATTGGCTGGAGCACGGGCTGGTTTTGTGGGCACCTTGCCTTCAGATGTCCCTGTTTGCCACACTGGAAGCACACCTTGTCCTTGACCCAGCAGCGGCTCATATCATGACCTCTTCCCCCACAAGCTGTACACTCCAAGTCTCTGGTTGGCGCACTCTGAATGGCGTGCACCTGCTCCTTCTTTTGCATCCCAAACCGCTTGAAACATTTTTTAAATGGGTGGCCTGACCGGCCACAGAAGCTACATGTTTCCTTGTTCTTCTTCCTTACATCTGATTCTTGGGAGCTTTTCCCTCCCATCAGCTTCCTCTTATCCTTCCTCATCAGTTGTCCTCTTTGTTTTGCATTTTTGATAGCTTCAACCTTCAACGCAGCCTCAACCACAGTAGTGTAACTCGTCGCTCCATAAGCACTTGCGAACTGCTGCACGTCGCTGCGGAGTCCGCTAAGAAATCTCTTTACGCGGTCAGCTTCCATACTCACCAAGCTCGGAGTGAACCGACTTAACTTGCTAAACTCAATTTCATACTCACTAACTGTGAGTTTCCTCTGCTTCAGGTACAAGAAGTCATTCATCAGGCGGTCCCTTTCAACTGACGGCAGAAACTTGCGCCGTAACATTTCTTTAAAGGCTTCCCACGAACATCCCGCCCCTAAGCTCTCCTTTTCTCGCAACCACCAACCTTTAGCCAACCCTTTGAGTTGATAGGCGGCAAGCATCACCTTCTGGTCCTCAGTAACGCCAGAATAACCAAACATTTCTTCCAACGTGATCACCCAATCATCCAAGATCACAAAGTCCGCTTTTCCATCATAAGTCGGTGGTCCAAGTCGCTGAAACTGCGAGATGAAAGTCATCGCAGGAGGAACAACAACTCGGGGTATCACTGCCACGGAATGAGTAGAAATGGTGGGTCCTCGGACCATCTCTTGCCCTCTTGGTGCCAGTCCATACATCGCTGAGGACATAGCTTGGAGCTGGGACTGCACTTCCTGCACCTGCCTCGTCAAAGCCTCATTACTTTGGTGTAGACTATCCAACAGGGCATTATTCGGCGCGCCCGAAGACTCGCCCTCGGATTGGGGAGTTTGCCTTGTCACTGGACGCTTCGACATCCTATCAACACGTTCACTCTTATCAAGCTCAAACCCAACAAAACACACAACGGCTATGTACAGACCATAAATATCGAAATATGAATATCAACTGCTAACTTACTCTGGGAGTTTGAGAATGATGGTATGCCTAGCCTAAAGATGACTCACCGTCATCCCACTAACTTGTGCCTAACTGATGAATGCATGACTTTATTTGACCCAAAACCATGAGTGTACAGGTGTCATCATGTACATCTGAAGCTTGGCACGTTGTGCTCATGCCATGTTATGTTATGCGTGCTGTGCTATGCATTCTAGAAAAGGCCTTAATGCATGCCATGAGCGGTCGTACGCATCACAATGTTATGCATCCCATACTACATAGCATTGCATGCAACGAAGAAAAGAAAACGTGCTAGTCGCATCCATGTGGTAAGGTTATGCATCCCATACTACATAACCCGCACATGTTGCCCCTATGGTGGATCCATATACAACCACATATTATGTATCCCATACTACATAATATGTCCCGTATACTTCTTGTCATGCAATGAGTGTAGTGTGCGTGCGTCGGCCAAGACATACTGATGGCACCTCGGTGTGTGTATGATATGATGCTTACAACCAAACAAGAAAGTTTGCCCGACCAATTATCAAACAAACCTGCCTCTGATACCAACTATCACAACCCGCATTTCCTCAACGAGTATCTCGTATCAGAGCAAGAGGAACTACGGGTTATGATGTCACATCGTGCAGGGGATAACTGCACACGCTCAGGCAACCCTTGACTCTTACTTTATGAGTTGAAATTCAACAGTTAAATGCAAGAAAACCTTTGGATTTAAAGGCCGTATCCCTCGGCCTTAGGTATCAAAAACTGTATTTGTACGCGGCGGAAATACTTTGCTTATTTATGACGATCTCCTATATGCAGTCTATAGTGATACTACTATAAGAAATCATCTTTGTTTACGTCATTTGGAAAATACGTGTTTGGTAACCAAAACATGTTATGCATGGATACAATAATAGGTTTGGTTAGCTTAAAAATACCTAATGCAATCTATCATAAATTCTTCCCAAAAGCAAGAAGACATCATCTCATCCAAATGAGTCACATTAGCAGTCTAGTATTCATATATCACAAGTAAAGTAAGACACCAATGGGCGCCAACAAGCTGACACGAACCCATGGGGCGCATGTATGTCTGTACAACAAAGAAAAGAACTACCTCGCTCAGTAAGCCCGGCTAGCTCCCAAGAAACTCGATCCAAGCACTAGCCGCTCAACCGGCTACAACCTGCACCTGAGGCATTCAAGAAAGAACACCTCAGCAATCATCAAAGCTACACAAGATAGTAGGAAGTTCAGAAAATATGGTGAAGGGGCTTACCGACCCCGTAGCAATGTTTCATGTAAGCAAAAAGAGTGAACAAAACAAGTGGAAAACGCACCAAAACATATGCCAAACGCACCAAGTGCGTACAAGTTTCATCAAGTCCTGCTCAACCCGCAGGAGCAAAAGGGCAAAACACATGCCCATTTCATCATCCGTAGTACAAGAAACAACTATACGAGTGAAACATAAGCAGCGGTTAAATGCGATTCAGCAAGGGTCTTTTGGTGGCAGCCCTAAAGTGGAACGCACCAATAAAAGCTAGCCCAAATCGGGGCAAAATGGTGCTCTACACCACAAATCCAAACTCGGTGGCCACAAAGGCTTAACCCACACCACCACTTACCGACTCCTCACACAAACGCTTCTGCCATGGTTCACAATTCGCCTCGCAAAACTCACCATAACCCATAACCCAAGCGCAACACCATAAGCAACTCTCACCATAACCCAAGTACACTTGTTCCCTTCCATCATCCTCACACATGACTACAAATTGCCAACGTAGAGTTTGATGAACTTCATCACATGCTAGAGTGTGATTAACCTAATTACATAAATCACATGTTTGGAACAAGAATCACATGTTTTTGATCAAGGAAGAATCACATAAATTTGAAAGGCTACATGAACATGAATCAAATTAGCTACATGAATCACATGAACAAGATAAACTACATGAATCATCCTAAACAATCATGGAGCATAGGGAACTTCAAAAGCATCATAAGGCTAGTGAGGGATAACACAAAACAAGAAGAACAAGCTAGGAAAATTGAAAGAGAAAAACTAGCTATTTTGCACAATCAAAGACAAGAAATAAGATTGGCAAGGGTGAAGAACACCGCTTGCCTAAACCGAGACGACGCCGCGACGGCTGCTCCTTTCTTTCCTTACCTTGCTTGAGCCTTGCTCCCTTGAGTTCCTTTTGGAATGAGGAAGAAGATGAAGAAGAAGGTGAAATGAGGAGGAAAAACTCTGTTTCGGCCTTATTTCCTCCAGAACAGAGCTGGACCGTTAGATGCAGAATCAAGGAAATGAACGACACAAAAAACTGGAAAAAGTCGATTTTCGGGCAGGTCACGCCCATGACGCAGGGCGTGTACCTTAAGCGGCACAGAAAGTTGGCAAATCCAAGTTTATCCCCACGGTACACGGCCGGGTACACGCCCGTGACGGGTAGGTCACGCCCGTGACCTCGGGCGTGTAGCCCGTGTCTCGACACCTCGTCGACCAAAAGTGTCGACACTCGACATGGCTTGACACGCCCTGTGATACGCCCGTGTCACAGGCCATATCCCCTCTCTCGACACCCGACACTCGACACTCAACACTCGACACTCGACACTCGACACTCGGCACTGCGGGACACGGCCCGTGACACGCCCGTGTCACGGGGCGTGTACCCCATTCGTCGAGCTCAACTCGACACAAGAAACATTCGTCGAGTCAAGGAGGTCACGGCCTGGGTCACGCCCCGACACGCCCGTGTCGGGGGGCGTGTCACGCACAAAAATGACTGTTTTTTCCTGTTTTGAAAAGTGTTTATGTGTCGTCCTAGACCATTTTTGCCTTAAGAACTTTTTACCCTTTTTTGTTTGTTGTACAAGCAACCCATTTTAAACAAAATTACCCGGGCTCAAAAAAGTGCAAACATTCCCTAAGAGGCCTCACCGAGTTCCCAATTTGGACTCCGGTTTGCTCGTGAATTGTGCTACTTGGCTACCAAAACAGCCACTCGCAAGCCCGCGGGAAAAACCATGCTCGAACAACGGTCAAAGCCAACGTAACGCCCATCAAGCGTACGCAATCAGAAATCCGAGGTGTTACAGCTGAGGAGACAGAGAGTCCAATAATGAAAGAAGAACTGATGTCTCTCTTTGCCAAAAGATTCTACAAGATGGCAAGGAAAGACTTCAAAAGAAGTCATCTAGACAGGAATTACAAGCCATGGTATGACAAAACCCCCACTAAATAAGTGGTGTGCTTTGGCTGCAGGAAACCTGGACACTTCCTCTCAGAATGTCCAGAAAATCAGAAGAAGGAGAAGAGAAGAGAGAAAGATTCAAGAAGACAGCATAGTAGCAGGCTTTCCTCCAGCAAACATAAAACGAAGAACAAAGGTTTTGTAGCTGAAAGCTGGAGTTAAACAGAAGATGAATCCTCATCTTCCAGCTCCAGTGAAGAAGAAGAAGAGGCAAGGGCCCAAGAACTTTGCCTCATTGCCATTAATGCCTCCAGGAGCCAATCAGATGAAGATGCATCTGACAATGAAGAAGCTTCAGTCTCTGAAGCTGACTATGTAACGCCCCGAAACTCAAAAGAGCAACGGGGGATGTTTTGGGCCAGATTTGGAATCTGGCAGTAGGCACACGGCCTGTGACACGGGCGTGTCCCAGGGCGTGTCAGGCTGGAGTCAACGATTTGGTCGAGAGGTCGACTATTTTGGAGTCGACGATCGTCGAGCAGAGAACACGGCCTGAGACATGGGCGTGTCTCAGGGCGTGTCGAGCCCGTGTCGACGATCGGCCCGGGGTATCGACGAATTTCGCTCGACGGAGTGTCGAGATGGGGCACACGGCCCAAGCCACAAGCGTGTCTCAGGGCGTGTCGAGCCCGTGTCGACGATTGGCCAGGGAAGTCGATGATTTTCGCTCGACGAAGTGTCGAGACAAGGTACACGGCCTAGGACACGGGCGTGTCCAAGGCCGTATCAGGCAGTCGACGAACATCGCTCGACGAAGTGTCGAGACCGTGAACATGGCCTGGAGCCCAGACGTGTTCGAGTAGACACGGGCTAGGACACGGGCGTGTCCAATACCCGTGTGAGTCTCGGGTTGTTTTCGGGCTGTGTCGATGGAGGCACACGGCCGACCATACGACCGTGTCAATTGGAACACGGGCGTGTCAGGTCGAACACGGGCGTGTTGGATGCCCGTGTGTTGTTCCAGGCACGTCGATTTTGACGGCGAATGGGGGACACGACCCTGGACACGGGAGTGTGCCAGGCCGTGTTCGGTCCAGATTGTACATTTCAGGCCCGAATCAAGGCCATTTGTTTCTTTAATTTGGGATCCAACGGCTGGGGGTTGTTCCTGATGGGATATACCTGGGATTGGACCTTTGAAACCCTCACGTTTACTTGAGTGGTTCTCTTTCTAAGTCAAGAGAGAGAGGAGAGCAAAGGAAGAAGAAGGAGCTTAGATCCGGCCATTGGAGGAGCTTCGAAGCTCCAAATCGCGAGCCGACTTCGGACCTACGAAGGCAAAGAGAGTTCGGTGCTTTTCATCCGCTTACATTCCCATGGCACCGAGGAAGAACGCTAGGGTAACGATTCTCTTCTTGAGCATGTGAAGCTCTCCTTCTTTGCATAGGAAGCCCGCTCTCGCGAGTTTGCGTTGAGTTGGAGGCGTTCCTTCTGGTAGATATGTAAAGTCCCCGTTGTTTAGAGTCCGTATTCGAGAACGGACATAGGCATGATGTGTGAAGCCTACCCAGACATGTTGGTCCAGATCGGTGATGTTGCATTGCATAAATGCCGGAGAAGACTCTGTGCGATTGTTTGTTTTTCGGTTTTTCTACGTGATAGATTGTAACATGTAGCCTTGGGGATTAACCCAAAGGTGCACCCGGAAAACTGGGCGGATGCGTGATCTTGCCAACTTGGTGGCCTGAGAGCCAACTTGAACATAACCGGGTTATGTGAATTGTGATGGAAACGGGACACGGGAGAAGTTTGAAGTGCGCATATGGTGTAAATTACCGCTGCGATGTGTGCACGGGTTAGATGGAACCGTGCCCGTTCTATGTCGTTCGTGTTAAAGAGACCTAAGGTTACGTGGCACTTGCCATTCGAATAGATGAGGGTCTTTGGCAGTCTATGGTTTTAATTACCGTGACCCATGCCGGGAAGACAAATTGCTCATTATTTGGCCGTCCAAAGGGACGGTGGTGAGTCGACAGACTTAGACTGTGTTCACCGAGAATGTGCCCTGAGTGCACGGGGTGTGTGGCCGTGTGAGCCTACGCTTGTGATGAAATGAATATTTATACACTGCTCGCTTATGCTGATAAAATGCAGGGAAGGAACATCGCCGCCACGAGTTGGGGGCGGGATAGTTATAATTTGGTCAGCATTGCTGACCGTTGCCTTTTGTTTGCCACCGTGCGGTGGTTTTATTGCTTGTAGGTGCTGCTGGACCAAGCGTTCAATAGCGGGATAAAGCCCAAATTGCGAAGCCGGCCCTCGAAGGCCTAATTAGTGTGTTTACTTGCTTTCACTCATGTATGACCGGCCTGCGTGCCGTGGTTTGTAAATCATTTAATTTGAAGTAAACTGTATGTAAGGCCTTAAGGCCAGTACTGGTGTATGTACTACATTCCTATTTGGTTTATTAGTGGACATTCGTGCTCTTTGTGCTGGGTTCTTTATTACAACTTATAAAACTGCTTCCGCTAGAATGCTCTGTGTAGGACGTTGGATTGGTCGGATGGTTTCCTTTGAGTAACCACCCGGTCTGTCTGTAGTATATGGCGTCTGGCCCCGACCGGACCTACTGCTATATGTTATGCGACGGATAGGGGGTGCTACAATTTGGTATCAGACTACTGGTTTTGGTCGGGCTTAAAATGATTTCGTGGATGAATTCTTTTTAAGGGGGGGTGAGCACATGTGTGTGCGTCATCGTTATAACAGTAAAAGAACCCATGAATGTCCACTTAGAAATGAAAATACACGTGTTTGGGCAACCTGCGTGTTCCTATAATTGTTGTTTGCGATTTTATTTAGTCGCTTAACGGTATTTTGTACCACTATTGGTGACCAAAAGTGGTGCTGGGCCATCGGAACGTCGAGTTTCGGAGGCTAACAGTGCACTAGATGTAGCTCCCGCAACACCTCTATCGGCTGAGACCATACGATTGGTGGCCGAAGCAGTGTTGGACATGATTAATGCGCAGCCTGCAAGGCAAGCGCAGCAGCCTGCTCCTGCGATGGAGCAGGTACCGCTGCAAGCGGCAGAGCCGAGGAGAGTGGAACAGGTAGTAGAGGAACTGGTGGTGCCAAGGAGGGCAACCGAGAGATATCTCAAGCATGTCATGAGCTTTAATCCTCCAATATTCTCGGGGTTGGGAAACCCATCTCAAGCCGAAGACTGGCTCTCTAGTGTGAAGAGAGTCATGACAGCAATGGAGACGGAGGAGTGGCAAATGACCACCATTACTACGTTCCTTTTTGACAGTGAAGCAAAAATGTGGTGGGAAGGATTGGAGTTGCATCTATTGAGAGGTAGGCAACTTGTTGATGTCTCGATGGAGGTGTTTTCGAGATTGTTCTTGGCTAGATACCTCCCTTCAGCGCAGAGGATTGCGTTGGAGAACGAGTTCCTGAAGTTGGTTCAAGGAGACAATAGCGTGGATGAATATCTCCACGAGTTTACTGGTTTGAGTCGATATGCTAGCTCCACCATTGCGGATGAGGAGCGCAAGACGAATCGATTCTACGAAGGGTTGAGAGACGAGTTGAGATTACTACTCTTGGGGCCAATGACGCAGGGTTTCTTGACCTTGGTCAACACGACCCGATCCTTGGAGAAGGACATGAAGAATGTACAAGCGAAGAAGAGCGTTGGTGATAAGAAGTCTGGGTTCAAAGTGCCGACTACTTCAAAGTCTGGCTATCAAAGATTGTTCAAGAAGCATAAGACTTCGGGTCCAGCTCCTTCTGGTGGTTCTGGGGCGACTACGAGTCGGACCCCGGGCGCGTGTTTTACTTGTGGAAAGCCGGGGCACTTTTCCCGTGATTGTTGGAGCGGACGTCCCAAGTCCGAAAGAAAGCCGGGAGCGACTTATGAAGAGAAGGGCAAGGCGATGGAGTCAACCGCGTCCCATTATGCTCCGGCCCAACCAAGGGTGTACAATCTTGGCCAACAGGAGGCCATCAAACAGACGGATGTGGTGACAGGTATGGTTTAATTTATAGCAAGTTAATTTCTTTAAATATTTGTTATGCACATGTTACCTTACCACTGCTTGTTTAGGATTTGTGTTGATATGTGAAAATCCGGCAAGAGCACTCTTCGATACGAGAGCTTCACACTCCTTCTTGTCCGAAGGATTTATATCACGCATCGGAGTCCCTTTTTCGATGGCGAAGGATAAGTTGGATGTGTTGTTGCCCAATGAGTGTTCGATGCTCGCAGATAGAATCTGCGGTGTTAAGATTCGTATTGGGAATCAGGAGTTCGATCTGCAAGCGTCGTTACTTCCGTTGGTGGAGTTCGACGTTATATTTGGCATGGACTGGCTCTCGGAGCAGCAAGCCTATATCGATTGCAGTCGTAAGGAAGTCAAGTTGGGAGCATGTCGTGAGATGACTTTTACAGGCTTAAAGGGGTCGATCAAGATGTTGATGTCTGCTCTTCAGGTGGTGAAGCCAGTTCGTGCCGGTGCAGAACTGTTCTTTACACTAGTGGAGGTTGCGAAGCCGAAGCCTACATTGGATAGTATTTCAGTGGTATCGGAGTACCCTGATGTGTTCCCTAGAGATCTTCCTGGAGCCCTGCATCAACGGGAGATAGATTTCACGATTGAGCTTCCAGGTGCAAAGCCTGTGTCATGATCTCCATATCGGCTAGCGCCTAAGGAAATGGCGGAGCTAAAAGTTCAACTACAAGAGTTGTTGGAGCAAGGGTATGTGCGCCCAAGTTCTTCGCCTTGGAGCGCGCCAGTCCTCTTTGTTAAGAAGAAGTACAGAAGCTTGAGGCTATGTATTGATTATCGGGAGCTCAACAAGTTGACGGAAAAGAACAAGTACCCGATCCCCCAGATCGACGATCTTTTTGATCAGTTGGTCTGGTCGATGGTGTACTCGAAGTTGGATCTCAAGTCCGGGTACTATTAGCTGCGAATAAGGGAGAGTGATATCCCGAAGACAGCGTTCAGTACGACATACGGGCATTACGAGTTTACGGTCATGTCGTTTGGGCTGACTAATGCGCCATCAGTGTTCATGGATTTGATGAATAGGACCTTCATGGAGTACTTGTGTTGGAACACCCTATTACTAATTTGGGTCAGGATCACTATGTCTCTAGGAACCTTTGTTTGACCTTCTGTATAGCTTATTAGGTCAATTAGAATTGAGTCTAAGGGTTAGAAGTCTAGGATTGGAAGCGGCCCTGAAGACCAAGTTTTTCAGACTGGAGACCAAGTCTGATCGTCGAGCTCAGCACGACGATTCGTCGAACTCAGATCGACGATCGTCGAGCTCAACTTCGACAGATCGTCGAGCTCCACTCGACGATCGCTGAGCTCAACTTCATAATATCGTCGAACTCCATTCGACGATCGGTGAGCTCAGTTCGACGATCTTGACTCTGCTTTGGATCTTTATCTCTGAGCTCAGTTCGACGATCTTTGAGCTAAGATCGACGATTATTTTGCTGCTTGAGTTTTCCAGTTCGCTGAGCTCAGCTCGACGATAACAGAGCTCAGTTCGACGATTTCAGTTAACTTCCAGAATTCAATTTCAAATCAGACAGGAGTTATTATGCAATTAATTCAGAGATTTGCTAGCCGTTTTCATTCTTTTCTGGACCAAGTTTCAAGGGATCTTTCAAGGAATAATTCTGTGGACTTTCCTCCAGAAGAGTTTTTGCAATTAAGGTTGCAATCAATGTAGACCAACGGCTATCTTTGACAGAGAATGATATTCTATTCTGGAACAGAGAATAAAAGACAGAATGGTTTTTGAATCAACATAGATTAACAAGGAGAGAATACACAACACAGAATACAGAGACTCTTTCAAAATCTTCTGTCAAAAAGAATTCTGAAGAACACTCATCAAAGAGATCAAGCTTTCAAAATCTCTTCATCTTTCAAAGTGTTCAAGGCCAACATCATTTCAAGACTCCAGACACTCAACATTTCAGCTTGCTGAAATCATCTATTGCTGGAGCTCTATCTTTGAAGGCCTATCACCCTCAAGCAAAGCTTTTCTTTCTGAAGATTTCAAGGATTCAGGGGGAGCTTTGACATCAATCCACATAGTCTTCTCAGTTGTCTGAGAAAAAGAAGACTGCCATCACTCTCTCACCCCCAGTTTGTAAAGGGTTTCTCAAACTCCCTTCAAAAGTTTGAATCTGGTTTTTGAGCACCTTGTCAAAAGCTCATTGGTGGAAAGACACCTGATCAAAAAATCTGCTTTGGTTTTTGAGCACCTTATCAAAAGCTCATTGGTGCCCAGGACACCTGATCAACTCATCCTGCAGTGGATTCCTACCTAGGGTGGTAGAAGAGTGGATGTACCCAAGTTTGGGGAACCACTATATTTCCTTGTGTCCTCTGGCTCTGGTTGTTTACTTTTTGTTTCTAGCCTTGATTTGTCTGTGCTTAGTTTTTGCATAGTTTAGTTCTGTGATTAGATTTATATTTGCTTCCCTGTTCACACTTATTACAACAATTGTTGTAAAAGTTTTTAAAAGTACTAAAACACCTTATACTCTATTCACCCCCCCTCTAGAGTATATCAGATCTAGTTGCACTTTCAATTGGTATCAGAGCGAGGTTGGTTAAACATACCATACCTGATTGGTTGTACAAGCTAACACCTGAACCCCAAGATCCTAAACTAGATCTATTTTTCTTTTGTATTTTATTATTAGATTTTGTTTGCACAACTCATGGCCCAAAACAAAGATTATGCTAGCACCAGACCCCCAGTGTGCAATCTTTCCAAGTTTGCACTTTGGAAAACAAGGATTAGACTTTACATGAATTCTATTGACGAAGATATTTTCAATTCTGTTTTGACAGTGTGTCCAAGACCCCCAGAGAGCACAAGCACAAATGCTGTTCCACCTCCATCAGGAACAGATGCTGACATCAAAAAATGGAAAGTAGCTGATGCCAAGGCTATGAACATCCTAGCCCAGACAATGTCAGATGACATATTCCAAAAGGTAGCTGAATGCAACTCAGCCAAGGAGATTTGGGACAAGCTCTCAGAAATTGTCTCAGGCTCAGCTGATGAGAGAAAGGACAGAAGATCCCATCTCATCTCCCAATATGAGAACTTCAAGAAGGGAGAGACTGAGTCAGTGGGAGACATGTACAACAGATTGAGTCTAATTGTCAGTGAGCTAAGGACATTGGACAAAGAGATTTCTCTGACAGAACTTAATGACAAGATCCTAATGTGCTTCCCCAGCACTTGGGACTCAAGAATCTGGCCAATTAAGGATGCCAGAAGTCTAAATGAGATCACCACTGAAGCCTTGTTGGGTAAGCTCAAATCTTATGAGCTACTCATCAAGAATAGAGAGGAAGAACAGAAGGCTGCTTCACCAGCCACAAGGAAAGAGAAAACCATAGCCTTCAAGGCAACTGAGGATCTTCCTGAAGATAAGAGCACAGGCAATGATGAACTACTCAGCTTGTTGGCCAAAAGATTCTACAAGATGGCCAGAAAGGACTTCAGAAGAAGATCATACAAGGAGCAGGACAAGCCAAGGTATGACAAGTCCATTAGCAACAATAAAGACATTATCTGCTTTGGTTGCAGGAAACCAGGGCACATAGTTCCTGACTGTCCAGAGAACAAGAACAAGGACAGAAGGGACAGAAAAGAAAGAAGAAAGGAGAAGGACCCCAAAAGGAATGGAAATGGCAAACCTTCTTCAAGCAGGAATAAGCATACAAGAAAAGGGTTTGTTGCTGAATCCTGGAGTGAGACTGAAGAGGAGTTAGAAGCCTCTTCCAGCTCCAGTGATGATGAGGATGATGCAGAAGAAAAGGAGTTCTGCATGATGGCAATCAATGCCTCACAGCATAATTCAGAGGAAGAAGAGTCAGAGTCAGACTCAGAGACTCAACCTGAAGAAGATCAGGTAATTAGTGCTAAGGTCTTATGTCTACAAGTTAAAGTGTATTTACCCATGTGGGTAGATTTCGATTGACTTGGGGTTCCATGTATTCAAAAGAGATAAATGTGATAGCTCAAAACTGTAACACCCCATATTCGTCACATAACATATAGCAGTAGGTCCGGCCGGGGCCCGACGCCGTATGCCACAGACAGACCAGGTGGTTACTTATGGAAACCATCCAACCAATCTCAACGTCCTACACAGAGCATTCTAGCGGAAGCAGTTTATAAAAGTTGCAATAAAGAACCCAGCATTAGAGCCTGAATGTCCACTAGTACAGAATAGGAATGTTATACAAAATACTCAAAATAAGCCTTAAGGCCTTACAAAATGTTTCACTTCCAATTACATGTTTTACAAACCACGGCACGCAGGCCGGTCACACATGAATAAAGCAGTAAACACTTCCAAATAGGCCTTCAAGGGCCGGCTTCGCATTCGAGCTTTAGCCCGCTATTGACCGCTTGGTCCAGCTGCACCTGCAAGCAACAAACCACCGCACGGTGGCAAAACAAGGCAACGGTCAGCTATGCTGACCAAATTATAACGATCCCGCCCCCAACTCGGGGCGGCGATGCTCCTTCCCTGCATATCATTAGCATAAGCGAGCAATGTATATATATAGCCATTTCATCACAGACGTTGGCTCGCACGGCCACACGTCCCGTGCTCTCAGGGCACATTCTCGGTGAACCGGTCGATGTCATGTCAATTAAAGACATAGACATTCCGGACTCACCACCGCCACTTGGACGGCCAAACCTATGAGCAATTTGTCTTCCCGGCCTGGGTCACGATAATTTAAGCCATTGACCGCCGAAGACCCTAATCTATGCCAACGGTAAGTGCCACGTGCCTTTAGGTCTCTTTAACCGAACAACATAGAACGGGTACGGTTCCATCTAACCCATGCTCACATCGCAACGACAATTTAAGCCATTTGTGCGGGTCAAACTTCCACCGAGTCCCATTTCCATCTCAAGTCACATAACCCGGTTATGTTCAAGTTGGCTCTCAAGCCACCAAGTTGGCAAGATCTCGTATCCGCCCAGTTTTTCGGGTGCACCTTTGGGTTAGTCCCCAAGGCTCCCTGCTACAATCTACCGCGTAGAAAACCCGAAAAACAAGAAGTCCAAGACAAGTGGACAAGCTCCTTCATCAGTTGCATCAGGAGCAACATCGGAGGCTACCTCAAAGCCAGATACTCGTACATGCTATAATTGTGGCCGGGTGGGGCATATCGCTCGAGATTGTCGGGTGCCGCCAAAGAGTGAAAAGAAGGCGGGAGAGTCATATGCGTAGAAGGGCAAGGCAGTAGTGGACTCCTCTGCCTCGCAGGCGCATCCCCGGGTCTACAATCTTGGCCTGTAGGAGGCCATCAAGCAGAGTGACATCGTCACAGGTATGAGTTTAGTTTTGCAGATTCTAGTACTTGTATGCTTTTCATAGTGCATATATGTCTGTGGATTGTGTGTGTGACATAATTGTCACAGGCTTTGTGATGATTCGGGACACGCTGGCGCGAGCAATGTTTGATACTGGTGCGTAGCATTATTTTCTGTCTAGCGAGTTCATAGTGCGGCTTGGGATACCTAGTCGTGCAAAGACAGATAGCATCAGAGTGGTGTTGCTGAATGACTGTTGGATGCTTGCGGATCAAGCTTGCGATGTGGTGGTTCAAATAGGACGTCAGTATTTCAGTTTGACTGCTTCTGTATTGCCAATATCGGAATTCGACGTGATTTTTGGGATGGATTGGCTTGCGGCACAGCATGCCATGATTGATTGCCAGTCCAAAGAGATCACGTCGGGCCAGAATACCGAACAAGAGACAAAGTTCGTGGGTATGCGAGGAGTGGGCGGGACGTTGATGTCTGCACTCCAGGTAGTCAAGGCTGTTCGGAAGGGTGCAGAGTGTTACTTCGCACTGATTCAGGCTATTGAGCCTAAGGCCAGTGTGTGCGAGGTTCCGATTGTGGCGGAATTTACAGATGTGTTTCCCACGGATCTCCCTGGGCTACCACCCCAGCGGGAGATTGACTTCACGATCAAGTTGGTGCCAGGTGTGAAACCTATGGCCCGCTCGCCACATCGCGTCACGCCAAAAGAGATTGCTAAGTTGAAGGTTCAACTACAAGAGTTGCTGGAGCAAGGTTATATACACCCAAGTATATCACCTTGGAGCGCGCTTGTGCTTTTTGTGAATAAGAAAGACGGTGGGTTGCGGTTATGTATTGACTACCGTGAACTGAATAAGCTGACCGAGAAGAATAAATATCTGATACCCCGGATTGATGAGTTATTCGTCCAGCTGGTGGGCTCGACTGTCTATTCGAAGTTGGACCTGAAGTCTGGTTATTACCAGTTGAGAATTCGGGAAGGTGACATTCCCAAAACCGCATTTGGAACTCATTACGGGCACTATGAGTTCACAGTCATGCCATTTGGACTGTGCAATGCGCCCTCGGTGTTTATGGATTTGATCCACCGCACGTTCCGAGAGTACCTGGATTTGTTTGTGATCATGTTCATTGATGATATCCTGGTGTACTCGAAGTCAGAAGCTGAGCATGAGACGCACTTGCGGTTGGTGTTGAATACTTTGACGCAAAATCAGCTCTATGTCAAGTTCTCGAAGTGCGAGTTTTGGTTGTCGTCAGTTGCCTTTTTGGGCCATGTGGTGAGTGGAGCGGGCATTGCGGTAGATCCAGCGAAGATAAAGGCCATCGAGGAGTGGCCAATGTTGTCTTCCGTGGCCGAGGTCAGGAGTTTCCTTGGACTTGCGGGCTACTATCGACGATTTGTTGAGAACTTCTCGCGGATTGCTTTGCCGCTCACCACGTTGACGTGAAAAGATCAGAAGTTCATTTGGACGCCAGAGTGCGCGCGAGCTTTTGAAGAGCTGAAGGTTCGGTTGACCACGGCGCCTGTGTTGTCTTCGCCAAGTGGGACCGATGGATTTGTTATTTATAGTGATGCCTCAGGGAGCGGCTTAGGCTGCGTTCTTCTGCAGAATGGAAAGGTAATTGCTTATGTATCACGCCAGCTGAAGGTGCACGAGCAAATTTATCCTGTCTATGATTTGGAATTAGCGGCGGTGATATTTGCACTAAAGTTGTGGCAACACTACCTTTATGGAGTGAAGGTGGAGATCTATACAGATCATTAGAGCCTAAAGTACCTATTGGAGCAGAAAGACTTGAACATGCGACAACGAAGGTGGTTGGAGTTCCTTGGGGACTACACTTTTGAGATTCACTATACTCCCGGGAAGGGGAATGTTGTCGCAGATGCCTTGAGTATGAGTGTTCCGGCTAGAGCGAATTGGTTACAAAGGCATGATAAACGTCTTATCCAGGAGCTGGAAGCGTTAGAGATATATTGTGTTGACAAAAATGCCACTGCCAATGCATGTTTGAACTGGACGGAGGTGCAATGTGACCTTGCGGACCGAGTTCGACGGGTAACGGAGTTGGATGAAGATCTCTTACGCTATGTTAATAAGGGGCCAGAGGGCAAATTCTCCTGGAATGACGGTCTTTTGCGAAAAGAGGGCCGTTTGTGCGTCCCAAATGTGGCGAAATTGAGGGAAGAACTGATGTATGAAGCGCATTATACAAAGTATTTCATTCACCCTGGGAGTACAAAGATGTTCAATGATATGAAAAAGCTATTCTGGTGGCCAGGGCTCAAGAGAGATGTTGCCCTCTTTGTGGACAAATGCCAAACATGTGCAATGGTGAAGGCGGAATGCCAAATGTCGGACAGTTATTTGAAGTCGCTGTCGATCCCAGAGTGGAAATTTGATGATATTTCCATGAATTTTGTGCACGGGTTGCCAAGATCTCAGCGAGGGAATGATTCCATTTGGGTGATTGTTGACCGGCTAACTAAAGTGGCACATTTTATCCCGAACAGGCGGGATGATTCAGTCCAAAGTTTGGCAAAATTATATGTTGACCAGATTGTACGGCTTCACGGTGTTCCTCGGAGCATCGTAAGTGATCGAGATGGGTGATTCACGTCAAATGACTGGACGCTAGTTCACCGACTATTGGGCACGAAGTTGACTTTCAGTACGGTCTTTCATCCCCAAACGGATGGCAAAACTGAACGTACCGACAGAATGATGGAGGACATGCTCCGAATGTGCGCCCTCGACTTTGGAAAGATATGGGAAGATCATCTCTATATGGTTGAATTTGCGTATAATAACAGCTACCATGCGAGCATTGGGATGACACCATATGAAGCTCTATATGAAAGGAAGTGTCATACTCCCTTTGCTTGGGTAGAAGCGAGCGAAGCTCGAGTGTATAATCCAAATGAGGTTGATGAAACAAACACAACCATATGGACTATTCGAGAGAGGCTACTTATAGCCCAAGATCGTCAAGCAAAGTACTACAACGCCAAGCACCGGAACGTGGAATTTGCGGTTGGCGATTGGGTCTACTTGAAGATCAAGCCCTTCAAAGGTGTCTCCAGGATTCAACGTTTGAAAAAGTTGAGTCCAAGATATTTGGGTCCCTTTGAAGTGATTGAGCGCGTCGGAGAGGCGGCATATCGACTAGCTCTGTCGGCAGACTTGAGTGGATTACATGATGTATTTCACATCTCGGTGCTTCGGAAGGCCGTTAAAGACCCAGCTCAAGGGATCACGGATGATCGTGTGCCGGTGGAGTATGGGCTAACAATGAGAGTTAGACCCATTCATATCGAGAATCGAGCCGAGAAACAGTTGCAGACCAAGACGGTAAGCATGGTGAAAGTCCGGTGGGACAACTGTGGCCGTGAGGAACTTACATGGGAGCGAGAGCAAACCATGCGAGAGGAGTTTCCCGAGCTGTTTCTGTAATTCATGGAGAGAATGTTGTTGTAACCTGAAAATTTTAATGTTATAACTGTTTGGTTGCTGGTTGTTGGTTGCCTTCCTGTGTACTAATTTCGAGGACAAAATTTTTTGTAGGAGGGGAGGGTTGTAACAGCCCAATTTTTAACAGCAGGAAAATTTTCGGGTGACACGGCTTGGGACACGGGCGTGTCCCAGTGTGTGTCCTGCTTGGGTGTGCGTCGTCGCGAGATCGACGAAAATCGTTCGACGAACAGTGTTCGACAGGAACACGCCAGGCGATACGGGCATGTCGGGAGGGCGTGTCTCCTTGCGCTCGACGAAAGTTGCTCGATGATCGTCGAGTGTCGAGTGTCGAGATGTCGACAATATTCGGTCGATAGTGAACACGGCCTGTGACACGGGCGTGTCACAGGGCGTGTCCCTTTGCATCGACGAACTCAGCTCGACGAAGTGAAGCTAGGGTGTGTCTAGTGCCATGTATGGGAACACGGACTGGGACACGTTCGTGTCGCAGGCCGTGTAAGTTTAGGGCGATTTTGGGATTTTTCAGCCTGACGAACACGGCCATAGACACGGGCGTGTCTGACGGCGTGTTGGGTGACACGGCCCATGACACGGGCGTGTCCCATGGGCGTGTCACTGGTCTGGATAAGTCGGTTGAGCACCGCTTGAGGCACACGTCCTGGGATACGGGTGTGTCACAGGCCGTGTCAGGCAAAATTATATTTGTCTGGCAAATTTTTGGCCGTCCATTCCTTCAGCTGTGATCCAAGGGCTGAGCTTCTTTCCTGTTTCCTTAAGGCTGAAAACTGAGAAAATATTCTCATTTGAATATGGCCTTCATCTTTCTAAAAGGTTAGAGAGAGAAAGGGAGAGGAAGAAGAAGGTTGAAGAGGAAGGGCTGCTGCTGGTGGAGCTTGAGATTGTCAAGCTGCGTTCCGAGGCCAGTTTTGCGGAGGAAAACCTCTTTCTAGCCAACTAGGAGCTTCATGGCACCGAAGCGGTCTTCAAGGGTAACGACTTTTCTTCCTATCCATGTGAAGGCTTCCTTTTGGCATATGTTTGTGATTACCCCACCAAGAGGTGGCTGTTTTTGGGAGTCTTTGGGTGGATTCATGAAATCCCCTTTGTTGGCATATAGATCCAGAAATGGAGTACGGAATAGGCATGCTATGTGAAGCACATCTGGACAGGTTGGTCTGGATTGGTGATGTTGCATACGAACCGGAGAAGACTTCGTGATAAACGTATCGTTAAAGGAGTCAACGGATTATGCCTGTGACTGGTAGTCGCAGGAAGAACTGGAGTGGTAGTCCAGGAAAATACCCGTGGTATGCTTGTGTTATTGGGTCATACCTGTGAATTAGTAACAGGAAGTACTGGTGTGACCAGGAAAGGCCCTTTGTGATGCTTGGTGTCGTAGGTGGTACCTGTGAAGAGAGTAACAGGAAGTACTGGTGTGCCCAGGAAAGACCCCTGACATTTGTGGTATTGCGGTGTCGTACCTGTGATCGAGGAACAGGAAGTACTGTTGTGCCCAGGAAAGACCCGCTACTGTTGTGAATTGAATGGGTGTAATAAAAATACCTAGGCTGAATGCCAAGAACAGGATACGTGAGACCGACCCGCACCTTTGATTAAG
Source organism: Platanthera guangdongensis (assembly GCA_039583875.1). NCBI lineage: Eukaryota > Viridiplantae > Streptophyta > Magnoliopsida > Asparagales > Orchidaceae > Platanthera > Platanthera guangdongensis. The sequence continues at coordinate 75,530,109 of CM077157.1, forward strand.
CCGCTAGTACGCTATACTCGGTGATGGTAAGGCGATTTGAGCAACGGGGATGGAGGATCCGACCTGCGTTATGTCTGTCAGACGTGAGACCAAAAAATGCGGTCTGTTGGAGCGCATAGTAAGAGTCTTAGCCCTACGCGCCGTGAGACCGTGGAGGGCTAAGGGCAAATCCCGGTTTACTAAGACTATAAAACTCCGGCGACACGTCATGGAGTAAATGCTCAAGAGAGAGTTACTGTTGGGTTGTGACCCTGATACGGTGGTGGGCAAGTGCTTTGCCAGAACACCAAGAATATGCCCTGAGTGCACGGACCAAAAAAACCTAGGCTTGTGTGCGTGAAAGCACATTATATGAAATATATTGCCATGCTTGTGATGATATGCCTGCAAGGAAGAATACTGCTGCCCCGAGAAAAGGGGTAGGGTCGTTATAATTTGGTCAGCTGAATGCTGATCGTTGCTTCTATTTGCCACCGTTGGGTGGATTGTCCCTATACAGGTGCTGGAGAGCCAAGCAGGACACATAAAGGTTGAGGTCCCTCCTCCTCCTGCTGCTGCTGCTAGTACTAGCCCTAGAAGGTTATTTGGAATGCTTGTTGTGTTTTCTTTTATTGTGGCCGGCCTGCGCGCCAATGTTTAGGCCACTGTTCGAAAGCCTTGTAAGGCCACAAGGCCAATGATGTTACATGTTGTAAGATATTCCTATGATATAAACAATGTGGAGTTGTTTGATATGTTGGACATTCACTTGTGGAGTTCACGTTTTAGTAGAGGCTTCCGCTAGAATGAAAGTGTGTAGAAGTGCGTTGCGCTACTCTGATATCATCCCGTACCTTCACCGCTTGTTTTGTGATATATGCTGTGGGGCCCCGGCCGGACCTTCTAGTATATACCATATAAACGGATGGGGTTGTTACACGGCGAGTGTGTTGTGTTCCTTGGGGTTGACGGGAATAGTCCCCCTTGTGTTGCATATAGAGTTCAGAATCGAAGTACGGGCATAGGCATTGTGTGTGAAGCCTACCCGGACATGTTGGTCTGGATCGGTGATGTTGCATTTTTTATGATTTGCCTGAGAAGACTCCGTTCATTGGGTTTTCGAGTTTCTACACGGTTGATTGCAGCAGGGATCCTTCGGGATTAACTCCAAGGTGCACCCGAAAAACTGAGCGGAATCATTATTCTGCTAACTTGGCGGTCTGGGAACCGGCCTTGAACATAACTGGGTTATGTGATTATTTGGAAATGGCAGGATCCGAGAGAAGCTTGGGTCGTGTGTACGTCTTAAGGTGTACTACCCGTTGTGAGGAACGGGCAAGTGGAATCGGACCTGTGCTATGTGTTTCGGTGTGATAGACCCGAAAAGGGGACTGGTCGTTGGCATACTCGGGAGCCTTAAACAGTGGTCAGAAAGGCTAAAATGCTCACGTTGTTGTCATCCTGGTGGTGGTGGTGGTGACGACGCTGAAGTGTCTGGATTCACCGATAATGTGCCCTGAGTGCACGGGGTGTTTGGCCATGCGAGCCTAGACATGTGGTTAGCATGTTTGTACTATATTATTTTAGCTGGGCTAATGAATTGCAGGGAAGGAGCACCGCCGTCCTGAGTTAGGGGCGGGGTCGTTATAATTTGGTCAGCTTTTGGCTGACCGTTGCTTTGTTTGCCACCGTGCGGTGGAATGTTTCTTGCAGGTGCTGTGGAGCCGAGTACCAAATAGCGTGCTGGAGCCCATATTGCTGTGCTGGCCCTAGAAGGCCAAAGCGAATAGTTGTACTTAATTTTTGTCAGGTGTGGTCGGCCTGCGAGCCGATGTATGGAAAACATTATTTATAAGTGAACCTCTGTAAGGCCATAAGGACATGTACCTTTCTGTGTATTAGTTTTCATTCCAGTTGTAGTGGTGTTGGACATTCATGTTATTTGGATACAAGCTTGGGTTCTTTCAACTGTTTAAAAGCTCCCGCTAGAATGCTCTGTGTTAGGACGAGTAGTCTTAATTGGATAGTTTGGTTTTTCATGCGTAACCCTTCCGTCTGTCTGTGTTATATGGTGTCGGGTTCCAACTGGACCTTCTACTATATGCCATACGACGGAAGGGGGTGTTACAATTTGGTATCAGAATTGTGGTTACAGTCCGGTTTAAATGAATTTGTGGACGAATTCTTTTAAAGGGTGATGAGCACGTGTGTGCGTCATCATTATAACATCAAAAAGAACCCATGAATGTCCACTTAGGAATGGAAAATACACTTGTTTTGTGGAACCTGAGTGTTCTAATGACTGTTTTTAGCAATTTGTGTGTCGTCTAATCTAGGTTCTTTGCTATTATAGGCAGCTAGGAGCGGTGCTGGTCAATTGGAGCATCCGCAATCTACAGAAATTAATGCACCGAGGGATGTGCCTACAACACCTCCTTCAGTGGAAACTATCAGGTTGGTGGCTGAAGCAGTTTTTGCCATGATAAATGCCCAACCAGTAGGTCAAATGCATCACGCACCTCCTGCGAATGAGCAAGAACCGGTTAGTGCGGCAGAGCCGAGAGTGGTGGAGCGCTTGGTGGTGGATCAGGTAGAGCCGAGGAGGGCTATGGAGAGGTAGCTCAAGCATGTAATGGGCTTTAATCATCAGAGGTTCGATGGGGTTGGAATGCCAACTCAAGCTGTTGATTGGCTCTCTATGATAAAAAGGGTGTTGACGGCCACGTTAACGGAAGAGTGGCAAAAGACCACCATAGCGACCTTCCTTTTGGATGGTGAGGCGAGGCTGTGGTGGGATGAGTTGGAGTTTCATCTCTTAGTGGGAAGGCAGCTTGCTGATGTGCCTATGGAGGAATTCTCAAGATTATTTTTGGCCAGATATATACCCTCTTCTCAGAAGCTTGAGATGGAAAATCAGTATCTTGGGTTGACTCAGTGAGCCAGAAGCGTGGACGAGTATCTCCACGAGTTTACATGGTTGGGTCGGTATGCTGGTGCTATGTTTACGGAAGAAGAGAGGAAGACCAACCGATTTTATGAGTGTCTACGCGGTGACCTACAGTTACTCCTTGTTGGCTCTAAGGCGTAGGGCTTCCTAGACTTGGTCAATTCGGCCCAGTCATTGGAAAAGGTTGTGAAGAAAGTCCAATAGAAGAAGGACCTAGGGGAAAAGAAGGCAGAGTTCAAAGTGCCTAATGCAAAGTCAGGATTCCGCAGAAGGAGCAAGAAGCAGAAGACTTCGAACTCAGCCCCTTCATCTGGTGCGTAGGTGGCAACCACAAATCAAGTTCCAGGAGCTTGCTACAACTGTTGGAAGGCGGGGCACTTTGCTCGTGAATGTTGGAGCGGACGTGCAAAGTCCGAGAGGAAGCCTGGAGCGACCTATGAAGAGAAAGGGAAGGCGGTGGAATCAACTGCGACCCATCATGCTCCAACCCAGCCTAGAGTTTATAATCTTGGTCTGCAAGAGGCCATGAAACAAGCTGACGTGGTGACAGGTATGCATTAAATTATAGCAGTTTAACTTTATGTAGTTATTACCTTTTTATACGTTAGCTTATGTTTGTTGGTGCTAGGTTTCGTGTTGATTTTTGATCGCCCGGCAAGAGCCCTGCTTGATACGGGAGCATCACATTCCTTCTTGTCTGAGAGGTTGATATCGCACGTTGGGGCCCCTTCCTCGATGGAAAAAGACAGGTTGGATGTGTTGTTTCCCAATGGGTGCTCAATGCCAGCGAACAAGTTCTGTGTGGTAAAGATTCGGATTGGGGACCAGGAGTTTGATTTGCGATCGTTTGTTCTACCATTAGTGGAGTTCGATGTAATCTTTGGTATGGACTGGCTCTCGGAGCAACGAGCTTACATCAATTACAATCGAAAGGAGGTTAAGTTGGGACTGCATACTGAACGGGAGACTTTATTTGCGGGGAAGGGGTCGGGTAAAGTTTTGATGTCGGCCCTTCAGGTGATTAAGGCAGTTCGGTCTGGTGTAGAGTTTTTTTGTCACCTTAGTGCAAGCTTCAATGCCTAGGCCAAGTCTGGACAGTATCCCAGTTGTGTCCGAGTATCCTGATGTGTTTCCAGATGATCTCCCAGGAGCCCCTTCTCAGCGGGAGATTGATTTTACCATTGAGCTGGTACCGGGTGCCAAACCCGTGTCACGCACTCCGTATCGGATAGCGCCGCGAGAGATGGCGGAGTTGAAGTTGCAACTGCAGGAGTTGTTGGAGCAAGGGTATGTGCGTCCAAGATCGTCGCCTTGGAGCACACCAGTTCTTTTCGTTAAGAAGAAGGATGGGAGCTTGCGACTATGTATTGACTATCGGGAGTTGAACAAGCTTATAGAGAAGAACAAATATCTGATCCCCAGGATTGACAATCTATTTGATCAATTGGTTGGGTCAACAGTATATTCGAAGTTAGATCTGAAGTCTGGTTACTACCAATTGAGGATAAGGGAAAGCGACATCCCTAAGACAGCGTTCAGCATGCGGTTTCGGCATTACGAGTTCACGGTCATGCCATTTGGGCTGACCAATGCGCCATCTGTTTTTATGGATTTGATGAACAGGACGTTCAGAGAATACCTGGATGATTTTGTGATAGTATTCATCGACGATATCTTGGGATATTAGCAGTGTGATGAGGACCATTACAAGCATCTACACATGGTGTTGGAGACCTGATGGCGCGGCCCCTCCAACACGTCCTGATGATGACCCGGTTGCTGCGACCCCTCCAACACTTCCTGATGATGACCCGGTTGCTGCGGCGCAACAAGTTAAAGATTTGCGGAGTCATGACAACGCCACGGACGCTAACGGAAAGCTGCGATACAACCTCCGTCCGCGGCGCGCAAAGCTTGCTTAATAATTCTACTTAGTTTAATTTTAATTGCTTAAAACATTTGGCTTGTATTATTTTTATTTTCATGTTGGTGTGCTATTAAACCCTTGGTGTGTATGTAACTGCCCGGATGGATGAGATTTCATCTCCATCATGGATGGTTGGATCTCTTTTGTAACTCCTATTTAAAGGAGGCTATTATGATGAGTTACACATGGGAAAAAGAAACCTAAAGAAACCCCCCTTGAGGAATTTCGGCCACCATGGTGGAAGCCATAGCCACCTCCTCCCCTTTGGTGTGAAGCCAAGCCTTGCCTCCTCCATCCCCGTTCGGTGCGACTCCGGCGTGGCTTCTCTCGGTGCGACTCCGTGGAAGAAGGAAGCAGCCCCTTCGGTGTGAAACCGGTGGAACCGTGGAGAGAGTGATTCTCCCACAAATATTGTGTGATCTTCTTCTTGGTTGGGTAATCTCTTCCCTATCTTTGTGTTTCTTGCTGTGAGAATTTTGTGGAGGTTATTCATCCGTCTTTTCCGCGATTTTAAAGTGTTTTTCGCTTGCAAATCTGAATCGAACGTTGCTATTGACCCTCTTGTTTTCCGGATTGGAAGATCCGCTAGAGAACAAATTAGGCCAAGCCTTGACTTGTTCTCCAAGATTGGGCATGCTTTGGTGCTAACAAAGGAGTTAATCTCAACTTGTTCTTGATCCCTCCTTATCGTTTACCGCCGCTCCTAAATATATTTTTGCTGGGATTGACGGCTTATTGTGAAAAGAATAGATGCTTGTGTTGGTGCGGTGAGATGTGTGCTTGTTGGAGAGGTAGGTCCTAAGGTCGTGGTATCGAGTCCGGCTAGGCGCGAGTTGTGTGCTTGTTGGAGAGTAGGTCCTAAGGACGTTGTATCGAGTCCCGTATTTTGAGAGCCAACCGACCCCTTTTCGTTCGCTTTTGGTCGGAGCACTCTCCTTTTTTCTATGTTCTGTGATGGGTACCCGCCGTTAGCGTAAGCACGTCCATCTCACAAACATCCCTAAAATTGGTGTAGGGATGTTTGTGAGATGGACGTGCTTACGCTAACGGCGGGTACCCATCACAGAACATAGAAAAAAGGAGAGTGCTCCGACCAAAAGCGAACGAAAAGGGGTCGGTTGTCTCTCAAAATACGGGACTCGATACAACGTCCTTAGGACCTACTCTCCAACAAGCACACAACTCGCGCCTAGCCGGACTCGATACCACGACCTTAGGACCTACCTCTCCAACAAGCACACATCTCACCGCACCTACACAAGCATCTATTCTTTTCACAATAAGCCGTCAATCGCAGCAAAAATATATTTAGGAGCGGCGGTAAACGATAAGGAGGGATCAAGAACAAGTTGAGATTAACTCCCTTGTTAGCACCAAAGCGTGCCCAATCTTGGAGAACAAGTCAAGGCTTGGCCTAGTTTGTTCTCTAGCGGATCTTCCAATCCGGAAAACAAGAGGGTCAATAGCAACGTTCGATTCAGATTTGCAAGCGAAAAACACTTTAAAATCGCGGAAAAGACGGATGAATAACCTCCACAAAATTCTCACAGCAAGAAACACAAAGATAGGGAAGAGATTACCCAACCAAGAAGAAGATCACACAATATTTGTGGGAGAATCACTCTCTCCACAGTTCCACCGGTTTCACACCGAAGGGGCTGCTTCCTTCTTCCACGGAGTCGCACCGAGAGAAGCCACGCCGGAGTCGCACCGAACGGGGATGGAGGAGGCAAGGCTTGGCTTCACACCAAAGGGGAGGAGGTGGCTATGGCTTCCACCATGGTGGCCGAAATTCCTCAAGGGGGGTTTCTTTAGGTTTCTTTTTCCCATGTGTAACTCATCATAATAGCCTCCTTTAAATAGGAGTTACAAAAGAGATCCAACCATCCATGATGGAGATGAAATCTCATCCATCCGGGCGGTTACATACACACCAAGGGTTTAATAGCACACCAACATGAAAATAAAAATAATACAAGCCAAATGTTTTAAGCAATTAAAATTAAACTAAGTAGAATTATTAAGCAAGTTTTGCGCGCCGCGGACGGAGGTTGTATCGCAGCTTTCCGTTAGCGTCCGTAGCGTTGTCATGACGCCGCAAATCTTTAACTTGTTGCGCTGCAGCAACCGGGTCATCATCAGGAAGTGTTGGAGGGGCCGCAGCAACCGGGTCATCATCAGGACGTGTTGGAGGGGCCGCGCCATCAATCCTCCCCCACTCAAAATCGCGCATCTCCGATGCGTGGGCTGACAGAAAACGGCAGAGAAGCTCGACATCCAAACGTTGAAGCTCTGTCGCGAGTACCCATGAGTCGTCTGACGGTGGGCGGTCACGCCAACGGATGAGGAAGCGGTAGGTAGTACCGTCAGGAGTAGTAAGTGGCTCAGCAGCGAGTATCATATCTGGATGGAGAAACATCTTGGGAAACCTGGGAAACATGTCAGCAGTAGGAATAAAAGAAGGCAACGTACCATCCGATGTTATACCTGCGGGGACCGGAGGAGAGAGATCATCCAAACTACCACTCTCCAACCCATTAGAAATTTCAGTGGAGGGAGAAGACGACAAAGAAACCAACTCTTGTGGAGGCGCAACAAACAACGTCAAATCCGAGACATTAAAAATAGGGGAGATACCCCATTCAGCAGGCAAATCCAAAACGAAAGCGTTGTCACCTAGCTTCTTGATAATCCGAAAAGGACCGGCGCGTTTTGGAGCTAACTTTTTAACGGTGCCAGTTGGCATTCGTTCGGGAACTAACCGTACTAAAACCAGATCGCCGACCTTAAAGTGTGACACCTTCCTATGTAGATTAGCGTGCGCTTGATAAGACTCATATTGAGCAGTCAAGGTAGCTCGTATACGTGCATGTAAGTCGTGAATATGTTGGGCGAAGGATTGTGCAAATTGACTTGTTTTGTATGTGGGAGGTAAGGGGACCAAGTCAAGTGGCACAGGGGCCTTATACCCGTGGACAATTTCATTCGGAGACATACCCGTGGACCGATTTTTAGAATTATTGTAAGCCAGTTGTGCATGTGGAAGCAGTAAATCCCAAGTGCCTTTATGGTCGCTCACGAGACATCGAAGAAGATTTCCTAGGCTCCGATTGACTACTTCCGTCTGGCCATCAGTTTGTGGGTGATAAGCCGCGGAGAATAATAATTTTGTGCCCAAAAGAACCCACAAGGTTTTCCAAAAGTAGCTAGTGAACTTGACGTCCCTATCTGAGACAATAGTCTTCGGAACGCCACGATGACTAACGACGTCTTTAAAATACAGTTTCGCAATGTGAGAGGCGTCGTTGGTTTTACTATAGGGGAGGAAGTACGCCATCTTGGAGAACCTATCCACAACAACGAGTATAGAATCATGACGTCGCAGGGTGGGGGGAAGGCCTAATACAAAGTCCATGCTCACGTCTTCCCACGGGACGGACGGAATAGGTAGCGGAGTGTATAAACCTACATTGGACTTAGTACCTTTAGAAACTTGGCACGTACGGCAACTGCTCACAACTTTCCCAACCATCGCCTTTAGTTTAGGCCAAAAGAATTTCTCCTCCACGAGCGTTATCGTTTTGTCTCTGCCAAAGTGGCCACTCAAGCCACCACTATGTAACTCCCAAATGATGTGGAGTCGCAAAGAGGAGTGGGGGATACACAATTTTCCGTGTTTGAATAAGTATCCGTCTCTAAGTGAATAGGCCGTGATGGTCGTTGGAGAGCTATCCTGGGCAGATAAGTATGGCTCCTGAAAATCAGGCCATGTGGCGTATTCATCCTTTATGCGCTCGAACCCTACCACGTGGACTTGCATGGAGGAAAGTAAGAGGGTGAGGCGACTGAGTGCATCGGCAACTCGATTGTCGGTCCCCTTAAGGTGCTTGAGAGTAAATGTGTATTCTTGCAAGAAGGATACCCATTTAGCGTGGCGCGGGCTGATTTTGTGCTGACCATTGATGAATCGCAACGCTTCATGATCAGAGAGGATCACGAACTCCTTATGAAGGAGGTAGTGCCTCCAATGATGCAAACATCTAATGACCGCATAAAACTCCCTATCGTAATTGGAATAATTTAATTTGGCACCCACTAACTTCTCACTAAAATAACTAACCGGGTGACCCTCTTGACTCAAGACACCTCCAATCCCTACGCCAGATGCATCACAAGTAAGCTCGAAGACCTTGGTGAAGTCAGGGAGACGTAACACCAGTGCTTCGGTCATAAGCTCCTTAATACGATGGAATGCAAACGTGGCGGATTTGGACCATGTGAATTCTCCTTTCTTCATGCAGTCCGTAATGGGTGCCATAATGCTGCTAAAATCACGTATGAAACGACGATAAAAGGTAGCTAACCCGTGGAAACTACGCACCTCACGAAGGCTAGTGGGCTCGGGCCAGTCTCAAATCACTTGAACCTTTCCTGGGTCAACACGAATTCCTTCAGAGCCAACTATATAACCTAAGAATTCAACCTCCGAAACATAAAACGTGCATTTCTTTAGATTTAGATATAAGGTTTCAGTCCTTAAGGTGGAGAGGACTACTTTGATGTGAGAGAGGTGTTCGGCGGGGGAGGTACTAAACACTAGGATGTCATCAAAATACACTACAACAAACTTCCCCATATATGGCCTAAAGATGTGCGTCATCATCCGGGAGAAGGTGCTGGGGGCATTGGATAGCCCAAAGGGCATCACAAGCCATTCATACAACCCGTCCTTAGACTTGAACGCCGTCTTCCACTCATCCCCCTCTCGGATCCTGATTTGGTGGTAACCACTCCGTAAGTCCAGTTTAGAGAAGATAGTGGCACCCGATAGGACATCCAAGAGATCATCTAGTCGCGGAATTGGAAACCGATATTTTATAGTAATTTTGTTGAGAGCTCGGCTATCAACACACATGCGCCAGGTGCCATCCTTCTTAGGGGCAAGAAGAGCAGGGACAGCACATGTGCTCATACTCGTCCTAATAAATCCCTTATTTAACAACTCCTCTATCTGGGTTTGTAACTCTATGTGGGCAGTTGGATTAAGCCTATAGTGTGGTTGGTTGGGTAAGGACGATCCGGGGATAAGGTCTATTGCGTGTTGTATATCTCTAAGCGGTGGTAACGACGAAGGCAACTCCTCCGGGTATACATCCCTAAACTCATCCAACAATACCCGTAGCTCTCGGGGTAAATCTTCCAACACGCCACCGTCAGTTTTTTCACTCAGAAGTACAAGAGCGTACATTATTCCCCCAATAAAGGGATCCTTCACAAATTCCTTCCTACCAACTAAACTCAAGGCTTTCCTCTCAACTGGGATGGTGGTATCCTTAGCCAACACTACCGGCTCTTTTGGCACAGTCGGTCTCAAGGTGACGATCTTGCCATTGAATTTAAATTCATAAGTGTTGGCACGACCATAGTGCGTCACATCACGGTCATATAGCCAAGGGCGGCCTAATAACACATGACAAACGTCCATTGGTAGGACGTCGCACCAAACCTCATCCGAGTAGGATTTGAAAGACAGGGGGACTAGGCATCGTTGGGTAACCTTAATAGTAACCTTACTAATCCAAGCGACCTGGTAGGGGGTCGGGTGCGTCTCGACAGTCAAGGACATACGCTTAACGGCATTCTCAGAAACAGCGTTTACGCAACTACCACCATCAATAACTAATTTGCAAAGTTTTTCTCCACTCTTAAAGATCAGGGAAAAGATGCTCGTCCTCTTCCAGTCGTCTACAGGACGAGGAGTGGTCATAATGCAACGCATCACCATAAGGCGGTGATCGTCCTCCAAGTCACTAGGGACTCCGTCAAGGTCGCTCTCCTCTTCGGCCTCATGGACATAGTCGTCAGGGTCGGTAGTGGACTCTAGTAAGGCTATGGCCTTCGTCTTGGTGGGGCATTCGTAGGCATAGTGGCCTTGAACACCGCATGAGTAACAAGTGGTGTTAGCCTTGCTAACCTTTCCAACGGGGATACGCTCACTAGCGGGGTTCTTGGTATTTCTCGCGGTAATCACAACGGATTTCGACTCGGAGGATCTAAATTTTCCTTTATCAGGAAAAGTGGAAGAAGATGCCCCAGCGGTGGACTTATTCTTCGCATTAGAATAACGGGAGTGAGCTTTAGATGCTAGGTTCTTTTCAATGTCCAAGGCGGCATTGAAAGTCGTATTCAAGTCCGTGTGACCATAACGCAAGAGTTTCCGCTGAATGTCTGGGTGAAGTCCCTTTCGAAATCTAGATAAAGTTACTTCGGGGATCTCTCGAAGGTCACATCGTACCATACGGTCCTTAAGTTCTCCCATATATTCAGCAACAGACATTGAGCCTTGCCGAAGGGTGGCAAGCTCATCGAACATTTGCGTCCGATGGTACGCGGGAACGTACTGATCGGCTAGCAGGTTCTTCATAACAGCCCATCCAATGAGTGGGACCCCGTGCCCAGCTCCTAACCTACGTTCTTCATTCAGCCAATAGGTTTTGGCACGTCCCATTAATTTCATCCTGGCAACTTGAACCTTTTGGGGGTCCGTGAGGTTGTGCCATTCGAAATAGCACTCCATGTCTATAGCCCAATGGAGGAAGATCTGGGGATCTCCCATGCCATCATAGGTGTGGGCATCTATCTTGATAGCCCTCGTGATATCAAAGCCTCGCTCGGGGCGGGGTTCTCGAGGGGGCATACGGGGAGAGTTTCCCTCAGAATCCGAATCAAAGATCGGTTGGTGCCGGTTGGGCTGCGCAGCATTAACGGGAGGTGGGGGTGGCCTTGCTTGATTTTGTAGGATCTGGGCTAAGGCGTTCCTAAGCTCTGTCATTTCGGCACGAAGACCTGCTATAGCCTCGGTGTTGGGATCACCATGCTCGTTCGCAGCCATCCTAGACGTAGACGGGGTTGCGTACTCCGTTCCTAGCCTAGTGCGCATTCAGGTTTGGGAGGCCTCAGGCAAGAGGAATTTTCCTAGGACGGAAGCTATATTGAAAATAAGATATTTTTATATACTCCCGTTGTGAATAACACGTAGATCGTTAAAAAAAAAATTTTTTTGAAATTTTGCTGAAAAATAAAGATTTCAGCCCGCTATTTGCAGACCACAGAAAATAATTTTTTTTTTGAGTTCTAACGATCGGATCTCTAACAAGGAATGCAGAGAGGATGTTTGCAACGTGAAAGTTGAAACAACCTCCCTCTGATACCAAATTGGTGTAGGGATGTTTGTGAGATGGACGTGCTTACGCTAACGGCGGGTACCCATCACAGAACATAGAAAAAAGGAGAGTGCTCCGACCAAAAGCGAACGAAAAGGGGTCGGTTGGCTCTCAAAATACGGGACTCGATACAACGTCCTTAGGACCTACTCTCCAACAAGCACACAACTCGCGCCTAGCCGGACTCGATACCACGACCTTAGGACCTACCTCTCCAACAAGCACACATCTCACCGCACCTACACAAGCATCTATTCTTTTCACAATAAGCCGTCAATCGCAGCAAAAATATATTTAGGAGCGGCGGTAAACGATAAGGAGGGATCAAGAACAAGTTGAGATTAACTCCCTTGTTAGCACCAAAGCGTGCCCAATCTTGGAGAACAAGTCAAGGCTTGGCCTAGTTTGTTCTCTAGCGGATCTTCCAATCCGGAAAACAAGAGGGTCAATAGCAACGTTCGATTCAGATTTGCAAGCGAAAAACACTTTAAAATCGCGGAAAAGACGGATGAATAACCTCCACAAAATTCTCACAGCAAGAAACACAAAGATAGGGAAGAGATTACCCAACCAAGAAGAAGATCACACAATATTTGTGGGAGAATCACTCTCTCCACGGTTCCACCGGTTTCACACCGAAGGGGCTGCTTCCTTCTTCCACGGAGTCGCACCGAGAGAAGCCACGCCGGAGTCGCACCGAACGGGGATGGAGGAGGCAAGGCTTGGCTTCACACCAAAGGGGAGGAGGTGGCTATGGCTTCCACCATGGTGGCCGAAATTCCTTAAGGGGGGTTTCTTTAGGTTTCTTCTTCCCATGTGTAACTCATCATAATAGCCTCCTTTAAATAGGAGTTACAAAAGAGATCCAACCATCCATGATGGAGATGAAATCTCATCCATCCGGGCGGTTACATACACACCAAGGGTTTAATAGCACACCAACATGAAAATAAAAATAATACAAGCCAAATATTTTAAGCAATTAAAATTAAACTAAGTAGGATTATTAAGCAAGCTTTGCGCGCCGCGGACGGAGGTTGTATCGCAGCTTTCCGTTAGCGTCCGTGGCGTTGTCATGACGCCGCAAATCTTTAACTTGTTGCGCCGCAGCAACCGGGTCATCATCAGGAAGTGTTGGAGGGGCCGCAGCAACCGGGTCATCATCAGGACGTGTTGGAGGGGCCGCGCCATCAAGACCTTGAGGAGGAATTAGTTGTATGCAAAGTTCTCCAAGTGTGAGTTCTGGTTATCCTCAGTAGAGTTCCTTGGTCATGTTGTTAGTGGAGAAGGGATAGCGGGGGATCCGGCGAAGATAGCAGCGATACTGGAGTTTCCTATATTGTCTTCAGTGGCGGAAGTTCGGAGTTTTGTGGGGCTTGCCGGCTACTACAGGCGCTTCGTAGAGAATTTCTCGCGGATAGCGTTACCACTCACAACGTTGACAAGGATAGATCAAAAGTTCGTGTGGTCGCTGGAGTGTGAGCAGGCTTTTGAAGAATTGAAGAGGCGGTTGACCATGGCGCCTATTTTGCGTTCTCCGAGTGGAACCAAAGGGTTTGAGATTTATAGTGATGCTTCGGGCAGTGGTTTGGGCTGTGTTTTACTACAGCATGGGAGCGTGATAGCCTATGTTTCACGACAGATGAAGGTTCACGAGAGGAATTATCCGGTCCATGACTTAGAGTTAGCGGCCGTGATATTTGCTCTAAAGCTGTGGAGGCACTATCTGTACGGGGTAAAGGTCAATATATATACCGACCATAAGAGCCTGAAGTACCTGCTAGATCAAAAGGATCTGAACATGAGACAGCGGTGGTGGATGGAGTTCTTGGGGGACTATTCCATCAAGATACATTATGTACCAGGGAAAGGAAACGCGGTGGCGGATGCATTGAGCCACAGGGATCCAACGCAGGCCAGTTGGTTATCGGTACATGATGAGAGATTGGTACGTGATTTGGAGGCATTAGAGATTTCCTGCATCAATAAGTAGTCTAGTGTCGGGGCGATATTGTGTTGGACAGAGGTGCAGTATGACCTGGCTGATAGAGTTCGACGGGCTTTGAATCAGGATAGCAGCATGACGAAGATCTTGGATGAATCTTTGGATGAGTCAAATTCCCAATTTGCGGTTGAGGATGGACTGCTAAGGAAGGACAGTCGTCTATGCATCCCTAGTGCAGATAATCTTCGGGAGGAGTTGATGTACGAGGCTCATCATACCAAGTACTCAATTCACCTGGGTAGCACGAAGATGTATAGAGACATGAAGAAGTTATTCTGGTGGCCAGGATTAAAGAAGGATGTAGCACTTTATGTGGCCAAGTGCCAAACTTGTTCCTTGGTCAAAGCAGAGTGCCAGAAGCCCGGAGGCTTCCTAAAGTCCTTGCCTATCCCGGAAAGGAAATTCAACGACATTTCTATGGATTTTGTGCATGATTTGCCAAAGTCGCAGAGGGGGAAACGATGTCATCTGGGTGGTCGTAGATAGGTTGACGAAATTGTCGCATTTCATCCCGAATAGGAAGGAAGATCAAATGGAAAAGTTAGCCAAACTTTATGTGGATAATATCGTACGGTTGCATAGTGTGTCGCGCAGTATTGTTAGTGACCGAGATGGACGCTTCATGTCGAAGGACTGGAGGCTGGTGCATAATTTGTTGGGAACTAAGCTGAGTTTCAGTACAGCTTTCCACCCACATACGGATGGCCAGACCGAGAGGGTCAACAGGACGATGGAGGACATGCTTCACATGTGTGTCCTAGATTTTGGAAAGCATTGGGAGGATCACCTGTACATGGTGAAGTTTGCGTATAACAATAGCTTTCAAGCGAGTATTGGAATGGCACCTTTCGAGGCCTTATATTGGAGGAAGTGTCGTACGCCGTTGTCTTGGTTGGAGATAGGCGAGTCAAAGTTGTATAAATGTCAAGCGGTTGAAGACGCCACTTCAATGGTACGTACAATTCAGGAAAGTTTGAAGATCGCTCAGGACAGACAAGCAAAGTACTATAACGCCAAGCATAGGAATGTGGAGTTCGGTGTTGGCGACTGGGTTTATTTAAAAATCAAGCCATTCAAGGGTGTTTCGCGTGTTCGATGCTTGAAGAAGTTGAGTCCGAGATACCTTGGACCATTTGAAATTCTGGAGCGTGTTGGCGAGGCAGCGTATAGATTAAAGCTGTAGGCGGAGTTGAGTGGGCTACACAATGTGTTCTACGTATCGGTGTTGCGGAAGGCGGTGCAAGAGCCTTCGCAGGTAGTTCTGGTTGATCAAGTGCCATTGGATTACGAGTTGACGACAAAGGTCAAGCATATACGTATAGAAGACGTTGAGGTCAAACAACTCTGCAACAAGGAAATCTGAAAGGTTAAGGTTTGTTGGGATAACTGCGGACGTGAGGAGCTTTCTTGGGAGCGAGCCCAACTATTTTGGAGGAATACCCTGAGTTATTCCACTCAGGTAACATTTAATTTTTTGTATACCTTTTCTTAATTTCGGGACGAAATTCGTTAAGGGGGGAGATTTGTAACGCCCCGAAAATCATTATCGAGCTGGTCGCGTCCAAAAGTAATTTTGGTGCCTGTATAGGGATACACGGCATAGGACACGGGCATGTCTAAGGCCGTGTCTGGCGTGGTGTTTTGGCCGATTGTATCCCGAGAAGGACACGACAAGAAACACGGCTGATTGAAACGGGCATGTCATTTGACATGGGAGTGTACATACCCGTGTCAGTACCCGTGTTCCCTAGAGTCGTGACGGTTGGCGTGACGGTTATTCGTGACACGCCTCCGGTCACGGGCGTGTCCAAGACCCGACACGGGCATGTCAGGTTGAGACATGGGCGTGTCTTGCTCGTGTGGTTTTTCTGCGTTCGACGATCGTGCTAGGATCGAGGCACACGACCTGGGATACGGCCTTGTGCGAGGACGTGTTCGGACCAGGTTTGAGGATTTCTGTGCAGATCTGAGCCATTCATTTTCTTTAATTAAGATCTGACAGCTCAGGCTTGTTCCTGCTATGTTAAGGCCGGGAATAGTGGTTTAACTCCTCTTTTCTCCCTTAAGCATTCTCTTTCCAATGAGTTAGAGCAAGGAGGAAGAAGGAGGAGGATTCCGACCGCCGGCGGAGCATCGGAGCAACGTTTAGAGAACCGAGGGCGGATCCGTGGAGGAAATCCCGTTGCGAAGACTTCTATCAGTGTATTTTTCCCATGGTGCAAAAGCATACTACAAGGGTAACGATTCTCTTCTTGAGCATGTGAAGCTCTCTTTCTTTTTGCATAGGGAAACCCGCTCCCGCGAGTGTGCGGCGAGTGTGCGGTGTTTCGTAGGGTTGACGGGAATTGTCCCCCTTGTGTTGCATATAGAGTCCGGAATTGAAGTACGTGCATAGGCATTGTGTGTGAAGCCTACCCGGACATGTTGGTCTGGATCGGTGATGTTGCATTTGTTATGATTTGCTGGAGAAGACTCCGTATTTTGGTTTTCGGGTTTCTACGCGGTAGATTGCAGTAGTGATCCTTGCAGATTAAATCCAAGGCGCACCCGGAAAACTGAGCGTAATTGTTGTTATGCTAACTTGGCGGTCTGGGAACCGGCCTTGAACATAACTGGGTTATGTGATTGTTTGGAAATGGCAGGATCAGAGAGAAGCTTGGCTCGTGTGTACGTCTTAAGGTGTACTACGCGTTGTGAGCAACGGGCAAGTGGCATCGTACCTGGGCTATGTCGTTCGGTGCGAGAGACCCGAAAAGGGGATTGGCCATTGGCATAGTCGAGAGCCTTAGACAGTGGTCAGAAAGGCTAAAATGCTCACGTTGTTGCCATCCCGGGGGTGGTGGTGAAGACACTGAAGTGTAAGGATTCATCGATAATGTGCCCTGAGTACACGGGGTATTTGGTCGTGCGAGCCTACACCTGTGGTTAGCATATTTGTACTATATTATTTTAGATGGGCTAATGAATTGCAGGGAAGGAGCACCGTCATCCCGTGTTAGGGGCGGGCCCGTTATAATTTGGTCGGCTTTTGGCTGACCGTTGCTTTGTTTTCCACCGTGCGGTGGAATGTTGCTTGCAGGTGCTGCGGAGTCGAGTAGCAAATAGCAGGCTGGAGCCCATGTTGCTGTGCTGGCCCTAGAAGGCCAAAGCGAATAGTTGTACTTAAGTTTTGTCATGTGTGGCCGGCCTGCGAGCTGATGTATGGAAAACATTATTTAATTAAGTTAACCTTTGTAAGGACATAAGGCCATGTACCTTTTTGTGTATTTGTTTTTATTCCAGTTGTAGTGGTGTTGGGCATTCATGTTATTTGGATACAAGCTTGAGTTCTTTCAACTGTTTAAAAGCTTCCACTAGAATGCTCTTTGTTAGGACGAGTAGTCTTAATTGGATAGTTTGGTTATTCATGCGTAACCCTTTCGTTTGTCCGTGGTTTATGGTGTCGGGTTCCAGGTGGACCTTCTACTATATGTCATACGACGGATGGGGGTGTTACAATTTACACCGTGTTCCATAACCTGACCAACACTAGTAATAGTGTGATATAGAGCCTTTCCACCAATTTGGAAGAGGTGTCTTAGCTGATCAGTATTGTGCTGAATTTCTACAAATCCCCTGCTCATTTCAGTATCTATAGTAGTGACTTTGTCAGTAACAGCCTTAAGTGAAGTATCAAAGTAGGTTCTTTGCTCTTGAAGCATAAGCACAGACAGATTCATCAAATCATTGGAGGAAGCAGCAACATCACGAGGAGCACTAGTAGAGGGAAATGGAGGAGGAGGAGCAACCCATGGTGTAATTTCTGCAATGGAGACTGAGCTCTTTGCTATAGTAATGTGAATCAGGGCATCACCTTCATCAGTGATTGTGGGGATGGTGAAGTACAAATTCCTTAAAGGAGCTTCAACTTGCTCAGGGGATTGCTCATCTGAAATGAAAATGGTTTCAACTTGCTCTTGGGGTGCAACAGGAGATGTTTTTGGAGAAGGAGTATGTCTTGGAGATGGCACTAGAGTGGATTCCTTGGGTATTTCAGTGGTGGTTTCCTTTGGAGAGGGAGGAGGAGGTGGAAGATCATCTGCAGTCAGCTCTTCAATCATTTCACTGATTGCAGCTTCTGTTGAGAGTAGGGCTTCTTGAAGTTGTTGTTTAGATGGTGTTTCTTCTGGAGTCTGAGGTGGAGGAGAAACTGCTGGAGATGTAGGTATCCTTGCTGGGATAGAAGGAGCAGGCACCCCTTCAATAGATACACCAGAGGAGCTGGCAATCTGATGTGGAGAGGGAGATGGGGTCCTGTCCTCTGTGGCTGGAATCTCTTGAACAATGGAATCCTGAGTTGGATTTTGCAGTTTCACTTCCCATCTTTGAATGGAGGATATGGAAACTTTCTTCGTGTGATGAAGAACAGTCCCTTTGGAGAAGTTGAAGGCTTCTGGGTTGATTTCTTGGAGGAAAAGTGAGATTATTCTGGCATAATTTGGGGCTTTAATGCTGTCTCTGATCTTATCCAAGATCATCATACCAAATTGGAATTTCTTCCTGCAGACTATAGCTTGCATAATATCAAAGAATGAGAGAGAGATATCTCTGATAAAATAAGTTTTGCAGAGGAGGACTTTCCCTATTATATCCATAAGTAACTTCCCTTCATGATTCATCTGAGACTGTTTCATGTACTCTTCATCAAGAGAAATGCCACAGAACACATATGTTCTGTCAGACTAATCAGGGCCTACATCATCTTCTTCATCCACAATCGGCAATCGCAGAAGTTTAGAAACTGATGTCTTTGTAAGCTTAATTTTGATACCTCTGACATTTGACTTGAGAACGGCACCATGTCGCTTAACCTTGACATTTTTAAAGAACTCGACAACATCTGGAAAGAAGATTTTACAGGGTTCTTGGAGAATGAAGGTAAGTCCGGTGGTGTCGAGAAGGATCATTAGATGCTGAAAATCTTCTGAAAGTTCTGCAATTCCGGCGGCAACCAATTTGGAACTGATGCCAATTTTTTAAGAAGCGGCCATGATCCAGAAACTCTTGGAAAAACTGCAACGGGGAGGAAGAAGACGCGGCTCTGCAACTTCTAGACGGAAGACGAAGCGGCAGTCGACGTACTCGAGAAAGGAAATGATGTCGTGTAGAGAATAACTTTGGAATTTCCAATTTATATAACCCTAGGTTAATGTCTAATTAATAGATAAATGATGGAATCGTACCTTAGAAGTGGCGGCATAAGCCTCGGGTTGCGAATAAGAAAATTTGAATCAAGGAAGAAAAGATGGCTGGCACATACTCGAGAGACTTAATATTACTCGAGTAAAGTATTTGAGATACACGAGTAGATAGGCTGGACGTACTTGAGTAGTTGGGGTGAAGTACTCGAGTAGTTATATGAAGGTACTCGAGTGAAGTTTTACTACTCGAGGAGGTGATTTGACTACTCGAGTAAGCCATTCTGCTACTCGAGTAGGATACTCGAGTGGCGTATAGGGAACTCGAGTAGGTCAATTTTACTACTCGAGTAGGTCATTTACTTACTCGTGTACTTTACTTCTTACTCGAGTCAAAAGGTTAGAAATTTGTAGAAATCCAACTTTTGACTAATTCGGGATCACTGAGCCTTCTTGGGGGTCCACTTTCTCTACTCTTCTTTGTTGAGCATTCCAAGTTCTGTTTTGAAGAAAGAATACTTGGTCTCGTCCAGCAGCTTTGTGAAGATGTCTGCAATCTGCCTGTCTGTAGAGACATATTGGAGATCTATGTCCCCATGCTCCCAGATGAAGTGATACCTCAGCTCTATATGCTTTGTCCGGCTGTGCGAGACTGGGTTGTTGGCTATTATAATTGCGTTGGAAGAGTCGCAAAACAATGGAATGTTCTGGAACTTCATATTATAATCTTCAAATTGATTCTTTATCCATAGCATCTGTGCACATCAATTACCTGCAGAGATATACTCTGACTCAGCTATTGAGATTACTACACAGTTCTGCTTCTTGCTACTCCAGGAGATAAGCCATCTTCCTAGGAATTGCCTAGTCCCGAAAGTGCTTTTCTTGTCGTCTTTGCTCCCTGCAAAATATGTATCTGAAAAACCTATTATTTCACTCTCATTACTTCTTGGGTTCCATAAGCCAAGATTTGGTGTACCTTTAAGGTATCTCCAGATCCGCTTTGCAGCAGCGTAGTGAGATTCCTTCGAGTTCACCTGGAATCTAGAGCATACACATGTTGAAAACATTTGGTCAGGTCTACTGATAGTAAGGTAGAGCAAGGATCCAATTATGCTTATGTACTTGGTTTCATCAAAAGATTTCCCTTTTTCATCCTTGTCCAAAGATATAGTTGAACCCATTGGAGTCCTCATCGAGGTTGCGTTCTCCATTCCGAACTTCTTAATTAGCTCTTTGGTGAACTTGGTATGCGAGATGAAAATTCCATCTTCAGATTTTTTCACCTGAAGCCCTAAGAAATACTTCAGTTCGCCCATATTGCTCATTTCAAACTTCCCTTGCATAAGTTTTGAAAGCTTCTTGTAGAGGTTGTCGTCAGTAGAGCCAAAAATAATGTCATCGACATAGATTTGCACTAGCAAAATCTTGCCTTTTTTCCCTAAGAAATATTGTCTTATCTATCTTTCCCCTTGTGAACTTGTTCTCAAGTAGAAAGCTAGACAGCGTCTCATACCAAGCTCGAGAAGCTTGTTTCAGACCATATAAAGCTTTATGCAATAAATAAACGTAATCAGAAAAGTTAGAATCAACGAAACCTGGAGGTAGTTCAACGTACACCTCTTCCTTTATGTCTCAATTAAGGAAGGCAGACTTCACGTCCATCTGATAGACGATGAAGCCTTTGAGTGCAGCATATGCTAGGAATAACCTAATGGCCTCCAGCCTTGCCACTAGAGAGTACGTCTGGTCGAAGTCGATTCCTTCTTCTTGACGATAACCTTTAGCGATGAGTCTGGCCTTGTTCTTTATGATCGTTCCATCCTCGTCCATCTTGTTCCTGTAGACACATTTTGTGCCGATGACATTCTTACCCTTGGGTCTTGGAACAAGCTTCCATACTTGGCAGCGCTTGAACTGATTTAGTTCTTATTCCATCGCCACTATCCACGATGCGTCTTAGTTCACTTCCTCAAACTTCTTTGTTTCAACCTTTGAGAGAAAATTTAGATATAAATTTTCGTTAGTTGTACCTCTACGAGTTCTGACACCATCCCGGGGATCTACAATGATCTGGTCCATGGGGTAATCCTTCAGATTTCTGAGCTCTAGAGTCCTTGTATCTGGATTATCTTCAATCACCGAAGATACTTCATCAACTTGCACAATTTATTCATCTGGATCATCAACCTCTCCAATATGGGTTGGAGTGGTAATCTTGATGAACTTTTCACCTTTATCTTCAGATGGTTCATCCAAGCTGATATGACACCCTCATCCTCCAGACGGGATAATACTCCTTTGTACATGAGGGGAGTCTTAGTGGTGATATCTCATAATCCGGCTCCATGCTTCTGACACTGGTGGCAGGATACTACTCAAGGTGTAAACCTTTTTGATGAGTAACCTCGCTTTGATACCACTTGAAAGTCCACCTAGTGTCAACTATGTTCACCTATGGGGGGGGAATAGGTGACGTGCAGCGTTTTTGCGGAATTTAAGATTGTACCTGCACAATAAAAATAAACAGCAGAGCACACAGAATATACAGGCAATTTATAGTGGTTCCCCGACTTGGGTATATCCACTTTCCCCCCTTCGACCTATCTCCCAACAAGGGACGACTCGGTCACTTCTCCAACAGGATTGAAATCCAATCCTTGCACTATCGGAAGGAACCCTTCCACACGTAGGAGTCAACACTCCCACAAACCGGGTTGCACCCAACCCTTACAACACGGAACAAACGTTCCTTTACAACAAAAGTAAATCTAGAATGTACACGAGATACAAACTTCGTTTGGAGACTACGGTGTTCCTCTTCGTTCGACGACGTGTTCGTGATGTCAACGAAGAGTCTACAACCCTAGATCTCTCTTGGAGAGGATCTCCCCGGAACCGGCGGCGGCAATACGAGCGGCGGCTGGGTTCGGGATCGGCGACAACGACGGTGCGCGGCTGCTGTACTTTGAGATCCAAACTTCGTAGCGAAGCAAGCTAGGTCTACCAATGGTCACACTAGGATCAATCGTCTCGATCGATTCGGATGGGGATGATTTTCCCGATCTACAAATCGAGAGACAAGAGATCTCCGGTTAGACACGTGAGACTCTGAGCTTAGCTAAGCTTCTATCGACCGGAGATATGGATGAAACCACGATCAAGATCGGCGATCTATAATCTCGTGCGGTGACGGAGGCGGCGGCGGAAAATCGCGAACTAGGTCAAGTCGCGGCTCAGCTTTGTATATCTTTTTCCGTCGTTTTTCTGTTCAAACATACGCCTGTATATATACTGTAGACACTTTCAATATGACCGTTGTGGGTCCCACAAGTAGAATCCCGAAATCCGTTTCAAAATAGTCCAGCGGCAGAATCCGGTCCAGCAGCTTCCAGAGAAAATGCCAAGTAAAAATCGGCGAGAATCGCAGGTGATTCTCGACGAATCGGCGAGAATCAGTTAGTGATTCTCGACGAATCGTCGAGAATCACGAGTGATTCTCGCCGAATCACTTTTTGATTCTCAACGAAATTTACTTGGTATTCATGATCTGCTCAACGATGGGTTCGGCGAGAATCACTAGCGATTCTCGCCGAATCTTACTTGGCACCGTTTTGAGGTAGCCGGAAAGAATCGGCGAGAATCACTAGTGATTCTCGACGATTCGGCGAGAATCACTAGTCATTCTCGTCGAATTGTACTAAGACGAATTTTCGTCTTTCCACCCATGATGAGCTCCTTGACCTATCCTTGCTCCTTGTCTGCTCTTGTAAGATTACAGCCCTGTACTTGAAAGTAAGTGCACTCCAATAGAGAGAGTACACGTAGGCCAACACACTGATCTGCTCAACGAGGGATTACGTCGTGCAGACCCATGTATATTGACCTACTGCACCCTGACATTGGTGTGCACTTAGCGTGGAATAACTGCAAGCACAACTTAAGAGGTTTCATCAAATACATTGTAAATTCATCTTAGCTTGACAGGTGGCTTCCTCAAATCCAGGTGATTGTGGATACAATACCCAACAGACTCTGTGTAGGACATTGTATATTAGTTGGATGGTTTCCATTGAGTAACAACTCGGTCTGTCTGTGGTATATGGCGTCGGGCCCCGACCGGACCTACTGCTATATACTATACAACGGATAGAGGGTGTTACACTTTCTGTGACTTCCATCAAGAGGTGTGTCTCGTGACGGCCACCTGCATAGTTCGTGGAGGTGAGAGAGGCCAGTGGGCGATTTCAGCAATAGTCACCGGTGAGGATACAGGAGGTTCTGCAGGGAGGAGAGGAGGACAGATGCGAAGATAGGGCCAATGTAGGGGCCCGAGGGGGATCAGAGTGATCCACAGGAGAGTGGGTATCGAAGCCACCCGTAAGTGGAGATTCCAGACAAGGTTTTGGAGGAGCATCGCCTCGACCTCCCAAGCTCCCCCTGGAAGAAAAGATCACCATCTCGTCGAAGGATATGTTGGACTACGAAGACCGATTCTGTGATGCCTTGGTTATCCAGATGGCCATCGAGAACTTCACGGTCTCCCGGATACTGGTCTATAACGGGATCTCTGTGAATGTGATCTTTAAGAAGGCTTTCAATGAGATGAAGGTAGAAGTGAAGAGGGTGTTGGCCTCAGACGGACTATTGTTCGGATTTTCAGGGGAGAGGAAGGAAGTTGAAGGATGAGTGGACTCCATGTGATGCTGGGGTGTCAAACAATTGCCAGTTCATTATCATTGATGCTCCAAGCTGCTACAATAGCATCTTTGGGTGTCCCTGAGCGCCTTTCGTTGTGTCCCCTGACCCGAAGGTGGTGAGGCAATGTTATGTAACGATCGTCAACACCATAGCCTTGATGGCAGAAGCGGAGGAGTTGGAGAGAGAGTTGGCAGCCCAGGAGGAGGCAGGAGACGAGATGGAAGTGACTTGGGGAGGAGCTGTGGAGAAGTTGGAGGTGGTGGAGGAAGTAGCGAAGAAGGTGCATGGAGAAGAGGAAGAGATGGTTGGTGTTCAGGTGGAGGGAGGAGTGAAGATATAAGGGAGCTGAGCCGAGGTGATGGGGGTTGAGGAGGCGAAAGTGGAAGAGGTACTTGCACAGGGGCAGAAGTTGAGAATCAATTGGTAGGATTCCTAATTAGAGCTGGCAGAGGAGGTTGTGGAGATGGAGTTCTTAACCAAGGAGGGGAAGGTGGAAAGGGTGCGGAACAGTGGAGGACTGAGCCCCAGAGACTGGGAGAGGATACGGGAATGAGCTCCTGAAATGCGGACTCACACTGCTCAGTCCAAGTGAACGTCATGTCCTTCTTTGTCAAATATGTAATGGGAAGTGCAATCTTAGAAAACCCCTGCACAAACTTGCAGTAATAGCCTGCAAGTCCAAGGAAGCTACAAATATCTGAAGCTGACTTTGGCTACGACCAATCCCTCACTGCTGCACCTTGGTCGGGTACACTGCCAACCCAGCTCCATTGATAATGTACCCGAGGAATACCACCTCTTGCAGCCAGAATTGGCACTTTGAAAACTTTGCATATAGCTGGTGCTCATGTAGCTTCCCCAAGACTAATGTTAAGTGACAGGTATGGTCCTCCTTGTCCCTAGAGTAGACCAAGATATCATCTATAAAAACTATAATGACTCATCCAGAAATGGATCAAACACCTAGTTCATCAAACTCATGAATGCAGAGGGGGAATTCGTGAGCACGGAGGGCATCACTGTGAACTCAAACAAGCCGTAGCATGAGCTGAACGCAATCTTCGGTATATCCTCCTCCTAAATCAGCAGCTGATAGTAGCCCAACCTTAGGTTAAGCTTAGAGAACCAGTGCACTCCAGCTAGATGTTCAAACAACTTGCCGATCCTTGGTAACAGATAAGTATTTCGCACCGTCAATCGGTTGAGCTCCCGATAATCGATATAAAGTCGGAGCGATCAATCTTTCTTCTTCACGAACAAGACGAGTTCTCCACATGGTAAAGAACTCGGTCTAATAAATCCTGCATCCACTAGCTCCCTTAGCTGAGACCGGAATTCCATAAGCTCTTATAGTGTCATCTGGTAGGGTGCCCGAGAGACGGGCCTTGCACCAGGTATTAACTGTATCTGGATGTCTACTGCTCTATACGAGGGTAGTCCGAGCAACTTCTTCGAGAATATGTCAGGAAAGTCACAAACCACTAGAATATCACAAATGGAGGCATCCGCCTCCGCCATCTTGAAACAAAGCATGCATACCCCATCTCCCTACTCATGGGCCTTAACAGCCTGCATCGCTGATAATAATAATCGGGAGATAGGCATAATACCTTCGAAGACCACCTCTGAGTCTTCGTGCTTTAATGTGATCCTCCTAGCTGGGCAGTCAATCTTGGAAAGGTACCAGTGTAGCCACATCATGCCTAGAATCAGATGATAGTCCGGTAGCGGTAAAAGCAATGCTGGATTGTCAAACAGCTTCCCACCAATGTTTACGGACATACTGCACTTTGTAGTAGACTACACCTTTGATCCTTCTGAAAGTCAGACTATCCTGAGGTGTCCGGGGAAACAATGGCATCCATCCAAATCCTCTGCAAAATCTTTTGAGACAATGGAGTGTGATGCTTTCGTGTCAAATAAGGTGAGGGCGGGCTTACCGCACACATATACCATGCCTGAGGTTAGTTGTTTCGATTTTTATGAACTATCTATATAAAGGGTTGCTAATGTACTATACAAATAATTCAAAGTACAAAAGTTTAAGGTAACTGTGATAACCTCTTCAGGGTTCTTAGACTGGGCAAGATCCAACTCATACATCTGCTCCAGCCGTCGGCCACCACCGTGAGGTCCTCGTCCACGACCTCTCCCTCATCCTCTACCATGCTGTGCCGAAGGGACTGCTGGAGGTGGAGTAGGTAGAGGGAATAGGTAAGGGAAGTGGGCTATGATTTGCCTAGGTAGGTGGCATCTAGGAGGGTACGTCGTCTACCTCCCCTATGTCTCATGAATCTGCCCCTCTGCGGCCCTCTACTGCTCTCACCATTACAAATCCCCTCAGCTAGTCTCTTCCCTTTGCTCCGCACCATCAGATGATTAGCCTCCCACTTCTTTGTTGTCTCGATAATCTTCGCCAAACTGGACTCTGAGATGAACAAAAGAGCCTGCTTGAGCGGGTCAGGAAGCCCTATATATAATTTCTTCGCATAGTCCTTCTCACTCAAGGGACTAGAGAATCCAGCCAAGTGTGAAAACAATCGCTAGTACTCCAGCACCAACCGGTTTCCCCGCCTGAGGTGCAGAAAGCGATCCTCCATCACATCGCATTCTGTTGGGGATACAAAATACTACAATAGGGCCTCTCTAAACTAGTTCCAGCTGATCCGAGAATACTCATAATCAGCAAAGATGGAGTCCATGACGGACCTCCACCACCTCTTGGCTTGGCCTGCTAGTGCCATAACTGCCAAGGGTACTGCCTAGTTGTCCGGTCAAAGGATCCCCACTAGTATCTCCTGGATAGTGTCCAGCCACTCCTATGTCCCATCTATCGTCTCTGTCCCATATTAAGTTGGAGGGGAGAGGCCTCAGAAGGTAGTCAACCAATTTGAGCTCGAGTTCGGCTATGGGGTCGGAACCTGCTGAGATCTAAAGGCATCCATGATGGTCGTGAGAGTCTGACCCAACTCTGACTGCTGGAAAGGAACAACAGTAGGCAAAGGGGGAACAGTATCCTGCAGTTTGAAACACTTTAATAGTTAAATAAGGCTGACCTCTTCTTATTTATGTGGACAAAAGATGTGATTTTCTCACATGGGCACACAACAACTTCTACTGCTTAGTTTGTCCGCAAACTGAAGCTCGAGCGGGGTGACCTAATGGTTTGTGGACTGCTTTCTCTTATGATCGTGGTACAGTGATACCAACTATAAAATCTGCCCCCGAGAATTGGGCACAGCCGCAGAAAGATTTTTGCCTAAGATCGTCGCCTAACAATGACACTAACTACGAGTTAGTTGTCACGACAAGACAACGACTCTGCCGGCAAGCACAATCATTCACATGGCCAACGAGATAAGAATTATACAATTCCACACATTACAATATAGATATATAAATATCCAAACAAGAGATCCACAAGAGATAAATGAAAAAGTAAAATAAATAGGGCTTACGCCCAGTACATAACCATCATAAATATCACACTCTCTCAACTAACAACGTGGAAGCTAAACTATATGATCATCAACCTGACGACGGGTAGTAGTAGTGCGCGAGTTAGACTTTTCATGTCCCAATATCTGGCAGCACTTGGTCGAACTATGACGGCGTCTCTACGTGTCCCTAAAATGATGTGGCCAACGACCGTCAGTCAAACTTGACTCAGCTGCTTCGTCCCTGCCTCACCCCCGCAACTCCTAGGCACTGCATAGGAGGAAGAAAGCGGAGGACCAATAATAACAGAAAGTACAAGCAGGTGACAGTGGTATATAAATAGATAATTCTCTAGCAGTTCTATATCAGTATGTGCAATAACAAAAGTAAAGAAGAACAACAACTAGAATAGTGTCAAGGTATAGTAAGAGGAGCTAAGTAAAACTAGTAAAGTAAAACAGCTACACTCCTATCACAGAAGCGTACCTTTTAAAATACCACCTCCCGAGAATTTGGCACGACCAAGGAGAGATTTTATTCCCAGGATTGTCGCCTTATAATGACACCAACTACGAGTTAGTTGTCACTACAAGTCAGTGACCCTGTCGACAGACATGATCATTCATACAGCCAACAAAAGAAGAAGTAAACATGTCAACGCATCACATCATAGATATATAAATACCCAAATAAAGGTCCACATGACATAAATTAAAGAGTATAAGTAATAAGGATTATTTCCAGTACGTAAATATCTTAAATATCACTATCTCTACAAACAACGTGGAAGCTAAACCATATGATCATCAACCTGACGCTGGGTAGTATTAGTAGCGTGTGGCTCCGGCCCCTCAGATCACGGTGTCCCAATCTCTAGCTGCTCCTGGTGGAACTGTGCGGCGCCTCCAGGCATCCCTAAAATGATGCGGTCAAACGACCGTCAGTCAAACTAGACTCGGATGCTTCGTCGTCGCCTCACCCACACGACTCCTAGGCACCGCGCGGGAGAAAGAAAGCAGAGGACCAATTGTAACAGAATATACATGCATGTGACAGTAATGTATATATATATATTTATAATTCTATAACAGTTCTATATCAGTATGAGCATTAAAGAAGAGTAACAACTAGTGCCACATAAGAGTATAGTAAGAGAAGCTAAGTAAAACTAGTAATGTAAAGCAACTGCACTAGCATCACAAAAGAGTACCCAAACTTATATTAATGTCCATACAAACATATAAGTTAAGGTTTCTGAAATAATAACTCATCATATAAAGAGCCAATACTAATTTATATGATGAGGATATGCAAGTGAGCATCCTATGTCATGCTATGCAATGCAATGATTATATACTCTCACACACGACTCTGTGCACAGACCTTTAATGCATCCCCACGTTTTGGTGGTGGCCAACCTCTCAGGTACCAACCATCATGGCTCACGGTGGTAGTGGAGCGGGTGTCTCCACTCCTAGGCGGGCGGGCACACTACCATGCCTAGACCTCTCGTACGTATCAATGCTAAGAACACAACATCAGAGCCCCTGTGTACTCTTGCGGGCAACTACCAGTCTTCCATGGTCGGGTGTGCTGTTAGGGGACATAGTCTTCCAAACATCAGTATAAACATCCTACTGGTCTCTCCAAAGGCGTACACTCCGCACCAGAGTCATCATAGTTCTATCGGTGTGCCGACTGAACCAGTACCGAGTGACCCACTACATAAGAACAAACCAGGTATAGCAATTCCCTCTCGATAACCTAGCTCACAGGACTAACCCGTCCTGATATCAACCAACCACTTGAGCCTCTAGCTCGTAGGACTAAAAATCCTAAATCACTTCAACCCAAACATGGGTGAGATTTGTATAACACACTATAATCCTATCAGACTACTCTTGTCTAACTTTTGGATTATCTAGCGATTTATGGTTAACCTTGGACTTCCCAACGTCTACCCTGTGAAGGGCTCGCAGTAGTACTATGCACTATGATGGGCAAAAACCCATCGTTCCCTTTTTCAAGACACTTAACAATGTTATTCTACCCTTAACCAATCTCACTTCTACCGTTACTAAGTGTGTGACCTCTCCAAAACAAAAACTGGTGAAAACACTAATTTACCAAAAATGGTAAATGCAGACCGTATGATCTTGTATGTGTGTATGAATAGGAATCCTCTAAATTCTTCATCCTAGGACCTAAGATTATTTACTGAGACCTATCATGACATCTTAGACCTAATTTCAGGGATTCATAATTTTCCTAAAATAATAAGCAATTATTATAATTTTCCCAATTTTTTGCTACATGTGATTTTAAACATGAAGTGTCACTTTCTTTTATCAAACTAGAAAGAAAATTATCCAAACATCATCTTAAGTAATAATGGCTCTAGACCAAATTTCACATCATTCCAAAAATATTTGATATTTAATTTCTAATTACCAAAATCTGATCCACTATACCAACTTACACAAGAAGTACTATAAATATTCATCAAATAATTCCAGAAATATTACTAAAGATCGAAAATAGTAAATAATTATTTATTCCAAAAATTTATAATTTTATAACTCAAGTTGAGCATAATTAACTCAATAATATAGGAGGGGCAAAATGGTAATTATAACTGCAACCCTAAGATTTTGACCTTCCAAAATTCCAAATAATTTAACCAGTGGTTATAATACTAAATAATTGCAATTGACAATGTTTCATAATTTTTGCAACTATTTTAGTCACCCTAATTTCATTAATAGATTTGCATAACAAAAATACTAATTAATTCATTTGCTAAGCAAATCTACTCCATATATTCTAAAACTTCATGAGGAGGTGTACATTCACTAAATAATTGCATGAACAAAATTTCACTAGATTTGACCAAGCCAATCTTGTTAAATTCACAAGATACATCTTTTTGGCTAAATGCACACCACTTCACATACAACATGACAAATTGCAAGTGAGATTCACCATTCTACAGGGGTTAAAAGGGTTTGAAATTTTTATCAGGGTCTTATACCTCCCTAATCAACCTCTCACCAAACTTTGAGGTTAAAATAAATATTTTTCACCAAAATATTTAGTTTTGTGAAAAATCACATTTTTCCTAAAACCATTGGAAACTTTTGTCAAAAAATTCCCATTTTGGTCTGTCGATTTATCTATGGTATATTCTTACATGCTTCAAATTTCAAGTCAATCACCTTAACCAATTAAAAATTATTAAGAAAATAGTGGTTGTCCTACCCTAAGGACCAGTTGTACAAGAAATGCCATACTAGGATTTTTATTGCTCCAAATGACCTGATTTAATTTCTAATTAAAGTAGAGTCACAAGGCTACCTTTTTTATGTTGGGAACTTTTCATAGTTCTGCCCTTAAAGGCCTCATTTTACTGATTCAAAAAGGTCTGTTTTAAAAGGTCTAATAAAACTATTATAATAATTAATATTATAACATTAAATTTTATCAGATCTGACAGCCACGTGATCGTCTTCAACCTCCATCCTATGGATGTGATCAGGCTGACCTAGAGCCATTTCCAAGGCCATTTGTCGGAGATCCAACTCCCTCCCTGGCCGGCCACCACAGCCACCACCACCGTTGAGGTCGGCAATATCGCCCGGCAGCGGCTCGGTCGCCGAAGTGGCAGTTTCCGGTGAACCCAAGAGGAAGATTTTCATGTTTTTTCCATGGAAATTTAAAATGGAATTCGGTTCGATTGAGCTCGAACTCATTACCTATTGATCTAAGATGCTAGCACAACGAAAGAGGAGGAGAACCATGTCTGATTTCGGGCCTGGATGTGGCTACTCCGGCGGGTGGCCATGGTTTTTGGCGTTTTCCGGCGAACCTCTCCCGATCTCAATTCTCCGCCATTTGAAGAGATCCAAGTGTCGATTTCAACTGCTTGAGGCCTTCTGAAGGTGATGAAAGGGTCGAATTGAACTTTTGGGTGCCTCTACATAGGAGATCCAAGTTTTGGGAGTTATGTTCATGGCCATTAAAGGCCCTCCTTATTGTGGGCTGACCAATAACTGTTGGAAACTCCTACTCTTCATCAGGGGAGATGGAAGGAGGGGTTGGGGAAGAAGAAGGGAGTGCCACTTGGCCTCCCTACATTATTCCCCCCTCCAAATGAAACTTCCATCCTAATGACCCTCATTAAAACCCTTAATTAAAATTATAAAATAGATTAAATAAATCTGAAAATTTAGTTGGCCTAGGATGGGACTTGGCAAGGCCTTAGCCCACTTGAATTGGCTTGAGCTCTCATTTAGCCTTTAGGGTTAATTTGACCATAGTTAACCATGGGGTTGACTGTGGCCAACGTTATGGGTTGACTAGTCCAAGGGGTGTGTCTTAAGTCCCTTGACACCACCCAATGTTGATTGGGTCATGGAGATGCCCCAATTGGGCTCACTTTGCCAAATATCGTGTTTTGACCTAAATGAGGCCAAGTTTGACTTTGGTCAAACTGGTCAACTTCGTGACCCCATGACAGGGTTTTTGGGTCCACTTGTCCCCTAATGACATTACAAGGCTAGGGGTGGGGTCAACTTTAGGTTTTGAGGCCAATAGAACATCTTAGGGGAAGGTTTGACCTATATTGACCTAAGGTTGACTTTGGTCAATTCGGCCCACTTGATTGACCTAGCTTGAGTCCATCGCTCAGTTGCCTCTCACTTAGGTTAAGAGACGTATTGGTGAGCTAACTTGAGGTGGTGAGTTCTTATGAGTGTGAATTGGCTTAGGTTGACTCGTGCACATTGGGGGTGCACATAGCAGCTTCCATAAGTTCAAGCTGAGCTAGGGTCACATTAGGGCCTCCATGCACCACTCAAGCTCTAACCCTAACTTTTGGGCGCCTAGAAGTTTGGGGGATGTTATATACCTTAACTTATATGAATGCCCATACAAACTTATAAGTTAAGAATTCTGAAATTATAACTCATCATATAAAAGATCCCATACTAATTTATATGATTGAGAGGATCTGCAAGTGCTTATGCTATGTCATGCCATGCAATGCAATGTTTATTATATAACTCACACACACGACCTTGTGTATGGACCTTTCATACATTCCCAATTTTGGAGGTGGATAACCTCTCAGGTACCAAAGATCGTGGCTCACAGTGGTAGTGGATCGGGTGTCTCCACTCCTAGGAGTGCAGGCACACTACAAGACTTAGATCTCTCGTATTCCTTAACGCTAAGAACACAACATCGGAGCCTCTGCGTACTCTTACTGTCAACTACCAGTCTTCTATGGTCTGGTGTGCTCCTAGGGGACATAGTCCTCTAGTCCTTGGTATAAACATCCTACCGGTCTCCCCAAAGGACTACACTTTGCACCAGAGTCATCGTACTTCCGTCGGTATGCCGACTAGATAAGTACCAAGTGACCTACCACACAAGCACAAACCAAGTATTGCAATACCCTGCCGATCCTCCAGCTCATAGGACTAACTAGTCCTATATCACCCCAATTCATACAAGGGTGAGATCGCTATAATATACTTTAATCTTATCAGAATACTCTTGTCTAGCTTCTGGATTACATATCGATTTATTGTTAACCATGGACTTCCCGAGGTCTACCCTGTGATGGGTTCACAACGGTACTAGGAACTATGATGGGATGAACCCCATCATTCCCTTTCTCAAGGTACTTAGCAATGTTATGCTACCATTAATTAAACCCTCTCATATAGTTACTCTTAGAAAGTCTATGTTGATTTATTCTTCATATAGGGGAACGACGATCTTTTGTTGATCCCGAACTTAACTACGCCCCTTAGGGTCCATGTACACCAACTCACACCACTTCTGGGTAAATCCCTTAAAACTCCAACCAACATCTCATTATGGTCCTAAAAATACCCCAACCTGACTAGAACCATTTTGTATCGCATCTAACCATCGACCCCTTGACTTTACTATATGTATCATAAATGATCGATATGAGTGTAAGGGTTTTAACTGACCAAAATTTTATCCAAATGACATACGATTAATT
Organism: Platanthera guangdongensis; assembly: GCA_039583875.1. NCBI lineage: Eukaryota > Viridiplantae > Streptophyta > Magnoliopsida > Asparagales > Orchidaceae > Platanthera > Platanthera guangdongensis. Next base: position 75,563,540 of record CM077157.1, read on the forward strand.
ACAGGGGTATGAATACTCAGTTATGATAAAGTTCCAAAGTTTCACAATTTTATAATTTAAATTGACCATAATTGAATTTTCCAAAATTATAAGTCACTAGTAGATTTGAACATTTAGTATCACTTCCAAAAGTCCAAACAGTACCAAATAATTTATATATGGTCACAATGATAAATAATGATAAAAAAACACTGGACTAAATTTCACACCATTCCAATAATATTTGATATTTAATTTCTAATTACAAAAATCTGATCCACTAGGTCATGTTACACATAAAGTACTATAAATATTGATCGAATAATTCCAGAAAAATTACTGGAGGCTATAAATGGTAAATAATTAATTATTCCAGAAATTTATAATTTTATAACTCAATTTGTGTACAATTATCTCAATAAAATAGAAGAGGTAAAATGGTAATTATAACTGCAACCCTAAGATTCTGACTTTAAAAATTCAAATTAATTTATCTGAGGTGGGGGCTATCGCCGGGCAGTGGCTCAGCCGCCAGAGGGGTGGTTTCCGGCGATACTGAAAGGAAGCCCAAATTAAGCTTTTTTCATGGAATTTCAAAATGGAAATCGGGTCCTTTGAGCCTGATTTAAATCTCTAAGGACCTAAGATGCTATCACAAGGGGGGAGGGGAGAAAAATGCCTAATTTTGGGCTTGGATGCAGCTACTCCGGCTGTTGTCCATGGTTTTTGACATTTTCCGGCGAACCTTTCACGAACTCGATTCTCCATCATTTGTAATGATCCAAGAGTCGATTTCAACTGCTCGAGGCCTTCTAAAGGTGTTGAAAGAGTTAAATCGAGCTTTGGGAGCCTCTATATAGGAGACCCACAAACATGAGTTTCAATCATGGCCAATTAAGGGCCTCCTTGATGGTGGATGACCTGTAACTGCTAGAAAACTCCCCCTCTTCATCAAGGGAGATGAAATGAGGGGTTGGGGAAGAATAAGGGATTGTCACTTGGCCTCCCTCCATTATTCCCCCCTCCAAATGAAACTTCCCCCTTAATGACCCCCATAAAACCCAAAATTAAATCACGTAATTTAGATTAAATAATCCTGATAGACTTAGTGAGCCTTATGGTGGGCCTTGGACAAGGCACTAGCCCAGTTGAATTGGCTTGAGCTCTAATTTAGTCTTTAAGATTCACTTTGACCAAAGTTGACATTGGGGTTGACTTTGGTCAACCTGATTGGTTGACTTGTCCAAGAGGTGTGTCTTGAGTCCCTTGACACCACCCAATGTTTATTGGGTCATGGTGATGTCCCACTTGGGCCAATCTTGCCACATAGTGTGATTTGACCTAAATACAACCAAATTTGACTTTGATCAACTTGGTGACCCCATGATGGGGCATTTGGGTCACCTGATTCTCCCTTGATATCCCAAGACTAGGGGTAAGGTCAGTTTTAGGTTTTAGGGCCAATTGGACCTCTTAGGTGAAGGTTTGACCAATATTGACATAAAGTTGACTTTGCTCAATTTGGCCAACTTGATTGACCTAGCCTTGAGTCCATTGCTTAGTTGCCTCTCTCTTAGGGTTAGGGAAGTGTTAGTTAGTTTTGTAATGCCTTCATTCGTCATATGAAATATAATGGTGGGCCCGGCCGGGGCCCCCATGCCATATTTCATAGACAAATGGCGGAATTACGTATGAATATCAAAATCACGTTCTACTCGCATCCTAACTCAGAGCATTCTAGCGAAAGCATTTTTCCGTTGCAAGAACTCATCACAGTGAATGTCCACTAAATATATAAACCACACATTTATATACCACCAGGAACGTATACAAATATACAACTCTCATGTCCTTAAGGCTTTACAAGTTTCTCTTTACAAATATATAGCTTCATACATCGACATGCAGGTCGTCCATACATGAAATCCAAGACTTCGCAAGGCCTTCATGTGCCTTTAAGCTTCAATCCACTCTATCCAATTCAGCTCTTCAGTACCTGCAGTTGGACACCCACCCCAAGAGTGGTAAACAAAGCAACGGTTTGCCTTCGCCGACCAATTATAACGACCCTACCCCTAACCCGGGGCAGTGGTTCCTTCCCTGTATGCATCACAATCACAGTATATTTACATCACAACAAGTATTACAACAATATCACAAATGTCGGCCTCCGCTAGACGCTCCGTGCATGTAGGACACATTCTTGGTGTTCCGGATATACCAGTCGCCAACCACCGATCATGCTTTTTTAACTTGTTGAGTATGGGCCTTAGTCTACCAACGCCCATGCTGGGGACATCCTCGCCCATCCCACTCAGAGGTGCTAACCTCACGACAACCATTGAGCATTCAGATCGACGTACCCTTGTGGTGCAGTAAGCCGGGTCTGGCCCGCACCCCCCCATTTGCCTTGCCACCAATCGATCTCTCACAATACAGGTACAGGTCAGCCATTTCCCGTTGCTCAATTCGTGAATAGCGCAGATCTTGATGCGGGTCAGCCTTCCCTTTCCTGCTCCGCACACAGCTCTCTCAGAGCCGCTTTCCAATCCATCCAATTCAACAGACAAGGGCTCATACCAAGCTTTACAAGTATTCACAATTCACAAGCATCCAAATAATACACAGAGTCTTCTCCGGTTCACTATATAAGCATCACTAATCCAGACTACCCATCCGGATGGGCTTCACACAGCATGCCTACGCCGTACTACCTATTTTCGGCTCTAAATGCAGACTCAACCTGGAATCACTTACGCTTTCCACACTTGGTGGAGGATTCCATGATTATGTATAAAGTAGGACTTCGCTTGTCCAAGAAGGAGATCGTTACCCTTGACAAATGCCTTAGAGTCATGATGTAGCAGGATGGAAATCACAGCCACGACCTTGCCTCCAAAAATCAGAACTCAGATCTTGATTCGGCACGCTAACGATCCTCCGACAGCCGGATTGCTTCTCCTTCTTCCACCCTGCTCTCCCATCTCTCTTGCTCTTTTAGAAAGAGAGTGGCCAAAGGTAAAATGAGATTGATCTTCTCGATTTCGGCCTTAAAGTAGCAAGGAAAAACCTGGGCCATCAGATCCCAGAGGAAGGAAACGAACGGCTACAAAATTCCATGAATATGGCTATTTCGGGGCTGAAACGCCCCGTTACACGCCCGTGTCATAGGCCTTGTCCCTTAAGTGGCGCACGAATTGCCTTATCTAGAACAGGACACGACCATGTGACACGCCCGTGCCACATGGCTGACACGCCTGTGTCATATGGCTAACACGCCCATGTCACATGGCTGACACGCCCGTATCTAGCTCTCGAGACCTAATCGAGACAACTACTCGAGTAGTTGGATAGGACACGCCCATGTCACATGGCTGACATGCCCGTGTCAAGCTCTCGAGACCCACTCGAGACCTACTCGAGTATTTGGACAGGACACGCCTGTGTCACATGGCTGACAAGCCCGTGTCTAGCTCTCGAGACCCACTCGAGACCTACTCGATAAAACTACTCGATTAGTTATACAGGACACGCCCATATCACATGGTTGACACGCCTGTGTCTAGCTCTCGAGGCCCACTCGAGACCTACTCAAGACAACTACTCGAGTAGTTGGACAGGACACACCCGTGTCACATGGCTGACATGCCCGTATCCCATACTCAAGACATTTGAGACCGACTCGAGACACCCCCTCGAGACCCACTCGAGGATACACAGAGCAGGACACGGCCATGTGACACGCCCGTGTCACAGCCTTGTGCCCTCTCTCTCGAGAATTCATCGAGCGCATCTACAAGAGTGAAGTTCATCGAACACAGCTCAGACACGCCCTGGGACACTCCTGTATCACATGGCGTGTTCCCTATCGAGCACTCATTGAGTGCATCTGGTCGAGCACTCGATAAGCTGCTCAACCCGCGTTGGACACGCCCTGGGACACGCCCGTGTCCCAGGCCGTGTCACCCAATCTGAACCCAAATTTTGGATTTGGGGTGTTACAACCCTCCTCTCCTTACATGAAATTTAATCCCAAAATTTAGCTTAAGTATAAACACCAACATACTCACTCTCTTATTGCACCTCGGTAAAACGTGACCCACGGCATCGCATAAAACAAGTCATACATACATAATGCCATACATACATACACCATATTATTACATTCAAAAGAGATAAATGTGACCTCATTATTAAAGCACTGTGTTTAGACCTGTTAAAGTCTGAGAAAGAGATTATCTCTCTCAGAAATCAATTATCTGAACACAATGGTTTAAAGTCAGAAAACCTCAAACTCTCTCAAGAGTTGGAGAACTGTAGGGAACAGATAGCTACACTGAAAAGTGAGCTCTCTGAGGCCAAGAAGCTTGAAGAATCCCTTAATGGGAGAAGCATCAAGCTGATGGACATTACAAGCACAGTGAACTCTAGATTTAACAGTACACTGGGCTTGGGTGCTTCATGCAGCCAACCTATAGTCCTAACAACTCCCATCAAGTTTATTTCTGACAAGGGAAAGAGAGTTGTAGAGGTTGCCAGGAAAAATTCTGATCTGCCTCAGAAAACTGAGTCCCAGCAAAAATCGTCGAACGGAGATCGACGATCGCTGAATGAAGATCGACGATCGCCGAACGCAGCTCGACGATCTCAAGAAAAATCATCGAACGCAGATCGACGATCTCAGCCAATGTCGTCGAACGCAGCTCGACGATCTCATATACCTGACCTCAGCCATAGTCGACCGTCGAACGGTGCTCGACGATCTGACCCAAGATCGTCGAACTCAGCTCCAAGATCGTCGAACAGAGGTCAGAACTCTGGAAACTTTTTCAAAGGCAAATCAAAATTGAATCCTAAGGGTTCTTCATCCCAAACCTTTAACCCTTATACTGAATGGATTTTACCTCCAAGAAGATATCATCCTGAATGATATAAGAGTCAGCCAGGGATGTCTTTCATTTCTGAATTTAGAGGTTATCAACCTAGGCCCAAGGTAAACTGGGTCAAAAACAAGCGAATTGTTTTATGTGCAGGTGAAGACCTATCCAACATCTAACCAGCAATGGTACTTGGATAGTGGGTGCTCTAAGCACATGACAGGGAATAAGGACAACCTCACATCCTTCAGAGCCAAGCTTGGACCCAAAGTTATCTTTGGTGATTCCAACTTTGGACAGACTAAAGGATATGGTACAGTCCAGATTAGTTCAGTAACCTTCAAGAAGGTAGCTTATGTGGAAGGACTGAAGCACAACCTAATCAGCATCAGTCAGCTGTGTGATGAAGGCTACCAGGTGACCTTCAGCAAAGCCTTATGCAAAATCAAGTCAGAGGACAACACAACTGTGTTGACAGGTATAAGGAAAGATAACATCTGTTTAGTAGATTTTCTTTCAACTGATATAGATATTTGCCTGTTTAATTCAGTCTGTAGACCAAATGTTTTATGGCATAAGAGACTAGGACACCTAAACCTTAGAACTATTGCTAGGCTATCCAAGGACAACCTTGTTAGAGGACTACCTTCTGGCCCCTACAAGAAGGAAGGACTCTGCAAGGCCTGTCAATTAGGCAAGCAAACTAAAAACAGTTTTAAGTCACTTAATAAGAGTTATTCACCTAGGATATTGTACCTGTTACACATGGATCAATTTGGACCTATCACAGTACAAAGCCTAGGAGGGAAATCCTACACTTTAGTAATTGTAGATGACTTCTCTAGATTCACTTGGGTGTTCTTTCTAAGGAAGAAGTCTGATAACTTTAAGTGTCTGACAGAGTTTCTCAAATGTATACAGATTGAGTTCAATACTCACATTGCCCTGATCATAAGTGATCATGGGACAGAGTTTGATTCTCTTCTTATGCAAGAGTTCTGTCAGAGTGAAGGGATCAGGACATACTTTCTCAGCTCCTAGAACTCCTCAACAAAATGGGGTAGCTGAAAGGAAAAATAGAACCCTTATTGAATCTGCCACTACATTATTGTCAGATGCTCATCTACCTCTATCCTTTTGGGCAGAGGCAGTGAACACCTCCAACTATGTGCTGAACAGAAGTCTGATACATAAACTGAAGGGAAAGACTCCCTATGAATTACTCAAAGGGAAGAAACCTAAAGTTGACTATTTCAGAATTTTTGGTTGTATTTGCTATATTCACAATAATGACAAGAAATATTTAGCAAAATTTCAAGCCAAAGCTGATGAAGGAGTGTTTCTGGGATACTCCATGATCAGCAAGGCCTATAGGGTCTATAATAAATCATCTTTGAAAATTGAGGAATCTGTTCATATTTCATTTGATGAAACTAACATGTCTTTCAAGGAGAAGATTTCTTCTACCATAGAACCTTTGCAGGAACACTCTCTAGTTGAAGATATGAACAAGCTACAGGTTGCTCAAGAGGATGAAAGCAGTGAAGATGAAGGGAATGCTCAACATATTGAACCACCACTTGAAGAGCCAGTTGTTGTACCACAAGAGGAAACAACAACACAGGTTGGTGAACAATCAACACCCCCTGTTGATTTAGTAACATCAAGAGATCATCCAATTACCCAAATAATTGGAGAAATCTCAGCTGGTGTGCAAACCAGAAATCAGGTCAACCAAAACATGTTGCACACCTGCTTCCTTTCTCAAATTGAACCTCAGTCCATTCAAGATGCAGAGCAAGATCCACACTGGATCATTGCAATGCAAGAGGAGTTGCATCAATTTGAGAGGAACAAAGTATGGGAACTAGTGCCAAAGCCTAAGGATCATTCCATTGTTGGAACAAAATGGGTATTCAGAAACAAACTGGATGATCAAGGAGTAATAATAAGGAACAAGGCAAGGCTATTTGCTCAGGGATACTCTCAAGAAGAAGGAATTGACTACGACCAGACTTTTGCACCTGTTGCAAGATTGGAAGCCATCAGGATATTTCTAGCTTATGCAGCTCACAAAGGCTTCAAGGTTTATCAGATGGATGTCAAGAGTGCTTTTTTAAATGGAGACATCAAAGAGAAAGTTTATGTCAGACAACCTCCAGGTTTTATCTCTCCAACTTATCCTGATTATGTTTTTAGACTGAACAAAGCATTATATGGTCTCAAGCAAGCTCCTAGAGCATGGTATGAGACCCTAGCATGCTTTCTCTTGGAAAATGGTTTTATAAGGGGTAGAGTAGACCAAACTCTTTTTATTAGAACCCATAAGTCCCATACCCTACTAGTGCAAATTTATGTAGACGATATCATTTTTGGTTCTACTGACTCAAAATTGTGCAGAAGGTTTTCTAACCTGATGCATTCTAAATTTGAGATGAGTAGCATGGGTGAGCTATCCTTCTTCCTAGGATTGCAAGTCAAACAACATGCTGAAGGCATCTTTATTTCTCAAACCAAATATGCTAATGAACTGGTTAAGAAATTTGGTATGTCTGAGGCATCTTGTATGAAAACACTCATGCCTACCAATGCTGTATTGGATGCTGATGAACATGGGAAACCTGTTGATCAGACAACATATAGAGCAATGATTGACTCTTTACTGTATCTTACAGCTAGTAGACCAGATATAATGTTTGCTACATGTATATGTGCTAGGTTCCAAGTAAGCCCTAGAGAGTCACACCTAACATTAGTAAAGAGGATTCTCAGGTATGTTAAAAGTTGTCCAAATCTAGGTCTCTGGTATCCAAAAGATTCAGCATTTGATTTAACTGGATTCTCTGATGCTGATTATGCTGGATGCAGAATTGACAGGAAAAGCACCAGTGGAACTTGTCAGTTCCTTGGTGACAGACTTGTCTCTTGGTTTTGTAAGAAACAAACATCTGTGTCAACCTCAACTGCTGAAGCTGAATATATGGCTCCAGGCAGTTGTTGTTCACAAATATTGTGGATTCAAAACCAACTCCTAGACTATGGTTACAACTTAGAGAAGTCAAAAATCTTTTATGACAATACAAGTGCTATTTCTATAGCTCAAAATCCAGTCCTCCATAGTAGGACAAAACACATAGAGATAAGGCATCATTTCTTAAGGTATAATGTTGAAAAACACAAAATTGAATTACAATATATCCCAACTGATTTACAAAGGGGAGATATTTTCACCAAGCCTTTGGATGAAAAGAAACACACCTTCTTCCTAAATCAGTTAGGAATGTTAGATGGAGGAAGCCTTAAATAATATCCAAGATTTTGAAAGCTAAAAATTGACCAAGACTAGGCAAAAATTCTGATTTTTCTTAGTGTCTAGAATTTTTCTGATCTCTGAACTGCGCTCGACGATTTCCCCTAAGATCGTCGAACGGAGATCGACGATTTCCAGAATCGTCGAACTGAGTTCAGCGCCTCTCAGATAGTATGAACTATCTCTTCCGCTCAACGATCGTCGAACGGCGCTCGACGATTATGTTGACTAAACGATTGTCGAACGGAGCTCGACGCCTTCCAAGATCGTCGAACGGAGATCGACGATGTTGGAGTCTCTTCAGATTCCTTTAGAAGCCTCGATCGTCGAACTGAGTTCAACGATCTTTCCAATTCTGCGTCGAACCCTAATATAAAACTCTTTTTTCGCCGTCGTTCTCTCTTGCGCTTTCGATTTCTCTGCAAGGATTTTCTTTCCCTCCAAACAGTTCTACGCTTGGTCGTTTTGTTTGTTGAATTTTTGCAGGTACAATGGCTGTGTCAGTTGCAGTTCTAGCCGTCATGAAGTTCGATGCTGGATTCGACATTGATCTCGAATCTTTCAACACTACTGATCAAATATTCCAAGACATTCTGAGTTTATTCAAGGATCAGAACTTGTCTGCCCTCATGACCACCAGGATAAAGCTGGCCTCAGATGAAATCAAGGAATGGGTTTACACTGCTCATAATCTGGACAACTCTACTATAGTTGGCTCCATTGCTGGAACTCAGGTACCTCTGACCCCCACAGTTTTAACAGAGGTTTTTGGACTAAGAAATGGAGATGATACTGCTGAATTATCTGGGGAGGAGTTTTCTGATATACTTGCCAGGATGGGTCATCCAGAGGGAAACCCTAGCAAGTTATTCAAAAGGAACTTGTCTGTTGAATACAGATTCCTAGCAGATGTTGTAGGAAAAGTGCTGCTGGCAAAGCACTCTGCACATGATACTATCTCCAGATACCAGCTCTGCCTCATGGGAGCTCTGGTAGATAAGAAAAGTTTGAACTGTGGAGAGGTCTTCTTTGACCTAATCAAGAAGAAAATCAACAAAAGCTGTGTAAACTTTGGAAGGATTCTTGGAGTCTTCCTGCAAAACAAGTGCCCTGACTTGCTGGTCTCCTCTGGAGTGCACATCAATGCCTCCAAGAGACTCACTTGTGCCCTCTTTGGCAAGTGGGACAGGCAAATAAGCAAGCCCAGCAGGCCCTCCTCTAGTGCTCCTTCAGGCACCAGGACTCACAGAGTCACTCCCCCACAGGTCTCTGCTCCTGTAGAAGACCTGGCTGCTGCTGTTGCTGCCTCTTCTCCTCCTCCAAGTCCAACCCTACCTCTTCCATCCACCATTCCAGCTCCATCCACCATTACCATCTCCAGCCCATCTCCAACATCAATCCCATCTCCAGACCCAATTCTACCTCCACCTGCAGACCATTTCCACCCTCTGTTCTCCTATCCACCACCAGATGTCACTTCTTCTCCATTCATACCATCCTTCACCCTTCTGGATGACTCCTACATGGATGATTCCCCCTCATCTCCTCCTGAATTACCCTCCTCCTCAACATCTTTTCAAGATCTCCTCCTCCACATCATTGACCAACCAACATTCACTCCATTCATATCAATCCCCTTGTCCTCCATACCCACCATCCCCACTCCTGAGCCATCCATCCCTCCACTATCCAGCCATCCACTTCCAGCATCCTCAGCTATCCTCATTCCCTCTACCTCTGCTCCTGTTGTTGAGCATGTAGATCTCTCAGCCCTAGATGACAAGTTGTATGAGCTAATTGCCCCCAGGCTCGCTCTGCTCTTAGAGACCTCTTTGGCTCCTCTACAACAGTCAGTGGCAGCTCTCTCTGCCAGGCTTTCCTCCCTCCTTCCTCAGGCAGCACCTCCAGCAATGTGCCTTGATACAGATGTATCTGCATCTAGCCAGGGGGAGATGCCATATGAAGCAAGCCTTCATGCTGCTGCTGCTGCTGAGATTTCTGTGTCTGCTGCCTCTTCTGCTACTGCTGCTGTGCCTCCAGAATGTCAGGCTCCTGCTGCAGTTCTAGCAATAGACCTACAGTCTTTGCTTTCTGCCTTTGATCCTGCCTTCTTCAGCCATCTCCCAGAGGTTAATGCTGTCCAGCCCTCAGAAGACCTGTCCAAGGCACTGGTGCCTTTCTCTGGCTGTGACCCCAGCATTATATCTTCTTTTGTACACTCAGTGATTGCTGCTGCTGCTGCTATTGAAGAAAGGACTGCCTTTGCTTCTAAAATTGTTGATGCTGCTGCTGAAGATGTTCTCATTGCTGCTGAAATCCCAATTGTTTCTGATGAGCCAATATCCAAGGATTTTCTGATGTCAGAGGCCACTGTTTTTGAGCCTGCTGCAGTTTTTGATGTTACTGAAATTTCTGCTGATAGTGAGACTGTTACAGTTATTTCTGCTGTCACAACTCCAGTATCTGTTGCATCTGCTGTACTTGTTCCTGTTGCACCCTCTCCATCTGCTGCTCCATCTGCTGCTGTCACCTCTACTGCTGCTGTTGTTGTTCCCACTTCACCTCCTGTATCTGCCTCTGTTCAATTAAAGAAAGATCTTATGAAGAAGATAGATGCTATATATGATGACCAGAGTTCTGAGTCTGATGAATTCAAAACAGACTCTGATGATTCAGCTGCTACTATTGCAAGGAAAAGGAAAGCTAGGAGCAAGGCAATGAAAAGGGTTCCTCCTGCAAAAGTCAAGGATAATAATGATATTCCTTATTATATTCTGCACAACTGCCAAATTACTGAACATTGGATGCAATACTCTAAAAATCAGCTGAAAGCAATGAAGAAGAAGAGAAAGTATGAGAAGGGCTTCTCCCAGTTCCAGCACCCTCATCCTCCTCCACCACCTCCTCCTGATGCAGGTGCAGGTGGCAGCTCTGCAAGTCAAGCCCCAGCTAGAAGCCAGGCTCCATATCAACCCCATGCCAGATCATATCAAAGGGAAAGCCAATCTAGGGGTTCTTATTCTAGGAGAGGAGGATACATGGGAAGTCAAAGAGATTTTCAGGTTTATTCTAAAGGGCATTCCAGGCAACACCCATACTCCAGGGGAGGACATAGTCCTGCTGATACTACTTCTGGTCCATTCCCCTACAAGCTCAAAGAGACAGTGTCTGCCAGGCCTCCTCAAGACAATTTTTCCAACAGGTATGAGCCACCTGTACCATTTGAGGACACTGAAAATAATCCATCTGCTTGGACTGCTAGAATGAAGGAAATGGCTGCATTAGATCAGATAAAGAAGGCCAAAGAATAAGGGCTAGACACTTCCAATATTTCTACTATGTCAGAGCAAAGACAAAAGGAGTTAGAGAGATATGCTTCCAGCAAATTCTTTGATGCAGACAGATATATGGAATTGCATCCTGCTACTGTGGTTCCCAGGTCTTCAAAGCAAACCTATTTAGGTGCAGCAGATGACACCAGGTCCAACAAGGAAGCCCAAGACCCTAACAGAGAAATCAAGATGGTTAAAGGCAAAGAGAAGAAGTGACTTTGTAAGGTGACAATCTTTGGATTTTCTGACTGCTATCTGGATGCCATATATATATATATATATATATATATATATATATATATATATATATATATATATATATATATATCTGTGATGTTTCTGCAATGTCTAGGTGTTGTTTTTATGCTTTTCTGATTGTATGTTGTTATTTGAATTTTCCAAAGTCTGTAAATAGTAATCCTAACCCAAATAGGGGGAGATTGTTGGAACACCCTATTACTAATTTGGGTCAGGATCACTATGTCTCTAGGAACCTTTGTTTGACCTTCTGTATAACTTATTAGGTCAATTAGAATTGAGTCTAAGGGTTAGATGTCTAGGATTAGAAGCTGCCCTGAAGACCAAGTTTTTCAGACTGGAGACCAAGTCTGATCGTCGAGCTCAGCACGACGATTCGTCGAACTCAGATCGACGATCGTCGAGCTCAGATCGACGATCGTCGAGCTCAACTTCGACAGATCGTCGAGCTCCACTCGACGATCGCTGAGCTCAACTTCATAATATCGTCGAACTCCATTCGACGATCGGTGAGCTCAGTTCGACGATCTTGACTCTGCTTTGGATCTTTATCTCTGAGCTCAGTTCGACGATCTTTGAGCTCAGATCGACGATTATTTTGCTGCTTGAGTTTTCCAGTTCGCTGAGCTCAGCTCGACGATAGCAGAGCTCAGTTCGACGATTTCAGTTAACTTCCAGAATTCAATTTCAAATCAGACAGGAGTTATTATGCAATTAATTCAGAGATTTGCTAGCCGTTTTCATTCATTTCTGGACCAAGTTTCAAGGGATATTTCAAGGAATAATTCTGTGGACTTTCCTTCAGAAGAGTTTTTGTAATTAAGGTTGCAATCAATGCAGACCAACGGCTATCTTTGACAAAGAATGATATTCTATTCTGGAATAGAGAATAAAAGACAGAATGGTTTTTGAATCAACATAGATTAACAAGGAGAGAATACACAACACAGAATACAGAGACTCTTTCAAAATCTTCTGTCAAAAAGAATTCTGAAGAACACTCATCAAAGAGATCAAGCTTTCAAAATCTCTTCATCTTTCAAAGTGTTCAAGGCCAACATCATTTCAAGACTCCAGACACTCAACATTTCAGCTTGCTGAAATCATCTATTGCTGGAGCACTATCTTTGAAGGCTTATCACCCTCAAGCAAAGCTTTTCTTCCTGAATATTTCAAGGATTCAGGGGGAGCTTTGACATCAATCCACATAGTCTTCTCAGTTGTCTGAGAAAGAGAAGACTGCCATCACTCTCTCACCCCCAGTTTGTAAAGGGTTTCTCAAACTCCCTTCAAAAGTTTGAATCTGGTTTTTGAGCACCTTGTCAAAAGCTCATTGGTGGCAAGACACCTGATCAAAAAATCTTCTTTGGTTTTTGAGCACCTTATCAAAAGCTCATTGGTGCCCAGGACACCTGATCAACTCATCCTGCAGTGGATTCTTACCTAGGGTGGTAGAAGAGTGGATGTACCCAAGTTTGGGGAACCACTATATTTCCTTGTGTCCTCTAGCTTTGCTTGTTTACTTTTTGTTTCTGGCCTTGATTTGTCTGTGCTTAGTTTTTGCATAGTTTAGTTCTGTGATTAGATTTATATTTGCTTCTCTGTTCACACTTATTACAACAATTGTTGTAAAAGTTTTTAAAAGTACTAAAACACCTTATACTCTATTCACCCCCCCTCTAGAGTATATCAGATCTAGTTGCACTTTCAACTTGGATCATTTTGTGATCATCTTCATCGATGATATTTTGGTGTACTCGCAGAGTGAGGAAGATCACTTCAATCATCTTCATTTGGTTTTGGAGACGTTAAGGAGGAATCAATTGTATGCCAAGTTCTCGAAATGCCAGTTTTGGTTATCCTCAGTGGCGTTCCTCGGTCATATTGTGAGTGGAGACGGTATTGCAGTGGATCCAGCGAAGATTGTTGTGATACGGGAGTGGCCTGAGCTTTCTACGGTAGCGGAATTTCGGAGCTTTCTGGGGCTTGCCGGCTATTATAGGCGCTTCGTAGAGAACTTCTCGCGGATAGCGTTACCTCTCACTACTTTGACGAGGAAGGAGCAGAAGTTCATTTGGACGCCGGAGTGCGCGCGAGCTTTTGAAGAGTTGAAATGTCGGTTGACCACGGCGCCTGTGCTGAGTTCGCCATGTGGGACCGAAGGTTATGAGATTTATAACAATGCTTCGGGCAGCGGTTTGGGTTGCGTGCTACTACAACACTGAAGTGTGATAGCTTATGGCTCGAGATAGCTGAAAGTGCACGAGAGGAACTATCCGGTCCATGACTTGGAATTTGCGGCCATGATTTTGGCCTTGAACCTATGGAGGCATTATTTGTATGGTGTGAAGATTGATATCTACACCGATCACAAGAGCCTGAAGTATTTGATTGATCAGAAGGATCTGAATATGCGGCAGCGTAGATGGATGGAATTCCTGGGGGACTATACATTCAAGATCCACTACGTGCCTGTTAAGGGTAATGCAGTTGCGGACGCGTTGAGTCGCCGGGTCCCAGGTCAAGCCAATTGGCTGTCGATCCATGACGAGCGGTAGGTTTGGGAGTTGGAGGCGTCGGAGATTGTTTGTGTGGATAAGCAATCAAGTGCTGAAGCAGTACTGAATTGGACTGAAGTCCAATATGACCTGACTGATCGGATTTGGTAGGCTTTGGATATGGATGTCTATATGAAGCAGTTCATGGTAGAGGCTCTGGATGGGTCAAATTCCCAATTCGTTGTGGAGGACGGATTGCTTTGGAAAGACGGTCGTCTGTGCGTCCCAAGTGTGGGCAATTTGCAGGTGGAATTGTTGTACGAGGCACACCATACCAAGTACTCGATTCACCATGGGAGCACGAAGACGTACCGCGATGTAAAGAAACTGTTTTGGTGGCCGAGTTTGAAGAATGATGTGGCGCTCTACGTGGCAAAGTGCCAAACTTACGCCTTGGTGAAGGCAGAATGCCAAAAGCCGGGAGGATTTCTAAAGTCCTTGCCTATTCCGGAGTGGAAATTCGACGACATCTCTATGGACTTTGTGCACGGTTTGTCAAGGTCGCAAAAGGGGAACGACACTGAAAGTGCAGCTAGATCTGATATACTCTAGAGGGGGGTGAATAGAGTATATGGTGATTTTGAAACTTTTACAACTGCTGTTGTATTTTAGGTGTGTGTGTGTGTGTGTGTGTGTGTGTGTGTGCAGGGAAGCAAATACAATAAACCAAAAAGCAGCAATGGACTAATCACAGAACATTCACAGAGCAAGGCCAGAAAACAAAAAGAAAAGAAAGCAAACAGACGACACAAGAATTTTATAGTGGTTCCCCAAATCTGGGTAGTCTACTCTTCTACCACCCTGGTAGGAATCCACTGCAGGAAGGGGTTGATCAGGTGTCCTGACACCAATGGGGTTTTGATCAGGTTCCCAAAAACCAAACCCTCAAGTCTTTTGGTGGGAGACTTGCAACCAGAATAATTTTGAAGGGAATTAAAACCATGTACAGAGGTGGAGTGAGAGGGTGATGAGGTCTTCTCTTTCTCAAGTCAAATGAGAAGACTTGTGGAATGTTGTTTAGCAGCTTTGCTCCCCCTGAGATGTAGAATGGATCAGGAAGAATGCTGGAGCACTGCTTTAGGGTGATCGGTCTTCAAAGACCTAGAATTCCAGGTCCAGAGAAACTCTTCAGGGACTTCTTGTAACTGATATGAAGGTGTTGTTTTTGAAGTTATCCTGAGTAAAAGCAGATGAAGAAGACTCTTGATATTGATGTAATGTTCTTCTTCTTCTTCTTCTAGATCAATTTCTCTCTGGGCCATGAATGAATTCTTTTTCTTGTGCTGTCTAAATCACTGTCTATCTTTTTCTTATTGTTGTATATTGTGTATCTCTATATTACTGACTTTTTCTGTATATATCTGTCTGTCATAGAAAAACATTCGAATTTTGAATATCGAGCAGTAATGACAGACGGCCTGGAAAGGAAGCAGCAATTAATTATTTCCTCAACTGTTTCCATGGGAAAAAGGTATGTAATAATCCAGAATTAACTGCGCATCCTAACGGTAGTATTCTGTGAAGAACTGCCATTAATTGTCCAGGAATCAGCGGCATGGAATGAGACGGGAACGGAAGAATACCTAGTCTGGAATCGTCGACCGAAGAACATAATTCGTCGAGCTAAGTTAAGAGTTCGTCGAGCTAAGCAGAGTTCGTCGAGCTGAGCTGAGTTCGTCGAGCTGAGCTGAGTTCGTCGAGCTGACAGTCTTCATTCGTTGAATAGACAATCTTCAATATCAGACAAACATTATTCGTTGAGCAGAGAACCGAATTCGTCGAGCTGAGAATCAAATTCGTCGACCTGAGAAAAGTTCTGGACTTGGACGAAATACTCTGCATTTGCTGAAATACTGTCTCGACACAAAATTGTGTCGACAGATTGATCTAGGTGTCGACAGATTGATCTTGGTGTCGACAGATTGATCTTGGTGTCGACACAAATCCTCTGGTGTCGACATAAGCTGGTGTCGACTGAAATCCTGGTGTCGACACAAATCATCTGGTGTCGACACAAACCCTAAGTGTCGACACAGATTCTCTGAGTACACAAATCGTCGAGTAGAGATTAGCATTCGTCGACCTGAGAAGCTGTGAACTTGAGGTCCAAGTTCGTCGAGCTTAGAATATAATCCGTCGACCAAAGCATGAAGCTGGACTTAGAGAAATTTTAAGTAGTCCTGAGAATGCTTGAGGTAGAATCCGGTGTTCGTCGAGCAAAGAACGAAGTTCGTCGAGCTCAGCACTGCGAATTATCTCACGATCGTCGAGCGCAGAACTTCCTTCGTCGAGCTGAGTTCGACGAACGTCGAACTCTTTTTACTTGGTCTGAAAAACTGATAGATCTGGAGTTCCTGATAGTCTTGAGGAAGGCTGGTCCATCTGAGGTTGAGATAGAGGACTGTCCTAAACTCTAAGACAAAAACTTGACCCAGACTATACATGATGGGTCACATCCTAAGTCAGTGAAACTATCCCAAATCTACTAGGGATCCAACAATCTCCCCCTATTTGGGTGAGGTCACTAACAGAAACTCCAAGCAAAGAACAAACAGAAAAACAAAGCAAAATTAAGAGATATATCTGGCAGAGAATTTACAACACATGCAACAGATATATATATATATATACATACTGGCTTTGTTTTAATGCAAGACATAGATTGAAATAGAAGCAGAAATGAAAAGAAAATACAAAATTACTTCTCTGATTTCTTCTGTTTTGGCTTGACTTCTGGTGCTTTATCTCCTGGCTTCTTGAAAATGATTTCCCTTTCGGGATCTCAAGCTTGAGCCTTGGTCATAGTCATGTTAGCTGCCCCTATGATGTTCAGTGAAGTGGCTCTGGGGACAACTGATTCTGGGTGAAGATGCATGTACTCATCAACATTGAGTAGCTTGTTTGCTTTCCCAAATCTCTTTAGTTCATCTCTCATTTACTGAGACATAGTAGTTAAGCCTGTTGTGTCCTTGCCTTCAGCTTTAGCTTTGTTGATTAGAGATAAGCCAATGATCTCTTGGAACCTTGCCATTCTGGCTGTGTTGGCTGTTTCTGGATCTTCAGGAGGAGAATAGGGCCTTTCAGCTTCATGTTCCTTAGATTCCTGGTGTTGCTGCTGTTGTTGAGGGTGTTGTTGTCAGCCTGAAGATGGTGGCCTTGGCTGACTGCCACCAGAGGATCTCCCTGTTTGTCTCTGATAAGTTTGAATAGGAGCAGATCTCTGAGAGCTAGAGCCAGAGGCACTTGCTGCTGGAGGAGGAGGATCCTTTCTGTATCTATGAACTGGGGGAGGAGAGCATCTTCTACTCCTCTTCCTCTCTTTTTGCTGGTTCTTTGATAACCACATCCATGCAGGCATCCCTTTGTAAGGAACAACATTGTGCAGAATATAGTATGGAGTGTCTGCAGTGGGATTAGGCTTGGGAGCAGGAGGAGGAGGAGCCTTCCTTTTCTTAGAGAGCAACTTCTTTTTCTTTTTAGCAGCCTTCTCATCTGATTCATCATCATCAGAAGAAGAAGAATCTGAACTCTGAGGGTTGTCATATAAGGCATTCAACTTCCTCAGAGTGGTATCAAGAATGATAAGAGGTTTTCCTTGAGGGGGGATAGAAGGTTCAGAGGCTGAGGGTTCAACAGCAGTAGAGACGGAACTTGCAGCTGCTGCCTTGTTCTCTTCTTCAATGTCTGCCAGAATGAGATCATCTAGATCAGGCATGGGAGAATCATCCATGACAAAGTCTGGGACAGGGCAGATTTCTAGAATAGACATAGGAGTTGGAACAGCAGTAGGAGCAGCAAAGGTGTCACAAAGTTGCCTGGCAACTGCTAGACTTGCTGGAGAGGTATACTGGACAATAACCAAATTTGGCTTAGCAACCCCTACTAAAGGAAGCTTCATATATACAGGATCAAAGATCTGAAGTATCTCAGATAAATTAACTGTGGGATTTATAAGGAAATCACCAGCAGTTGTTATTGAATCTACTGACTCATCAAAGCTACTGTCAGTGTCCATGAATTGAATAAAATCAATTGTTGTATCTGTAACTGCATTATCAAGCACTGTATCAACTATATCTGTAGTATCTGTATCTGTATCAACTGTATTCACTTCTGCAGCTGCTGCACCAGCTTCATCATGGAGCATCTCCCCCTGCCTGGGTTCAGGAGAACCTGGATCCAGGCCCCTGAATGAAGAGGGGGTAGCAGAGAGGGCTGAGATTTGGGCAGATAAAGAATCAATGGAATTCACCAGAGGTGTCATGGCCTCTGTGATGAGTGATTTAATAAGAGGAGTCAGAAAAGAGATGACGGAGGGAATGGTGGAAGAATCCATAAGTGGAGAGAGAATAGTAGAGGGGAGAGAAGCAGAGGAGGAAGGAGGAATGTGTGGAGGGGATAATGGAGGGAGAACAGTGTGTGATTCAGTGGGTATGGTGTAGGATGGAATAGAGGATAGGTGTGGTGGAAGCGGGGATTGAGGAGGTGAGGGAATATGTGTTTCAGTTGGGGAAACTAGAGGTGTAGGGATATGTGTAAGATCAGGCGGTGGAGATTGATGTTGAGGTGGAGTCAATTGAGGTGCAGGAGGAGTGGGAAGTGATTTGGTAGGTGGAATGGCCTCTTCAGTGTCAGGGTGGGGAGTGACCTTGAAGGTCCTGGTGCTCTCAGAATCATTGATGGAGGAGGAGGAACCCTTGGAGGGGTTGGTGAAGGTCCTCTCCCATCGGCCAAACAAGGCACAGGTGAGGCGCTTGCTGGCATTGATGAATGTGGTCGGGGAGACCAACCATTCACTGGCCTTTTCCTGGAGAAAAATCCCCAGGATTCTACCGTAGCAGACTTCCTTCTTGCTAGTTCTCTTCTTGATTAGGTCAAAGAAAACCATGCCCCAATCGACCTGACGCTTGTTCAGCACTGCGCACATGATCAGGAATTGATGGCGAGTGATATAGTCATGTGCTGAGTGCTTGCCCATCAGAATTTTCCCTACAATGTCGGCCAAAAATTGATAGGCGGCTGACAATTGTTTCTTCAGAAGCTTATTAGGGTTGTTGTCGGAGAAACCCATGACTTTCAACATATCAGCATATTCCTCAGCGTCCATTTCCAAGGTGTCTTCCCCATTGATCAGTCCAAAAATTTCAGAGAGTACTGCTGGGGATAGGGAAACGGCAGTGTTTCCAATATGTCCTGTCAGATTTCCATCTTCAGAAACTGTGGCAGTGTACACCCATTCTTTTATCTCGGTTGAGTGTAGCTTGATGCTGCGTGTCATGAAATCCTTGAGATGCAATTCTTCAAGCAATTCAAGGATATATAGAAAAATTGGATCGGAATGTTGGAAGGACTCAAAGTCCATGGAGAATGTTGCATCAAACTTCATCGCCGCAAGTGCTCCTGGAGGAATCGCCATTGATGACCTGCAAAGAAAATCACAGAGAAAACGGCGATCAAGAGCAAAGGAACTGAAAGTGCGGGACGGAGGTCGAAGAAAACCTAGATATAAGATTTTCAGAATATGAATCGACAAGCTCCGTTCCACGAAAAGAGACAGATCTTCAAACTGAGATCGACGAAATTAGTTACAGGTGAGTAGTTCGTCGAACTCATTCAGAAGAATTGAAAACAGTTCGTCGAACTCCGTTCGACGAAATGGTTTCTGAAGCAAGGTTCGTCGATCTTCGGTCGACGAAAATTATTTCCACACAGAGAATTCGTCGATCTCCGTTCGACGAGAATCTCTCAAACCTTCCCTAATTCGTCGAACTCCGTTCGACGAACTCTGGAAAATTCATCGAATGCAGGAAGAAATTAATTTAACTCTTCTCCATCAATCATTCCTAGTTGATTTATAAAGAACAGATGGGTTTTCTCATCCAAAGGCTTGGTGAAGATATCTGCTCTCTGTAGATCAGTAGGAATGTGGATCAAGTTAATTTTCTTTTTGTCCACATTATCTCTAATGAAATGATGTCTTATTTCAACATGTTTAGTCCTAGAATGATGAACTGGATTCTGAGCTATAGCAATAGCACTAGTATTATCACAAAATAAGGATGAATTATTTAAGTTGATACCATAATCTAGGAGATTGTTTTGTATCCATAGCATCTGTGAATAGCAGCTGCCAGCAGCCATATACTCTGCCTCAGCATATTATGTAGACACAGATGTCTGCTTTTTGCAAAACCAAGAGACAAGTCTCATACCCAGGAACTGGCAAGTTCCAGAGGTACTTTTCTTATCCACTCTACATCCAGCATAGTCAGCATCTGAGTATGTAGTTAACTCAAATTCTGACTCTGCATGATACCAGAGTCCTAAACTAGGACAACTCTTTATATATCTCAAAATACTTTTTAGAAAAAATAAGATGAGATTCTTTAGGATTCACTTGGAATCTAGCACAAAGGCATGTGGCAAACATTATGTTAGGCCTGCTAGCTGTTAAATATAATAGGGATCCAACAATTGCCCTATAATGTTTCTGATCTACAGGTTTCCCTGCTGTATCAGAATCCACAAAAGCATTGGTAGTCATAGGTGTTTTCATTCCTGAGGCATCACCCATCCCAAACTTTTTAATATGCTCTTTAGCATACTTAGATTGGGAGAGGAAGATGCCATCAGGGAGCTGCTTCACTTGGAGACCAAGGAAGTAGGAAAGCTCACACATACTACTCATCTCAAATTTGGAATGCATGAGGTCAGCAAACCTCTGGCACAATTTGGGATCAGTAGACCCAAAAATAATGTCATCCACATATATTTGTACCAATAAGATTTGGTCCTTATGATGTCTAGTGAAAAGGGTTTTATCTATGGTTCCTCTCGTAAATTTATGCTCTAAAAGAAAGCTAGCTAGGGTCTCATACCAAGCTCTTGGAGCTTGCTTTAAACCATAGAGAGCTTTATGTAATTTGTAAACATAAGAGGGTTGAGTTAGAGAGATAAAACCTGGAGGTTGTTCTACATAAACCTCTTATTGAAGTACACCATTCAGAAAGGCACTCTTAACATCCATCTGGAATACCTTGAACTTTTTATATGTTGCATAGGCTAGGAATATTCTAATGGCCTCCAACCTTGCAACAGGGGCAAAGGTTTGGTCATAGTCTATTCCTTCTTCTTGCCTATATCCTTGTGCAACCAGTCTAGCCTTGTTCCTTACTATGTTCCCTTGTGCATCTAATTTGTTCCTATAGACCCATTTGGTTCCAATAACTGGGTAGTTATGGGGTCTTGGAACCAAATCCCAAACTCTACATCTCTCAAACTAATTTAGTTCCTCTTGCATTGTAAGAATCCAGTGGGGATCTTGCTCAGCTTCATGGATGGTGAGAGGTTCAATTTGAGAGAGAAAACAGGCATGCATCAAGTCTTGATTGAGCTGATGTCTTGTATGTACGCCAACTGAAATGTCCTCAATCACTTGAGATCTGGGGTGATCTCTAAGTGTGACAAGATCAGTTTGTGGAGTTAGTTGAGCAACGGCTTCTGTAAATAATTCCTCTTGAGGAATCGTACTGGCTGTTGATGGAAGTTCAGTTACTTCCTCTTGGATTTCCTCTTCACTATCTTCAGTAGCCTGTGGAGTGGGATGAGTTGGAACCTCTTGGGTAAGGTTTAGTCCATCCATAGACTCACACATTGGTGAAACCTGCAAAGAACTATTGGTAGAAATGTCTTTCTCCATATAAGACATGTTAGCTTCATCAAAAGACACATGGACAGATTCTTCAATTTTAAGGGATGTTTTGTTGAAAACCCTATAGGCCTTGCTTACTTGGGAATATCCTAAAAAAATCCCTTCTTCAGCCTTAGCCTCAAATTTTCTAATGTATCTTTTGTTATTAGTGTGGATGTAACATATGCAACCAAAAACTTTAAAGTAAGTGATTTTAGGTTTCTTTTCTTTAAGTAATTCATAGGGGGTCTTGTGTTTTAGTTTATGTATAAGACATCTGTTCAGGACATAGTTAGCTGTGTTTATAACTTCTGCCCAAAAGGATAGTGGCATGAAAGCATCTGCTAACAATGTACCAGCAGCTTCAATGAGTGTCCTATTTTTCCTTTCAGCTACCCCATTTTGTTGGGGAGTTCTAGGAGCTGATAAGCACTGCCTGATACCTTCCTTCTCACAGAACTCACGCATAAGAAGAGACTCAAACTCTATGCCATGATCACTTCTGATCAATGCAATATGAGTAGAGAACTCAATTTGTATGGTCCTGAGAAAATCTGTAAGAACTTTGAATGTATCTGACTTAGCTCTCAGGAAGGCTACCCAAGTGAATCTGGAGAAATCATCAACAATGACTAAGGTGTAAGACTTCCCTCCTAGGCTTTGTACTGTAATGGGTCCAAAAAGATCCACATGAAGCAGATACAATATCCTAGGTGAATCAGTTTTATTAATGGATTTGAAGCTAGTTTTAGTTTGCTTGCCTAGTTGACAAGCCCTGCATAGGCTTTCCTTCTTGTAGGGACCAGAAGGTAAACCTCTAACAAGGTTGTCTTTAGATAACCTAGATATGTTCTTAAGGTTTACATGTCCTAGCCTTTTGTGCCATAACTCATTTTGGTTACTATTGATATTGAGTAAACAAATATCAGTTGTGGCAGAAATGAAATCTACTAAATATATGTTTCCTTGTCTAAGTCCAATTAAAACAGTTTGATTTTTATCATTTATAATAGAACAAGAGGTAGAGTTGAAATGTACCTGATAACCTTCATCACATAATTGACTTATGGATATAAGGTTATGTTTAATTCCTCTTATATATGTCACCTTTTTGAAGGTCACTACTCCAATGCTTACTCTTCCATACCCTTCTGACTGACCACTCTTTGAGTCTCCAAATATCACCTTTAGTCCTAGCTTGGACTTATAGTTGGAGAGATTTGCTTTCCTGCCAGTCATGTGCTTGGAGCAGCCACTGTCCAGGTACCATGTCTGACTTAGCCTTGGACAGCTCTTCATCTGTACCTGCATTAAACAATAAAGCTCAATTGTTCTTGACTCAGGTTACCTTGGGTCCTTGGTTTGGCTGAAAAGTAAAACTAGAAATGACTGATAATGCAGGTTGAGACTTATACCCTAGTGGGTGATATCTCCTAGGTGGGATTATCCAATCAGCTACTGGATTAAATGTCTTGTTAGCTGTTTTAAAATTTCTATAGGAGAAATTATTTATATTTGGTCGTTCTGGGATCCACGAATTATTGTAAGTTCGTCGACCAGAGTTCGACGAATGGGGATGAGATCGTCGACCTCCACTCAGTGAATGACCATGGTCATTTTCTGCGTCACTCGTTCGTCGACCTCTGCTCGACGAACCATACACAGTTCATCGATCGCAGTAGGACGAATAATTATTTATGAAGTTTGCGTTCAACGTTCGTCGATCGGGGTTCGACGATCTTGTAGGATTTCGTCGATCTAAGTTCGACGAATTCTGCTGAACTTGGTTTTTAACAGCTTTCTTCTGCTTTCTGTTTCTATTGTCTAGGGGATTTGACTTGTTTTCTGACCTGGGTTTTTCAGTTAGTTTTTCTTTACCCTTAGCAGTGATAAACTTTATGGGAGTAGAAAGTATATTCTTCTTTATTATGGGGGGGTAAACCTGATGAAGCACCCAAGCCAAGCCTGCCATTTAATCTGGCATTTACTGTGCTTGTGATATCCATCAGCTTGAGGCTTCTCCCATTGAGAGATTGCTCAAGTTGTTTTGCCTTACATAATTCAGATTTTAACTTGATTATCTGTTCATTAGCTAGTGTCAATTGGTCAGTTTGTTTTCCATTTTCTGTGCTGACAGATTCAAGGTTTTCTAGTCTAGTCCTCAAGATTTTTATTTCTTTCTCTGAGTTTATTAGATCCATGCACATAGTTTTAAACTCTACTTTAAACAAGTCAGAATTGAAATCGAAACTAGAAATCACCTGATCAGCCTCTGAGTCTGAGGCACCTTCATCTTCAGAATCCTCTTCTGATCCACAGTTGCTTCTGGAGGCATCTATTGCCATTAGGCAAACCTCCTTGGATCTGGCTTCTTCCTCTTCTTCACTGAAGCTGGAGGAGGATGTTTCCTCTTCTGTGTCACTCCAGGACTCAGCAACAAATCCTTTGTCTTTCCTTTTATACTTATTGGAGGAGGGTCTGCTGCTTTGTTTTCTTCTGGAATCCTTGTCCCTGTCCTTGTCCTTTTTCTGATTCTCTGGGCATTCTGAAATATAATGCTCTGGCTTTCTGCATCCAAAACACACAACCTCCTTAGTTGGTGTCTTGTCATATTTGGGCTTATCATCCAGCCTGGTTGATTTTCTTCTAAAGTCCTTCCTTGCCATTTTGTAGAATCTTTTGGCAAAAAGACTCATTAACTTCTCATTTGATGTAGATGTTTCATTGTCTTCAGAAGCTTTGAGGGCCAAGCTGTGCTCCTTCCTAACTGGGGTAGTTGCCTTCTGTTCTGCCGCCTCTCTTGATTTGACAAGCTGCTCATATGACTTCAGCTTGCCTAGCAGAGATTCTGTTGTGATCTCATTGAGCCTTCTGGCTTCTTTGATTGGCCATATTCTGGAGTCCCATGAACTGGGGAAACACATAAGTATCTTGTCATTCACCTCATTTTAGGTGATGTCCTTGTCAAGAGCCTTGAGTTCACTGATGATTGAACTTAATCTATTTACATCTCAGCCACTGATTCTGTCTCATCCTTTTTGAAATTCTCATAGAGAGAAATGAGACTGGATCTCCTATCCTTTCTTTCATCAGCTGAGCCTGCCACCATTTGATTGAGAGAGTCCCAAATGGCCTTGGCTGAGGTGCACTCAGCCACCTTCTGAAATATGTCATCTGACATTGTTTGGGCCAGAATATTCATAGCCTTTGCATCAGCCATCTTGGCTCTCTTATAGACTTCAGTATTATCTGGAGGTGGTACTGCACTCAGATTAGTTGATGTGCTGGCAAAGGTTGTAGAAGCTGGAGGAACACCTGTTGAAATGACAGAAAAAATATCCTCATCAATGGAGTTCATATATAATCTAATTCTTGCCTTCCAGATGGCAAACTTATTAAGATTGCACACTGTAGGTCTGATGCTTGTATAATCCTTGTTTTGGGCCATGTCTGTGAGAAGGATAAGTCCAATAACAGAATAAAAACAAACAGATCTAACTAAGGGATCTTTGGGTTCAGGTGTTAGCTTGTACAACCAATCAGGTATGGTAACTTAACCAACCTGGAAGATGTGGTATTATTAACCAACCTGACTTTGATACCAATTGAAAGTGCAGCTAGATCTGATATACTCTAGAGGGGGGGGTGAATAGAGTATATGGTGATTTTGAAACTTTTACAACTGTTGTTGAATTTTAGGTGTGTGTGTGTTTGTGTGTGTGTGTGTGTGTGTGTGTGTGTGCAGGGAAGCAAATACAATAAACCAAAAAGCAGCAATGGACTAATCACAGCACATTCACAGAGCAAGGCCGGAAAATAAAAGGAAAAAAGAAAGCAACCAGATGACACAAGAATTTTATAGTGGTTCCCCAAATCTGGGTAGTCCACTCTTCTACCACCCGGGTAGAAATCCACTGCAGGAAGGGGTTGATCAGGTGTCCTAGCACCAATGGGGTTTTGATCAGGTTCCCAAAAATTAAACCCTCAAGTCTTTTGGTGGGAGACTTGCAACCAGAATAATTTTGAAGGGAATTAAAACCCTGTACAGAGGTGGAGTGAGAGGGTGATGAGGTCTTCTCTTTCTCAAGTCAAATGAGAAGACTTGTGGAATGTTGTTTAGCAGCTTTGCTCCCCCTGAGATGGAGAATGGATCAGGAAGAATGCTGGAGCACTGCTTCAGGGTGATAGGTCTTCAAAGACCTAGAATTCCAGGTCTAGAGAAACTCTTCAGGGACTTCTTGTAACTGATATGAAGGTGTTGTTTTTGAAGTTATCCTGAGTAAAAGCAGATGAAGAAGACTCTTGATATTGATGTAATGTTCTTCTTCTTCTAGATCAATTTCTCTCTGGGCCAAGAATGAATTCTTTTTCTTGTGCTGTCTGAATCACTATCTATCTTTTTCTTGTTATTGTATATTGTGTATCTCTATATTACTGACTATTTCTGTATATATCTGTCTGTCATAGAAAAACATTCGAATTTTGAATATCGAGCAGTAATGACAGACGGCCTGGAAAGGAAGCAGCAATTAATTATTTCCGCAATTGTTTTCATGGGAAAAAGGCATGTAATAATCCAGAATTAACTGCGCATCCTAACGGTAGTATTCTGTGAAGAACTGCCATTAATTGTCCAGGAATCAGCGCCATGGAATGAGACGGGAACGGAAGAAGACCTAGTTTAGAATCGTCGACCGAAGAACATAATTCGTCGAGTTGAGTTAAGAGTTCGTCGAGCTAAGCAAAGTTCGTCGAGCTGAGCTGAGTTCGTCGAGCTGAGCTGAGTTTGTCGAGCTGATAGTCTTCATTTGTTGAATAGACAATCTTCAATATCAGACAAACATTATTCGTTGAGCAGAGAACCGAATTCGTCGAGCTGAGAATCAAATTCGTCGACCTGAGAAAAGTTCTGGACTTGGACGAAATACTCTGCATCTGCTGAAATGCTGTGTCGACACAAAATGGTGTCGACAGATTGATCTAGGTGTCGACAGATTGATCTTGGTGTCGACAGATTGATCTTGGTGTCGACACAAATCCTCTGGTGTCGACATAAGCTGGTGTCGACTGAAATCCTGGTGTCGACACAAATCGCCTGGTGTTGACACAAACCCTAAGTGTCGACACAGATTCTCTGAGTACACAAATTGTCGAGTAGAGATCAGCATTCGTCGACATGAGAAGTTGTGAACTTGAGGTCCAAGTTCGTCGAGCTCAGAATATAATTTGTCGACCGAAGCATGAAGCTGGACTTAGAGAAATTTGAAGTAGTCCTGAGAATGCTTGAGGTAGAATCCGATGTTCGTCGAGCAAAAAACGAAGTTCGTCGAGCTCAGCACTTCGAATTGTCTCACGATCGTCGAGCGCAGAACTTCCTTCGTCGAGCTGAGTTCGACGAACGTCGAACTCTTTTTACTTGGTCTGAAAAACTGATAGATCTGGAGTTCCTGATGGTCTTGAAGAAGGCTGGTTCATCCGAGGTTGAGATAGAGGACTGTCCTAGACGCTAAGACAAAAACTTGACCCAAACTATACATGATGGGTCACATCCTAAGTCAGTGAACCTAGCCCAAATCTACTAGGGATCCAACAGACACCATTTGGGTGTTCGTAGATCGGCTAATGAAGGTGTCACATTTCATTCCGCATAGGAAAGATGATCCCGTGGAGAAGTTGGCAAAACTATATGTGGATAATATAGTACGGCTTCACGGTGTGCCCCGCAGCATCGTGAGTGACGGAGATGGGCAGTTCACGTCCAATGATTGGAGGCTAGTGCAGCAAATGTTGGGAACAAAGTTGAAATTCATCACAGCCTTCCATCCGCAAACAGATGGGTAGACCGAGAGGGTCAATAGAACTATGGAAGACATGCTTCGTATGTGTGTCTTGGATTTTGGAAAGCAATGGGAAGACCATCTTTATTTGTTGGAGTTCGCATACAATAATAGCTACCAAGCGATTATTAAAATGGCGCCCTTCGAGACCTTATATGGTAGAAAATGTCGCACGCTGTTGTCTTGGCTAGAAACGGGTGAGTCAAAGTTGTATAAGCGATTAGAAGTGGAGGATGCTACTTCGTTGGTGCGTACCATTCGGGAGAGGTTGCTTATCGCTCAGGACCGACAAGAGAAGTACTATAATACCAAGCACAGGAACGTGGAGTTCGCTGTGGGCGACTATGTGTACTTAAAGATCAAGCCATTCAAGGGTGTCTCACGAGTGCGGCGATTGAAAAAGCTAAGCCCGAGGTACCTTGGGTCGTTTGAGGTTTTGGAGCGGGTTGGCGAAGCAGCCTATCGGTTGAAGCTCTCAGTGGAGCTAAGTGGTTTGCATGATGTATTCCATATTTCGGAGCTACGGAAGGCGGTGCAAGAGCCTTCGCAAGTGATCGCGGTTGATCAAGTGCCGGTGGATAGTGGGCTAACGACAAAAGTCAAGCCCGTGTGGATTGAGGACTCGGAGGTCAAGCGACTACGCAATAAAGAGATCAGGATGGTCAAGGTCCGATGGGACAATTGCGGTCGAGAGGAGCTCCCTTGGGAGCGAGAGCAGACTATGCTTGACGAGTATCCGGAGTTGTTCCGCTCAGATACAATTTAATTTTGTACATGTGTTTCCTTTATATATAATTTCGTGGACAAAATTCTTTTAAGAGGGGGAGAGTTATAACGCCCCAAAACTCAATAGAGCGATGGGGGATGTTTTGGGGCAGATTTGGAATCTGGTAGTAGGCACACGGCCTGTGATACGGGCGTGTCCCAGGGCGTGTCAGGCTAGAGTCGACGATTTGGTCGAGAGGTCGACGATTTTGGAGTCGACAATCGTCGAGCAGAGAACACGGCCTGAGACACGGGCGTGTCTCAGGGCGTGTCGAGCCCGTGTCGACGATCGGCCCAGGGTGTCGACGAATTTCGCTCGACGAAGTGTCGAGACAGGGCACACGGCCTGAGACGCGGGCGTGTCTCAGTGCGTGTCGAGCACGTGTCGATTATCGGCCAGGGAAGTCGATGATTTTCGCTCGACGAAGTGTCGAGACAAGGCACACGGCCTAGGACACGGGCGTGTCCAAGGCCGTGTCAGGCAGTCGACGAACTTCGCTCGAAGAAGTGTCGAGACCGTGAACACGGCCTAGAGCCCAGGCGTGTTCGAGTAGACACGGGCTAGTACATGGGCATGTCCAATACCCGTGTGAGTCTCGGGTTGTTTTTGGGCTATGTGGATGGAGGCACACGGCCGACCACACGGCCATGTCAATTGGAACACGGGCGTGTCAGGTCGAACACGGGCGTGTTGGATGCCCGTGTGTTGTTCCAGGTGCGTCTATTTTCACAGCGAATGGGGGACACGGCCCTGGAAACGGGCGTGTGCCAGGCCGTGTTCGGTCCAGATTGTACATTTCAGGCCCGAATCAAGACCGTTCGTTTCTTTAATTTGGGATCCAATGGCTGGGGGTTGTTCCTGATGGGATATACCTGGGATTGGACCTTTGAAACCCTCACTTTTACTTGAGTGGTTCTCTTTCTAAGGCAAGAGAGAGAGGATAGCAAAGGAAGAAGAAGGAGCTTAGATCCGGCCATTGGAGGAGCTTCGAAGCTCCAAATCACAAGCCGACTTCGGATCTACGGAGGCAAATAGAGTGCGGTACTTTTCATCTGCTTACATTCTCATGGCTCCGAGAAAGAACGCTAGGGTAACGATTCTCTTCTTGAGCATGTGAAGCTCTCCTTCTTTGCATAGGAAGCCCGCTCTCGCGAGTTTGCGGTGAGTTGGAGGCGTTCCTTCATGTAGATATGTAAAGTCCCCATTGTTTAGAGTCTGTATTCGAGAACGGACATAGGCATGATGTGTAAAGCCTACCCGGACATGTTGGTCCGGATCGGTGATGTTGCATTGCATAAATGCCGGAGAAGACTCCGTGCGATTGTTTTTTTTTTTGGTTTTCTGCGTGGTAGATTACAATAGAGAGTCTTGGGGATTAACCCAAAGGTGCACGCAGAAAACTAGGCGGATGCTTGATCTTGCCAACTTGGTGGCCTGAGAGCCAACTTGAACATAACCAGGTTATGTGAATTGTGATGGAAACGGGACTCGAGAGAAGTTTGACGTGCGCATATGATTTAAATTACCGCTGCGATGTGAGTACGGGTTAGATGCAACCGTACCCGTTCTATGTTGTTCGGGTTAAAGAGACCTAAGGTTACGTGGCACTTGCCATTGGCATAGATGAGGGTCTTCGGCGGTCTATGGTTTTAATTACCATGACCCATGCCGGGAAGACAAATTGCTCATTATTCGGCCATCCAAAGGGACGGTGGTTAGTCGACAGACTTAGACTGTGTTCACCGAGAATTTGCCCTAAGTGTACGGGGTGTGTGGCCGTGTGAGCCTACGCCTGTGATGAAATGAATATTTATACACTGCTCGCATATGCTAATAAAATGCAGCGAAAGAGCATCGCCGCCCCGAGTTGGGGGCGGGATCATTATAATTTGGTCAGCATTGCTGACCGTTGCCTTTTGTTTGCCACCGTGTGGTGGTTTTGTTGCTTGAAGGTGCTGCTGGACCAAGCGGTCAATAGCGGGCTAAAGCCCAAATTGCGAAGTCGGCCCTCGAAGGCCTAATTGGAGTGTTTACTTGCTTTCACTCATGTATGACCGGCCTGCGTGCCATGGTTTGTAAATCATGTAATTTGAAGTAAACCGTCTGTAAGGCCTTAAAGCCAGTACTGGTGTATGTACTACATTCCAATTTGGTTTATTAGTGGACATTCGTGCTCTTTGTGCTGGGTTCTTTATTACAACTTATAAAACTGCTTCCGCTAGAATGCTCTGTGTAGGACGTTGGATTGGTCGGATGGTTTCCATTGAGTAACCACCCGATCTGTCTGTAGTATATGGCATCGGGCCCCGGCCGGACCTACTGCTATATGTTATGCGACGGATAGGGGGTGTTACAGACTAGGTATTGTCTTCTTTTGATTATAACTCTGATTCATTCAAATCTGAATTTAAAATCATGTGCATAAATCTAATAAATTCAAAAAACGAAATTAAGACATTTCGGGAAAAACTAGGAAACCAAGAAAATGTTATTTCTGAAAATAATAGATTAAAGGATGAATTAAATTTGGCTAATGAACAGATTATCCTGTTAAAGAATGAGTTATATGAGGCTAAACAACTTGAGGAAACTCTCAATGGGAGAAGCCTCAAGCTGATGGACATTACAAGCAATGTCAATGCCAGACTAAATGGCAAGCTGGGCTTTGGTGCTTCATCAAGTTTGCCCCCCCCCCCATTCTGAAGAAGAATATTTTGACAATCCCCATCAAATTTGTTTCAGCTAAGGGGAAAGAAACAATAAACCATAAACAAACCATAGAAGAAATTCCCAAATCTAAAGGTCAAAATTACAAAAATCAGAAAACCTTTGGTAAAAATAAAGTTCAACAGATTTCGTCGAACTTAGATCGATGAAACATGAACAGTTCGTTGAACTCTAGTCGACAAACTCTGAACGCAAACTTTAGCTATAGTTATTCGTCTAACTGCGATCGACGAACTTTGTATGGTTCGTCAAGCAGAGATCGACGAACGTGGGGCACAGAAAATGACTATGGTCATTCTCTGGGCAGAGATCGACGATCTCATTCCAATTTGTCAAACTCTGGTTGATGAACACACAACATTTCGTCGAACACAGAAAGACTTAACAAAAATTGTAATCATAACACCAACCCTAAACAAACTAAGAAATCGTTTAATCCATTAGCTGACTGGATAATTCCACTAAGAAGATATCATCCATTAGGGTACAAATCTCAACCAAAATATTCTGTGATATCCAGTTTTTCATATTAACAAAATAAAGGACCCAAGGTAATCTGGGTGAAGAATAACTAACTGCTTTCATTGCAGGTAAAGGGCTACCCAGTGAATAATCAAACATGGTACCTGGACAGTGGATGCTCCAAACACATGACTGGCAGCAAGGACAATTTAATCAACTACAAGTCCAAGCTGAGACCAAAGGTAATCTTTGGTGATTCAAAATGTGGCCAGTCAAAAGGCTATGGAGAAGTGAAAATTGGAGCTGTCACCTTCAAGAAAGTGACATATGTCAGAGGACTTAAACATAACCTCATCTCCATAAGTCAATTATGTGATGAAGCTTATCAGGTACACTTTAACTTAACCTCCTGCACAATCTCTATTTAAGAAAAAAAAATTGTTTTAATTGGAAATAGACAAGGCAACATCTACTTAGTTAATTTGTACTCTGCCAATTCAGATATCTGCCTACTCAACATAGTTAGTACTCAGAATGAATTATGGCATAAAAGGCTAGGTCATGTTAATATGAAAAATATTGCTAGGCTATCAAAATACAATCTTGTGAGAGGCTTACCTTCTAGCCTCTATAAGAAGGAAGGCCTTTGCAGGGCTTGTTAACTATGCAAGAAAACTAAAACTAGTTTTAAGTTAGTTAATAAAAGTGATTCACCTAGGATTTTGTATTTGCTACACATGGATCTCTTTGGACCCATTGTTGTGCAAAACCTAGGAGGGAAATCCTACAATTTAGTTATTGTAGATGACTTCTCAAGGTTCACTTGGGTGTTCTTTCTGAGATCTAAGTCAGATACCTTTAAAGTTCTTACAGATTTTCTCAGGACCATACAGATTGAGTACTCTACTCATATTGCATTGATCAGAAGTGATCATGGTACAGAGTTTGAGACTCTTCTTATGCATGAGTTCTGTGAGAAGGAAGGTATCAGGCACTGCTTCTCAGCTCCTAGAACTCCCCAACAAAATGGGGTAACTGAAGTTGTAGGTACTTTACTTGCAGATGCTTACATGCCCCAATACTTTTGGGCAGAGGCTGTAAGCACAGCAAATTATGTCCTGAATAGAAGTTTAATACATAAACTAAAGAATAGGACTCCCTATGAATTAATTAAACGGAAGAAACCTAAAATCACTTATTTTAAAGTATTTGGTTGTATATGCTATATACATAATAACAACAAAAAATATATTAGAAAGTTTGAAGCTAAGGCTGAAGAGGGAATTTTTTTAG
Organism: Platanthera guangdongensis; assembly: GCA_039583875.1. Taxonomy (NCBI): domain Eukaryota; kingdom Viridiplantae; phylum Streptophyta; class Magnoliopsida; order Asparagales; family Orchidaceae; genus Platanthera; species Platanthera guangdongensis. The sequence continues at coordinate 75,596,629 of CM077157.1, forward strand.
GATATTCCCAAATAAGCAAAGCTTATAAGGTATTCAATAAATCATCTTTAAAAATTGAAGTGTCTATTCATGTTACTTTTGATGAGGCTAATATGTCTTGCAAGGAGAAAGAGATTTCTACCAGCAACCCTTTGCAGGTACCTCACTTGTGTGAGAACTTGGATGTACTAAGCCTCACCCAAGAGGCTCAAACACATCCTTATCCATAAGTTAATGAAGAAAGTGAAGAAGAAAGCACTGAGGAAGTTGAACCTCATCCAACAACGAAAATAATTCCACAAGAGGAATTAATTCAAAATGTTATTACTGAAACAACTCCACCAAATGATCTTGTCACACTAAGGGATCACCATAGATCTCAAGTGATTGGAGACATATCAGCAGGTGTACAGACAAGGCATCAACTCAACCAAGATTTGATGCATGTCTGTTTTCTCTCTCAGGTTGAACCTCAATCTATACATTATGCTGAGCTGGATCCCCACTGGATCATTGCTATGAAAGAGGAACTAAATCAATTTGAGAGATGCAGAGTTTGAGAATTGGTTCCAAGACACCAAGACTACCCAGTCATTGGAACCAAATGGGTATATAGAAATAAACTAGATGCCCAAGGTACAATTGTGAGGAACAAGTCTAGGCTTGTTGCTCAAGGATACACGTAAGAAGAAGGCATAGATTATGATCAAAACTTTACACCAGTTGCAAGGTTAGAGGCCATCAGAATTTTTCTGGCCTATGCTGCCTTCAAGAAATTCAAGGTGTATCAGATGGATGTGAAGAGTGCATTTTTGAATGAAGTACTTAAAAAAGAGGTTTATGTTAAACAACCTTCAGGTTTTGTCTCTCCAACTCATCATTATCATGTATTTAAATTGCATAAAGCTCTTTATGGTTTAAAGAAAGCTCCAAGAGCTTGGTATAAGAGCCTAGCTAGCTTTTTGATAGATCATAAATTCATTAGAGGCATAGTAGATAAAACCTTATTCACTAGACATCATAAGGATCAAACCTTGTTAGTACAAATATATGTGGATGACATCATATTTGGGTCTACTGACTTCAAATTATGCAAGAGGTTTTCTGACCTCATGCATTCTAAATTTAAAATGAGTAGCATGGGTGAGCTCTCCTACTTCGTTGGTCTCCAAGCGTAGAAGCTCCCTGATGGCATCTTCATCTCCCAAGCTAAATATGCTAAAGAGCTTATAAAGAAGTTTGGGATGGCAGATGTTTCAGCAAAGAAAACACTCATGGCTACAAATGTTGTAATAGACTTTAATGCACTTGGGAAACCTATGGATCAGAAACTATATGGGGGCATTGTTGGGTCCCTACTATACCTTACAACAAGCAGACCTGATTATGTTTGCCACATGCCTTTGTGGTAGGTTCCAGGTGAACCTTAAAGAATCTCACCTAATTTTCTTAAAAAGAATTTTGAGATATATAAAGATTTGTCCTAGTATAGACTTATGGTATCCCACTGAGTCAGAATTTGATTTAACTGGATATTCAGATGCTGACTATGCTGGATGCAGGTAGATAGAAAAAGTACTTCAGGAACTTGCCATTTCCTAGGTATGAGATTAGTGTCTTGGTTCTGTAAGAAACAATCCTCTGTGTCCACTTCAACTACTGAAGCAGAATACATTGCAGCTAGCAGTTGCCGTTCACAGATGTTGTGGATTCAGAATAAACTACTGGACTATGGTCTCAACATAAATAATTCAACTCTATTATATGATAACACAAGTGCTATAGCCATAGCACAAAATCCAGTCCATCACAGTAGGACTAAGCATATAGATATTAGGCATCATTTCATTAGAGAATGTGTAGACAAAAACAAAATTAAACTTGTCTATATCTACACTGATTTACAAAGAGCTGATATATTCACCAAACCTCTGGATGAGAGAAATCACTTGTTCTTTATAAATCATCTTGGAATGATCAATGAAGAAGACTTAGTTTAGTTTCTGTCTGCACTCGACGAATCTGCCAAAGTTCATCAAACGGAGCTCGATGAACTAGGGAAAGATCTTGAGATATTCGTCGAACGGAGGTCGATGAACTCTCTGTGAGTGAAGTTATGTTCGTCAAACAGAGATCGACGAAGCTGCTTCAGAAAACTTTTGTCGAACGGAGCTCGACGAAATGTGTTCAAATCTTCAGACTGAGCTCGATGAATTATTTAACTATCAATTATTTCGTCGATCTCAAGTCGAAGAATTTCTTAATTTTTCGTGGAACGGAGTTTGTCGATTCATATTCTGGAAAATCTTATATCTAGGTTTTCTTCGACCTCCGTCCCGCGCTTTCAGTTCCTTTGCACTTGATCATCATTTTTCTCTTGGAGGTACTCTAATGGTGATTCCAGCAGGAACTCTTGCAGCAATGTAATTTGACACGGGCTTTGATGTCGATTTCGATTCCTTCCAGCATTCTGACCCCGTCTTTCTGGAAATCCTACAACTTCTTGAAGACCAGCAATTGAAAACTCTGCTATCCACAAGGATCAAAATCTTTGGAATAGAAATCAGGGAATGGGTATATACTTCCTCTACAACAGATGACAACACACTGACTGGAACTATAGCGGGTAATTCTATTTCCCTCATCCCCGCTGTTTTAACAGAAATTTTCGGGTTAAGTAGTGGTGAAGAAGAATTGGAAGTTGATACTGAGGAATATGATAAAATGCTGAGTCTCATAGGTTACACTGGAGAAAACCCTAACAAATTGCTGAAGAAACATTTGTCTGCCGAGTTCGAATTTCTCGCAGACATTGTGGGAAAAGTGCTGCTAGGAAAGCACACTGCACATGACTACATAACCATGCACCAATTCCTGGTTATGTGTGTTGTGGTCAATAAGAATCAAGTCAACTGGGCTCAGATCCGGTTTGATCTGATAAAGAAAAAGTGTAATAAAAAGGAAGTCAATTTTGGAAGGATCCTAGGGATCTTCCTAAAAGAGAAGGTTGCTGAATCACTGGTCTCTCAGACCATATTCATAAATGCCAGTAAGAGGCTAACTTGTGCTCTTTTTGGCAAGTGGGAGAGGACCATCACAAAGCCTTTCAAGGCTTCCTCTTCCACCAGAGCTTCTGAAAGTACAAGAGTTGATCCAGCCACTTCCCACCCTTCTGAAGAGATCCCCCCTATACCTCCATCCTCTTCCACCATCCCTTCTCTCCAACAAACACAACAACAACCACAAGAACAACTACAACACCAACCATAACAACCTGTTCACATTCCTCCTCCAGCTACATCTCCTGCAACTTCTCCACCTATAGATCTTACTGACATCCCCTCTTCCCCACCTCAGGAATCTCAACAACCTTCTCCCTCTCAATCACCACAACCAACCCCACCTTAGTCCCCCCATGATACACACATTTCATCACCACCTTCATCTCATTTACCACACCATCTAGACAACATCCCATTCTTTAATCTACCTACTTCCCCTCCTCATACTTCCTCTCTTCTAGATGTCCACATGCAAGATGTTATCCCTCATACTCCACCATCAACTTCCATTCCTCCATCTGTTTCCACTCAAACACCTTCCATTCCACCATCTGCAAATCTACCCTTGGAACCCTCCACCATTTCATCTCTTATTGCACTTGAAAGATAATAGTTGACAACCTAAATCACCTAGAGGGGGGTGAATAGGTGAGTTGTGCATCTTTTTGCGGAATAAAAAAAATCTCAACCAAAGCACAGAACTATCTACCAAACAAGCAAACACAGACAAGGCAAAATTTATAGTGGTTCCCCAACCTTAGGTACATCCACTTTCCCTCACCGATCTAGCAATATACTAGACTCGGCTACTCCACTATCTCGGATTGGAAAACAATCCTACCCTCGGAACAAGGTTCCTACAAACTCGATCCACAAACGGATCTACACTAGGAAGACAAAACTTCCTACAATCTCGGAGTTGAACAACCCCTACACTCGGAGAAATCTTCTCCTACAACAATAAAATACAGTAGTACAGAAATACAAACAGTAAATATCTGGTTCAGATCTGCAACAGAAATCAGAAAATCCTCCTTCTAGGCGTGTGGCTTTATAAGAATATTGAAGAAGAATTTCGGCAAGATCAGATCTTAACCTTCTCGACTTTACACGATCGAAAGAGTAGATGAATCGTTGAGCGGAGATCTCAATCTGTAGAGTCTACTTAATCTGAATCCTCTGAAAAGAAGAAACCCTAGCCGGTCGGAATTTAGTGATGGCTGCGGCGGCGAGTTTCCGGTTCTTGCAGAGAGAGAGAGGAGACAGAGTTCTTTTGGAAAGAGACGGCTGCAAAAACTTAGAATAATTTTCTTCTTGAAAACTTAGGGTTTGTCGGTTTGACAGGACCTTTTATAGGAGACAAGAAGATTAGACTTAAATGATTCATAAAGAGAAAGACACGTGGACCAATCACGTCGGAGTTTAAGAATAAGACCGTTAGGTCTGGACTTAATGTTGGGTACATTGGTTTAAATGTACCTGATTTGAAGAAGCCTCACCCTACTCAATGATATACATCAAAATGTATTTAATGTATTTTGAGTTGCCTTGTGCAGGTTAAGTATTTGCAAGGAAAACTGAAAGTTTTCTAAGTCCATGTGTCGACACCCAGAAGGAAAGTGTCGACACTTAAGAAGACTTATGTCGACACCCAGGCAAGCAGTGTCGACACTTGGAGTATTTGTGTCGACACTAGGGATGCAGAGTAGACACCAGACAGAAAGTGTCGAAACATGGAGGCTGTGTCGACACTCAATGAAGAAATTTCCAGTGAAGATGTGTCGACACTTAGAAGCAGTGTCGACACCCAGAGGAACTGTGTCTACATCAGAAAGTGTCGACACTTGGAGGCTATGTCGACACTCAGCAAATTTCAGCAGAGTCTAAGTATAAGTGTCGACATAATAAAGAATGTGTCGACACTCAGCAGAAGACTCAATACATGAAGAAAGTGTCGACACAATGAAGAATGTGTCGACACACAGCAGAAGACTCAATACATGAAGAAAGTGTCGACACTAGGAGGCTGTATCGACACTCAGCAAAGTTCAACAAAAATTCTAAGTACAAGTGTCGACACAAAGGAGATGTGTCGACACTCAGCCAAAGTCTCAACAGAAGAAGAATGTGTCGACACAAGGAGCTGTGTCGACACTCAGCAAGTATCAACACAGAAGGCATGTGTCGACACCAAGAAGATGTGTCGACACTGAACAAGTCCAACACATGAAGATGTGTCGACACAAAGGTGTTGTGTCAACACTTACAAGAATTCAACTAAGTGCTGAAGAACAAGGAGTTGTGTCGACACTCAATATCAGTGTCGACACATGATGAAGAAGCAGTGTCGAGATATAAATTCTACAACACAAGGAGTTGTGTCGACACCTTGAAGGCTAGTGTCGACACTTAGTTAACTTGTGTCGACACTTAGTTTATAAGTGTCGACACTTAAATACAGACTGTCTCGACACTTTCAGACAGTTACAGTTATTTCAAGAACTGACTGGATGACTTGACAGCTGCCATTCCAGCCGGTCTACTGCACCTGTCAGAGTTGTCAGAAAGCTATTAGGAACCGGATCAGCCGATCACCATGAAAAGGCCTATAAATAGGCTTATACTGTCAACATAAAGAGATGATCAAGTGATTGGAAAAGAAAAGAAGATCTAGCTATTCATTGAAGAATCAAGTGAAGATCTAAGTAGTTGGAGAGAGAGAACTCCTTCCAAGAAGACAGCCATTGGAACCAGGCTGTGAAGAAGGGTTCAGACCTAGTTCTGAATCTTAAGTTGCAGTGATTGAAGATCAGCTACAGAGAATCAATCCTATTGTGTTCTACATTCAAGAAGCTTTGAAGAAAAGCCAAGTGAGATTGTTCTCAGCAGAGTTCATTCAAGAACTCATCAAGAACCTATCAACTCATCTCTCTATTCAGAGTTGTAGGTATATACACTTTGTATTCTTATTTTCTTGTAGGATCCATAGTGATCTGAGTTGTAAGCCTGCAATTATAAAGGCTGAGTGGTAGGGCCTGTGTGCTTGAGTGTAGGAGATCTAATTCTCTAAGTGTAGGCCTGTTGAGGCTGAGTGTAGGCCTGCTGTGGCTAAGTGTAGGCTTTGTGAAGAAGCTGAGTGTATGTCTTTGAAGAAGACTGAGTTGTAGGGCCTTGGGCCTGAGCTGTAGGAACCTATTTTGGGGTTCTGAGTGTAAGATCTGAGGATCTGAGATAGTGGAGGAGTTTGGCCGAATCTAGTACACTACTAGATAGACGAAGGGGGAAAGTGGATGTACCCAAAACTTGGGGAACCACTATAAACCTGTGTGTTCACTGTGTGCATGTGTTATTCTGTGATTGCTGATTGATTGCTGTGAAAAAGTAGTTATAACTCTGTGATATAATCTGAATTCTGCCCAAAAAGTTAAAAAGATTTAAGTCACCTATTCACCCCCCCCCCCTCTAGGTGATTAGGTACAATATCTTTCAAGTGGTATCAGAGCCAGGTTACTCAAAAAGGGACATAACTGTCTGAGTAGATCCTGTTGGCAGATTAAGTGAAATCAAGAAAATCAAGAACCATGGGTTCAACAGAGAATCATAAGGAACTTGGATCCATGAAGTTGCCCATTTGTAGAAAAGAAATTTTTGGCATCTGGAAGGAAAGGGTGAGACTATTTATGGAAGCCTCAGACCCTAGAATATATATCATAGTTAAAGAAGGGCCATATGTGCCTATGAAGGTTTCAGTCTTGGATGCAAATCAGAGAACACCTAAGGACTTCTCTGAAATGACAAAAGATGTGATAATTCTAGCCACAATGGACAAGAGGGCTCAGAATATCATTGTGAGTGTCATAGATGATGCTACCTTTCAGAACTTGATACACTGTAAGACATCTAAGGAGATGTGGGATACTCTTATAGTGTACATGGAGGGTTCAGAAGAAATGAGACAGGATAGAAAATCTTTGTTAAACCAAGAATATGAAAGTTTTAGGCAAGGTAGGTCTGATAGCATCACAGAATGCTATAAGAAGTTCTATAGGATTTTCAATGAGCTAATGTCCTATGGAAGAGAGTTCAATAATTATGAGCTAAATGATAAGTTTCTGAAGTCCCTAACAAAGGATTGGGATACCAAGATCTGTGTCATAAGGGAAATGGCAAAGTTAGCAGATATCCCTCCACCAACACTGTTTGGAAAACTGCTGTCCTATGAGATGCAGTTGATGGTGAGGAAAGAAGAGGAGAAGTCTACCAGAATTGAGAATAAAGAAAGAACAATGGCATTTAAGATAGAAGCCACCAGAAAATACAGAAGTAAGTCACCATCTCCACCTCCAAAAGTGGCTGAGATTGAGTCAGATGATTCAGAAAGCAGAAAGTCTGAAAGCAGTGAAAGTGATGAGGACTTTGCAGCATTCACAAGACACTTTCAGAAATTTCTAAAGAAGAAACAGTGGAGGTCAAAGCCAACCACTTCACAGGGCAAAGATGACTATTATCAGAACAAGAAGTCATCAAAGAAAGACAGAAGAAAGACCAAGTCAAGCAAAGCAACTTTATCAAAAATTGTTTGCTATTGCTGTAACAGACAAGGACATGTTATTGCTGACTGTCCTGAGAAAAGAAAAGAGTCTAATGATAAGAAAATGACTCAATTCAAGGGCAAGAAGGAAAGGTCTTTTGTTGCCAAGAAGGACAAAGGCTTGTCAGACATGTCTTCTTCAGAAAATGAGTCAGAAGCTGAAGCTTACATAGGACTATTTGCTGAAGAAGAAGAATAAGAGTTCATCTAGATAATGAACTCTATATATGAGCAAGAGGACATCCAGTGCAAAGGACTGATGGCCTTAACAGAAGGTGACAAAATGCAGGAGTAGCCTGGACCTAGTAAGGTACAAAATTGTTCATTAAGTTCAATTTCTAGTGCTAGTTCTGATTCAGTTACATCAGCATCAAATGATGCCAGTGGATCTGAATTAGAAGGTGATATTCATCAATTGTTGATGAATATAGAGTTCTGTTGCAAGCTTTTAAGAAGAGCAAGTCCCTAGCCAAAAGTTAGACAAAGGAAATTGCTAGTCTCAAAGTTGCTGCAACTGATTTTAAGAAGATGATTGATCAAAAACTAAATGAGATAGCCAGACTGAAGCACATAACTGTGATTCAGATGGGAACTATAACATTTAAGAATGATCAAATCAGAAGTCTGGAGATTAGTCTTCAGAAGGAGAGAGACATTGTTGCAAGGTTTTCTAAACCTAAGTCTGTTCTACCTTTGATTGATGAGTTTATACCTCATAAGGGTAAAACTGGATTGGGGTTTACTAACCCTGCTAGGACTGTCAAGTCCAAGTCCAAGAGCAAAGCCTCAGCTCTCAACAAGCCAGCTGTAGATAAAACAGCTAGGTATATACCTAAGCAAAGGTACAATAGATTTGAGTGTTGGTGCTGTGCCAAGGTAGGCCACTTTGCCATGGACTGTTGGCACAATGCAAGTGCCAAGGTGAGTAGAAAACTGCCTGTTGGAAAATCAGCAGGTAGCTTTGTTAGGAGGCAAACTAACCAGTACCAAGGACCCAAGAATTCTTTGGGTTCTAAGGTCAACTAATCTGTTTTGCAGGTAAGTCTAAGTGGTCATGCCCCAATATGGTACTTGGACAGTGGATGTTCCAGACACATAAATGGAACTAGGGGATTGCTAAAGGACTACACACCTATCAAGGATGGTCCAAAAGTCACCTTTGGTAGTTCTGAAAAAGGAATTATCAAGAGTTTTGGTAACATTTCTAGCACCCATATAACTATTACTCAAGTGGCTTATGTTAAAGGTTTGAAACATAACCTTATTAGTATAAGTCAATTGAGTGATTTAGGATATGACATCTCATTTTTCAAAGATGGTTATCATATTAGGAGATCAAATGATCAAGAGATCATTTTGACTGGTTACAGAAAAAGAAATGTCTATTGTCTAGACATTATGAGGGAGAACAATGCTTCTCCAGTGTGTCTTGTAGCCGATGAGAAAGTCACTCATTGTGTCAAATGTCACAAGAGGCTAGCCCATCTCAAATACAAGACAATTGGCCAACTCTTTAGCAAAGAGTTAGTGAGGAATGGTTCTCAAGTTAAGTGTATTAAAGATGGAATATGCTCAGCTTGTCAAAACGGCAAGCATACTAGATCCACCTTTAGTGGCATTGAAAACAAAGATGCTGTGAGGTGCTTATACCTCTTGCATATGGATCTCTTTCGTCATATGTCAGTTCACAGCCTAGGTAGGAAGGTCTATACCTTTGTGGTTGTAGATGACTACTCAAGCTTTTCCTGGGTGTTCTTCCTTAGACAGAAATCTGAAACACCTAGTATTTTCTATAGCTTTGTCAAACAATTTCAGAATGAACTAGACAGTACAGTGGTCAAAATAAGAAGTGACCATGGTACTGAATTCCAGTCTGATAGTATGACAAAACTATGTGAAGAATTTGGGATATTTCAAGAATTTTCTTCACCAAGGACACCTCAGCAAAATGACATTGCTGAGAGGAAAAATAGAACCTTGATTGAGGCTGGTAGAACCTTATTAAGTGACACATCTCTACCAGAATATTTCTGGGCTGAGGCAGTTAATACTGCATGCCATGTAATTAATAGGGCTACCATTACTAAAAGCCACAATAAGACCCCCTATGAGATTGTGAAAGGCAGAAAACCAAACTTATCCTATTTCAGGATCTTTGGTTGTAAGTGCTTTATACTTAACAATGGAAAGTCTTACTTGACCAAGTTTGCTGCCAAGTCCCAAGATGGGATCTTTGTTGGGTACAGCAACAATAGTAAGGCTTGTAGAGTCTACAACTTGTCTACTCAAGTTGTAGAAGAGTCTGTACATGTAGTATTTGATGAAACTAGACTTATTAACAATGAGTTGTCTAGTAGTATTTGCAGCTCCACAGGTGTGACTGAGAAGATGGACAAGCTCACTATAGAAGAAGGATCTACTGCAAGTCAGCATGTAGATGATAGTGGCTGTTGTCCAGGGGGAGTACTACATGTACCTAATGCAGAAGAAGTCCAAGGAGTGCAGCAAGTTGAAGAAACTGAAGAAGTTTAACCTGAAGCCAGGATGCCTCCAGCTAATAGGCATCTAAGAGATCATCCAGCAGATCAAATCATTGGTGATCTAAGACAAGGGGTACAAACAAGGAGCAGAAATTAGAGTGCAGTACTCTACTCCAGTTTTCTATCCCAAGTAGAGCCAAAGAAGTTTGAAGAAGCCATCCTAGACCCTTATTGGATTGAGGCAATGCAAGAAGTGCTGAATTAGTTCAAAAGGTGCAAAGTCTGGGAGCTTGTTCCTAAACCAAAAGACCACAACATAATTGGGACCAAGTGGATCTTTAGGAACAAGATGGATGAACATGGAGTCATCATAAAGAACAAAGCAAGATTGGTTGCTAAAGGATATAGGCAGGAAGAAGGTATTGACTTTGATCAAACCTTTGCTCCAGTAGCCAGACTGGAAGCCATAAGGATGTTCCTAGCCTATGCAACCTATCAAGGATTTAAAGTCTACCAAATGGATGTTAAGTCAGCCTTTCTTAATGGTAATCTAAAGGAAGAGTTCTATGTGGAACAGCCATCAGGTTTTGTTGATTCAACTCAACCTAATTATGTCTATAGACTTAGGAAAGCTTTGTATGGGTTAAAACAAGCCCCTAGGGCTTGGTATGAAACCCTGTCTAGTTTCCTCATTGAGAATAAATTCACAAGGGGGAAAATAGACAAGATTCTATTCCTTAGGGAATCCAGAGGCAAGATAATACTAGTCCAAATATATGTAGATGACATCATATTTGGATCTACTGAAAGTAGTCTTTGCAAAAAGTTTGCAAAACTAATGCAATGACAATTTGAGATGAGCAGTATGGGGGAACTTAAGTTCTTCTTGGGTCTCCAAGTTAGACAGACTGAGAATGGATTATCCATATGCCAGTCTAAGTTCACCCTAGAACTCATAAGTAAGTATGGTATAGATTCATCCAGTACCATGAAGACTCCTATGGGATCAAGTATGTCTCTTAGCAAAGATGATGCACGGAAACTTGTAGATGAAACTTTGTATAGAGGGATAGTTGGCTCCCTACTCTATTTGACTACAAGTAGACCAGATATCATGTATGCTACATGTGTCTGTGCTAGGTACCAAGCATGCCCTAAAGAGTCTCATTTGACAGCAGTCAAAAGAATTCTAAGATATCTTAAGGGCACTCCTTATCTAGGCCTTTGGTACCCTAGGAATGGAGACTTTGATCTAACAGGTTATTCAGATGCAGATTTTGCAGGCTGCAAGGAAGACAGAAAAAATACAACTGGTACCTGTCAATTCCTAGGTGGAAGACTGATTTCATGGAGTAGCAAGAAGCAAACAAGTGTGGCTATCTCCACAGCAGAATCAGAATATGTGGCTGCAGGAAGTTGTTGTGCTCAACTTCTATGGATACAACATCAGCTTGAGGATTATGGTATTCAGGTAAGTAGAACACCACTATTTTGTGATTCTACAAGTGCTATATCTATTGCAAACAATCCTGTTTCACATAGTAGAACTAAACATATTGAAATGAAATATCATTTTTTAAGGGAACATGTAGAAAAAGACGATATTTCACTAGAATATGTAAAAACAGATAATCAACTAGCTGACATGTATACTAAGCCTTTAGAAGAAACCAAATTCAATAGGTTTAAAATTGAATTAGGTATGATAAACTTAGAATAAGTTTATAAAAATGGCTAAGTAAAATATTGTCGACACACAGAGTTGTCTGTGTCGAGACAGAAAATTGGTGTCGACACTTCAGAGAAAAGATGTCGACACATCTAGGAAGTTGGTGTCGACACTTCAGAAAATTAGTGTCGACACATGATAAGTAGGTGTCGAGACATCCAAGGTGGTGTCGACACATCAAAGGTGGTGTCGACACTTAGACTTTATACAGAATTAGTGAAGTGAAGTCTCGACTATGTGTTGAGCTGAGTGGTGTCGACACATAAACAAGTGTCGACACATAGGTGTCGAGACATTATAAGTCTGTGTCGACACTTTTCAACAGTGTCAACACAATTTGAGTTTGCTGACGCGCCCTTTCATCTTCAATCCTAGAAAGGTATAAATAGGATTTCTCCATTGACTGTCGACACGCTCACCAAAGTTTCGAGACCAAACTTGTGTGTCGACACCTCTCTTCTCTCAATTCAAATTCTCTAAACCCTAATGGCGCCCAAGCTCGAGGAGAACGTGAATGAAGGTTATGAACTGGTGCGGCATGCATTTGATGACGCATAATCGGAAATCAAGGATGTGGTAACCCTAGTTGCAAACTCTGGGTTAGATTTTCTTGTTTCAGATCCAACCAAGATCTGGAAGAAAGAAGTTCTGGAATTCCTGAATGAAGCTAAAGTAGATGAATCTGGACTCAAGATAAAGTCTAGGGTTCATGGAGAAAAGGTGAAGATCTCACCTAAAAGTCTGAGAAAGATACTTCAGTTACCAAGCATTAAGGAAGAAGAGAATGTTTCTACTTCTAAAACTAGGGAAGCATTAACTTGGTGTGGACTGGATTCCAATATGAAAATTGGATCAGTGTTCAATAGGAAGGGGATGAACAACAAAGGAAAATTCCTCTCTAAAATTGTTGGAAAGGTGATCTTGAGTAAGCCTGGAGGGCATGACAGGGTATCAGCCCATATGTTCAGTCTCATGACAAGGATTATCTTCACATTAAAAACTGATTGGTCTGTTGTAATCTTTGAGAAGATTAAAGAGAGTATGAAGAAGCCCAATTTGGGTAGGATACTCAGTATTTACTTGGCTGGTAGTATACCAGAAGTAATGAGTCAAGCTGCTGGATCTAAAATCAATCATATGAGAAAGATGGACATGAGACTCTTCTCAAGATGGGATAGGGTCTTGACCAAGGAATTGCCTACTCCTGAGAAAATAACTCCACAAAAGAAGAAGAAGAAGATAGCCCCTGTGGCTCAAGATTCATCTAGCAGCTCTGAGGAGCAAGTTGTCTTTACACCAGATGATGAACAAGAAACTAGAGATGCTGGAAAGTCTCCAGCTCAACAGGATGATGCAGACAGGCAGGGGGAGCTACCTCAAGCTAGCCCAGTACATCAGGATACTATCCAGGGGGAGCCTCTAGCAGTGGAAGAACCAACTCCACTAGAGAGTGAACAAGAAACCGAGACCATACTTGAGGTACTCACTGAAATCAATAACTTAGTTTTTCCTATAGAGGATACTGTTTTGTCTGATTCATTAAATGATGTTAATCAGCAAACTCCAACACATAGTCAACCCCCAGATGTTGTCATGGAAGACACATCTGTTGCAGCTCAAGAAGTGTCTGATCATTTTGTTGATGAGCCAAGAGTTTCTCCACCACAACCTCAACAAGAGTTTATTATGGAAGATCTCTTCCTTAATCTAGACCAAACAGACTTTGAAAAGGAAAGTTCTACTGCTAAGGAGGAGAATGCTTAAGTTGAGGGGGAGCAAGTGGAAATTCTAGAAGAAACAGCAAGGAAAGAGCCTGAGAAGCCAAAGGAAGTTGAGGAGCTCCCTAGGGAGAGGGTAGACATAGCAAGCACCTCAGCTTCTGAAGATGAGCAGGATACAAGAGCAAAGAAAAGGAAATTTCAAGTCTTCAAGAGGAGGATCCAGACTTATAAGAAAGCTCTGCTAACTATAGCACCACAGCCTGCACTACAGCCAGCACCAACTGTAGATTACAGTGCTTTGATGGTTGCAATGCAAATAAAGCTTGATGAGCACAGGAAAGCTATAGAAACATATATGGATGAGGGTCATAAGTCTCTACAATTTGACTTGCCCAAGACATTAAGTCTATTAGATTTGAGATGAATCTAAATAAGAAGGAGATGACTGACTGCTTCCACAAGGGAGGGAATGCAGTGGTATACTTGGCTACACATCAGGAGAAGATAAAAGCTCAAGTGGATGAACTTGAAGTAAAGCAAGGCTATGTATTGGAGAATCAAATCAGAATGAATGATAACTTGACTTCTCTCACAATGATATTGTCACTGAACTTAAGAGTATAGCCACTGCACAGAATGCAGCCCTGACAACTGCCAAAGAGGAATTTAATAAAGAATTGCAAGAGAGCCTCACTGCTGTAACTTCTGTAATCCAAGATTCCCAGAAGCTTCTCACTAAAAAACTCCAAAGGTTAAAACCTTTCTACAAGGATGGAGTCAATTATCTAAATGCCCAAATCAGATTTCAAAAAGATGATTTAAGAGATCATATTGAAAGAGAAGTCATAAATGGGGAGAGGGTGTTAGTCAAAGCAGGCTCTGATCATGCAAAGTGGATTTCTAATTCTATCAGAGCTACTCTTGGTTATCCTCCTTTATGTGATGATGATAATGTTGCTGAGTCTGGGATTAATCCTGCCTATCTTGGAGGTGAGCAAGCTGAAGTAGCTCAGGTGATTTATCCTCCACCAGACTTTGATATGGTATAAGCTGATATACAGTCCATGTATAGCCCACCTGAGGGACAGCAAAATGTTATCATAGAGAAGGTGGTTCAGCCAGTATCTGAGGCTTTACATGAAGCTATACTGAAAGAACAATCTAAACAAGAAGCTAGATTGTCTAAGAAGAGGTTCAGAGAGCAAGCTGAACAAAGGCCTGATTTTGAGCAGTGGAGCCCCACTTCAAGAAATATTATTTTGACTGCTTGGAAGGCTGCCAAAGATAATATACAAGACAGAAACAAGTGGTATTCTGAACTAGAATGGAGAAAGCATGAAAATAGGCAAGAATCCATAGTGCAATATAGAAGAAAGGCAAAGATGGGAAAGCTACCTCCTACTGCCCAGGAGCCTAGCAAATACTTTCCCAAGCCTTATCATTACTTTGAGAGGCAGAAGATTAAAGCTGAAGAGCTAAAGAAAAAGGATCTGAAAGGGAAAAAGCTTGCTGATACTGAAGATGCTGAAGCCCCTGTACAAGCCAAGCTACAGTCTGGAAAGGGAATAGTGATCAAGGATGCTGAGCAAAAATAGAATAGAATTTTCTTCAATTTACAATTGTAATCTTTTGATTTTAAACACTTTGTAAACTTTTGTAAAATGAATATGACAAATTTGATAGAACAATGTGCTGTGTGATAAATCTATTTCATAATTGTTCTGAGATGATATCTATGTATACATGTTTGTTTAATACATGTTTATGTTTTCCCTGATTATATAATCCTGTTTACATCATACTGTGATTTTGTTATATATGGTGTGTATCATTGACTAAGAATTATGACTTCTCCAAATAGGGGGAGATTGTTGGGTACATTGGTTTAAATGTACCTGATTTGAAGAAGCCTCACCCTACTCAATGATATACATCAAAATATATTTGATGTATTTTGAGTTGCCTTGTGCAGGTTAAGTATTTGCAGGGAAAACTGAAAGTTTTCTAAGTCCATGTGTCGACACCCAGAAGGAAAGTGTCGACACTTAAGAAGACTTGTGTCGACATCCAGGCAAGCAGTGTCGACACTTGGAGTATTTGTGTTGATACCAGGGATGCAGAGTCGACACCAGACAGAAAGTGTCGACACATGGAGGCTGTGTCGACACTCAATGAAGAAATGTCCAGTGAAGATGTGTCGACACTTAGAAGCAGTGTCGACACCCAGAGGAACTGTATCTACATCAGAAAGTGTCGACACTTGGAGGCTGTGTCGACACTCAGCAAATTTCAGCAGAGTCTAAGTATAAGTGTCGACATAATAAAGAATGTGTCGACACTCAGCAGAAGACTCAATACATGAAGAAAGTGTCGACACAATGAAGAATGTGTCGACACACAGCAGAAGACTCAATACATGAAGAAAGTGTCGACACTAGGAGGATGTGTCGACACTCAGCAAAGTTCAACAAAAATTCTAAGTACAAGTGTCGACACAAAAGAGATGTGTCGACACTCAGCCAAAGTCTCAACAGAAGAAGAATGTGTCGACACAAGGAGCTGTGTCGACACTCAGCAAGTATCAACACAGAAGGCATGTGTCGACACCAAGAAGATGTGTCGACACTGAACAAGTTCAACACATGAAGATGTGTCGACACAAAGGTGTTGTGTCGACACTTACAAGAATTCAACTAAGTGCTGAAGAACAAGGAGTTGTGTCGACACGCAATATCAGTGTCGACACATGATGAAGAAGCATTGTCAAGATATAAATTCTACAACACAAGGAGTTGTGTCGACACCTTGAAGGCTAGTGTCGACACTTAGTTAACTTGTGTAGACACTTAGTCTATAAGTGTCGACACTTAAAGACAGACTGTCTCGACACTTTCAGACAGTTACAGTTATTTCAAGAACTGACTGGATGACTTGACAGCTGCCATTCCAGCCGGTCTACTGCACCTGTCAGAGTTGTCAGAAAGCTATTAGGAACCGGATCAGCCGGTCACCATGAAGAAGGCCTATAAATAGACTTATACTGTCAACAGAAAGAGATGATCAAGTGATTGGAAAAGAAAAGTCGATCTAGCTATTCATTAAAGAATCAAGTGAAGATCTAAGTAGTTGGAGAGAGAGAGAGCTCCTTCAAAGAAGACAGCCATTGGAACCAGGCTGTGAAGAAGGGTTCAGATCTAGTTCTGAATCTTAAGTTGCAGTGATTGAAGATCAGCTGCAGAGAATCAATCCTATTGTGTTCTACATTTAAGAAGCTTTGAAGAAAAGCCAAGTGAGATTGTTCTCAGCAGAGTTCATTCAAGAACTCATCAAGAACCTATCAACTCATCTCTCTATTCAGAGTTGTAGGTATATGAAAGTCCACCTAGTGTCAGCTATGTGCACCTATGGGGGGGGGGGAATAGGTGACGTGTGGTTCTTTTGCGGAATTTACGGATGTACCTGCACAATAAAAACAACAAGCACAGCACACAGGATACACAGCAAATTTATAGTGGTTCCCCGACTTGGGTACATCCACTTTCCCCCTTCGACCTATCTCCCCAACAAGAGACGACTCGGTCACTTCTCCAACGGGATTGAAATCCAATCCCTTCACTAACGGAAGGAGCCCTTCCACACGTGAGAGTCAACACTCCCACAAAACGGGTTGCACCCAACCCTTACAACACGGAACAAAAGTTCCCTTACAACAAAATTAAATATAGAGTGTAAACATGATACAAACTTCTTTTGGAGACTACGGTGTTCCTCTTTGTTCGACGACGTGTTCTTGAAGTCGATGAAGAGTTTATGACCTTGGTCTCACTTGGAGAGGATCTCCCCGGAACCGGCGGCGGCACACGAGCGGCGGCTAGCTTCGGGATCGGCGGCTACGATGAAGAGCGGCTGCTGAACTTGGAGATCCAAACTTCGTAGCGAAGCAAACTAGGTCTACCAACGGTCACTCTAGGATCAGTCGTCTCGATCGATTCGGAAGGAGGAGTTTTCCCGGTCAACAAATCGAGAGACAAGAGATCTCTGGATAGACACGTGAGACACAAGCTTTGCTAAGCGTCTGTCGCCGGAGATCACGAAGGAATCTCGATTGTTGACGGCGACCTACGTTCCCGAGCGCGACGGCGGCGGCGGAGAGGAGTCGCGATTTTAGGGTTTCGTTGCGGCTCGGTTTCTGTTTCTTTTCTCCGTTATTCTACTGTTCAAAATGCTGGAGTATATATACTGTAGATGCTTTCCAATATGACCGTTTGTGGGACCCACACTTGAAATCCCTAAGTCCGGTTCAAGCTAGTCTGAAGGCAGAATCCGGTTCAGGAAATTCCAGAGAAAATGCCAAGGAAAAATCGGCGAGAATCGCAGGCGATTCTCGACGAATCGGCGAGAATCACCAAGTGATTCTCGACGATTCGTCGAGAATCGTTTGTGATTCTCGTCGAATCACTTATTGATTCTCAACGAATTTTACTATGTATACATGGGCTGCTTGGCCACTGGTTCGGCGGGAATTAGTAGTGATTCTCGCCGAATCTTACTTGGCACCATTTTGAGGTGGCCAGAAGGAGTCGGCGAGAATCACTAATGATTCTCGTCGATTCGGCGAGAATCACTAGTGATTCTCGCCGAATCGGCGAGAATCACTTGGTGATTCTCGTTGAATTTGCCTTGGACGAATTTTCGTCTT
Source organism: Platanthera guangdongensis (assembly GCA_039583875.1). Taxonomy (NCBI): domain Eukaryota; kingdom Viridiplantae; phylum Streptophyta; class Magnoliopsida; order Asparagales; family Orchidaceae; genus Platanthera; species Platanthera guangdongensis. The sequence goes on from CM077157.1 coordinate 75,614,890, forward strand.
CCACCCAGGAGCTGCTCCTTGATCCTCCATGCTCTTGTCTTCTCTTGCATATGAACTGCCCTGTACTTGAAAGTAAGTGCACTCCAATAGAGAGAGTACACGTAGGTCAACACACTGACCTGCTCAACGAGGGATTACGTCGTGCAGACCCGTGTATATTGACCTACTGCACCCTGACATTGGTGTGCACTTAGCGTGGAGGAGCTGCAAGTACAACTTAAGATGTTTCATGAAATACATTGTGAATTCATCTTAGCTTGACAGGTGGCTTCCTCAAATCTAGGTAATCGTGGATACAATACCCAACAATCTCCCCCTATTTGACGAAGCCAAAACCCTACTAGCTAAGATGAATAACACTAATCAAATAATAATCATAGCATTCAGAAATTAAACATGCAGCACAAGAGAATATATGCAATCAGATCAGGACTTGAGTCATTCACAAATTCAAATATATATATACCAAGATAAATATATTCACATATAATCCAGAATTGTTTATATGACAATAATAACCATTAAATGTTCTTAAGACACAGTGACAAGCTATAAAGTGTTGACTATTTGTCCTTAGCTACGTCACCCTTAAGATTTTGGGCCAAGTACTTCTTGCTTTGCCTCTCCATGTATTCTTTGGGCTTCGGGTAGTACCTAGGAGGAGCAACTTTATCTGGATCCTTGTTGTTTCTGAAAAAGATGTTGCGTTTTGCTTCAAACGTTTTGTGCGTTTCCCACTCATACTGGCTATATACTTCGTTTTGATTGATCTCTCCTCTTTCTTGCAGCCAGAAGGTGTCTAAGATTATGTTCCTTGAAACTGGACTCCACCTTTCATTTCGTACCTCCTCCTCATTCATTCGAGTTCTCTTTGCAGCCTGTGTTTCCTTGGATGTCCCTTCTTGAACTTTTCTCTTTCCCCTGGCTTTTGCTAAGGCCTCTTGGTCAAACATGCTCCTCAGTTTTGCTTTGGAGAGAGCCCTACCATCAGCATCATTTGTGGGAACATCTACAGTACTTGTACTTAAGTCCTCAGCAACACATACTCCTTCAGCGGCCGTAGATGTCTCGGGAATACCTGCAGGAACATGAATACCTGCAGGATTGTCAGGCAGAACGACGCCTAACGTACCCAGCGCCTGTTGGAGCATCCATCAGCAGCTCTCATAGACATATTTGCTTGATTGTGCGAAGTGTGTGCTCAGTTCTTCTTGAAGCTCGGCCATCTTAGCTAGATACTCTTTCTCCCCCTTTTTGGCTTCGACCGCTATGGAATTGGCATATGAGTGCAGCGAGTCATCAATATGCTTGGTGGTTCTGGTGAATTCATTGACCAAGGTCTGCTGATTTGCGTTTAGAGTGACCATATTACCATCAAACTTCTGAATGTTGTTGGCGACAACATGAGCGTTCTGATTGACGACGGCAAGAGTATCTGTATTCTTTTTCAAACCGGCCATTAGGAGTGTGACAGCTGTGCCAGTCGCGGTATACTTTTCGTCAAATTTCTTCTCCATCACATCCAGTTTAGGGTTGATCTCTACCATATTTTTAAGCATGAGATCTTCAGAAGTCTTAATCTTTTTCAGCAGTGTTTTCTGAGCTGTATCAAAAGAGCCTTTAAGCTCGTTCACTATTCCTTGAATGACATTGATAGTGTGAGTGGCCAGCTCATCTCGTAACGGGATGGTCGGAGGCACTTGTGGGCCTTGCATTTCTGCAGACGCATCTGTGGAGCTGGATACCATCACAGTCTCTACAGGAGGAGTGTGGGCGGCCTCTGTAGATTTATTTAACTCCCCCTCCACTGGTGCAGACTTATTAGAAGGAGGCTCAACAGTATCTGGAGACTCCAACACTTCATGGCACTCATTTACATCGTCCTCTCCGTCCTCATCCAAGAATTCATCAATATCAGCAGGTTCTTCAACTTCTTGGTCAGCAGTCTCCAGCACACGGTCACATTCTTCTTGAATATCGGCCACAGCATTCCTGGCCACCTGGGCGATTTCAGATATTCCATCCGTATGAGGGGGTAGAGTCTCCCCCTCGATTCCTGCAGTCACAGTATCAGGAATTTCACCGGGGGAGACTGCTGGAAATACTTCCTCGTGCTCTTCCACAGCAGGCTGCCCGATGCGTCGCTCCCATCGATCAAACACACTTGCATCCATCCTTTTCAAGTAGTGGAGAGGGACGCCTTTGCTCATGTCGAACTTGTCTCCGTTGAGCTGGTTGAGATATAGACTTATGATGCGGCCGAAACTCGGAGTGCCTAGAGTGTCCTTGATCTTTTGGAACAGCAACTCTCCCCAGTTGAACCTCTTGCGGCAGACCACAGCGATGAGGATTTCGAACATATCTCCGGAGATATGATCATGGGAGCCCAGCTTGCAGATGATCACTTTTCCAATAACGTCAGATAGGAGCTTCCCTTCTTCATTCATCTCTTTTCTTTTTATTGATCGAGTTCCTCTTGGAAGACCGCAGAACAAGAGAGTTCTGGCTTTGTCCTCGTCCTCCAGATAGTCTTCCTGCTCCGAACTTGAAAGCTGCAGGTAGCGAGTTAGCTTACTGGCAGACATCTTTACTTTTGTCCCAGCCACCTTGCTCTTGATTATGGAGTCTCTATCTCGGAGTCTTGCGGTAGAGAAGAACTCCAGCACCTCTTTGTCCAGGACTTTGCAAGGGTGCTCCAAGACGAAGGTTAGCCCAGCCTCTTCGAGCATTAGAATGATATTCCGGAATTCATCCGAGGCATGAGAAAATCCAGTGCGAACTAGCTCGCAGCCAGAGACCAATCCTGCAGTCGTCCTTGGGGCCATTGTAGATCTAGAGAGAAGCCCTACTCAAAATGTTAATGAACTTTCAAGAAGAACCTTCATAAGTGGATGCTTCAGGTGAGGGGATACCTAGAGGTGGAGTCGGTGAGGTAGTTTGAGCGGAGCAAAATCGAGACTTGGGGAGATCGACGGTGCGGGCTTCGGCGGGAGTCGTCGGGAGCCTTTCGATGAGAACGTTGCGAGACCCTTGCGGGAGCTTAGGGGGAGACTTCACGAGCTGCGGGTTTCGGCGAATCGGCGGAAGAACTCCTGCGGGTTGCGGAGAATCGGCGAATTGTCGGAGGGAGAGCTCCTGCGGGTTTCGGGAAACTTGCTGCGAAGTGAGGCGGGAGTCGTGAGGAAGGCGAAGGGTTTTGCGGGATTTAAGTGATTCGGCGAGATTTGTCAAATTCAGCGGGATTCGTGAAGAATGCCAAGGGTCGGCGGGATTCAGGAGATTTGGTTGATTCGGTCTCTGATACTATTTATCTAATTCGAAATTGAAGGGTCTCTTGACTAGAAATTGAAAAGTTTCTGATACTATTGATTTGGTTAATTCGGATTCAGGAGATTTGGTTAATTCGTGAAGAAGCTTGCAATATTTTTGAGATTTTCCGATGTCAAGTTAATATAAGATTAATAAGTACATGTTTATTGTAACGACAATCTATTTGGATTTGAGCGAGACTTCTCCAGACGCTTCTTGATGTCAATTGTGATTTGTCGAAATTTACAATGACATATCTTTGTTAACCTTTTATTGATGTGTAAAGGTTTGCATGCCTCGAGTTAATCTCTCCATAAAGGTGCACACATACGTGATAATCATGAGTATACGTATACATAAGGATAGAAATATATATATTTATTTTGAATGAGGATGCATCATGACACAAGTCCTTGAACTGATCAAAATTACCTGGGATTTTGAGAGTTATCATTTTAGTTCCACAGGTAGAACACATTAGAGGCTCAAGGTGAATATGCTCAAACAGGTAGCACATCCGTTATTGCAGACGCTTGTTCCACGTTAGCCTTGAGCCACCTACTGTCCAGTCCCCTTCGTATTCACGGGGACCTGGACTGCCCTGCAAGACAGAATTACTTTACCTTAGGAACCCAAATCATATTGGGTCCTAGGTTTCTATTAGCATATGCACGCAACTGCCTTCCTTCCGAAAACCTGTCTGGAAGACTACCTCTGTCCCTAGAATGTGGATAAGCCCTTGCTGTGGGCACAGAGGGGTTGTGCCAACAGTCAATGGCAAAGTGCCCCACTTTGCCGCAGCACCAACAAGGGTGAATGTTGTATCGCCGTTTTCGACCTGATCTAGTGACTGACGTAGTCACGGTCCTAGGTCTAAACGGGATAGGGCATGTTCTTGTCACACAAATTCCTCTTCCATCGTGGCACGAGGAAGGGTGGAACGAATGCATGATGTGAGCGTTATGAGGCCGAGAAGGTGGTTCCATTCTTTCAGGCATCTCCCTTGCTGAGGCCCCATGAAGCCTGACATCATGACTTCTATCCTCCTTATCCCGTGTCCTCGAATGGTGAGAAGTCTCCTGTGAACTGGGACATGCAGATCCACACTTTGTTGTGGCAGTGGCCGTGAATACAAAGGGCTCAGAATGAGCCTTAGGTATTCTCTTGTGGGTGCCCATGCCGGCCCTTGCACTCCGGGTGTCTCCACATGGGGACAGATCACCCTTGCAGTGACCACGATTATTCCTGTGGTCATACCTGAAGGCATGATGAGTTGCCTTCCTGCTTGGAGTGGGGGGTCGGAATACTGTTTCCCCATTTCTCCATCCCTGAATAATCCGGGAGATCCACCCGGTTTCTTGCTTTCTCTTTATAGCATCAACTTTGGAAAAGTTTGATACTATACGTTTCTCATTATCTAGACTATTCTCTAGAGCTGAGATCTTAGAGTCCTTGACCTTGTTGGACGCCAATTGGAGAACCAACAAGATCTTCAGTCGAGCAATCTCTCGAGCTTGCTCCTCAGCAAGTAGATTGCTTTCCTGAAGTGCTCTCTTCAGGGAATCAGTATTTTCTGGAGGAGAGCAGTTTCTGTCTTTAGAAAAGTCAAAAGATATGGAGCAGGGTAAAGATGTTACCTGCTCAGCTGAGTTATTGTCATGAGAATCAGTGACCATTGTTTCGTCCTCGTCAGAGCTGCTTTCCTCACTGGTCTCGTCAGTCTCTGACACGGACACGGGAGCTCTGATGCAATCCGAGGGATCCTTGCATTCATCTTCAGAAGTGATGACCCCCACATACGCTTCATCCTCTGATTGGCAGCATATTTCAGCTTTCTCTGACCCCCCCCCCCCCATCAGCTCTGAGATCATCATCCACAGAGATTTAGCCGTTCGACATTTTTCCAATCTAGAGCGAGAGGCTCCGGACCAGACATCCATGATAATTTGTCGAATCCTCTCGTCCAAGTGAAATAGAGATAGTTCCGTCTCAGACATCTCAGCAACATCCATGGGCACTAGGATCCCAGAGTCGGAGGTCTTTGTGGGGATAAACGGACCCTCTTCCAGGATGAAGGATGCTCGAGGATCGATGGCATCAAGGTGAAAGGATACTCTCATTCTCCAGATGGGATAATAATCCTTTGTGCATGCGGGGAGTTTGAGTGGCGGAATCTCATAATCCAGATCCATGCTTCTGACACTGGTGGCAGGATTCTACTCAAGGTGTTAACCTTTTTGATGAGTAACCTCCCTCTGATACCACTTGAAAGTCCACCTAGTGTCAGCTATGTGCACCTATGGGGGGGGGGGAATAGGTGACGTGTGGTTCTTTTGTGGAATTTATGGATGTACCTGCACAATAAAAACAACAAGCACAGCACACAGGATTACACAGCAAATTTATAGTGGTTCCCCGACTTGGGTACATCCACTTTCCCCCTTCGACCTATCTCCCCAACAAGGGACGACTCGGTCACTTCTCCAACGGGATTGAAATCCAATCCCTTCACTAACGGAAGGAGCTCTTCCACACGTGAGAGTCAACACTCCCACAAAACGGGTTGCACTCAACCCTTACAACACGGAACAAAAGTTCCCTTACAACAAAATTAAATATAGAGTGTAAACGTGATACAAACTTCTTTTGGAGACTACGGTGTTCCTCTTTGTTCGACGACGTGTTCTTGAAGTCGATGAAGAGTCTACGACCTTGGTCTCACTTGGAGAGGATCTCCCCGGAACCGGCGGCAGCACACGAGCGGCGGCTAGCTTCGGGATCGGCGGCTACGATGAAGAGCGGCTGCTGAACTTGGAGATCCAAACTTCGTAGCGAAGCAAACTAGGTCTACCAACGGTCACTCTAGGATCGGTCGTCTCGATCGATTCGGAAGGAGGAGTTTTTCCCGGTCAACAAATCGAGAGACAAGAGATCTCTGGATAGACACGTGAGACACAAGCTTTGCTAAGCATCTGTCGCCGGAGATCACGAAGGAATCTCGATTGTTGACGGCGACCTACGTTCCCGAGCGCAACGGCGGCGGCGGAGAGGAGTCGCAGTTTTAGGGTTTCGTTGCGGCTCAGTTTCTGTTTCTTTTCTCCGTTGTTCTACTGTTCAAAATGCTGGAGTATATATACTGTAGATGCTTTCCAATATGACCGTTTGTGGGACCCACACTTGAAATCCCTAAGTCCGGTTCAAGCTAGTCTGAAGGCAGAATCCGGTTCAGGAAATTCCAGAGAAAATGCCAAGGAAAAATCGGCGAGAATCGCAGGCGATTCTCGACGAATCGACGAGAATCACCAAGTGATTCTTGACGATTCGTCGAGAATCGTTTGTGATTCTCGTCGAATCACTTATTGATTCTCAACGAATTTTACTATGTATACATGGGCTGCTTGGCCACTGGTTCGGCGGGAATTAGTAGTGATTCTCGCCAAATCTTACTTGGCACCATTTTGAGGTGGCCAGAAGGAGTCGGCGAGAATCACTAATGATTCTCGTCGATTCGGCGAGAATCACTAGTGATTCTCGCCGAATCGGCGAGAATCACTTGATGATTCTCGTCGAATTTGCCTTGGACGAATTTTCGTCTTCCACCCAGGAGCTGCTCCTTGATCCTCCATGCTCCTTGTCTTCTCTTGCATATGAACTGCCCTGTACTTGAAAGTAAGTGCACTCCAATAGAGAGAGTACACGTAGGTCAACACACTGACCTGCTCAACGAGGGATTACGTCGTGCAGACCCGTGTATATTGACCTACTGCACCCTGACATTGGTGTGCACTTAGCGTGGAGGAGCTGCAAGTACAACTTAAGATGTTTCATCAAATACATTGTGAATTCATCTTAGCTTGACAGGTGGCTTCCTCAAATCTAGGTAATCGTGGATACAATACCCAACAGTATATACACTTTGTATTCTTATTTTCTTGTAGGATCCATAGTGATCTGAGTTGTAAGCCTGCAATTATAAAGGCTGAGTGGTAGGGTCTGTGTGCCTGAGTGTAGGAGATCTAATTCTCTGAGTGTAGGCTTATTGAGGCTGAGTGTAGGCCTATTGAGGCTGAGTGTAGGCCTGCTGTGGCTGAGTGTAGGCTTTGTGAAGAAGCTAAGTGTAGGTCTTTGAAGAAGACTGAGTTGTAGGGCCTTGGGCCTGAGCTGTAGGAACCTGTTTTGGGGTTCTGAGTGTAAGATCTGAGGATCTGAGATAGTGGAGGAGTTTGGCCGAATCTAGTACACTACTAGATAGGCGAAGGGGGAAAGTGGATGTACCCAAACCTTGGGAAACCACTATAAACCTGTGTGTTCACTGTGTGCATGTGTTATTCTGTGATTGCTGATTGATTGCTGTGAAAAAGTAGTTATAACTCTGTGATATAATCTGAATTCTGCCCAAAAAGTTAAAAAGATTTAAGTCACCTATTCACCCCCCCCCCCCCCCTCTAGGTGATTAGGTACAATATATTTCACTTAAGAAATTTCTGAAAATAGTAAGTTAGTTACTTGTGTCAAGCAGAACTACTCGATTGTATGCAGCACTACTCGAGTAGGTAGAAAGGACTCCTCAAGTACATGAGAAAACTTACTCGGGAGATAAAGAAATCATTACTCGAGTACATGGAGTCAACTACTCGAGTAAATAAGAATGAGAGGGACTCAGTTACTCGAGTAACAAAAATGACTTACTCGAGTACTTAAGTACTTACACGAGAGGTGGAGTATATTACTCGAGTTCAAGAAGTACTGCTCGAGTACATAAAAATGAATTACTCGAGTATATCAGAAACTTACTCGAGACAAACACTTAGAAAACATTCTGGAGCATGAAAAATTGAACTACTCGAGTATGTAACATGGACTACTCGAGACAGAATGATCTACTCGAGTATATAACATGAACTACTCGAGTAAATCACTTAGTGAAATTTTTCTGGAAAAGAATTCTAGATTACAGGAGTAAAATCATTTGACTACTCGAGTAGTAGATGAACTCCTCGAGTATATGAGTTAGACTACTCGAGTAACTAGAAACTACACGAGAGTCAGAATACCATTAACTCGAGATAGAAGATAGAACTACTCGAGTATATATAATGCTACTCGAGTATTTCACTTAGAAAGATTTGAGAAGAGAGAATCTGGAAACTCGAGAGATAAGAGGAAATTACTAGAGTAGACAAGATGAATTACTCGAGAGCCATAATTGGATGACTCGAGTACATCATGACTACTCGAGTAAGTGAATTACTACTCGAGTATAAACTCAGTAACTTACTCGAGTAAATAAGAAGGTACTCGAGTACTTTACTTGGGAATTATTTTTCTGACAGATTTTCTTCTTCTAAAGGAAATCAGCATCAAGTCTTTTTCTCATAGTCCTAGAGCTTGAATATGAAGTGTATCCCAATAGAGAGGCTACACATGAGCGAAAACTTTGGAACACACAATGAGGGATTACATTATATGGTCCTGTGTTTGGTGACCCATTGTAGACTAACATTGGTCTACACTTCCCATTAGAATCATGCAAACACATAACTCAAACCAAGCATCAAATATAACTTAATTCATCTTAGTTCAATGGTGACTTCATCAAATCTGGGTTAGTGTGGATACAATACCCAACAATCTCCCCCTATTTGTAGAAGTCAGAACTGTAACGCCCCAGATTTTCCAGTGATTTATTTAATTTCTTATTTGGCGTATTTTGACGTCAGAGCGTTTTGTTAGCGCGTGTTGGTCGTGTGACGTTGTTAGAGCGGGCTTTTAGCTCTTTAGGTTCCCTGTGTGGCTTGGTGATGCCTGGTAGCAAGATTCCCTAGCGAGCCGGAGTCTGTTTGTTGACTCGGTGGAGCCTCTTGGGGAATGCTTGTGTTTTGGCTTCGGGAGTTTTTGCCCGAGTTTTGTTCGTCGGATTTTGTTACCGATTTTGTCGTTAGCGCGTTTTGCGTTCGTTAGGTTTGACCGGCAAAATTTTGGGATTTGAGTCGGGAGTGGAAAATTTTATATTAGGAAAGTAGATCGGCTAATTTTAGACTTGCTCGTCAAGTTTCATCGCGTTCCGAGCGTTTTTGGAGCCTCGGCGCGCGATTGAAGTTTGTATGTTTTCGCGTACGCCGTTAACTTTAGAAATTATTATCTCGAAAACGGTGCGTCGGAATTCGATTTCGACTTCGCCGTTGGATTCGTAGCGTCGTCTTTCGCCTACGGTGCGAATTTCGTTCGATTCGGCGCGCGTTTGGCCCTCCGTAACCATATAAGGTTATAATGTTATAATAATTATATATAATATATATATATTATATATATATATATATATAAAGAATTAATTAAATAAATAAATTATAATAAAAAAAAAGGTGAAGGAAGCATTCTCACCGAATGCTTATGGTTCGGTGAGAATGATTCTCACCGAATCATGTGTTCGGTGAGAATCATTCTCACCGAACACCCCCCCCCCCCCCCCCCTCTTTTTTTTTAAGTTTTTTTATAATTCATATAATTAATATTATGATTATTATATTATTATTAATATATAAGATAAAGTAAGGCAGCCCTTCTTCTTCCCCGAACAGCAGCCCCCCTGTGCGACGAACCCTTCCGTTCGCGAAACTTCCGGCGGCCGCCACCGCCGATCCGGTGGACGGATTTTCGATCCGATCACGGCGTTGGAAAGCTCTCGGCGAGAGCTTCGAGATCGCGGTAAGCTTTTCCCGTTTCGGTGACCGTTTCACCATAGATTTTTTCGGCCCTAACCCCGATTGTCCGTTTTTTTCGTAGATCTCGTCTCCGCGTGTCCCCTTTTGGACGGATCTACGTGTTGGAGTATTTTGGGAGGAAGTTTTCAAGGTCGATTTGAGGCAAGTGGATTTCTTCCCCCTTGCGTGCCTCCATGAGTTGCATTTTTTTTTTATTATTCTTTCCTCCTTGTCGTAGAATAGGTAATATTGGAATGTTCCTAGTTTTGGGCTTGTAGTCGGCCCAAACTAGGAAGTTATCGGTTTTATTTTAGTTGTACTCGGCGGGTAGGGGGAAATAACTCGGCGGGTAGGGGAAAATAGTTCGGCGGATAGAGGGAATATACGGGGGGTTTTGGTTGTAGAACTTGGTAGTTTCTAAGTGGTGTTGTCGGCTAGTTTTGGGCCGAATCGTGGATCCTTAGCATGTGGTAGCTGGGTTTCTGAAGGAGTATGGTACCAGGGGAGTTCGAGCCGTGGCCACCACCATTCCCTCCTTTGGATATTTTTTTGGGTTCCTGTAAGAGGTTGGAACTCTATGTGTGTGGACCCTGTGGCGGCCCCTTTAGTACTCTTGAGACACCTGGACCTGGTTGTTCGGTCGTGACTGTTCTTAGTCTCCGACACAGGTTTGAGATTTGTGCCAGTGCTAATGATTTACAAGTTTAGGACTGTTAGTTCCTTCTTACTGTTCATTTGATGCATATTGATTTCCTTCTGTCTCTGCAGGCTTGAGCGGAGTTTGGTACGTTTCTGTACTTGTTGTATTTTCTCTCACTTTACTGATTATTACACCTGCATTTTGTCCTCTTTTGGATTTTTTAGCTGAGTTTTCGGCATTTACTCTTGCAGGGTTGGTAACCCTTTTTCTTTCTTTTCTTTTATTCAATTATTATCTGATGCTTCTTTGCCACTTGTTTCATTATTTCTTGCTGAGGTGTTCTTCTTTTGAATGCCTCAGGTTCAGGTCTGTAGCCGGCTGTGCGGCTAGTTTCAGGAGTTTCTCTGTGGACTGCGCTTTGGCAGTGTTTTCCTCGCTTGTCGAGGTAGTTCTTTAGCCTTGTAGTAGTACAGACATACATGCTCACCAGCGAGTTCGTGTCAGGTTGTTGACGCTCGTTGGTGGTTTTCCTTTGTGATATTAAGTATTTGCTTAGCTGGTAGTTTACCTGTTTTGTGGTAGTTTCACTTGCTCTCTGGGAATGTTTTATGCTAGGTTGCTAGTTACTTTAAACCCTATAAAAGAACTACTATATGTATTGCATGATCAGCATGTTTTATAAAAGCTCAATCTCTATTTTCCAAATGCGTAAAAAGATGGTTTTCCTTATAAATATTATAAATTGAAATTTAGGGTCTTGCATAGTGTAAGTTGTCCTCTTGGGACGCTTATGCGCTCTTTTAGGATGTTTAGCATAAATGAAGTATTTTTCCGCTACGTATAAAAATAGTTTTCAAACCGTGGACTATCTGATCCACTGAGCCGAGGGATACGGCCAATTAATTTAAAAATCAGTTTTTTATTTATTTTAACTTATGATTTGAAGGTTTAGAGTGTTGCCTGAGCGTCAGCAGTTATCCCCTGCTTGACGTGGCATCACAGCTCGTAGTTTTCTCGTGCTCTGATTTATTATTATAAATGAGAAAATGCGGGTTGTGACAGTTGGTATCAGAGGGAGGTTGCTTGACAAATTGTCGGGCAACCTGTCCCTGTAAGTGTTAGGTGTTTAGAATCATACCATACACACACCGCTATGTCATCAGCACGTCTTGGCTAAAGCACGAACACTACACTCATGAGCATAAAGAAGTATACGGGGCATATTATGTAGTATGGGATGCATAATATGTGTTTGTATATGGATCCACCATAGGAGGCAACATGTGAGGGTTATGTAGTATGGGATGCATAACCTCACCACATGAATGCGGCTAGCACGTTTTCCTTTTCGTTGCATGGAAATGTTATGTAGTATGGGATGCATAACATTTTCATGTGTACGCCGCTCATAACATGCATTAGGGCCTTTTTAGAATGCATAGCACAATCATGCATAGCATAACATTGCATAAGCACAACGTGCCAAGCTAAAGATTTGCAGGATGACATGTGTACACACATAATTTTGAGTCAAAAAGAATACAAATTCATGCATTCCCGATCTAGGCACAAGAGTTAGTGTGATGATAGTGAATCATCGTAGGATAAGCATATCATCATTACAAAAAAAAATCCCAGAGCAAGTTAGCAGCATGAGCAAGTACTTAAGTATGTATTATTTGTACTATATGTTGTTTGGTTCTAGTGGGTGGGCTAGGTGTCTAATTAGTGTTTTGTTGATCCGTTAGAATGTCGAGGCGTCCTTCGACAAGGTTGACTCCCCAGTCGGAGGGAGAATCTTCAGGTGCGCAGAGCAGCGCAGTGATAGAAGGTCTGAGACAAAGCAATGAAGCCTTGTCAAAGCAAGTAGTGGATTTGCAGTCTCAGGTCCAGTCCTTGATAGCAGTTGTGGCAGGGCAGATTCCGAGAGTTCAGGACCCTGTGGTGGGTCAAGCTGTCCCTGTTCCCCCCGCTCCTCTAGTGCCTCCGGTCGTGGTGCCACCAGAGATGACCTTTATTTCTCAGTTTCAGCGACTTAGGCCTCCGACGTATGATGGCAAGGCAGATTACATGGTCTTAGACGATTGGATGATATCAATCGAGGAGATGTTCTCATACTCCGGGATCACTGATGACCAGAAGGTGATGTTAGCCGCATATCAGCTCAAGGGGTTGGCGAAGGGCTGGTGGCTGAGGGAGAAAGAAGGTCTGAAGGACGGGTGTTCCTGGGAGTCCTTTAAGGAGCTACTTCTGAGCAAGTTTCTGCCATCGGTCGAGAGAGACCGTCTGATGAATGATTTCCTGCACTTAAAGCAGAGGCAGCTCACGGTTAGCGAGTACGAAATCGAGTTTAGTAAGCTAAGCCGATTTGCCCCAGACTTGGTGAGTTCCGACGAAAATAGAAGCAAGCGATTTCTGGCTGGGCTAAGGAGTGACGTCCAGCAATTAGCAAGTGCCTATGCGACCTCAAGTTATGCTGGTATGGTGGAAGCTGCCTTAAAGGTAGAGGCAATTGATAATGCCAAGAATCGAGGTCAACAACTGAGGAAGGATAAAAGAAAATCTGATGAGGGTAAGAGTACTCAGGTCCCTGACGCTGCTCCGAGGAAGAGAAACAAAGAGGTATGCAGTTTCTGTGGCCGACCGGGCCATCCATTGGAAAGATGTTATCAAAGGTTAGGAGCTCAAAAGAAAGAGCAGATTCATGCGATCCAAGGTGTCCAAAAGAAAGATTTGCTTTGTTCGGTATGCAAGAAGCCGGGGCACGATGATGCCCATTGCTGGAAGAAGACTAGAAGTTGTTTCTTGTGCGGTCAAGTGGGTCATCTCAAGTATCAGTGCCCGCAAGCTCAGCTTACTCTGCAGCCAGTTCCTCTTCAGGCCTTGCCGCCGCCGCAGCGAGTGGACAAGGGGAAAGGAAAGTTGAACGTGGTCTCTATGGAGGAAGCTCAGACGTCCACGCAAGTGATATCAGGTTAGATTCTTCCCTGGTTCTAATGTTTAGCTCATAGTTATAGTTTTGAGCGTTCGCTTCCTTAGTCGCGTGTGCAATTTTATAGGACGATTTAAGGTAAAGAACCGCTGGGCGCGTGTTCTGTTCGATTCCGGCGCTACCCACTCATTCGTGGCTAGGGCCTTCGTAGAGCGTTACCGGTTGGATCTCGATCGTGTTGGTGATGCGTTCTGTGTCAAGTTTCCTTCAGGCGAATCTGTAGTTTCGGACCAGGGTATCCAGAGTTGTCCAATTTTGTTAGGCGATTTCCTCGCGTTTGCTGATTTGAAGCTGTTAGATCTGGAAGACTTCGATGTGATCCTAGGCATGGACTGGTTGTCCAGATATGATGCTGTGATCCAATGCAAGGGTAAACGCTTGGACTTCAGGATGGACAACGGCCAGCCCGGGAGTGTTTACGGTTATCCGCGCCAGGATTCTCCGACTATATCGGCGGTATGTTCTCGGAAGCTTGTAGATTCCGGATATTTTGCTTGTTTGGTTTCGGTTTTAGAAACCAAGGTTAGTTTGCCGTGTTTGGAGGAGATCCCGGTGGTTCGTGATTATCCTGATGTCTTTCCAGCTAATCTTCCTGGTCTCCCGCCTGATCGAGACGTGGAGTTTGTTATAGATTTGGAGCCGGGTACGCGTCCTATTGCCAAGGCGCCTTACCGGATGGCCCCACGCGAACTGGAGGAGTTGCGTATCCAGTTAGATGAGTTGCTTGAGAACGGATTTATAAGGCCGAGTTCTTCGCCTTGGGGTGCTCCCGTTTTGTTCGTCAAGAAAAAAGGATGGATCGATGAGGTTGTGCATCGATTATAGAGAGCTAAATAAGGTAACGATCAAGAATAGGTATCCGTTGCCGAGGATAGACGATTTGTTTGATCAACTGCGAGGCAGCGCCGTGTTCTCTAAGATTGACCTTCGTTCGGGCTACCACCAGTTAAGGATCCGTGAATCAGATATACCGCGGACTGCCTTCCGTTCCCGACATGGACATTTTGAATTTTTGGTGATGTCGTTCGGTTTGACCAACGCACCTTCTGCTTTCATGGACATGATGAACAGGGTCTTCAAGGACTTTCTGGACAAGTTTGTGGTCGTATTTATAGACGATGTGTTGGTGTATTCACGCAATGTTGAGCAGCATGACCAACATTTGCGTCTAGTTTTTCTGCCTTGAGGGACCATAAGTTGTTCGCCAAGCTAAGTAAATGCGAGTTCTGGTTGCCTCAAGTTTCTTTCCTGGGTCATGTGGTTAACAAGGACGGAATCTCTGTCGACCCAGAAAAGATAGCCGCAGTTATGGAATGGAGGAGGCCTGCCACACCCAAAGAAATAAGAAGCTTCATATGGTTGGCTGGCTACTATAGAAGATTCGTAGAAGGTTTCTCTACGTTATCTGCGCCATTGACTAAGCTGACGCAGAAGAATACAGCATTTGTGTGGAGCGATAAGTGCGAAGAAGCGTTCCAAGAGCTAAAGAATAGACTGTGCACTGCTCCGATATTGACATTGCCTACGGAAGGATTAGACTATGCCGTTTACGTGGACGCATCCCACGTGGGTCTTGGTTGTGTGCTGATGCAAGAAGGAAAAGTGATTGCGTATGGGTCAAGACAACTTAAGATTCATGAGAGGAACTACCCTACGCATGACTTAGAATTCGCAGCAGTTATTTATGCATTGAAATTATGGAGACACTTGTTGTATGGCGCGCAGTGCAAGATTTATACAGATCATAAGAGTTTGAAGTACGTTTTCACTCAAAAGGAGTTGAACTTGCGCTAGCGCAGATGGTTAGAGTATGTGGCTGATTATGAAGTGGAGATCTTATACCATCCGGGTAATGCTAACGTGGTAGCCGACGCCTTAAGCAGGAAGACAGGGAAAATTTTCAATCTCTCCACTGAGTTGTTAGTAGAAGAGTTCCTTTTAATGGATATTTCAGTTGGTAGATGTGACTCGCCAAGCAGTTTGGAAGGGTCTGAGCCTTCATGGATTTCTCTTGCGAGGCTTCATCAAAAGGACGATCCTGATCTACTGCACCTTCATAATAGAACTGAGAAGGGGGAGCTGCCTGACTTTTCGATCGATGACGCGGGTACTCTAAAGTACCGCGGTAGATTTTGCGTCCCCAATTTTCGAGAAATTCGAGATAAGTTGTGCAGTGAGGCACACGGTTCAAGTGTGGCCTACCATCCAGGGTCTACAAAAATGTATAAGGACTTGAAACAGATTGCCTGGTGGATTGGGATGAAGGGTGACATTGCAAGGTTTGTGTCAGAATGCTTTACGTGCAAAAGAGTTAAGGCTGATCATGGAAGGCCTGGTGGAAAATTAGCACCTTTAGAGATTCCAACTTGGAAGTGGGAGAGTATCTCAATGGATTTCATTACTGGTTTGCCGAGATCTCCCCGAGGGCATGACTCTGTTTGGGTGATTGTTGATAGATTAACAAAGTGTGCGCACTTCGTACCCTTTCAGATTGGTTACTCGATGAAGAAGATAGCGGAGCTATATTTGAATGAAGTTATCAGGTTACATGGAGTACCCGTAAGTATAGTATCAGATCGAGACTCCAGGTTTACGTCTCGTTTCTGGAAGAGCCTTCAAGAAGGATTGGGAACGGACTTGAGATATTCTACCGCATATCATCCACAGACCAATGGTCAAACGGAGCGTGTTAATCAGATTGTGGAAGATATGATCCGTTGTTATATATTAGACCACGGAGGAGCGTGGGATGAACGCTTGAGGTTGATGGAGTTTGCATATAATAACAGTTATCAAGAGAGTCTGCAAATGGCTCCTTTCGAAGCGCTATATGGAAGGCGATGTAGAACTCCTCTGTTTTGGGCTGAGGTTGGTGAAAGGCCGATGTTAGGTCCAGATGCCTTAGAAGAAATGGAAGTCTCTGTAAAGCTTATTCGAGAGAAGCTTCGGATAGCTCAAGAGCGATACGAGCAGAACGCCAATCGGCGTAGGTCCGTTTTGGAATTTTCTGTGGGGGACATGGTATTCCTTAAGGTTTCCCCGATGGTTGGAGTGAAGAGGTTCGGTAAGAACCATAAGTTGGACCCGAGGTATGTGGGACCATTTGAAATTGTGGAGCGGATTGGTGTGTCAGCCTACAAGTTGAAATTGTCCGCAAATTTTCCTGGCGTGCACAATGTTTTTCACGTGAGCCAACTGCGGAGGTGTGTGCTAAGTGACAGACAAGTGCTGGATGCAGTGCCCCAGTTGGAGCCTAACCTTTCCTACGTGGAAGTTCCTATCCGTGTTTTGGATGTGCAAGATCGAGTGTTGCGGAAAAAGACAATACCGATGGTAAAGATTATGTGGAGAAACCAAGAGGTGGAGAGCGCGACTTGGGAGCTGGAGTCAGCTATGAGGGAGGCGCATCCTTATTTGTTTTCCTAGTTGTGCTCGGTAAGCATTCGATAACCCTTGGTTATTTTCTTTTCCTCTTTGGTAGAATTGTTTTATGCGTAAAGTTTCGGGACGAAACTTTCTTTTAGGGGGAGTGACTGTAACGCCCCAGATTTTCCAGTGATTTATTTAATTTCTTATTTGGCGTATTTTGACGTCAGAGCGTTTTGTTAGCGCGTGTTGGTCGTGTGACGTTGTTAGAGCGGGCTTTTAGCTCTTTAGGTTCCCTGTGTGGCTTGGTGATGCCTGTTAGCAAGATTCCCTAGCGAGCCGGAGTCTGTTTGTTGACTCGGTGGAGCCTCTTGGGGAATGCTTGTGTTTTGGCTTCGGGAGTTTTTGCCCGAGTTTTGTTCGTCGGATTTTGTTACCGATTTTGTCGTTAGCGCGTTTTGCGTTCGTTAGGTTTGACCGGCCAAATTTTGGGATTTGCGTCGGGAGTGGAAAATTTTATATTAGGAAAGTAGATCGGCTAATTTTAGACTTGCTCGTCAAGTTTCATCGCGTTCCGAGCGTTTTTGGAGCCTCGGCGCGCGATTGAAGTTTGTATGTTTTCGCGTACGCCGTTAACTTTAGAAATTATTATCTCGAAAACGGTGCGTCGGAATTCGATTTCGACTTCGCCGTTGGATTCGTAGCGTCGTCTTTCGCCTACGGTGCGAATTTCGTTCGATTCGGCGCGCGTTTGGCCCTCCGTAACCATATAAGGTTATAATGTTATAATAATTATATATATTATTATATATATATATATAAAGAATTAATTAAATAAATAAATTATAATAAAAAAAACGGTGAAGGAAGCATTCTCACCGAATGCTTATGGTTCGGTGAGAATGATTCTCACCGAATCATGTGTTCGGTGAGAATCATTCTCACCGAACACCCCCCCCCCCCCCCTCTTTTTTTTAAGTTTTTTTATAATTCATATAATTAATATTATGATTATTATATTATTATTAATATATAAGATAAAGTAAGGCAGCCCTTCTTCTTCCCGAACAGCAGCCCCCCTGTGCGACGAACCCTTCCGTTCGCGAAACTTCCGGCGGCCGCCACCGCCGATCCGGTGGACGGATTTTCGATCCGATCGCGGCGTTGGAAAGCTCTCGGCGAGAGCTTCGAGATCGCGGTAAGCTTTTCCCGTTTCGGTGACCGTTTCACCATAGATTTTTTCGGCCCTAACCCCGATTGTCCGTTTTTTCGTAGATCTCGTCTCCGCGTGTCCCCTTTTGGACGGATCTACGTGTTGGAGTATTTTGGGAGGAAGTTTTCAAGGTCGATTTGAGGCAAGTGGATTTCTTCCCCCTTGCGTGCCTCCATGAGTTGCATTTTTTTTTTATTATTCTTTCCTCCTTGTCGTAGAATAGGTAATATTGGAATGTTCCTAGTTTTGGGCTTGTAGTCGGCCCAAACTAGGAAGTTATCGGTTTTATTTTAGTTGTACTCGGCGGGTAGGGGGAAATAACTCGGCGGGTAGGGGAAAATAGTTCGGCGGGTAGAGGGAATATACGGCGGGTTTTGGTTGTAGAACTTGGTAGTTTCTAAGTGGTGTTGTCGGCTAGTTTTGGCGCCGAATCGTGGATCCTTAGCATGTGGTAGCTGGGTTTCTGAAGGAGTATGGTACCAGGGGAGTTCGAGCCGTGGCCACCACCATTCCCTCCTTTGGATATTTTTTTTGGGTTCCTGTAAGAGGTTGGAACTCTATGTGTGTGGACCCTGTGGCGGCCCCTTTAGTACTCTTGAGACACCTGGACCTGGTTGTTCGGTCGTGACTGTTCTTAGTCTCCGACACAGGTTTGGGATTTGTGCCAGTGCTAATGATTTACAAGTTTAGGACTGTTAGTTCCTTCTTACTGTTCATTTGATGCATATTGATTTCCTTCTGTCTCTGCAGGCTTGAGCGGAGTTTGGTACGTTTCTGTACTTGTTGTATTTTCTCTCACTTTACTGATTATTACACCTGCATTTTGTCCTCTTTTGGATTCTTTAGCTGAGTTTTCGGCATTTACTCTTGCAGGGTTGGTAACCCTTTTTCTTTCTTTTCTTTTATTCAATTATTATCTGATGCTTCTTTGCCACTTGTTTCATTATTTCTTGCTGAGGTGTTTTTCTTTTGAATGCCTCAGGTTCAGGTCTGTAGCCGGCTGTGCGGCTAGTTTCAGGAGTTTCTCTGTGGACTGCGCTTTGGCAGTGTTTTCCTCGCTTGTCGAGGTAGTTCTTTAGCCTTGTAGTAGTACAGACATACATGCTCACCAGCGAGTTCGTGTCAGGTTGTTGACGCTCGTTGGTGGTTTTCCTTTGTGATATTAAGTATTTGCTTAGCTGCTAGTTTACCTGTTTTGTGGTAGTTTCACTTGCTCTCTGGGAATGTTTTATGCTAGGTTGCTAGTTACTTTAAACCCTATAAAAGAACTACTATATGTATTGCATGATCAGCATGTTTTATAAAAGCTCAATCTCTATTTTCCAAATGCGTAAAAAGATGGTTTTCCTTATAAATATTATAAATTGAAATTTAGGGTCTTGCATAGTGTAAGTTGTCCTCTTGGGACGCTTATGCGCTCTTTTAGGATGTTTAGCATAAATGAAGTATTTTTCCGCTACGTATAAAAATAGTTTTCAAACCGTGGACTATCTGATCCACTGAGCCGAGGGATACGGCCAATTAATTTAAAAATCAGTTTTCTATTTATTTTAACTTATGATTTGAAGGTTTAGAGTGTTGCCTGAGCGTCAGCAGTTATCCCCTGCTTGACATGGCATCACAGCTCGTAGTTTTCTCGTGCTCTGATTTATTATTATAAATGAGAAAATGCGGGTTGTGACAAGAACCCTTTATACTAAGGTGAATTATAGACATAAAAAGAATGCTAAGTAATCAAGTATTGTAAGCAAACAAGGAACTATGAAAAAGATAATAAGATCAAAACTTTGAATTATATAAATATGATTATCCAGAAATATCATTAACAACTAAAATCCATTTCCATGGCTCATGAGTCTATTGGGCTAGCTCTGATGATGTTGCTTGTCATGTTTCTCTTGTTGTCTTCTCTGATAGCTGTAGGGTTTAGGATAATATTTGGGTGGTCTGGGAAGAGCAGCTGGATTATTTCTTTCATACTCTCTGACATAGATTCTCCTTTTGGTCATGGACTTCTCATACAACTCCCATTCATGGGAACTGTAGTGAATGTTTCTGCTTTCATGGAAGTCCAGAACTAACTTGAGAGTGTCCACGATGAGAGACTTGGAAGTAGGAGACCAGACTTCAGCATGTTCATGAGCTTTTGTAGAAATAGACTTGCTAGCAGAAGGACCTTCACCATATTTCCTTTTCTTCTTGTAAGTCAGTATCTCAGGAGGGGCTTTGAGAAAGATATCAGCAGGATCATCTTCACAATCCTGAGCATAAGAGTCTGGAGGAGCAACAGAATCACCAGGCTTTGGAGAGAATGTTGGTTGCAGAGGAGGAGTAGGAGCAGGAGCATTAGCAGCAGCTAGTGGATTTAGGTGATGAGGAATAATTTTAGGATCAGCAGCAAATTCTGGCAGAATCTGGTTGTGCATCCAAATAGCAGTATCATAAGTGTGGAATTTGACACTCTGTATCTGAGCTAGAACATCATCATGAATCTCTTTAACTTTGGTTTCCCTTACTTTTTTCTGGATAGCATTAGATTGTTCTGAATGTTCTTTTACCAACTTCTCCCCCTTTCTGACTTCAACAGATAGCAGGGAGATGGCATCATCTTTGAAAATTCCAACTTCTTCACATATCTTCAACTTGTTTGTTTCAGCCCTTTTGTCCAGTTCTGTTTGATTGTTGGCAAGAGTCAGGCCTTGCTCCATAACTTGTCCAACATTGGTGATGGTGTGGTGTTAGATCCCTAGTTTATTTGGGCTAGGTTCACTGACTTAGGATGTGACCCATCATGTATAGCCAGGGTCAAATTTGTGTCCTAGAGTCTAGGTCAAGTCCTTAGGCTCAACTCCAGATGGACCAGCTATCAACAAGACCATCAGAGACTTCAGACTTAGAGGATTTCAAGACCAAGTCAATTGAGTTCGACGTTCGTCGAACTCAGCTCGACGAAAGGAGTTCTGTGCTCGACGATCGTGAGACAATTCTTAGTGCTGAACTCAATGATTTGTGTTCTCTGTTCGACGAAGACACAGTTTCTACATCAAGCCAAAGTCAGGAGAACTTCAAATTTTTCTAAGTCCAGCTTCAAGCTTTGGTCGACGAATTGGATTCTAAGCTCGACGAACTTGGGCCTCAAGTTCACATCTTCTCAGGTCGACGAAGTCAGCTTCTCAGGTCGTTGAATACTATACTCTACTCGAAGATTTCTGGAATCAGAGAATTTGTGTCGACACTTAGGGTTTGTGTCGACACCAAGATAGATTTGTGTCGACACCAGGATATCAGTCGACACCAGCTTATGTTAACACCAGAGGATTTGTGTCGACACCAAGATCAATCTGTCGACACCAACTTATGTCAACACAGCATTTCAGCAGATGCAGAATATTTTGCCTAAGTCCAGAACTTTTCTCAGCTCGACGAATTTGATTCTCAGCTCGACGAATGAAGTCTGTCTGTTTGACGAATGAAGATTGTCTGGTCGACGAACTTTCTCAAGCTCAGCTCGACGAACTCAAGTTCAGCTCGACGAACAAAAGTGCAGCTCGGCGAATTGTGTTCTTCGTTCGACGAATCCAGACTAGGTTTTCTTCAAGTTTCCTGTCGCGTTTATTGACGATGATTCCTGAACATTTAATGCTAGATCTTCTCGGAATGTTACTGTTGGAACGCGCATTGATTATGGACGATTTCATGTCATTCTTCCATGGGATAGTTAGGGAAATTATTGATTGTCGCTTCTTTCCAAAGCGGACTGCAATTACTGCTTGAAATTCAAAAGTTTGAATGTTCCTCAGTCAGAAAAATACACAGTAAGAGAGAAAAGGATCAAGCAGTAATAGAGTAACAGAATTACGGTACAACAAGCAATACACACAATCAGACAGACACTCTGAGGTTGCAGAGAAGAACAATCATTCTCAAATTAAGAGTTCTTGACTACAATCAGCCTTGACCAGAGAACTTTTTCAAGAAGAAGAAGAAGAAGAACAATCAAATTCAATCAAGCGTCTTCTTCTCTCTA
Organism: Platanthera guangdongensis; assembly: GCA_039583875.1. NCBI lineage: Eukaryota > Viridiplantae > Streptophyta > Magnoliopsida > Asparagales > Orchidaceae > Platanthera > Platanthera guangdongensis. The sequence continues at coordinate 75,637,138 of CM077157.1, forward strand.
TTCTCAGGATAACTTCAACGGACAACAAACTTTATCTGTTAAAAGAAGTTCCTGAAGCATTTCTGGTCCAGGCATTCTAGGTCATTGAAGACCTATCACCATGAAGCAGTGCTCCAGCTTTCCTGACCAATTCAAGATCTCAGGGGGAGCAAGATCTGCTACAATCAATCCACAAGTCTTCTCTTTGATTGTTGATAGAGAAGACACCATCTCTTTTACTTCAAATTCCTGTACAGGTTTTTAAATCTCTTCAAAATTATTCCGGTTGCAAGTCTCCTTCCAAAAGACTTGAGGTTTGGTTTTTGAGCACCTGAACAAAAGCTCATTGGTGTCAGGCACCTGATCAAAAACCTGAGTGGATTCCTACCAGGGTGGTAGAAGAGTGCATGTACCCAGGTTGGGGAACCACTATAAAATTCTTGTGTCGTCTGGTTGCTCTTTTCTTTTGTTTTCTGGTTGTGTTCTGTGATTGCTCTGTGTTGATCTGTGTTTAGATAGATGATGTGCTTACTTTATTTTATTTGCTTCCCTGTTCACTTAGGAATACAACAAAAGTTATAAAACATTTTTAGTGAGCACCATAGTCTATTCACCCCCCCTCTAGAGTATATCAGATCTAACCTGCACTTCTAATTGGTATCAGAGGGGGGTTGGTTAAAATATCACACCTTAGTGGTTGCACAGGCTAACACCTGAACCACAAAGATCCCTCTTGTTAGATGTAACACCCCCTATCCGTCGCATAGCATATAGCAGTAGGTCCGGCCGGGGCCCGACGCCATATACTACAGACAGACCGGGTGGTTACTTATGGAAACCATCCAACCAATCAACGTCCTACACAGAGCATTCTAGCGGAAACATTTTATAAAAGTTGTAACAAAGAACCCAGCATTAAAGCATGAATGTCCACTAATACAAAATAGGAATGTTATACAAAATTCCCAAAATAAGCCTTAAGGCCTTACAAAATGTTTCACTTCAAATTACATGTTTTACAAACCACGGCACGCAGGCCGGTCACACATGAATAAAGCAGTAAACACTTCCAATTAGGCCTTCAAGGGCCGGCTTCGCATTCAGGCTTTAAGCCGCTATTGACCGCTTGGTCCAGCTGCACCTGCAAGCAACAAACCACCGCACGGTGGCAAAACAAGGCAACGGTCAGCAATGCTGACCAAATTATAACGATCCCGCCCCCAACTCGGGGCGGCGATGCTCCTTCCCTGCATTTCATTAGCATAAGCGAGCAATATATATATAGCCATTACATCACAGACGTTGGCTCGCACGGCCACACGCCCCGTGCTCTCAGGGCACATTCTCGGTAAACCAGTCGATGTCACGTCAATTAAAGCCATAGACATTCCGGACTCACCACCGCCACTATGACGGCCAAACCTATGAGCAATTTGTCTTCCTGGCCTGGGTCACGACAATTTAAGTCATTGACCGCCGAAGACCCTAATCTATGCCAACGGCAAGTGCCACGTGCCTTTAGGTCTCTTTAACCGAATGACATAGAACGGGTACGGTTCCATCTAACCCGTGCTCACATCGCAACGACAATTTAAGCTATATGCGCGGATCAAACTTCCACCGAGTCCCATTTCCATCACAAGTCACATAACCCGGTTATGTTCAAGTTGGCTCTCAGGCCACCAAGTTGGCAAGATCTCGTATCCGCCCAGTTTTTCGGGTGCACCTTTGGGTTAGTCCCCAAGGCTCCCTGCTGCAATCTACCGTGTAGAAAACCCGAAAAACAATCAATAGCACGGAGTATTCTCCGGAATTTATGCAATGCAACATCACCGATCCAGACCAACATGTTCGGGTAGGCTTCACACATCATGCCTATGTCCGTTCTCGCTTACGGACTCTATACAACGGGGACTTCACATATCTACCAAAAGGAATGCCTCCAACTCTCCGCAAACTCGCGAGAGCGGGTTTCCTATGCAAAGAAAGAGAGCTACTCATGCTCAAGATGAGGATCGTTACCCTAGCGTTCCTCTTTGGCGCCATTGAAAAGTAAGCGGATGAAAAGCACCGCACTAGCTTTGCCTCCGTGGATCCGGAGTCGGCTCGCGGTTCGGAGCTCCGAAGCTCCTCCAAGGGCCGGATCTAGCTCCTTCTTCCTTCCTTGGCTCTCTACTTTCTCTAAGGTTTTAGAAAGCTAACCACTCATGAAAAGTGAGGGTTTCTAAGTCCAATCCCGGGTATATCCCTTCAGGAACAAACCCGAGCCGTTGGATCTCAAAATAAGGAAACGAACGGCTTTGATTCGGGATTGAAATGCCCAATCTGGACCGAACACGGCCTGGCACACGCCCGTATCCAGGGCCGTGTGCCTCATTCGCCATCAAAATCGAATCACCTGGAACAACACACGGGTATTGAACACGCCCGTGTTCTAGCTGACACGCCCGTGTTCCACCTGACACGGCCGTGTGGCCGGCCATGTACCCCCATCATTTTTCCTCGAAATCAACCCGAGCACTGCACGGGTTTTAGGACACGCCCGTGTCCTTACCCGTGCCACCTCAACACGCCTGGACCCCAGGTCGTGTACACGGTCTCGACACTCGACACTTCATCGAGTGAAGATCGTCGACCTGATGACACGGCCTTGGACACGCTCGTGTCCTAGGCTGTGTACCTTGTCTCGACACAATGTCGAGACCAAAGTGTCGACTTCCCGGGACGAGTGTCGATACGGGTTGACACGCCCTGCGACACGCCCGTGTCGCAGGCCGTGTGCCATGTCTCGACACTTCGTCGAACGCAGATTGTCGACTTCGCGGCTAAGTGTCGACACGGGTTGACACGCCCTGCGACACGCCCGTGTCGCAGGTCGTGTGCCCAGTCTCGACACAATATCGAGACCAAAGTGTCGACTCCCCGGCTTAGTGTCGACACAGGCTTGACACGCCCTGGGACACGCCCGTGTCCCAGGCCGTGTGCCCGCAGCCAGAACCCAAAACTGGCCCAAAACGTCCCCCGTCACTCCTTTGAGTTTCGGGGCGTTACAACTCTCCCCCTCTTAAAAGAATTTCGTCCACGAAATTATATAAAGGAAAGACATGTACAAAACCAAAATTTGTACCTGAGAGGAACAACTCCGGATACTCGTCAAGCATAGTCTGCTCTCGCTCCCAAGAGAGCTCCTCACGACCGTAATTGTCCCACCGGACCTTGACCATCCTGATCTCTTTATTGCGTAGCCGCTTGATCCCCGAGTCCTCAATCCTCACGAGCTTGACCTTTGTCATTATCCCACTATCCACCGGCACTTGATCAACCGCGATCACTTGTGTAGGCTCTTGCATCGCCTTCCGAAGCACCGAAATGTGGAATACATCGTGTAAACAACCAAGCTCCACTGAAAGCTTCAACCGATAGGCCGCTTCACCAACTCGCTCCAAAACCTCAAACGGTCCAAGGTACCTCAGGCTTAGCTTTTTCAATCGCCGCACCCGCGAGACACCATTGAACGGCTTGATCTTTAAGTATACATAATCGCACACAGCGAACTCCACGTTCCTGTGCTTGGCATTATAGTACTTTGCTTGCCGGTCCTGAGCGATAAGCAACCTCTCTCGAATGGTTCTCACCAAAGAAGTAGCATCCTCCACTTCCGATCGCTTATACAACTTTGACTCACCCGTTTCTAACCAAGACAACGGCGTGCGACATTTTCTACCATATAGGGCCTCAAAGGGCGCCAATTGATTACTCGCTTGGTAGCTGTTGTTGTATGCGAACTCCACCAAATAAAGATGGTCTTCCCATTGCTTTCCGAAATCCAAGACACACATGCGAAGCATGTCTTCCATGGTTCTATTGACCCTCTCGGTCTGCCCATCCGTTTGCGGATGGAAGGCTATGCTGAATTTCAGCTTTGTTCCCAACATTTGCTGCACAAGCCTCCAATCATTGGACGTGAACCGCCCATCTCGGTCACTCACGATGCTACGGGGCACACCATGAAGCCGTACTATGTTATCCACATAACGTTTTGCCAACTTCTCCACCGGATCTTCCTTCCTATGCGGAATAAAATGTGACACCTTCGTTAACCGATCAACAACCACCCAAATGGCGTCGTTCCCCTTTTGCGACCTTGGCAAACCGTGCACAAAGTCCATAGAGATGTCGTCAAATTTCCACTCTGGAATAGGCAAGGACTTAAGAAATCCTCCCTGCTTTTGGCACTCCGCCTTTACCAAGGCGCAAGTTTGGCAATTCGCTACGTATAGCGCCACATCCTTCTTCAAACCCGGCCACCAAAATAGTTTCTTAACATCACGGTACATCTTTGTGCTCCCCGGGTGAATCGAGTACTTGGTATGGTGCGCCTCGTACAACAACTCCACCCGTAAATTGCCCACACTTGGGACGCACAAACGACCGTCTTTCCAAAGTAATCCATCCTCCACGACAAATTGGGGATTTGACCCATCCAGAGCCTCTACCATGAACTGCTTCATATGAGCATCCATATCCAAAGCCTGCCGAATACGATCAGCCAGGTCATATTGGACTTCAGTCCAATTCAGAACTGCTTCAGCACTTGATTGCTTGTCCACAAAAACAATCTCCAATGCCTCCAACTCCCGCACCAACCGCTCATCATGCACCGATAGCCAATTGGCTTGAGCTGGGGCTCGGCAACTCAGCGCGTCCGCAACCGCATTCCCTTTGCCAGGCACGTAGTGGATCTTGAATGTATAGTCCCCCAGGAACTCCATCCATCTACGCTGCCGTATATTCAGATCCTTCTGATCAATAAGATACTTCAGGCTCTTGTGATCGGTGTAGATATCAATTTTCACACCGTATAAATAGTGTCTCCACAGCTTCAAGGCAAAAATCACGGCCGCTAACTCCAAGTCGTGGACCGGATAGTTCCTTTCATGCACTTTTAGCTGTCTCGAGCCATAAGCTATTACACTTCCATGTTGCAGTAGCACGCAACCCAAACCACTGCCCGAAGCATCGCTATAAATCTCATAGCCTTCGGTCCCACACGGCGAACTCAGAACAGGCGCCGCGGTCAACCGACACTGCAACTCCTCAAAAGCTCGCGCGCACTCCGGCATCCAAACGAACTTATGCTCCTTCCTCGTCAAAGTAGTGAGAGGTAACGCTATCCGCGAGAAGTTCTCTACGAAGCGCCTATAATAGCCGGCAAGCCCCAGAAAACTCCGGACTTCCGCTACAGTAGCAAGCTCAGGCCACTCCCGTATCACAACAATCTTCGTCGGATCCACAGTAATACCCTCTCCACTCACTATATGCCCGAGGAATGACACTGAGGATAGCCAAAACTCGCACTTCGAGAACTTGGCATACAACTGATTTCTCCTTAGCGTCTCCAACACCAAATGAAGATGCTTGAAGTGATCTTCCTCACTTTGCGAGTACACCAAAATATCGTCAATGAAGACGATCACGAAATGGTCCAAGTACTCCCTGAAAGTCCTGTTCATCAAATCCATGAACACTGACGGCGCATTCGTCAGCCCAAACGGCATGACCGTAAACTCATAATGCCCGTATCTCGTACTAAACGCTGTCTTCGGGATATCACTCTCCCTTATTCGCAGCTGATAGTACCCAGCCTTGAGATCCAACTTTGAGTACACCGTCGACCCGACTAACTGATCAAAAAGATCATCAATTCGGGGGATCGGGTACTTGTTCTTCTACGTCAGCTTGTTGAGCTCCCGATAATCAATACATAGCCTCAAGCTTCCGTCCTTCTTCTTAACAAAGAGGACCGGTGCGCTCCAAGGCGAAGAACTCGGGCGGACGTACCCTTGCTCCAACAACTCTTACAGTTGAACTTTCAGCTCCGCCATTTCCTTGGGCGCTAGCCGATAAGGAGATCGTGACACAGGCTTTGCACCTGGCACTAGCTCAATAGTAAAATCTATCTCCCGCTGAGGCGGGGCTCCAGGAAGATCTGCGGGGAACACATCAGGGTATTCCGATACCACTGAAATACTATCCAAAGCGGGCTTCGGCTTTGCAACCTCCACTAGTGTAAAGAACAGTTCTGCTCCGGCACGAACCGCCTTCACCACCTGAAGAGCAGACATCAGCGTCTTGCTCGACCTCTTTAAGCCCGTAAAAGTCATTTCATGACTTGCTCCCAGCTTGACTTCCTTGCTACCGCAATCTATATGTGTCTGCTGCTCCGAGAGCAAGTCCATGCCAAATATGATGTCGAACTCCACCGACGGAAGTAAAGACGCCCGCAGGTCGAACTCCTGCTCCCCAATACGAATCTTAACATCGCAGATCCTATCCGCTCGCATCGAACACCCATTGGGCAACAACACATCCAACTTATCCTTCGAATTGAAGAAGGGACTCCGATGCGTGATATAAATCCTTCGGACAAGAAGGAGTGTGAAGCTCCCGTATCGAAGAGTGCTCGTGCCGAATTTTCACAAATCAATACAAATCCTAAACAAGCAGTGGTAAGGTAACATGTGCATAACAAGTATTTAAAGAAATTAACTTGCTATAAATTAAACCGTACCTGTCACCACATCAGCCTGTTTGATGTCCTCCAGTTGGCCAAGATTGTAGACCCTTGGTTGGGCCGGAGCATAATGGGATGCGGTCAACTCCACCGCCTTTCCCTTCTCTTCATAAGTAGCTCCCGTCGTTCTCTCGGACTTAGGACGTCCGCTCCAACAGTCACGGGCAAAGTGCCCCGTCTTTCCACAAGTAAAACACGCGCCCGGGGTCCGACTCGTAGTCGCCCCAGAAGCACCAGAAGGAGCTGGACCCGAAGTCCTATGCTTCTTGAAAGACCTCCGATAGCCGGACTTTGAAGTAGTCGGCACTTTAAATTCAGATTTCTTCTCACCCAAGCTTTTCTTTGCTTGTACATTCTTCATGTCCTTCTCCAAGGACCGGGCAGTATTAACCAAGGTTAAGAAACTCTGCGTCATCGGCCCCGAGAGTAGTAATCTCAACTCATCTCTCAAGCCTTCATAGAAGCGATTAGTCTTGCGCTACTCATCCACGATGGTGGAGCTAGCATATCGACTCAAACGAGTGAACTCATGGAGATATTCATCCATGCTCTTCTCACCCTGAACCAACTTCAGAAACTCATTCTCCAACGCTATCTTCTGCGTCGAAGGGAGGTATCTAGCCAAGAACAATCTCGAGAACTCCTCCATCGAGACATCACCAAGTTGCCTACCTCTCAGTAAGTGCAGCTCCAATCCTTCCCACCACATTCTCGCTTCACCGTCCAAAAGGAACGTAGCGATGGTGGTCATTTGCCACTCCTCCGTCTCTGTTGCTGTCATGACTCTCTTCACCCTGGAGAGCCAGTTTTCAGCCTGAGATGGGGTTCCCAACCCCGAGAATAATGGAGGGTTAAAGCTCATAACATGCTTAAGCTGCCTCTCAGTAGCCCTCCTTGGCACCACCGGTTCCACAACCACTTGCTCCACCCTCCTCGGCTCAGCCTCTTGAAGAGGTTCCTGCTCCATCACAGGAGCGGGCTGCTGCGCTTGCCTTGCAGGCTGCGCATTTATCACGGCCAACACCGCTTCAACCACCAATCAAATATTCTCAGCCGACAGAGGTGTTGCAGGAGCAACATCTGGTGCACTACTAGCCTCAGAAACTCGGCGTTCTGACGGCCCAACACCACTTCTGGTCACCTATAGTGGTACAAAACACCGTTAAGCGACCAAATAAATTGCAAACAGCAATTATAGGAACACACAGGTTCCTCAAACACGAGTATTTTCATTCCTAAGTGGACATTCATGGGTTCTTTTACCGTTATAACGATGACGCACACAATGTGCTCACCACCCCTTAAAAAGAATTCGCCCACGAATTCAATTTAAGCCCGACCAAAACCAGTAGTCTGATACCAAATTGTAACACCCCCTATCCGTCGCATAGCATATAGCAGTAGGTCCGGCCGGGGCCCGACGCCATATACTACAGACAGACCGGGTGGTTACTTATGGAAACCATCCAACCAATCAACGTCCTACACAGAGCATTGTAGCAGAAGCATTTTATAAAAGTTGTAACAAAGAACCCAGCATTAAAGCATGAATGTCCACTAATACAAAATAGAAATGTTATACAAAATAACCAAAATAAGCCTTAAGGCCTTACAAAATGTTTCACTTCAAATTACATGTTTTACAAACCACGGCACGCAGGCCGGTCACATATGAATAAAGCAGTAAACACTTCCAATTAGGCCTTCAAGGGCCGGCTTCGCATTCAGGCTTTAGCCCGCTATTGACCGCTTGGTCTAGCTGCACCTGCAAGCAACAAACCACCACACGGTGGCAAAACAAGGCAACGGTCAGCAATGCTGACCAAATTATAACGATCCCGCCCCCAACTCGGGGCGGCGATGCTCCTTCCCTGCATTTCATTAGCATAAGCGAGCAATATATATATAGCCATTACATCACAGACGTGGGCTCACATGGCCACACGCCCCGTGCTCTCAGGGCACATTCTCGGTGAACCGGTCGATGTCACGTCAATTAAAGCCATAGACATTCCGGACTCACCACCGCCACTATGATGGCTAAACCTATGAGCAATTTGTCTTCCTGGCCTGGATCACGACAATTTAAGCCATTGACCGCCGAAGACCCTAATCTATGCCAACGACAAGTGCCACATGCCTTTAGGTCTCTTTAACCGAATGACAAAGAACGGGTACGGTTCCATCTAACCCGTGCTCACATCGTAACGACAATTTAAGCTATATGCGCGGGTCAAACTTCCACCGAGTCCCATTTCCATCACAAGTCACATAACCAGGTTATGTTCAAGTTGGCTCTCAGGCCACCAAGTTGGCAAGATCTCGTATCCGCCCAGTTTTCCGGGTGCACCTTTGGGTTAGTCCCCAAGGCTCCCTGCTGCAATCAACCGTGTAGAAAACACGAAAAACAATCAATAGCACGGAGTCTTCTCCGGCATTTATGCAATGCAACATCACTGATCCAGACCAACATGTCCGGGTAGGCTTCACACATCATACATATGGCCGTTCTCGCTTACGGACTCTATACAATGGGGACTTCACATATCTACCCGAAGGAGCGCCTCCAACTCTCTGCAAACTCGCGAGAGCGGGCTTCCTATGCAAAGAAAGAGAGCTACTCATGCTCAAGATGAGGATCGTTACCCTAGCGTTCCTCTTTGGTGCCATTGAAAAGTAAGCGGATGAAAAGCACCGCACAAGCTTTGCCTCCGTGGATCCGGAGTCGGCTCGCGATTCGGAGCTCCGAAGCTCCTCCAATGGCCGGATCTAGCTCCTTCTTCCTTCCTTGGATCTCTACTTTCTCTAAGGTTTTAGAAAGCTAACCACTCATGAAAAGTGAGGGTTTCTAAGTCCAATCCCGGGTATATGCCTTCAGGAACAACCCCCAGCCGTTGGATCTTAAAATGAGGAAACGAACGGCTTTGATTCGGGACTGAAATGCCCAATCTGGACCGAACACGGCCTGGCACACGCCCGTGTCCAGGGCCGTGTGCCTCATTCGCCGTCAAAATCGAATCACCTGGAACAACACACGTGTATTGAACACGCCCGTGTTCTAGCTGACACGCGCATGTTCCACCTGACACGGCCGTGTGGCCGGCCGTGTACCCCCATCATTTTTCCCCGAAATCAACCCGAGCACTGCACGGGTTTTATTACACGCCCGTGTCCTTACCCGTGTCACCTCAACACGCCTGGACCCCAGGCCATGTACACGGTCTCGACACTCGACACTTCGTCGAGTGAAGATCGTCGACCTGATGACACGGCCTTGGACACGCCCGTGTCCTAGGCCGTGTGCCTTGTCTCGACACAATGTCGAGACCAAAGTGTCGACTTCCCGAGACGAGTTTCGACACGGGTTGACACGCCCTACGACACGCCCGTGTTGCAGGCCATGTGCCATGTCTCGACACTTCGTCGAACGCAGAGTGTCGACTTCGCGGCTAAGTGTCGACACGGGTCGACACGCCCTGCGACACGCCCGTGTCGCAGGCCGTGTGCCCAGTCTCGACACAATGTCGAGACCAAAGTGTCGACTCCCCGGCTTAGTGTCGACACAGGCTTGACATACCCTGGGACACGCCCGTGTCCCAGGCCGTGTGCCCGCAGCCAGAACCCAAAACTGGCCCAAAACGTCCACCGTCACTCCTTTGAGTTTCGGGGCGTTACATTAGATCTGCTTGTTTTCTTCTGTTATTAGACTTATCTCTTCACAGACATGGCCCAAAATAAAGATTATGCAAGCATCAGACCTCTAGTGTGCAACCTTAACAAGTTTGCCATCTGGAAGGCAAGAATCAGATTATACATGAATTTTATTGATGAGGATATCTTTTCTGTTATCTTGACAGGAGTACCACCAGCACCTACAGCTTCTACCAGCACTTCAACAAACATGACTGCAGTTCCTCCTCCAGAAAACAATGAAGCCTGCAAGAAAGCCAAGATGGCAGATGTTAAGGAAATGAATATCTTAGCCCAGACTATGTCAGATGACATATTCCAAAAGATGGCTGAGTGCACCTCAGTCAAGGCCATTTGGGATTCCCTCAACCAAATGGTACCTGGCTCTGTAGATGAAAGAAAGGACAGAAGATCCAATCTCATATCCCTGTATGAGAACTTTAAAAAGGATGAGAATGAATCAGTGGCAGAAATGTACAACAGGTTGAGCACAATCATCAATGAGCTCAAAACCCTGTATAAGTACATCACCTTGACAGAGGTTAATGATAAGATTCTGATGTGCTTCCCTAGCTCTTCGGATTCCAGAATCTGGACAATCAAAGAAGCCAGAAGCCTCAATGAGATCTCAACTGAGTCTCTACTAGGCAAATTGAAGTCCTATGAGCAGCTGATAAAATCCAGAGAAACAGCAGAACAGAAGGCAACAACTCCAGTTAGAAAGGAGCACAGCATAGCCTTCAAAGCATCTGAAGAAAGTGATACATCTACTTCAAATGAAGAGCTCATGAGCCTCTTTGATAAAAGGTTCTACAAGATGGCAAGGAAGGACTTCAGAAGGAAATCATCCAGACAGGATGATAAACCCAAGTATGACAAGACACCAACCAAGGAGGTTGTGTGCTTTGGTTGCAGAAAGCCTGCACACTACATCTCAGAATATCCAGAAAACCAGAATAAGGACAAGAGCAGAGAAAAGGATTCCAAGAGAAAGCATGGCAGCAGACCCTCCTCCAGTAAATATAAAAAGAAGGACAAGGGATTTGTTGCTGAGACTTGGAGTGACACAGAAGAAGAAACATCTTCCTCCAGTTCAAGTGAAGAAGAAGAAGAAGCTAGATCCAAGGAGGTGTGCCTAATGGCAATTGATGCCTCCAGGAGTAATTATGGATCAGAAGAAGATTCTGAAGATGAAGCTGCCTCAGACTCAAAGGCAGATCAGGTACAAGTGAAGACCTATCCAACATCAAACCAGCAATGGTATCTAGATAGTGGGTGCTCAAAGCACATGACAGGAAACAAGAAGAATTTCACATCCTTCAAAGCCAAACTTGGACCCAAAGTAATATTTGGTGATTCAAACTTTGGACTAACAAAAGGATTTGGTGCAGTAAAGATTGGCTTAGTCACATTCAAGGAAGTAGCTTATGTGGAAGGACTGAAGCACAACTTAATCAGCATCAGTCATCTGTGTGATGAAGGCTACCAAGTGACTTTCAACAAATCCTCATGCAAAATTAAATCAGAGGACAACACAACTATGTTGACAGGTAAAAGGAAAGGTAACATTTATCTTGTAAATTTTCTTTCAACTAAGGTAGATATATGCTTGTTCAATTCCATTTGTAGACCTAATGAACTATGACATAAAAGATTAGGACATATAAACCTTAGAACCATTACTAGGCTATCCAAGGACAACCTTATTAGAGGACTACCTTCTGGCCCCTACAAGAAGGAAGGACTTTGCAGGGCTTGTCAATTAGGCAAGCAAACCAAAAATAGCTTCAAGTCACTTAATAAGAGTGATTCACCTAGGATTTTGTATCTGTTACACATGGATCTCTTTGAACCCATTACAATACAAAGCTTAGGAGGGAAATCTTATACTTTAATAGTTGTATATGACTTCTCTAGATTCACATGGGTGTTCTTTCTGAGGAAGAAGTCTGATAACTTTAAGTGTTTGACAGAGTTTCTCAAATGCATATAGAGTGAGTTCAATACTCACATTGCCCTGATCAGAAGTGATCATGGGACAGAGTTTGATTCTCTTCTTATGCAAGAGTTCTGTCAGAGTGAAGGGATCAGGCACACTTTCTCAGCTCCTAGAACTCCTCAACAAAATGGGGTAGCTGAAAGGATAAATAGAACCCTTATTGAATCTGCTACTACACTGTTGTCAGATGCTCACCTTCCTCTATCCTTTTGGGCAGAGACAGTGAACACCTCCAACTATGTGTTGAATAGAAGTTTGATACATAAGCTGAAGGGCAAGACTCCCTATGAATTACTCAAAGGGAAGAAACCTAAAGTAGATTATTTTAAAATTTTTGGTTGCATTTGTTACATTCACAATAATGACAAGAAATACATAGCAAAATTTCAAGCTAAATATGATGAAGGAGTGTTTCTGGGATACTCCATGATCAAGAAAGCTTATAGGGTGTATAACAAATCTACTCTTAAAATTGAAGAATCTGTTCATGTATCTTGTGATGAAGCTAACATGTCATATAAGGAGAAAGAGATTTCTACCAATAGCTTATTGCAGGTACCTCAACTGTGTGAGTTTATGGATGGACTAAACCTTTCCCAAGAGGTATCAAACCATCATACTCCACAGGTTGCTGAAGAAAGTGAAGAAGAAATTCAAGAGGAAGTGGCTGAACATCCCTCCACAGCTAGTACCATTCCCCAAGTGGAATTAATTACAGAAGCTGTTGTTCAACCAACTCCACCAACTGATCTTGTCATACTTAGAGATCACCCCAGATCTCAAGTGATTGGAGACATTTAAGCAGGTGTACAGACAAGGCATCAACTCAACCAAGACTTGACCCATGGCTATTTTCTCTCTCAAATTGAACCTCTCACCATCCATGAAGCTGAGCAAGATCCCCACTTGTTCATTGTAATGTAAGAGGAACTAAATCAGTTTGAGAGATGTAGAGTTTGGGATTTGTTTCCAAGACCCCATAACTACCCAGTTATTGGAACCAAATGGGTCTACAGGAACAAGTTGGATGCTCAAGGCAACATAGTGAGGAACAAGGCTAGGCTTGTTGCTCAAGGCTACAGGCAAGAGGAAGGAATTGATTATGACCAAACCTTTGCCCCTGTTGCAAGGTTAGAGGCCATTAGAATATTCCTTGCCTATGCAGCTCACAAGAGATTCAAGGTCTACCAAATGGATGTCAAGAGTGCATTTCTGAATGGAGTACTTCAATAAGAGGTTTATGTAGAACAACCTACAGGTTTTATCTCTCTAACTCAACCCTCTTCTGTTTTTAAATTGCATAAAGCTCTCTATGGTTTAAAGCAAGCTCCAAGAGCTTGGTATGAGACCTTAGCAAGCTTTCTTTTAGAGCATAAATTTACAAGAGGAACCATAGATAAAACACTTTTCACTAGACTTCATAAAGACAAAATTTTATTAGTACAAATATATGTGGATGACATCATTTTTGGGTCTACTGATCCCAAATTCTGCAAAAGGTTTGCTGACCTTATGTATTCTAAATTTGAGATGAGTAGCATGGGTGAGCTTTCCTACTTCCTTGGTCTCTAAGTGAAGCAGCTCCCAGATGGTATCTTCCTCTCCCAAGCTAAGTATGCTAAAGAGCTTGTCAAAAAGTTTGGGATGGGTGATGCTTTAAGGATGAAAACCCCTATGGCTACAAATGTTGTTGCGGATTTTGATGCAGCAGGGAAACGTGTAGATCAGAAAAATTATAGGGCAATTGTTGGATCCCTATTATACCTCATAGCTAGCAGACCTGATATAATATTTGCCACATGCCTTTGTGCTAGGTTCCAAGTTAACCCTAAAGAATCTCACCTTATTTTCTTAAAAAGAATTTTGAGATATATAAAGAGTTGCCCTAATCTAGGACTCTGGTATCCTGTAGAGTCAGAGTTTGAGTTGACTGGATACTCAGATGCTGACCATGCTGGATGTAGAGTGGACGGGAAGAGTACCTCTGGAACTTGCCAGTTCCTAGGTATGAGACCTGTCTCCTGGTTTTGTAAAAAGCAGACATCTGTATCCACATCAACTACAGAAGCAGAATGCATGCCTGCTGGCAGCTGCTGTTCACAGATGTTATGGATACAAAATCAACTCTTAGACTATGGTGTCAACTTAAATAATTCAACATTATTTTGTGATAATACTAGTGTTATTGCTATAGCACAGAATCCAGTTCACCATTCTAGGACTAAGCATATTGAAATAAGACATCATTTCATTAGAGATAATGTAGACAAAAAGAAAATTAACTTAATCCATATTCCTATTGATTTACAGAGAGCAGACATTTTCACCAAGCCATTGGATGAGAAAACCCATCTGTTCTTTATAAATCAACTGGGCATGATTAATGGAGAAGAGTTAACCTAGTTTCTGTCTGCATTCGACGAATTTTCCAGAGTTCGTCGAACGGGGTTCGACGAATTAGGGTAAGTTTGAGAGATTCTCGTCGACCGTAGATCGACGAATTCTCTGCGTGTGGAAACAACTTTCGTCGACCGGAGATCGACGAACTTTGCTTCAGAAGACATTTCATCGAATGGAGTTCGATGAACTATGTTCGATTCTTCTGGATGAGATCGACGAATTATTTGTCTACAATTTATTTCGTCGACCTCAGTTCGAAGAATTTTTCCTTTTTCGTGGAACGTAGTTTGTCGATTCATATTCTGGAAAACTTATATCTAGGCTTTCTTCGACCTCCGTCCCACGCTTTCAGTTCTTTTGCTCTTGATCGTCGTTTTTCTCTGTGTTTTTCCTACATGTCATCAATGGAGATTCCAACAAGCACGTTAGCAGCGATGAAGTTTGATACTGGGTTCGATATGGACTTCGATTCTTTTCAACATTCGGACCCCATCTTTCTATACATCTTGGAATTACTGGAAGAACTTAATCTAAAGGATTTCATGACCAGGCGCATTAAACTACAAGGAACTAAAATAAGAGAATGGGTTTATACATCTACAATTTCTGAAGAAGATGTTTTTACCGGCAATATAGGGAATACTGCTGTTTCCCTCTCTCCCGCGATTCTGTCTGAGATTTTTGGATTAGTAAACGGAGCATATAATATGGAAATGGATTCTGAGGAATACAATGATATGTTGAAGCTAATAGGTTTTTCATGGAGCAACCCTAACAAACTGCTGAAGAAGCAACTGTCTGCTGCGTACCAATTTCTGGCAGATATTGTATGGAAAGTGCTAATGGGAAAGCACTCAGTGCATGACTACATAACACAACATCAATTTCTGATCATGTGCGCAGTGGTGAACAAGCACTCTATAAATTGGGGTAAGGTCTTCTTTGAATTGATAAGGAAAAAGAACAGCAAGAAGGAAGTCTGCTTCAACAGAATTTTGGGAGTTTTTCTTCAAGAGAAGGCTGTTGAATGTATGGTCTCCCCGACCATCTTCATAAACGCCAGCAAGCGCCTTACGTGCGCTCTTTTTGGCAGATGGGAGAGGACTATTTCCAAACCCTCCAAGGGTTCTTCCTCTTCCATCCCACCTTCTGAGAGCACAAGGGTTATAAAGGCCACTCCCCTCCCTGCTGAAGAGGTCCCTCCATCTCTTCCAACACCCCTTCCTCCACAGAAGCCTACTCATGTGTCTACCCAACCTTCATCTCCACCACTTGACATTACAAACATTCCATATTCCCCTCTGCAAGTTAATCAACAACCCACTCTTCCAGCTTCCCCTCATGAGACAACAATTCCTACACCTCCTTAGTCTCCTCTTCCCCCACACTTATCCACCATTCCATCTTACCACATACCCTCAGATACAATCATGCCAGATGCCCCCACTCCATCTATTATTCCTCCTCCCATTCCACCTTCTTCCCCCTCCCCATTTGATCCATCTACCATCATCTCCTTGCTCACTCCCCTCATAAAATCTCTCATCCAAGAGGCCATTACACCTCTTGTGACCTCCATCAATTCCTTATCTGCCCAAATCTCTCTTCTATCTGCTGTCCCCTCTTCATCTAGGGGCCTGGCTCCAGGTTCTCCTGAACCCAGGCAGGGGGAGATGCTTAGTGATGAAGTTGCAGCAGATATAGTTGCAGCAGTAGCAGCAGTCACAGCAGCAGTTCTCTCTCCAGCAGATGTAGATTCAGACGAGGATACAAAATTTTTGACAGATTTTGATTCTGAAATGATTGAGTTAATTCAATTTATGGATACTGACATTGATTTGGATGAGTCAGTTGAACAAATAACACCTGTTGGTGATTTCTATTTAAAACCCACAGTGAATTTATCTGTTTTGTTGAGTAATTTTGACAATGCACATATACACTTCTTTCCAGCAGATTTTACTAAGCCAAGTTTGTCTATTGTACCTTATACCTCTCTAGCTAGTCCAGCAGTTGCTAAGCAACTCTGTGACAATCTTGCTCTCTCAGCTTCAGCCTCCATCTCAGCTTCTAGCCCAGAGGTCATTCCAGAAGATACTTCATTGCCAGTTTCAGCACCAGATTTTGTTATGGATGACTCTCCCCTGCCAGATTTGGATGAGCTTATTCAGGCTGACATTGAAGAAGAAAACAGGATAGTAGCTGAATGCTCTGTCCCTATTGTTTCTGTTTCCTGTGCAGCTCCCTCCTCTCCTATTGCTGATATTCCAGTTCCTGAACCTTCTGCCCCTCCTCCAGAAAAGGCAGTTATTTCTGATAAAGCTTTGAATGCTTTGGATGCTCTTTATGACATCCTTCAAGGTTCTGAGTCTGAAGAAGATGATGATGATGACTCAGATGAAGATGCTGCTACTAAGAAAAAGAAGATGCTTTCAAAGAAAAGAAAGGTTCCTCCTCCTCCAGCTCCAAAGCTTAATTCGAATGCTGACATCCCTTACTACATCCTGCATAATGTAACTCCATATAAGGGAATGCCTGCATGGATGTGGCTCTCAAAAAACCAGCAGAAAGATAGAAAGAGAAGTAGGAGATATTCTCCTCCTCCAGTGCACAAATACAGGAAGGATCCTCCTCCTCCTCCTCCAGCAGCTGGTGCCAGTGGCTCTAGCTCCTACAGATCTGCCCCAATGCAAACATACCAGAGACAGTCAGGGAGATTTTCTGGAAGCAGCCAGTAGAGGCCATCCTCCTCAGGAAGTCAAAGTCAACAGCATAAGCAGCAGCAGCAACAAATTTCTGATGTTCAAAAAGCTGAAAGTCCAAAGAGACCTCTCTCTCCTCCAATCCCTTTTAAAGATCCTGAAACTGCTAATACAGCAAAAATGGCTAGATACCAGGAATTGATTGGATTATCTTTGATAAATAAAGCCAAGGCTGAAGGTAAAGATATCTCTGGATTATCAACCATGTCAAAGTATAGAAAAGAAGAGCTGAAAAGGTTTGACAAAGGAAATAAATTGTTTAATGTTGATGATTATATGAAACTTCATCCAGAAGCAGTTGTCCCCAGAGCAACATCTTTGAATATTATTGGGGCAGCTGACATGACTATAACAATAGCTCAAGCTCGAGATCCAAAGAGAGAAATCATTTTCAAGAAGACAGGAGAGCAAACATCTGAAGACAAACCTCAGCAGAAGAAGCCAAAGAAGTAATCTTTTTGTGTTATTTTATTTTCTGTCTGTTTTTGTTTTTCTAACTATGCTATCTGTTAAACAAAGCTGTGTATATATATATCTGTTGCATGTGTTGGTAATTCTCTGCCAGATATATCTCTTTTCTTGCTTTGGTTTTCTGTTTTGAGTCTCTGTTAGTGACCTCACCCAAATAGGGGGAGATTGTTGGATCCCTAGTTGATTTGTGCTAGGTTCACTAACTTAGGATGTGACCCATCATGTATAGCCAGGGTCAAATTTGTGTCCTAGAGTCTAGGTCAAGTCCTTAGGCTCAACTCTAGATGGACCAGCTATCAACAAGACCATCAGAGACTTCAGACTTAGAGGATTTCAAGACCAAGTCAATTGAGTTCGACGTTCGTCGAACTCAGCTCGACGAAAGGAGTTCTGCGCTCGACGATCGTGAGATAATTCTTAGTGCTGAGCTCGATGATCTGTGTTCTCTGTTCGACGAAGACTCAGCTTCTACATCAAGCCAAAGTCAGGAGAACTTCAAATTTTTCTAAGTCCAGCTTCAAGCTTTGGTCGACGAATTGGATTCTAAGCTCGACGAACTTGGCCTAAAGTTCACAGCTTCTCAGGTCGTCAAAGTCAGCTTCTCAGGTCGACGAATGTTATACTCTACTCGACGATTTCTGGACTCAGAGAATTTGTGTCGACACTTAGGGTTTGTGTCGATACCAAGATCGATTTGTGTCGACACCAGGATATCAGTCGACACCAGCTTATGTCGACACCAGAGGATTTATGTCGACACCAAGATCAATCTGTCGACACCAACTTATGTCGACACAGCATTTCAGCAGATGCAGAATATTTTGCCTAAGTCCAGAACTTTTCTCAGCAGAACGAATTTGATTCTCAGCTCGACGAATGAAGTCTGTCTGTTTGACGAATGAAGATTGTTTGGTCGACGAACTCCCTCAAGCTCAGCTCGATGAACTCAAGTTCAGCTCGATGAACACAAGTGCAGCTCGACAAATTATGTTCTTCATTCGACGAATCCAGACTAGGTTTTCTTCAAGTTTCTCGTCCCGTTTCGTGGCGATGATTCCTGAACATTTAATGCCAGATCTTCTCGGAATGTTACCGTTGGAACGCGCATTGACTATGGACGATTTCATGTCATTCTTCCATGGGACAGTTAGGGAAATTATTGATTGTCACTTCTTTCCAAAGTGGACTGCAATTACTGCTCGACATTCAAAAGTTTGAATGTTCCTTAGTCAGAAAAATACACAGTAAGAGAGAAAAGGATCAAGTAGTGATAGAGTAACAGAATTACGGTACAACAAGCAAAACACACAATCAGACAGACACTCTGAGGTTGCAGAGAAGAACAATCATTCTCAAATCAAGAGTTCTTGACTGCAATCAGCCTTGACCAGAGAACTTTTTCAAGAAGAAGAAGAAGAACAATCAAATTCAATCAAGAGTATTCTTCTCTTTATTCTCAGGATAACTTCAAAGGACAACAAACTTTATCTGTCAAAAGAAGTTCCTGAAGCATTTCTGGTCTAGGCATTCTAGGTCTTTGAAGACCTATCACCCTAAAGCAGTGCTCCAGCTTTCCTGACCAATTCAAGATCTCAGGGGGAGCAAGATCTACTACAATCAATCCATAAGTCTTCTCTCTTATTGTTGACAGAGAAGACACCATCTCTTTTACTTCAAATTCATGTACAGGGTTTTAAATCCCTTCAAAATTATTCTGGTTGCAAGTCTCCTTCCAAAAGACTTGAGGTTTGGTTTTTGAGCACCTGAACAAAAGCTCATTGGTGTTAGGCACCTGATCAAAATCCTGAGTGGATTCCTACCAAGGTGTTGGAAGAGTGGATGTACCCAGGTTGGGGAACCACTATAAAATTCATGTGTCGTCTGGTTGCTCTTTTCTTTTATTTTCTGGCCGTGTTCTGTGATTGCTCTGTGTTGATCTGTATTTAGATAGTTGTTGTGCTTACTTTATTTTATTTGCTTCCCTGTTCACTTAGGAATATAACAAAAGTTGTAAAACGTTTTTAGTGAGCACCATACTCTATTCACCCCCCCCTCTAGAGTATATCAGATCTAACCTGCACTTCCATGTGGTCTAAAGCTTTGCCACCAATCTGGAAGAGATGTTTTAGCTGATCAGTGTTGTGTTGGATCTCAGCAAATCCTCTGCTCATCTCAGTTTCTAAAGCAGTAACTTTGTTTGTGACAGTCTTGATACAAGTATCAAAGTATGTTTTCTGGTTTTGAAGAAGAAGTACAATCTGATTTATCAAGTCTGTAGAGGCAGGAGCTGGATTAGCAGGAGGAGCAGAAGTTGATGGAGCAGAAGGAATGGGAGGAGCCACCCATGGAGAAATTTCAGAGAGAGAGACTGAGCTCTGAGCTCTAGTAGTGGGTATCATGGCATCCTCTTCATTCATAATCTGAGGGATAGTAAAATCCAAATTTCTGAAAGGAGCTTCAGCTTGCTCAGGTAAGAGCTCATCAGAAATGAGAATTGTGTCTTGTTGATCTTTGGGGGCAGCAGGAGATTGTGTTGTTATCCTTACTGGAGAATTGTCTGGAGATTGTCCAGGGGTTGGGTCCTTGTGAATTTCAGTGGATGGAGCTAGAGGAGATAGAGGAGGAGGAGGAGGTATATCTGCAGTTAACTATTCTATCATTTCATTTATACCAGCATCAGTAGAAAGGAGTGCTTCTTGAACTTGTTGATCTGAGAGTAAATCTTCTGGAGTGACTGGAGGAGGAGTAGGTGGCCTGGCCTGAACAGTAGGAGCAGGATCCCCCTCAATAGGTGCACCAGAGGAGCTGGGGACCTGAGATGGTGAAGGAGATGTGGTCCTGTCCTCTGTGTCTGCAACTTCAGTAATTTTGGCAGCTTGAGAGGGATTTTGCAACTTCAACTCCCATCTCTGGATGGAGGATATGGAGACCTTCTTCATATGGTGAATGATACTTCCTTTGGAGAAACTAAAAACCTCTGGATTGGTCTCATGGCGAAGCAGAGAAATTATCCTTGCATAGTTTGGAGACTTTATACTCTCCTTAATCTTAGTCAGAATTAACAAGCCAAACTGAAATGCTTTTCTACAGACTATTGCTTGCATCAATTCAAAGAAATAAAGGGGTATGACCCTGATGGAGTCGGTTTTGCTAGAAGAATCTTACCAATAACATCAACCAGGAATTTCCATTCAGCATGCATATCAAACCTATTGATGTATCTAGCATCAGCAGAAAGTCCACAGAATGAACAGGTTCTGGAATAGTCTTCATCACTCAGAAAATCGTCTGTATCTGGAGCTGGCTGTCGGACAAGTCGAGAGACAGAGGTTGTAGTGAGTTTAATGGTGATACCTTTGACTGAAGACTTCAAGACTATTCCATGGTGCTTGACTTTGACATTCCTGAAAACTCTACAACTTCAGGGAAGAGGATACGACATGGTTCTTGGAGAACAAATGTTAAACCGGCGGCGTCGAGGAAAATCAGAAGATTATGGAAATCGGCGGATAGGTCTGCAATCCCTGCGGCGACTAATTCCGAACCAACACCAATCTTAGATGAGGCGGCCATGATTCAAAAGTCTTGGGGATGGCGAAACCCTAGAGAATGTCGACGGGGAGACGGGAAGAGGTGCGGCTCTACAACTGAAGGAGGAAGGCGAAGAGGCAGCGGGGTACTCGAGAGACAGAAAAGATTTCGTGTAGATGAAATTTCCGGATTTTCTTATTTATATAACCCTAGGTTTAGGTCTAATTATTTGAAAATTAAAGCTGAAGAAAACCATAGAATAGACGGCATAAGCCTTTGGTTTGTGCACAATAAAGTTTGAATAAGAGAAGACACGACAATCGTCGAACTGGGATCTACGATCCCCGGTTGTCTGAGTTCGACGAAGATCGTCGATCTGAGTTCGACGACAATCGTCGAACTGGGATCGATGTTTCCTGGCTGCCAGAGTTCGACGAAGATCGTCGATCTGAGTTCGACGACAATTGTCAAACTGGGATCGACGATTCTCGGCTGTCAGATCGACGAAGATCTCGAGTAGATAAGTCTTGGGAACTCGGGTAAGAATACAGAAGTACTCGAGTAGATGTATGGAAGTACTCGAGTAGGTCAATGATGTACTCGAGTAAGTGAAGTGGACTACTCGAGTATGACAGTTTGCTACTCGAGTATAGCATTCCACTACTCGAGTAGGTCATATACTTACTCGAGTATGTTGTTACTTACTCGAGTCAGATACTTGAACTTTTGGAAAAATCCAACTTTTGACTAACCTCTGAACCTTGAGCCTTCTTGAAAGTCCAGCCTCTTCTAGTCTTCCTTGTTGAGCATCCCAAGTTCTGTTTTGAAAAATGAGAACTTGGTCACGTCCAGCGGCTTCGTGAAAATATCTGCAATTTGCCTATCTATAGGGACATATTGTAGGTCTATGTCCCTATGCTCCACATGCTTCCGGATGAAGTGATACCTCAGCTCTATATGCTTTGTCTGGCTGTGCGAGACTGGGTTGTTGGCTATTTTTATTGCCCTGGAGGAGTCGCAAAACAGTGGAATCTTTGCAAACTTCATGTTGTAGTCTTCAAACTGATTCTTTATCCAAAGTAACTGTGCACAGCAACTACCTGCAGAGATGTACTCTAACTCGGTCGTTGAGATTGCCACACAGTTTTGCTTCTTGCTACTCCAGGAGATAAGCCTTCTTCCAAAGAATTGGCAAGTCCCTAAAGTGCTTTTCCTGTCGTAATTGCTACCTGCAAAATCTGCATCTGAAAAACCTATCAGTTCGCTATCATTGCTTCTTGGGTACCATAAGCCAAGATTTGGTGTACCTTTAAGGTATCTCAAAATCCGCTTCACAGCAGCGTAGTGAGATTCCTTAGAGTTCACCTGAAATCTAGCACAGACACATGTAGAGAACATTATGTTAGGTCTACTTGCAGTAAGGTAGAGCAAGGATCTAATAATGCTTCTGTACATGGTTTCATCAAATAGTTTCCCTTTTTCATCCTTGTCCAGAGACATTGTTGACCCATTGGAGTCCTCATCGAGGTTGCGTTCTACATTCCGAATTTCATAATCAGCTCTTTGGTAAACTTAGTCTGTGAGATGAAAATTCCATCTTCTGACTGTTTTAACTGAAGCCCTAAGAAATACTTCAGTTCGCTCATACTGCTCATTTCAAACTTCCCTTGAATAAGTTTTGAAAACTTCTTGCAGAGGTTGTCATCAGTAGAGCCAAAAATAATGTCGTTGATATAGATTTGCACTAGCAAAATCTTGCCCTTAATTTCCCTAAGAAATAATGTTTTGTCTATCTTTTCCCTTGTGAACTTGTTCTCAAGTAGAAACCTAGACAGCATCTCATACCAAGCTCGAGGAGCTTGTTTCAGACCATATAATGCTTTATGCAGTAAGTAAACGTAATCAGAAAAGTTAGGATCAACGAAACCTGTAGGTTGTTCCACATACACCTCTTCCTTTATGTCACCATTAAGGAAGGCAGACTTCACAACCATCTGGGAGACAGTGAAGCCTTTAAGTGCAGCATATGCTAGGAATAACCTTATAGCCTCCAGTCTTGACACTGGAGCGTACGTCTGGTCGAAGTCGATTCCTTCTTCTTGACGATAGCCTTTGGCGACAAGTCTGGCATTATTCTTTACTTTCGTTCCATCCTTGTCCATCTTGTTCCTGTAGACCCATTTTGTCCCAATTACGTTCTTACCTTTGGGTCTTGGAATAAGCATCTATACTTTGCAGCGCTTGAACTGGTTCAGTTCTTCTTCCATTACCATTATCCACGATGCATCTGAGTTTGCTTCCTCAAACTTCTTTGCTTCAACCTACGAGAGAAAACTTAAATATAGATTCTCATTAGTTGTACCTCTATGAGTTCTTACACCATCTCGGGGATCTCCTATGATCTGGTCCATGTGATGATCCTTCAAATGTCTGAGCTCTAGAGTCCTTGCATCTGGATTGTCTTCTATCACCGGAGTGACTTCTTCATCTTGGATGACTTCTTCACCTTGATCATCAGCCTCTCCAATAGGGGTTGGAGTGGTGATCTTGATGAACTTTTCGCCTTTGTCTTCGGACGGTTCATCCAAGCTAATTTCTTTCGGCTTTACACTTGCATCTTCAATAAGCACACTAGAAGAGTTACTTTGCAGCAAACTCGTCTCATCAAATACAATATGTATCGATTCTTCTACCACCAGGGTTTTTCTATTAAAAATCCTATATGACTTACTATGACTACTATTACCTACAAAAATACCTTCAAAACTCTTTTTGCTAAACTTAGTAGAGTGATACTTGCCATTGTTTAGCACGAAGCATTTACAGCCAAAAATTCTAAAATATGAGACTGTTGGTTTCCTGCCTTTTAGAAGTTCGTAAGGTGTCTTATCGTGGTTTTTGTTTATGATGGCTCGATTTTGCATGTGGCATGCAGTGTTGACGGCTTCAGCCCAGAAATATTCCGGAAGTGAAGCATCAATCAACATGGTCCTGCAGGCCTCTATGAGTGTTCTATTTCTTCTCTCGGCCACTCAGTTTTGTTGAGGAGTGTGAGGAGAGTAAAACTCATGATTGATACCTAGGCTTTCACAAAATTCTGTCATGGCCCCAAACTTGAACTCTGTTCCATTGTCACTTCTGATTTTGACTATGGAGCAGTTGTACTCATTCTGTACTTGACTGAAAAAATTAGTAAAGATGTCGAAGGTATCTGACTTGTGTTTCAGAAAGAACACTCATGCAAAGCACGAGTAATCATCAACAATTACCAACATATAATCCTTACCTCCCAAACTTCTAATTTGCAATGGACCAAACAAGACCATGTGCAGTAGATGAAGACATCTATTAGAATCTTTGCCAATAACGCTTTTAAAGGTAGCCCTTGTTTGCTTGCCTTTTAAACATGCATGACAAGGTCTATCTTTGACGTACTTGACATTTTTTGCATCAAGAACTAAGTTCATTGAAAATAATTTTTTTATAGTTTTCGAATTAATATGTGTTATTCTCTTGTGCCATTGGTCACCAAGAGACGCACTATCTTTTGCTAAAAGGCACACTTGTGTCGAAGAATCTATACAAATGAAATTCAGACAGAAAATGTTTCTGCTTCGAGTGCCGGATAGAATCGTTTCCATATTGTCAACAGATTTTATCAAGTACTTGTCAGCATGAAACTCAACTATGTATCCTTTATCGCAGAGTTGGCTTATGCTTATAAGGTTATGTTCCAAACCTTCAACGTAAGCCACATCTGTGAAGGATACATTGTCGTTAGTAATCATACCATAGACTCTAGTAATTCCACGGTCTGAACCTCCAAAGATGACCTTCGGTCCGTTCACAATTGGAGTAAAGTTCTGAATAAGGCTTCTTGTCCCGATCATATGCCGAGAGCATCCACTGTCCAAATACCAGATTGGAGTTTTGTTGTCCTTTGGACATTCCGACAATCACAATCAGTTAGCCTTAGGAACCCAAATACGTTTGGGTCCTTGGTCTCTGGTTAGGACACTCCCCCTACGAATATTAGCATTAGGAGTGGTCTTCCTCATATTGCCAACATGTGGGGTTGCAGTATTTCTATGATTAAACAAACAATCAATGGCAAAGTGACCAATTCTGCCACAACACCAACAGTCAAATCCGTTGTATCTTCGCCTTAAGTTCTCCTGCTTGACCTTTTGGAATTGTGGTCTAGCAGGGGCAGCATTCTTGGAGGAAGATGCCTCATGATGATGGCAATCACATAGCTTCTTCTCCTTCACATGCTTTTCTACAACAGGCTTTGTCTTTGGTGCATTCTTGATGTTGTGCCCATGATTGAAAGGTCCATAGCTCTGAAGAATAACTTCTTCATAAGGTGCCTTAAAGACACTTTCGCCAAAGTTTCTGGGTCGAGTCCATCCTTGATAATGGGACTTTGGCTCTACATAGGTAGGCCTAGCAAAGTGCCCGTAGGATGAGTCAAAATCAAACTCATTTGAAGGAAATATAACCTTCTTGAACGTGGTCTGATTTTGAGGGGCTTTCCCCTTCTCTTTGGCGAAGGCCTTTTTGGCGGCCTTATTCTTCCGTTGAGCCTTATTTCTCCTAGAGGATTTACTAGGCGCTTCTTCATGGCCTAATCCGGCACCCTTGGCCTTGGCTGAGAATTCAGCAACGAATGGAAGAACAGTCTTGGGCATCGAGAAACTTTCAATTAGTTTCTTTTCAGCTGCAAGTTGGGCTTCCAATTCCTTGATGATTTTCTCTTTGAGGTCAAGGTGCTCAAGAGCCTTGTTATATTCTTCAATAGCATTATTGAAGTTTTATTCGAGGGAGTCAGTCTTTGCGACTTTCTCTCTCAAGATGATCTCTTCAGCTTTGAGAGATTTTATCTCCTTAGCCTGAGTTTTCACAACTCGGCGACATTTGTCGTAAGCCATGATTAACTCCTTATATTGGGTCATGAGTTCTGACTCATCGTCAGAAGAGCTATCCTCACAATCATGTTCAGAGACTTCAGAATCAGAGAGAGGAGTGTGAGAGTTTACCTTCCCAGTGAACTGGGGCTCTTGTTCATCATCAGTTTGAGCCATGAGTCCAAAATAGGCTTCTTCTTCTTCACTCGACTCAGATAAGTCAGAGACACTAAGAGTCTTGCCCTTTTTGTCCATCAAGCCCTTCTCTGTCCTCTTCTTGCTATACGAGGACTTCTTTTCCTCTCTTCTACCACCCTCCTTCTTCTTGTGAGGGCAGTCAGCGATGACGTGTCCTTGCTTATTACAACAGTAGTAAATAATGCCAGTCGAAATATGTTTGTTCTGTTTAGTATTATACCTGTCATGGCTGCTTGAGCCTTTTCTTTGCCGATCACCATTGCGTCGTGATCTTCTATGAGAGGCATCCTTGCCTTTCCATTGCTTCTTCTTGTTCAAGAATTTCTTGAACTGCCGAGAGAGTAGTGAGAACACTCATTCTGGTAGTTCAGAGCCTGAGGTGCTTGGCTCTGAGGTTTCTTCTTCACTAACTTCTAGTGCTGGAGTAGGAGGAACAGCCTTGGACTTCTTAGAGGTGTTTGCCTTTAAAGCGACAGACTTCTCTTTGAATGCAGACCTATTTTTCTCTTGTTCAGCCTTCCTGGTGTTGAGTTGAAGCTCATAGGACATCAGCTTCCCGAAGAGATTCTGAGGATCTGTCTCGGCCAGTTTTACAAACTCCCTGATAGCACAGACCTTGTTATCCCATTCCTTATTCAGGGATCTCAAGAACTTATCATTTAGCTCTTCATTAGTGAAGACTCTGTCGTATACCCTTAGCCCATTCACTATCTTGAAGAACTTACCAAACGTGTCAGCAATGGTTTCTTTGTTTCCCTGTCGGAAGGCCTCATACTTCTGATTAAGTAGGGATCTTCTATCTTCCCTCACTTCCTTGGTACCTTCCATCAAGGTAACTAATGACTGCCACATCTCCTTTGCAGACTGGCAGTGAATCAGATTTTGCAGCATTGAGTCATCGACTGCACATGCTATGATATTTTTCGCCTTTTTGTCGAATGAGACAAGTGCAATCTCATCCTTGTCTAGATCCATAAGTTTCTTCGGGACTTTCTGGGTAGGATCTATAGTAGAGACTGTCATGGGAATATAAGGACCTTCTTCAACTATCATGAAGTTCCTTGGATCCACAGCTTCAATGAAAAACTTGATTCTTTCTTTCCACATAGGGAAATTATTTTTGTTGCACAATGGAAGCTTGGCAAAATCTTTAGCCTTATCCATTTGGTAGATCTCAAATGACAACTATTTAAGGATCTGATCAAGGTGTTAACCTTTTAACGATCAACCTAGCTCTGATACCAATTGAAAGATAATAGTTGTCAACCTAAATCACCTAGATGGGTGTGAATAGTTGAGTTGTGCGTCTTTTTGCGGAATAAAAAAAATCTCGACCAAAGCACAGAACTATCTACCAAATAAGCAAACACAGACGAGGCAAGATTTATAGTGGTTTCCCAACCTTGGGTACATCCACTTTCCCTCACGGATCTAGCAATATACTAGACTCGGCTACTCCACTATCTCGGATTGGAAAACAATCCTACCCTCGGAACAAGGTTCCTACAAACTCGATCCACAAACGGATCTACACTCGGAAGACAAAACTTCCGACAATCTCGGAGTTGAACAACCCCTACACTCGGAGAAATCTTCTCCTACAATAATAAAATACAGCAGTACAAAAATACAAATAGTAAATATCTGGTTCAGATCTGCAACAGAAATCAGAAAATCCTTCTTCTAGGCATGTGGCTTTATCAGAATATTGAAGAAGAATTTAGGTAAGATCAGATCTGAACCTTCTCGACTTTACACGATCGAAAGAGTAGATGAATCGTTGAGCGGAGATCTCAATCTGTAGAGTTAACTTAATCTGAATCCTCTGAAAAGAAGAAACCCTAGCGAGTCGGAATTTAGCGATGGAGGCAGCGGCGAGTTTCCGGTTCTTGCAGAGAGAGAGAGGAGACAGAGTTCTTTTGGAAAGAGACGGCTGCAAAAACTTAGAATAATTTTCTTCTTGAAAACTTAGGGTTTGTCGTTTTGACAACACCTTTTATAGGAGACAAGAAAATTAGACTTAAATGATTCATAAAGAGAAAGACACGTGGACCAATCACGTCGGAGTTTAAGAATAAGACCGTTAGGTCGGGACTTATGGAATTTATGAAAATGGTAAGTTAGTTACTCGAGTCAAGCAGAACTACTCGAGTATATGCAGCACTACTCGAGTAGGTAGAAAGGACTACTCGAGTACATGAGAAAACTTACTCGGGAGATAAAGAAATCATTACTCGAGTACATGGAGTCAACTACTCGAGTAAAAAAGATTGAGAGGGACTCAGTTACTCGAGTAACAAAAATGACTTACTCGAGTACTTACACGAGAGGTGGAGTATATTACTTGAGTTCAAAAAGTACTACTCGAGTATATAAAAATGAACTACTCGAGTATATCAGAAACTTACTCGAGACAAACACTTGGAAAAAATTCTGGAGCAGGAAAAATTGAACTACTCGAGTATGTAACATAGACTACTCGAGACAGAATGATCTACTCAAGTATATAACATGAACTACTCGAGTAAATCACTTAGTGAAATTTTGATCTAACAGGTTATTCAGATAGAAGACCTCCCTATCTAGGCCTCTGGTACCCTAGGAATGGAGATTTTGATCTAACAGGTTATTCAGATGCAGACTTTGCAGGATGCAAAGAGGATAGAAAGAGCACTACTGGAACCTGTCAATTCCTAGGTGGGAGACTAATTTCATGGAGTAGCAAGAAGCAAACCAGTGTGGCTATCTCCACAGCTGAGTCAGAGTATGTGGCTGTAGGAAGTTACTGTGCTCAACTTCTGTGGATTCAACATCAGCTAGAGGACTATGGATTTCAGGTAAGTAGAACTCCACTTTTCTGTGATTCTACAAGTGCTATTTCAATAGCTAATAACCCTGTATCCCATAGTAGGACAAAACATATTGAGATTAAATATCATTTTCTTAGGGAGCATGTAGAAAGAGAAGATATTTTATTAGAATATGTTAAAACAGATGAACAAGTAGCTGATATGTTTACTAAGCCATTAGAAGAAGCTAAGTTCAATAGATTCAAAATTGAACTAGGAATGATAAACTTAGAGTAAGTTTACAGATTTGAAAATGACTAAGTCAAAAGGTGTCGACACATAGACAAGTCTATGTCGACACAGAATAGTGGTGTCGACACTTCAGGAGAAAGGTGTCGACACATCTAGGAATGTGGTGTCGACACTTCAGAATGTTAGTGTCGACACATGTCAAGTAGGTGTCGACACATCCAATATGGTGTCGACACTTAAGTTTTACTCAGAATTTTTCTAAGTAAAGTCTCGACAATGTGTCGAGTTATGTTGTGTCGACACATAACCAAGTGTCGACACATAAAATCTGTTGACTAAACTTGTGTCGACACATATGTGTCGAGACATTATAAGTCAGTGTCGACACTTGTTGCCAGTGTCGACACATTTTAAGCTAGCTGTCTCGCCTGTTCATCTTCAAAATCAGAAGGGTATAAATAGGGTTCTGTCTTTATTTGTCGACACGCTTTCAAAGTTTCGAGACCAAAACTATTGTGTCGACACTTCTCTTTTCTAAAGACAAATTCTACAAACCCTAATGGCACCTAAGCTTGAGGAGAACGTTAACGAAGGCTATGAGCTTGTGCGCGGCGCGTTCGATGAAGCTGATCAAGAAATCAAGTCGGTGGTAACCCTAGTCGCCAATTCTGGACTAGAATACTTGGTTTCAGAACCAACAAAGATTTGGAAAAAGGAAGTTCTTGAATTCCTTAATGGAGCTGCTGTAGATGAATCTGGATACAGAATCAAATCCAGAGTTCATGGATCTAAGGTCAAGATTTCACCAAAAAGTCTGAGGAAGGTACTCCAGCTACCTAAAACACAAGATGAAGAAGAAGTAACTGCATCCAAGACCAGGGAAGCTCTTACCTGGTGTGGACTTGACCCAAAGATGAAGATAGGTTCTGTCTTTAACAGGAAAGGCATGAATAATCAAGGCAAGTTCATGTCTGAGATTGTGGGAAAAGTCTTACTCAGCAAACCTGGAGGGCATGACAGAGTGTCTGCCTATATGTTTGGAATTATGACTAGAATCATATTCACTCTGAAAATAGACTGGTCAATAGTGGTTTTTGACAAGATCAAGGAGAGCTTGAAGAAGCCCAATCTGGGCAGGATAATCAGTCTCTACCTAGCTGGTACAATACCAGAGGTAATGAGTACAGCTGTCGGAATCAAGATCAACCACATGAGGAAGATGGATCAAAGGATATTTTCCAGATGGGACAGGGTGTTGTCAAAGGACATGCCAACCCCTGAGAAAACAATTACTGAGAAGGAGATTCCTCCTAAGAAAAAGAGAAAGACAGCTCCTGTGGTACAGGAGTCCTCCAGCAGTTCAGGGAGTGAAGAACAAGTTGTTTTCACTCCTGATGATTAAGAGTAAGTGGCTGCAGAGAAGACCCCTACTGCTCAAGATATAGCTGAGATCTAGGGGGAGCTGCCTCAAGCTAGCCCCATCCATAGGGATCACAGCCAGGGGGAGCTTCCAGGTGTAGAAGAACCCTCTACACTGGAGAGTGAACAAGCCACTAACATCATACAAGAGGTACTCATTGACCTAAATACATTGAATTTTTCTATAACAGATTCTGATTTGTCTGATGTACATCAGCAAACTCAGCTAGACAGTCAAGTTCCAGATGTTGTTTTAGAAGACACATCTGCTGTAGTTCAAGATGATACTTCTCAAGTGGTTGAAGAACCAAGAACTTCTCCTGCATAGTCTCCACCTGAATATACAATGGAAGATTTGTTTCTAAATCTAGATCAAGAAGATTTTAACATGGACAAGGATGCTGCTGCTGAAGATAAGAGTGCTGCTGCTGAGGGGGAGCAACTGACCGTTCTGGAAGAGCCTTTAAGGCCAGAAAGTGAGAAAGCACCTGATGTGCAAGCTGACAAACCTCCAAGCCCTAAGGAAAGGGTTGAAATAGCCAGCACTTCAGAATCTGAAGAAGATGAGGCTGCAAAGGCTAAGAAGAAGAAACTCTATGTCTTCAAGAGGAGAAGTCAGAGTTATAAGAAAGTCTTGCAATCCATTGCCCCACAGCCTATAGTTCAGCAAGCTCCAACTGCTGATTATAGTGCTTTAATGGTTGCACTACAGATCAAATTGGATGAGCAAAGAAAGGCAATTGAGACATATGTGGATGAAGGGCACAAGACCCTACAGTTTGATCTTGCACAAGATATAAAGTCTATAAGGTTTGAAATGAACCTTAACAAGAAAGAGATGACAGACTGCTTCCACAAGGGTGGCAATGCAGTGGTGTATCTGGCAACACACCAAGAGAAGATAAAAGTACAAGTAGATGATATAGCATTGAAGCAAGGATATGTGCTGGAAAACCAACTCAGAATGAATGACAATCTCACACAATCTCACAATGCTATAGTCACTGAATTGAAGAATAAGACTGTTGAACCTTCTACATCTGCTGCTGTAGTTAAGGCTGACTTTGATAAAGTATTTCAAGCTGAGATTACTGCTGTCAAGAATGCAAATTCAAGATTCCCAGAAGGCCATCTCTGAACAGCTCACTAAGCTCAAACCTTACTTTAAAGATGGAATCAGGTACTTGGATAGTCAAATCAGATTCCAGAAGGATGATGTAAGAGATCATGTTGCCCAAGAAGTCATAAAGGGGGAGAGAGTATTAGTCAAAGCTAGCTCTGACCATGCCAAATGGATATCTAACTCCATCAGAGCTACACTGGGCTATCCTCCACTCTGTGATGATGATAATGTTGCTGAATCAGGGATTCAAACTGCATATCTTGGAGGTGAGCAACCAGAGGTAGCTCAAGTCATTTATCCACCTCCAGATTTTGAAATGATTCAAGCAGATGTGAGCACAATGTATAGCCCACTTGAGGGCAAGGACAATGTCCACATTGACAAGGTTGTTCAACCTATATCTGAAGCTATGCAAGAGGCTCTACAGAAAGAGGAAGAGACAAGGTTGTCCAAGAAGAGGTTTAGGGAACAAGTAGAACAAAAGCCCGATTTTGAACAGTGGAGCCCTACCTCTAGGAATATAATTTTAACTGCCTGGAAAGCTGCCAAGGACAATGCTCATGAAAGGAACAAGTGGTTCTCTGAAGCAGAATGGAGGAAACATGAAATAAGACAGGAGGCCATTGTTCAATATAGAAGAAAGGCAAAGATGGGAAAGCTACCTCCTACTACAGTGGAGCCTAGCAAGTACTTTCCTAAGCCATACCACTATTTTGAAAGGCAGAAAATCAAAGCAGAAGAGCTGAAGAAGAAGGACTTAAAAGGCAAGAAGCCTGCTAATACTGACACTGCTGAAGCCCCTGTCAAAGCTCAAGTTCAAGCTGGCAAAGGCATAGTTATCAAAGAACCAGACCAGAAATAGATTAAGAAATTACTTGAAGATTATTTTGTAATCTTTTAAATGTAAAACATTTTTGTAAACCATTGAAGGTGTATTAGAAAAATGTTAGAACAATATATGATAAATATATTTCATGATTGTTCTGAGAAGTGTCTATTTCTTATTTGTTCTGGAATGATGAATGTGTATACATGTGTGAATTTATTACATGTTTATGTTTACCCTGCTGTAAATAATCTGCTTTACATCATTTTGTAATCTTTAATTATGAATGGTGTATATCATTGACTAAGGGTTATGACTTCTCCAAATAGGGGGAGATTGTTGGGTACATTGGTCAAATGTACCTGATTTGAAGAAGCCTCACCC
This sequence comes from Platanthera guangdongensis, assembly GCA_039583875.1. Classification (NCBI taxonomy): domain Eukaryota; kingdom Viridiplantae; phylum Streptophyta; class Magnoliopsida; order Asparagales; family Orchidaceae; genus Platanthera; species Platanthera guangdongensis. The sequence continues at coordinate 75,670,442 of CM077157.1, forward strand.
AACTCAATGATATACATCATAATGTATTTGATGTATGTTTGAGTTACTTGTGTAGGTTAAGAAAGTACTGGACTGAAGCAAAAAGTTTCTAAGTCCATGTGTCGACACCCAGAGGGATAGTGTCGACACTTAAGAAAGCTTGTGTCGACACCCAGACAAGCAGTGTCGACACTTGGAGTCATTGTGTCGACACCTGGGATGCAGAGTCGACACCAGATAGAAAGTGTCGACACTTGGAGCTGTGTCGACACTCAGTGAAGAAAAGTGCAGACAGAAAGTGTCGACACAAGGAGCTGTGTCGACACCCAGTGAAGCTGTGTCTACACCAGAAAGTGTCGACACTTGGAGCTGTGTCGACACTCAGCAAAAGTCTGCAGAGACTAAGTATAAGTGTCGACACTCAACACAATGTGTCGACACTAAGCAGAAGAGTTAGCATTTGAAGTAAGTGTCGACACCCAGCATAATGTGTCGACACTCAACAGAAGAGTCAGCACTTGAAGTATGTGTCGACACCCAGAACAATATGTCGACACACAGCTGAAGACTCAACACTTGAAGAAAGTGTCGACACAAGGAGCTGTGTCGACACTTAGCAAAGAATAGAATTATCTCCAAAATATTCTAAGTACAAGTGTCGACACTAAAGGAATGTGTCGACACTCAGCTGAAGTCTCAACAGAAGAATCAAGTGTCGACACAAGGAGCTGTGTCGACACTCAGCAAGAATCAACATTGAAGACTTGTGTCGACACCAAGAAGCAGTGTCGACACTTGACAGATTCAACACAAGAAGATGTGTCGACACAAAGGAGATGTGTCGACACATAGAAGAATTCAGCAAAAGCTAGAAGAACAAGTACTTGTGTCGACACTCATTTTCAGTGTCGACACATGCAGAAGAATCTGTGTCGAGACATACAAGGAAATGTGTCGAAACCTTGTAGACTTGTGTCGACACTTACACAACATGTGTCGACACTTGGACTATAAGTGTCGACACTTAGAGACAGAAAGTCTCGACACTTACAGACAGTTAGAGATTTTCAAGAAGTGACTGGATGACTTGACAGCTGCCGTTCCAGCCAGTCAACAGCACCTGTCAGAGATATCAGAAGTCAGTTATGAACCGGACCAGCCGGTTACCATGAAGAAGGCCTATAAATAGGCACCCACAGTTTACAGAAACTGTTGTTGAAGTTGTTGATCAGATTATTGTTAAGGTTGATCACCTTGTTGAAGTAATTATTAAAGTGGTACAAAGAGTATCAACACAAGAAGATCTAGCAGTTCAAGTGCAGATCTAAGAAGTTGGAGAGAGAGGGCTCCTTCCAAGAAATCAGCCTCTGGAACTAGGCTTAGAAGAAGGATTCAGATTCAATTCTGGATCTTAAGTGGCAGAGGTCTAGGAACAACTGCAGAGGATTCAGTCTTATTCAGTTCTACTCAAGAAGCTTTGAAGAAAGCTAAGTCAGGGTGAATCCAGCTGAGTTCTTCCAAGAACTCATCAAGAATCTCTCAACTTCCCTCCTTTAATTCTGAGTTGTAGAGTTATTATTTGTAATACATTTTAACTTGTAGGATCCATTAGATCTGAGTGAATTGTAAGCCTATAATTATAAAGGCTGAGGGTAGGGCTTGAGAGAATGAGTGTAGGAGACTGAGATCTCTGAGTGTAGGCCTTGTTGGCTGAGTGTAGGCCTTGATTGGCTGAGTGTAGGCCCTTGTGGCTGAGTGTAGGCTTTGGGATAAAGCTGAGTTGTAAGGCTTTGGGCCTGAGCTAGGAACCAATTTGGGTTCTGAGACAGTGGAGGAGTTTGGCCGAATCTAGTACACTACTAGATAGGCGAAGGGGGAAAGTGGATGTACCCATATCTTGGGGAACCACTATAAACCACTGTGTGTTGTGCTATGATTGTGCTGTGAATGTTGTGAATACTTTATCATTGCTGTGCAAAGTTAGAAATCTGTGATAATAAACTGTTTGCTGCCATTAAAGTAAAATAAGGATTAGGTCACCTATTCACCCCCCCCCCTCTAGGTGTTTAGGTACCATATCTTTCAGATTCAGAATAAATCTGAACCCTTCTTCTCAGCCTGGTTCCAATGGCTGACTTCTTGGATGGAGCTCTCTCTCTCCAACTTCTTAGATCTTCACTTGATAGCTAGATCTTCTTTGAATTACTTGAACAACAATCTGAACTTGAGTTCAATTGATCTCTTCAACAACAGTTTCTGTAGACTGTATAAGCCTATTTATAGGCCTTCTTCATGGTAACCGGCTGGTCCGGTCCATAACTGATTTCTGACAGCTCTGACATGTGCTGTAGACCGGCTGGAAGGGCAGCTGTCAAGTCATCCAGTCAGTTCTTGAAAATTCTGTAACTGTCTAGAAAGTGTCGAGACTTTCTGTCTTTAAGTGTCGACACTTATAGACCAAGTGTCGACACATGTTGTCTAAGTGTCGACACTAGCCTATAAGGTGTCGACACAACTTCTTGTGTTGTAGATTTTATATCTCGACACTACTTCTTCTTCATGTGTCGACACTGAAATTGAGTGTCGACACAAGTACTTGTACTTCAGTATTTTGCTGAATTTTTCTAAGTGTCGACACAACACCTTTGTGTCGACACATCTTCATGAGTTGAATCTATTAAGTGTCGACACTTCTTCTGGGTGTCGACACATGTCTTCAGTGTTGATACTTGTTGAGTGTCGACACAGCTCCTTGTGTCGACACATTCTTCTTCTGTCAAGACTCTGGCTGAGTGTCAACACATTCCCTTAGTGTCGACACTTGTGCTTAGAATATTTTTGTTGAACTTTGCTGATCTGTACTAAGTGTCGACACAGCTCCTTGTGTCGACACTTTCTTCAAGTGTTGAGTCTTCAGCTGAGTGTCGACACATTATTTCTTGTGTCGACACTTTCTTCAAGTGTTGACTCTTCTGTTGTGTGTCGACACATTGTTCTGAGTGTCGACACTTTCACTTAGTCTCTGCTGACTTTTGCTGAGTGTCGACACAGCCTCCAAGTGTCGACACTTTCTGGTGTAGACACAGTTTCACTGGGTGTCGACACAACTGCTATGTGTCGACACTGCTTCACTGCACTTTTCTTCATTGAGTGTCGACACAGCTCCTTGTGTCGACACTTTCTGTCTGGTGTCGACTCAACATCCCTGGTGTCGACACAATGACTCCAAGTATCGACACAAGTCTTCTTAAGTGTCGGCACTTTCCCTCTGGGTGTCGATACATGGACTTAGAAACTTTTTCTTCTTTCCTGCAAATACTTAACCTGCACAAGTAAACTCAAAACACATCAAATACATTTTGATGTATATCATTGAGTTGGGTGAGCCTTCTTCAAATCAGGTATATTTGAACCAATGTACCCAACAAATTGATTCTAAATGACTTATTTGTTCAAGAGCATTCTTTAAATCTTCTTTGAGTGTTATATTTTCAGAAGATACCTTATTTAATTTCTCTTTGAGAAATTTTTTTTTCTTCTCAGATTGAATTAAGTCTTTACATAATAATTTAAACTCAATTTTAAATTCTTCTAATGAAAGATCAAGGGTAGATATTACCTGATCTTATTCTGATTCACATTCTGATTCTTCATCAGAGTTGCTGCAGGAGGCATTTATTGCCATTAGGCAAAATTCTCTTGCTCTTGACTCTTCTTCATCATCAGTTGTGCAAGATGAAGCTTCAGAGTCACTCCAGGTTTCAACATCAATTATTTTTCTTTAGCTAATTCAGTAGCCATTGCTGTGAGGGAGTCCCACATATCTTTTGCAGATAAACATTCAGCAATTTTCAAAAAAATGTCATCAAACATTGATTGTGCAAGAATGTTCATTACTTGTGCATCAACAATCTTCAGTCTTTTCTGGGCATCTGTCCATTGAGATGATGGAACAGCCTTGGGACTTGTTGTTTCCTGAGGTTGAGCTGGACCTGATAAGATGGAGTTGAAAATGCTTTCATCAATGGAGTTCATATAAAACCTAATCCTTATCTTCCATGATGCAAGCTTATTTAGATTGCACATAGGTAGTCTGGTGCTTGAAAATGTTCATTTTGTGTCATGATAAACTCTAAAGATGTATAAGATCTATCAGATCATTTTGGTTCAGGTGTTATCCTATACAACCAAGAAAACCTGCTCTGATACCAATTGAAAGTTGGGGGGATAGATCTTAACTAGCACTAATTAGAGATATATGTATATATATAACTATAAAGAGCAGAAGATCACAGCACAAAAAAAATAAAGAAAGAGAGCAAGCAACCAGAAGACACAAGGATTTTATAGTGGTTCCCCAACCTGGGTACATCCACTCTTCTATCACCCTGGTAGGAATCCACTCAGAGTTTTGATCAGGTGCATGACACCAATGAGCTTTTGATCAGGTGCTCAAAAACCAAACCTTAAGTCTTTTGGCCAGGTGACTTGCAACCAGGAATAACTTTTGAAGGGAGTTATAACTCTGTACACAGGAAAGAGAAAGAAGTGATGTTGTCTTCTCTTTCTTAATATACAACTAAGAAGACTTTAGTGGATGTTGATGTTAGCAAAGGCTCCCCCTGAGATGTTGAATGGTTCAGGAAAAACTGGAGCTTTGCTTTAGGGTGATAGACCTTCAGATTGATGATGTCTCCAGCAAGCTTCTTAAACTGATATGAATATATGTCTCTTGAAAAGCCTGGAGCAGATGGAGAACTCTGATGAATATGTTGATTGTTGCAGAGTTCCTCCTTCTCTGTAAAAGGAAAAGCCTTCACTGTATCTCTACACACTGTTGTGCTCTGTGTGTCTCTATATATTTCTATCTGTGAATCTCTTATATGTCCAATTCCAACATTTGAATTTCATTTCTCTTGATAACGGATGAAGCATTCCCGATAGTAGAATATGCTTTGGGAATTTATCCTGAATTAACTCCTGAAACAGCACATGTTTAATGCAGCATTTGAACGGTTATTTCCATATTAACTGTAATTAATTCTTGAGTTGATCTGCCAACTGTAAATAAATAGGCCTAGAATAACTGCACAGAATTCGCCGACCTGAGCTCGCAGATCGTCGAGCTCAGCTTCTATTTCGTCGACCTGGAAATCTGTCTTGAACTAATCTCAGCGATCGTCGACCTGAACATGGAGTTCGTCGAGCTCAGCTGGATTTCGTCGAGCTGAACTTCTTGCTTGAGTTCAGAGTTCGTCGTCCTGAGTTCAGAGAAGGAACTCATAATTCATCGACCTGAGTTCGACGTTCATCTAACTGAGTTCGACTATCGTCGAACTGATTTTCTGACAACTGCATTTCTTGGAACTCTTCTGAGGTAAATCTGGAAATAAACCTATGACTCATGACTATACATTTTGGGTCAATCTAAGTAAACCTAATAGTGATCCTTGCCCAAATCATAACTGGGTTTCCAACACAATCTAGACTCATTACCAGGTCTTCTTCCTAAAGAAGAAGATCAAGAAGAAGAACCTTTGATCTTCACTTCCTGAAGAGTTCTTTGAATCAAGGTCTGCTTTAAGTGAAAGCTTATTCAAGTAGTGACAACTGAAGGCTAATCTTTTAAGGTCAATATTTAGAGTCCTTCAGTTGTAGTTTTACACAAACATTTAATTATGTAGTATCTTTCCTGATCTGTAGGGGTGTTCAACCTGAGGTAGGACTGTCCTCTCAGTATGATTTGTAGGGCTGTGCTCCCAGCTTGAGTTGTAGGATTCCTTGTTTAGTCTGAGGTAGGATCTTGTGAAGATATGAGGTAGGAGACCCGTTGGGTATTTGAGTTATAGGAGGTAGAGCACTCTGAGGTAGGGTTATTTGCCTGAATAGGGTCAGGGAGAAAGCCTGCGAGATCCTGAGGGGTCTGTGTTGTAAGGTCTTGGATCTGTGTTTCTTAGAGTAGTTTTCCTTATCCGACATACTTTTAGAAAGGTAGTGAGGGAAAGTGGACGCACCCAGACCTTGGGGAACCACTACAAATGTTGTGTACTTTTTTGTGTGTGCTTGATTTATTCTAAATTTATTCTAATTATTATAATTAGAAAAGAAACCATTAAAGTGCAAAGACCACCTATTCACCCCACTATAGGTGAGTTAGTCTATCCACATAACAATCTATCAAATGGCATCCGATGGAGGTTGGTCAGAAAGGACTTAACATTATGACCAAGATCCAATAAAGGGTAGTCTAAGTGTACCATATCTTCCATTGGGTACAAGGAGTTGAGCTTTATGAAGTTACCCATTGGAGAAAGGAAAAATTTGGCATGTGGAAGCAAAGAGTTACGTTGTTCATGAAGGCCTCAGATCCAAGGATTTACATAACTGTTGTGGAAGGGTCTTTTGTCCTTATGAAGGCATCATCCATTGATCCAACTCAAAGGGTTCCAAAGCAATTTTCTGAAATGGATAAAAATGAAATTATGCTGGCTACAATGGACAGAAGAGAAATGAACATAATAGTCAATGCAATTGATGATTCCACTTTCCAAAATCTTATGCACTGCCAGACAACCAAGGAAATATGGGACATCCTCATTGTCTACATAGAAGGAACATAGGAGTTAAGGGATGATAAGAAATCCCTCCTCAACCAGGAATATGAGGCTATCAAGCATGGAAGAAAGGATAACATAGCTGATTACTATGAGAAATTTTTCAAGATAGTCCATGAGCTGAGGACTTATGGTAGGGTCTTCTCTGATTATGAGGTTAATGACAAGTTCCTAAGGTCTCTAACTATAGACTAGGGCAATAAGATTTGTGTCATCAGGGAAATGTGGAGCATCTCCACCATTCCTCCTCACACCCTATTTGGAAAGTTGCTCTCATGTGAGATGCAACTAAAAGTTAGAAAGGAGGAGGAGTTTGATTCCAAGGGTCTTCAAAAGGAGAAGGCAGTGGCTCTCAAAGCTAGAGAGTCAAAGAAGAACAAGGATAGTATGTGCTCTCCTCCCAGGAGACCTGCTGACTCAGAAACTTCTGAGCCCAACACATTAGATGGAGAAATATCTGATAGGGAACTTGCTGCCTTCTCTAGGTAGTTCAAGAAAATTATGTCCAAAAATAAGCACTAGAAAAACAAGCCTTCGTCCTCCTCCAGCTACAAGAAATATCCCAAGGGGGGCATGTATAGTTCCTCCCACAACAAATAGATTTCTACTGACATTATTTGTTATTGTTATAGCAAGCCTGGATATATCATTGTTGGTTGTCTAGTGAAAAGAAAAGAAAGATCTGCTTCCAAGGAGAAGAAGCATGATGGTGAAAGGAGACATCACCACAAGGGTAAGAAGTCCGAAAAGAAATTCATTGCCAAGAAGGAGGAGAAGAGCTTGAGTCAAAGTGACTCGGATTCTTCTGATTTTGAGGAAGAAGAAGCCTATATTGAGATGCTTGTTGTTGCAAAAAAGACATCTATCCTACTTCCAAGATAGGGATCAAGGCCCCACTGTCAAACCCTGAAAGTGACAGTGAAGTTGAAGAAGAAGAGGATAGTTGTGGCTTGATGGACATAACTGAAGACATCGGTCAGGATGATTCTGAAACTGATGAGATAATCATTCTTCCCCACACTCCTTCTGATTTTGAGTATGAAACTGGCCCAGATTCTGAAGCATCCCCTTCATCTAGTGATGAGGATGGATCAGAATCTGAAAATGATGTCAATCAATTGATTGATAAGTTGGTGTTCTCTTGGATGCTCTGAAAAAGAGTATAAAGCTAGTCAAGAGACAAGTTGAAGAGATTGTTTCCCTTTAGGTTACTAAGCTTGAATGCACAGAGTCTACTACACAACCATCTCAGATGAGTGGAGAAATAAGCAAGTTGAAAGGAATTATAATTATCCAAATGATCACCATCAGCCAGAAGTGCAAAACCAATAGGAAACTTGAGAGTGAGCTCTTAAAAGAGAGGAAGCTAGTGACTCAATTCTCTAAGCCAAAATCTGCACTACCTATCATTGACTCATTCACCTCTCAAACTAATAGGAGAGTATTGGGCTTCAAGGGATATGCAGCTAGAACTTAAAATAATAGAAAGGTCAAGGCTCCAGCAAAGCCTCAGTCCACCTTTCAAAAGGTTCTACTTCCATCTAACAGGTATGATCATGATATTATGTATGGTCACTAGAAGAATGGAAATTCCTATAGTAAGAGCAATCATGCTCCTAAATATGGAGGGAGAAAAGGTACGCTCATGAGTGCATTGAAAGATCCCCATAAGGAAATACAGGTGCCTCAATATGAGTCATTGTGTTTGGTACTCCAGCCCCAACGTTAAAGGGAAAGGAAGCTACACCTTCTAAATTTCATCCAATAAAGGAGCATGCTAGTGGCAAGTCAGTGACTAACCCTCACAAGGCAATATCAGATGCTATCAACACCATTTCAGCTGTTAAGCTGAGACCTGTTGCTGTCAATCTGATACCACTGAGTAAGGATACTTACCGTTGAGCAAACTGTCAAAGACTAGCTGAGAGAGATAGGAAGAATGCAGCTGCCTTCTCAGCTGAACATACACATACAAATGTACCTTCCAATTCAAGAAGTGTTCAGAAGAGAAGGTGCAACATCTTTGAATGTTGGTGTTGTGGTAAAGTGGGTCACTTTGCCCAAGATTGTTGGCACAACCCTAATATGCCAAGTGCAAAGAAGAGATTTCCAGCTAAGGCAACTGCAGGGAAAAGTATTGTTGTTTTTGTTAACAAGAACCTAAGAATCAAAGTATTTTGGGCTCCTAAGATAAAATAAATTGCTTCTTGTAGGATAGTTTAAGTACCAATCTCAAGCATATATGGTAGTTGAACAGTGGGTGTTCAAGGCACATGGCAGGAACAAGGAGTCTTCTAAAGGACTATATTACTGTGAAGAATGGAGCTAAGGTCATTTTTGGAGGCTCGAATAGAGGAGTCACTAAAGGATATGGAATAATCTCTAATGGCATAATCTCTATCACAAGGGTAGCTTCTGTTGAAGGTTTGCAACACAATCTTGTAAGAATTAATCAACTCTGTGAATTAGGTTATGTCACTGAATTCCACAATGATAAGTGTCTGATTAAGAAGTCAAGTGACTTAGAGGTTGTCCTCTCTGGCATTAGGAGTGAGAATATTTATTGTTTGGATTTCTTTTGTAATTATTCCTCTACTCATGTGTATCTTGTAGTTAAGAAGAAGGAGTCCCTTTGTGTTCAATGGTACAAGTGACTTGCTCATATTAACTACAAGACAATTAGCAAATTATTTTCAGAAAACTTAGTAAGAGATTCTTCTAAGTTAATTTGTGTTAAAAAAGGGTCCCTATCATGCATGCCAAATGGGAAAACAAACAAGGATCTCTTTTAAGAGCATTGGCTCCAAAGACTCTATAAAATGTCTTTATCTATTGCATATGGACTTGTTTGGTCTTTTTCCCATTCAGAGCTTAGGAGAGAAGTAGTATACCTTTGTGATTGTTGATGATCACTCAAGGTTTATATGGGTATTCTTCCTTAGGAAGAAGTATGATATATTAGATGTCTTCATAAATTTTGTCAAGGCTATCCAGAATGAGATCAACTGTGTACAACCCCATATCCGGCGAGTGAGGTCGATAGGAACCAGACCGGTCAGTTCAGATCGCCCAGGCAACAGGCGAGCTCGGCAGGGAAATCTGAAGGCAGCAGGCGAGCTCGGCAGGGAAATCTGAAGGACAAGCTCGGCATTCGTCGACCCCAAGCTCGGCATTCGCCGAGCTAGGCCCGAGCTTCGTCGAGCTGAGCTCTACTAATGAAGACAGATCGAAGGGTGAGCACAGTAGCCTGCTCGCACTCGCCCTATATAGCTCGTCAAATAGTAGGCGAGCAGGATCTTTAGGGGTACCCGAGCTCGCCTAGGTCTCTGAGGTACTTTTTACTATTTTGCCCCAACTGCCCTGCCCATAGCATTTCAGAACAGTAGAGTTACGTTGTTGGCACCCTGACCTGGACTGCACATAGTCGTTCAGGACAGCGGAGGTTGGTTATTTGCAGGCCATTTTCAGAAATCTAGAAATAGGACCCAAGGGATACCTCAGAAAGCAGGCTTCCTGTGTTATCTTGCTCCGTCTCTAAAGAGATTTCTGAGGATACCTTAGCTCGGCCTTTGGCTAAGAGGGGAAGCGCTCTAAGATCTTCCGGGTGTGTGGTGGTCCTCCCCGCCGAGCCCTTGGGTCAGTTTTTCCTTATTTCCCTTATTATTTTGCTTGCAAGAGCGAAGTAGGTGCGCGGTCACCCCTTACCCAAGGGTGAACTCCACAAGAGACCGATTTTCAGTTTCAATATTTTGGTACGGTGAGCATGGAGCGTGGTCAGTACAGAAAACCTTCAGCGAGCTCGATGACAGGAGGGCAAGGATCTGACTGGTCGGACTCGCAGCCCCCCACCTCTGGCCACAGAGGGGATGTTTGAAGATTTCAGGAATGAGGTGTTGGGCCTCGTCAAGTTCGCACTCGGCGCGTGGGCCGAGTACTCAACCCCAACTGTCCAGATTGCAGCCGCCCCATCTCTAGGCGAGGACGCACCCGGCAGGTGAGCGAGGAAGGAAGTTGCCGAAGAGGGCCGGGGGTGCGAGCTCCCCGGGCGCGTGCTCTTCCCAGGCTCGGCAGGTGGAGGCCAGATCGGCGAGCTTGGCCCGCGAGATGCACCAGCTCGCCCAGTAGGGGGAGACAGCCCCTTCAACGACTTGGTCTCTTCTGCCCCAGTTCTAGAGTGGTTCAGGGAACCCGAGATATCCTACTACACTGGGAAGGGAGACCCGGTCCAACACGTCCAGTGGTTTGAGGATGTGGTCTCGATCCGCCAGATGTTGGTTGGGTTCAAGTGCCGACTCTTCGCCATCACCCTCAAAGAGAAGGCGAGGGAGTGGTTTAAGCAGCTGCCGACCAGCTCTATCTACTACTTAGAGGACCTGCGCCGGGGTTTCATGTTGAGGTTCACTACCTCGAAGAGGAGTAAGAAGGAGTCAGAGTCCCTGTTCCACATCAAGTAGGGAGTGAATGAGACATTGGGGAGCTACGTTGACCAATTCCAGGAGGAGGTCACCCAGGTCCAGGAGATGCCAGGCCATAGCCTGATGATGGCCTTTACCCTGGGGCTGCAGTAGGGTTTCTTCAGGATGGAGCTGAAGAGGGTGACCCCCTCTTCTACGAGGAGCTGATGGAGAGGGCGGCGATAGAAGTCGACGGGGAGGCATCAAATCCAAAGTTCACCCGGAAGCTGGCCAGGTGGGCCACAGAGGAAGAGAATGAGACAAGAGGAGGAAGAGGACAGGAGGAGAGGATAGTCGAGCACCGGCAAAGGGAGCAGGGGCAGCTCCAGGGGCAGCAGCAGCCCAAGTGGGGGCGTCAGGAGCCCGACCATCGGTTGGGCTGGAGGCCTGAGTGGTAAGGGCATGGGCCACAGAGAGGTTATCAAGGAAGGAACCGCCATCAAGGGGGGCAAGATCAATTCCACCCCCCGGGTTGGACGCGGGAGCAGAGGCCTCGACTCCTCGATTAGGAACAGGCTATGGCCATAGCCATAGGGGAGAGGAGGAGAGCAGCAAGGAGGAGGAGAGAAGTTAGGGTGGAGTTGGCCTACTGCGACTTCCATCAAGAGGAAGGGAATTCCACAGCCAAATGCCCGGAGTTCCTCGAAATGAGGGTAAACAGGGAGCAACAGCAGCTGCAGCAGGGGCGTCAGGAAGTGAGCATCGAGGAGGTCCTGCCTCGGGTGGAGGAGGACCGTTGTGAAGACCGGGTGGAAGTCGGGACCCGAGGAGGGATCAGAGTGATCCACGGGGGGGGGGGGGGGGGGGGGGGGGGGGGGGGTAGAGGCCTCCCGGAGCGCAAGCCTCCATACCCTATATCGCCGGAGCATTGGCTCCACATCATAAACCCCACCCCCAGAAGATAGGATCACCTTCTCGAGGAGCGATATGCCGGATCATGAGGATCCATTTTGCGATGCGCTGGTCATCCAGACAGCCATAGAAAATTTTACCGTCTCCCGGATCCTCGTCGACAATGGAAGCTCCGTCAACGTCGTCTTTAAGAAGACGTTTGACGCGATGAAGGTCGAGGCGAAGAGGATGTTGGCCACGGATGGGCCCTTGTTCGGATTTTCGAGGGAGAGCAAGGAGGTAGAAGGAGGAGTGGGGCTCCATGTCATCCAGGGGGGGCAGTCAAGGAACTGAAGGTTCGTCATCATGGATGTCCCCAGCAGCTACAGCGCCATCTTCAAGAGGCCCCTCATCAGTGCCTTCTGCTGTATCCCCTCATCATTCCATCAGTGCTTAAATTTCAATGCCGAAGGGATCCAGGTCCGGGTCAGGGGGGACCCCAAGGTGGCGTAGGAATGCTACGTCATCGTCGTGAAATCCATCTCTTGGCAAGAGGGGCCGAGGAGACGGAGCAAAGGATGCAGGAGGTAGAGCAGGAAGCTGGTATGGAGGAGCTAGAGGTAGAGAGCTATACCGAGGTTGAGGTGGCAGGAGGAGATCAGGAGCAGTCGCCGAGGCGATAGCCATGGAGGAAGAGGTGGTGGCAGAGGCCCTCGTCCCAGAGGAGAGGGATGTAGAAGAATGGGGGGAGCAGTCCCGGTTGGAAGCTGCAAAAGAGTTGGTGGAGCTGGAGGTCCACACCCGTGAAGGCAGGGTGGAGAAGGTCCGCGTCAGCGGAGGGCTGGCCCCGGAGGACCAAGGCAGGATGCTAGCGTGCATCTAGAGGAACGTGGACATCTTCGCATGGAGCGCCGCAGAGATGTCGGTGGTTGACACAGATGTGGCTTACCAGCGCCTCAACTTGGACCCGGGAGCACGCCCCATCCAACAAAAGAAGAGGTCCACTGCGGACAAGCTGGCTGAGCCCATCAGGGAGGAGGTGGAAAAGCTTCTCAAGGCGGGCTTCGTGTCCGAGATTCAATACCCCGGCTGGGTCTCCAACGTAGTCATGGTTAAAAAGGGAGATGGTCGGTGGCATATGTGTATCGACTTCTCTTTGCTTAATAAATCTTATCCTACGGACTGTTATCCCTTGCCTCGTATCGACACGCTGGTTGACTCAGCCATCGGTTTTTCTGTAATAAATTTTCTAGATGCATTTTCAGGTTATCACGAAATCAGTATGCACCCCCCGGACGTCAAGAACGTCTCGTTCATCATGGGAGATGGGTGCTACAGCTATAAAATGATGCCATTTAGGCTAAGAACGCATGGGCAACCTATCAAAAGATGATGGACAGGGTTTTAAAAGAACAGAAGGGGATTAACCTGGAGGTGTACGTAGATGATCACATGATCAAGAGCCAGGATGTAGACTCTCACCTCCAAGACCTAGAAGAGACCTTTGCCACCCTGCGCAAGTACAAGATGCGGCTGAACCCCCTGAAGTGTGTCTTCGGGGCCAGCATGGGGAAGTTCTTAGGACATCTCCTCACCCCCGCGGGGGTCGAGCCAAATCCTGATAAGGTGAAGGCTATCGTGGAGCTGGGGTCACCGCAGAATAGCAAGGAGGTGCAATGGCTGACAGGGTAGCTAGCAGGGTTAAGTAGGTTCCTCTCCCGGGCTGGGGAGAAGTGCTCCACCTTCTTCAAAACACTAAGGGGGGACCAAAAATTCGAGTGGACCAAGGAGTGTGAGGAGGCATTCCAGGCCCTCAAGATGCAGTTGACACAGACTCCGTTGCTCCAAGGCCCGAAGGAGGGAGAAGACCTATTTTTATATCTCGGGGTCAGGGCGGAGGCCCTGAGCTCCATCCTAGTTTCGGAAGAAGGGAGGAAGCAACTTCCCATATACTACGTGAGCCGGGTCTTGAGGAAGGCCGAGCTCTAGTATCCAATTTTGGAGAAGCTGGCCTTCGCCTTGGTCATCTCGGCCCGGAGGCTGCGACCCTATTTCTAGGCACACTTTATCCGAGTGGTGACTAACCACCCCCTTCCCAACATCTTTGAGGGGGTGGAGCATTTTGGTAGGCTGGCCAAGTGGTCTGTGGAGTTGAGCGAGTTCGACATCTACTTCATCCCTCGCCTCTCGATCAAGGCTCAAGCGATGGCTGACTATTTGGCCGATTATGTGATCGAGGTGGCGGAGGAAGAGCTCACTCGACCGACCCCATGGAAGGTAAAGGTAGATGGCGCCTCGGGGAGGCATTCCCTGGGTGTGGGGGTGATCTTGGAGAGCCCCCAAGGAACTAGAATCGAGCAAACGGTGGTGGTGCACTTCCCCATCATAAATAATCATGCCGAGTATTAGGCTGTGATAGCAGGGCTGTGCCTGGCCAGGGAGCTAGGGGTGTTGGATGTGGAGGTCCACACCGACTCCATGGTGGTAGCTTCACAGATCAAAGGGGAGTTTGAGGCAAGAGAGCCTACCCTGCGACTATACTTAACCATAGTAAAGGGGGTCATTGGCACATTTGAAACCTTCTCCATCTGACACGTGCCCCAGGAGGAAAATGAACAGGTCGATCAACTAGCGAAGCATGGTCCCCGGGTTGGGGGAACTATCATAGATCTATTCCACCCTTCCATCGAAGAGGGAGAGCTCATGGAGATAGATCAGCGGCCCTCGTGGATGGACCCGATAACAACCTTCCTTTCCACGGGAGAGTATCCGGAGGGGGTGTATAAGAAAAAGCTCAGGTACAAATCGGTGTACTACCTCCTCCGATACGGGCAGTTGTACAGGAAGACTCTCTCGGGGATGTTGGCTCATTGCGTGGCTGAGGGGGAAGTGCAAAAATTTTTGGAAGAAGTCCACTCCGGGGAGTGTGGGAGTCACTCCGGAAGTCGGACCCTGGAAGGAAGGATCGTCAGGCAAGGGTATTTCTGGCCCACCTTGGGCCTCAATGCAATAGAGTTCATAATAAGATGCCACAAGTGCCAGCTGTTTACCCCCTGCTGCTATAGCTGACTCAGCGACTCAAGAGTATCACACCCCCCTGACCCTTTCCCCAAGCCAGTGGGCAAAGGAGGTTCTTGTTGGTGATGATCGATTATTTCTCTAAGTGGTTGGAAGTAAAAGCGCTGGCCAAGGTGACCTCCAAGGTTATCAGAAACTTTGTTTGGGGGGAGATCATCTGGCCCCATGTGCTGCCCCAGGACATTGTCACGGACAATGGGCCTCAGTTCGCCAGCGTGGAGTTCACTAGTTTTTGCGGGCAGCTTGGAATTGACCTCAGGTTCGCCTCGGTCCACCACCCTAGGAGCAACGGGCAGGTGGAGGCCGCCAATAAGATCATTTTTAACCTCTTAAAGAAGAAAGTAGAAAATATGAAGGGGAGTTGGGTGGAGCAGCTTCTCGCGGTTCTCTGGGCCCTGAGGACCACCCCCAACACAGCTACAGGAGAAACTCCTTTCAAGCTCTCCCATGGGTGCGAGGCAGTACTCCATATGGAATTCGAAATACAAACACCTCGAGTTATCACAGCTGGAGAAATCAGGGAAGAATGGTAAGCCGAGAACGAGGAAGAGCTACAACTCTCTCTTGACATGGTGGAGGAGCTGCGGGACCTTTCCGCCATCTGACAGGAAGAGGTGAAGAGGAGGATGGCTAAGTACTTTGATAAGCATGTCAAAGTCAAATAGTTCGTGGAGGGGGACTTGGTCCTAAAAAAGGTAGATGCGGCAGGAAGGTCAGCAACCGTGGGGAAGCTCAACCCCAGCTGGGAAGGTCCGTTTATTATAAAAGAGGCATTAAGATCAGGAGGGTACCGACTACAAAATATGTAGGGCGAGACCCTAAGTCTCAACTGGAGTAGTGACGACTTGAAATGCTTTTTTCCTTAAAAACATGTAAGTGGTACTTTGATTCTTAATATAGATCTTTGGCAAGCCTCCCGGAGGGCAAGCCTTCATACCCTATATCGCCGGAGCATTGGCTCCACATCCCAAACCCCACCCCCAGAAGAGAGGATCACCTTCTCGAGGAGCGATATGCCGGATCATGAGGATCCATTTTGCGATGCGCTGGTCATCCAGACAGCCATAGAAAATTTTACCGTCTCCCGGATCCTCGTCGACAACGGAAGCTCCGTCAACGTCGTGTTTAAGAAGACGTTTGACACGATGAAGGTCGAGGCGAAGAGGGTGTTGGCCTCGGATGGGCCCTTGTTCGGATTTTCGAGGGAAACCAAGGAGGTAGAAGGAGGAGTGGGGCTCCATGTCACCCAGGGGGGGCAGTCAAGGAACTGAAGGATCGTCATCGTGGATGTCCCCAGCAGCTACAGTGCCATCTTCAAGAGGCCCCTCATCAGTGCCTTCTGCTGTATCCCCTCATCATTCCATCAGTGCTTAAATTTCAATGCCGAAGGGATCCAGGTCCGGGTCGGGGGGGACCCCAAGGTGGCGTAGGAATGCTACGTCATCGTCGTGAACTCCATCTCTTGGCAAGAGGGGCCGAGGAGACGGAGCAAAGGATGGAGGAGGTAGAGCATGAAGCTGGTAGGGAGGAGCTGGAGGTAGAGCAGGAAGCTGGTAGGGAGGAGCTGGAGGTAGAGAGCTATACCGAGGTTGAGGTGGCAGGAGGAGATCAAGAGCAGTCGCTGAGGCGATAGCCATGGAGGAAGAGGTGGTGGCAGAGGCCCTCGTCCCAGAGGAGAGGGATGTAGAAGAATGGGGGGAGCAGTCCCGGTTGGAAGCTGCAAAAGAGTTGGTGGAGCTGGAGGTCCACACCCGTGAAGGCAGGGTGGAGAAGGTCCGCGTCAGCGGAGGGCTGGCCCCGGAGGACCAAGGCAGGATGCTAGCGTGCATCTAGAGGAACGTGGACATCTTCGCATGGAGCGCCGCGGAGATGTCGGGGGTTGACACAGATGTGGCTTACCAGCGCCTCAACTTGGACCCGGGAGCACGCGCCATCCACAAAAGAAGAGGTCTACTGCGGACAAGCTGGCTGAGCCCATCAGGGAGGAGGTGGAAAAGCTTCTCAAGGCGGGCTTCGTGTCCGAGATTCAATACCCCGGCTGGGTCTCCAACGTAGTCATGGTTAAAAAGGGAGATGGTCGGTGGCATATGTGTATCGACTTCTCTTTGCTTAATAAATCTTGTCCTACGGACTGTTATCCCTTGCCTCGTATCGACACGCTGGTTGACTCAGCCATCGGTTTTTCTGTAATAAGTTTTCTAGATGCATTTTTAGGTTATCACCAAATCAGTATGCACCCCCCGGACGTCAAGGACGTCTCGTTCATCATGGGAGATGGGTGCTACGGCTATAAAATGATGCCATTTAGGCTAAAGAACGCATGGGCAACCTATCAAAAGATGATGGACAGGGTTTTCAAAGAATAGAAGGGGATTAACCTGGAGGTGTACGTAGATGATCACATGATCAAGAGCCAGGATGTGGACTCTCACCTCCAAGACCTAGAAGAGACCTTTGCCACCCTGCACAAGTACAAGATGCAGCTGAACCCCCTGAAGTGTGTCTTTGAGGCCAGTATGGGGAAGTTCTTAGGACATCTCCTCACCCCCGCGGGGGTCGAGCCAAATCCTGATAAGGTGATGGCTATCGTGGAGCTGGGGTCACCGCAGAATAGCAAGGAGGTGCAATGGCTGACAGGGTAGCTAGCAGGGTTAAGTAGGTTCCTCTCCCGGGCTGGGGAGAAGTGCTCCACCTTCTTCAAAACACTAAGGGGGGACCAAAAATTCGAGTGGACCAAGGAGTGTGAGGAGCCATTCCAGGCCCTCAAGATGCAGTTGACACAGACTCCGTTGCTCCAAGGCCCGAAGGAGGGAGAGGACCTATTTTTGTACCTCGGGGTCAGGGCGGAGGCCCTGAGCTCCGTCCTAGTTTTGGAAGAAGGGAGGAAGCAACTTCCCATATACTACGTGAGCCGGGTCTTGAGGAAGGCTGAGCTCTAGTATCCAATTTTGGAGAAGCTGGCCTTCGCCTTGGTCATCTCGGCCCGGAGGCTGCGACCCTATTTCTAGGCACACTTTATCCGAGTGGTGACTGACCACCCCCTTCCCAACATCTTTGAGGGGGTGGAGCATTTTGGTAGGCTGGCCAAGTGGTCTGTGGAGTTTAGCGAGTTCGACATCTACTTCATCCCTCGCCTCTCGATCAAGGCTCAAGCGATGGCCGACTTTTTGGCCGATTATGTGATCGAGGTGGCGGAGGAAGAGCTCACTCGACCGACCCCATGGAAGGTAAAGGTAGATTGCGCCTCAGGGAGGCATTCCCTGGGGGTGGGGGTGATCTTGGAGAGCCCCCAAGGAACTAGAATCGAGCAAACGGTGGTGGTGCACTTCCCCATCACAAATAATCAGGCCGAGTATTAGGCTGTGATAGCAGGGCTGTGCCTGGCCAGGGAGCTAGGGGTGTTGGATGTGGAGGTCCACACCGAATCCATGGTGGTAGCTTCACAGATCAAAGGGGAGTTTGAGGCAAGAGAGCCTACCCTGCGACTATACTTAACCAAAGTAAAGGGGGTCATTGGCACATTTGAAACCTTCTCCATCTGACACGTGCCCCAGGAGGAAAATGAACAGTTCGATCAACTAGCGAAGCATGGTCCCCGGGTTGGGGGAACTATCATAGATCTATTCCACCCTTCCATCGAAGAGGGAGAGCTCATGGAGATAGATCAGCGGCCCTCGTGGATGGACCCGATAACAACCTTCATTTCCACGGGAGAGTATCCGGAGGGGGTGTATAAGAAAAAGCTCATGTACAAATCGGTGTACTACCTCCTCCGATACGGGCAGTTGTACAGGAAGACTCTCTCGGGGATGTTGGCTCGTTGCGCGGCTGAGGGGGAAGTGCAAAAAATTTTGGAAGAAGTCCACTCCGGGGAGTGTGGGAGTCACTCCGGAAGTCGGACCCTGGAAGGAAGGATCGTCAGGCAAGGGTATTTCTGGCCCACCTTGGGCCTCAATGCGACAGAGTTCATAATAAGATGCCACAAGTGCCAGCTGTTTACCCCCCTGCTGCTACAGCTGCCTCAGCGACTCAAGAGTATCACACCCCCTGACCCCTTGCCATTTGGGGAATAGACTTGGTTGGACCGTTCCCCCAAGCCAGTGGGCAAAGGAGGTTCTTGTCGGTGATGATCGATTATTTCTCTAAGTGGTTGGAAGTAAAAGCGCTGGCCAAGGTGACCTCCCAGGTTATCAGAAACTTTGTTTGGGGGGAGATCATCTGGCCCCATGTGCTGCCCCAAGACATTGTCACGGACAATGGGCCCCAGTTCGCCAGCGTGGAGTTCACTAGTTTTTGCGGGCAGCTTGGAATTGACCTCAGGTTCGCCTCGGTCCACCACCCTAGGAGCAACGGGCAGGTGGAGGCCGCCAATAAGATCATTTTTAACCTCTTAAAGAAGAAAGTAGAAAATATGAAGGGGAGTTGGGTGGAGCAGCTTCTCGCGGTTCTCTGGGCCCTGAGGACCACCCCCAATACAGCTACAGGAGAAACTCCTTTCAAGCTCTCCCATGGGTGCGAGGCAGTACTCCATATGGAATTCGAAATACAAACACCTCGTGTTATCACAACTGAAGAAATCAGGGAAGAATGGCAAGCCGAGAACGAGGAAGAGCTACAACTCTCTCTTGACATGGTGGAGGAGCTGCGGGACCTTTCCGCCATCCGACAGGAAGAGGTGAAGAGGAGGATGGCCAAGTACTTTGATAAGCATGTCAAAGTCAAACAGTTCGTGGAGGGGGACTTGGTCCTAAAAAAAGTAGATGCGGCAGGAAGGTCAGCAACCGTGGGGAAGCTCAACCCCAGCTGGGAAGGTCCGTTTATTATAAAAGAGGCATTAAGATCAGGAGGGTACCCACTACAAAATATGGAGGGCGAGACCCTAAGTCTCAACTGGAGTAGTGACGACTTGAAATGTTTTTTTCCTTAAAAACATGTAAGTGGTACTTTGATTCTTAATATAGATCTTTGGCAGACCAACCCTGTCGCTATAGTTTGTACGAAAGGACGAAGTGTACCTTGAACCCCGAGCAGATCCTGCTGTAAGGCTCTCACTTAGATGACAGGGCTAGAAGTCACTCGGTGTCAACCTTAGACCACAAGCAAATCCCAATGTCAGGCTCTCACCTAGCTGACAGGGCTGGAAGTCACTCGGTGTCAACCTTGGACCCCGAGCAGATCCCGCTATCAGGCTCTCACCTAGCTAATAGGGCTGGAAGTCACTCGGTGTCAACCTTGGACCCTGAATAAATTCCGCTGTCAGGCTCCCACCTAGCTGACAGGGCTAGAAGTCGCTCTATGTCAACCTTAGACCCCGAGCAGATCCCACTGTCAGGCTCTCACCTAGCTGATAGTGTTGGAAGTCACTCGGTGTCAACCTTAGACCCCGAGCAGATCCCGCTGTCATGCTCTCACCTAGCTTACAGGTCCGGAAATCACTCGGTGTTAACCTTGGACCCCAAGCAGATCCCGCTGTCAGGCTCCCACCTAGCTGACAGGGCTGGAAGTCACTCGTTGTCAACCTTGGACCCCGAGCAGATCCTGCTATCAAGCTCTCACCTAGCTGACAGAGCTGAAAGTCACTCGGTGTCAACCTTGGACCCCGAGAAGATCCCGCTGTCAGGCTCTCACCTAGCTGACAGGGCTGGAGGTCACTCGGTGTCAACTTTGGACCCCGAGCAGATCCCGATCTCAGGCTCTCACCTAGATGATAGGGCTGGAAGTCACTCGGTGTTAACCTTGGACCCCGAGCAGATCCTGCTGTCAGGCTCCCACCTAGCTGACAGGGCTGGAAGTCACTCGGTGTCAACCTTGGACCCCGAGCAGATCCCGCTATCAGGCTCTCATCTAGCTGATAGGGCTGAAAGTCACTCGGTGTCGACCTTGGACCCCGACTAGATCCCGATGTCAGACTCTCACCTAGCTGACAGGGCTAGAAGTCACTCGGTGTCAACCTCAGACCCCGAGCAGATCCCGCTGTCAGGCTCTCACCTAGCTGGCAGGGCCGGGTGTCACTTGGGGAAAGTCCTACACTCTCCAGGTGGTGTCCAATATGTTTGACATTTTTTCTAAGAATAGGGAAGAGAGAGACTCGACATAGGCGAGTCAGAACTCGCTAGCTCAGCTCGGCCTCGGCAGAAGGGTGGCGAGCCGGGCCCTTGGACCTCGCTGAAGGGAGGCGGGCTCCGACAGGACGCTCCACCCCTTCTAGGTTTTACTGGTGAATTTTTATGATTTTGGTCTTATATTGATAAAAATAGGCAGCCTGTGAGCGAGCTGGGGCTGATGTGCCCAGTGCGGCGGGTAGTCCATCCACGGATTGTCTAAGAATTGGCAAGCTCTCAAAGTATGCTCTCGGGAGCGAGTCCTAACAACTGTCCTACTCGAAAAATCTATCTACGCGAGGTCACCAAAGGAAAGACTCGCGAGCAATCAGAACACATCAAAGATATACAGAAAAAGATAGAAACATGGACAAGGTTATAACCAAAAATGTATTTCATTGAACAATAATATTTACAGATGGAGATCGCCTCGACGAGATTACAAAAAGAAAAATACACGATTAGCCCCTGCCCCCCTCGCCAGATTGGTGATCCTCACCCCCTCCGCTGGAAAGGTCCTGGAAGATTTTCCTAAAGAGCGCATCAAGGCTGTCCTCCTTCTCGCTGGGCGGCATCGCCGGGAACAGGCTCGGCATTAGGTCCCGGACTGAGATCTCCTCGCAACCCTCCACCAGCACTCCTGTATCCTTCATCATCTAGAGGGTATATTCGGCGGTGTGGATGGAGTTGATCTGCAACCTCTCAGCGACGTCAGCCTCGCCGAAGATCCTTAGGCTCTTGTAGGGGAAGCTGGGCTCGACATCACGAGCCGGGAAGAAGATCTCCGCTTGGCGGCGGACCTCGCTGTTGAGGCTCGTGTTCTCCTCCATCAGCTTCGCGTTTGTCCCCTCTAGCTCGGCAAGGCGGGCACGCAGCTGGCCGATCTCCTCTTACTGCCCGGTGGTGCGAGCCCGCAACTCCCTAGTGGCCTTGGCATCTTGATAAGAAAGGAAGTACATTAGCAACAGATCCAAAAAGAAAAAAATCCTAAGGGAAAAGGACGGGCAACAACCCTATACTTACCAGTCTGCCGGCGGCTTGGGTGAGAAGATTCTTAGCAATGTCGAGCTGCCTTGACAAGTCGAAGGCCTTGTCCTGGGAGACGTCGCGTGCTTGCTCGGCCTTCTGGAGGAGGTTGCTAAGGTTGAAGCTGCGGCGGTCCACCATGTGGTGGAGCTCCATAGCTCGCATATGGGCCTGCAGACCCTCATGGCCCAGCTTCCGCATGGGGACGCCCTTGTAGGTCTTGACATCCTCGCGGCCATATAGGCCGAAGCCTAGTGTATAGGCATGACTGGTGGCGGGCTCGCGGTCAGCCCAGAAGGGGTGGAGGGTGGATATAGAGACTCGCTGGGCCAGCTCATCCCACTGAACCATAGGCTCGCCCGCCGAGTCCTTCCACATCCCCCCAAAGACGAAGAGGGGGTATTTCTTTGGCGGGGCGGGCTCGCGAGCCGCCTTCTTCGCCCCGGGGGCAGCAGAGGTCACCGTGGGAGGAGCAGGGTCTCGCCACCTTCCTTCCCCTTGCTGGTGATCTCCTTGAGCGGGCTATCTGGCGACCTGTCGGGGATGACCTCGGGCAAGCTCATGTATTTAGGGCTTTGTTGATGTTGTTTCGCCCGAGGAACCACCATGGCTCTCCTCATCATTTTTGGTAGTTGTTGGCGACGAGGCGGGCTCAACCCCGCATACTCAGGCCGCCTCTTGCTGGAGCAGGGTTTGGAGAAGGCCGCCTCATCGCGGCAGGCCGCCGCCGCGTTCTCGGGGCAAGAGGATCCGCATGTAACCCCGAGTCTGCAAATGGCGGGTTCATGGGAATTAGCCGCTCCCCTACATAAAATAACTTGGAACAATTAGAGGATTTCCATGATAATGTGGCGAGCTCGGCAATGAGGAGAGAACAATACCTTCGTCGGGCAGAACGGGGCGGAGCGAGTTGAGGCCCCTTCGCAGGAAGGCTACCTCAAAGTCCTTGTGGAGGAAGAACTTGTGGAGGTCAACTTCATTGCCGGACACGACAGGCGGGTAGTAGACCTCCTCGGCCTTCTGCTGGGGAGAGAAATGGACATTGCCGAGATCGCCCTTGATGAAGGTGATCTTCGTCATCCAATTGTGGTGCTTGTTCGTAATCTCGCGAACCTTGATCAGCGAGCCCATAAAATAGGCAACGCCATCCGACGTCGCTTTGTAGGAAAAGAGTTTCCTGAACACCTGTAGGTTGAACTCTATCCTCTCTCGCCAGAGGTAGCTCGCGAACGCCACCATCATGGTGATGCCGTTCGAGTTCAGCTGCGCGGGCACCGTGCCGTAGTACTTCAAGATTTGGCAGATTTCCGGCCAGAGGGGGAGTCGAAGCCCCACCTCAAAGTGCGAGATGGGGAAGGAGAGTTCGTCGTCATAGAAGGAGTTGATGGCCTCCCCCTCCCTGGGCCGGCGCGCCTCAAAGCCGGGCGGCACATGGTGGCCGACAAATTCAGCGAGCTCGACCTCGCTGGTGCTTCCCTCAAAGAAGAAGTTGTCTGTGAAATGCTGGGCACATTTGGTGCGGCTGTCGGCGTCAGGATTGGTCTTGCCCATGCTCGCAAGAAGGGGTGGAGCGCGAATACTAAAGAGAAGGGGCACGGGAAGAGAGAGAAAATGAGAAATTAATACGGCGCTCGAGGTTGGTGAGGGGAGGCCTATTTATAGAAAACGAAATCTGGGGTCAAGCTGTCCAATCGGACCAGCTCGCCGTCCCAGCTCGCCAACCCCCAACTCGCCGACTTCCGACGTAATCCATCCCAAGCCAAGATAAATAAAAAGCAATATACTTATTATTTGAATACCACGCATCTAAGAATGTTTTGAATTACTTATTACAGCAATGAAGTGCAGGAATAAGAAAACAGGGTACGCGGGCAGGGGGGAACCAGGAGGCGAGTGCCGGTCGGCTCGGCAAGGGAGCCGCCTTCTATCTACCCCGGCCTCGCATTCCCCGCCCCCCAGACTACCGCGCGTGGAGAATCTCGCGGATCCTCCCCAAATTCTTCTACGCCACTGAGAGGCCGTCGTTGATCTAATCTAGAAGCCAGGAAGGGGCGTCACCTCACTAGCCTGGCCGCTTCGCACCTCGTCAGCGAGACATACATAGTCGCGTTGTAACGACTCATTGACTTCTTGCACCTCGCGCAGCCCGCACACAAGTTTCTTGAAAAGCTTGACCCCCCCCCCCCCCCCCCCCTCGTCAGCTCGCCTTGCTCCACTTCGGGGCCTAGGTAAGAGTCCAGCGAGCTCGGGGAGGGGAGGGGAGAGTAGTGGGCTGCCCGCGAAGACTCCTCGGCTGCATATTGGCTGGGGGAAGCTGTGAAGATAGAAACATCAGCAAGGGGAGGAGTTCTGGAAAATCACATGACAAGAATTCAAGGCCAAATTTTCCTGACAGGCTCAGCATCTCCAAGGAGGTGCGGGGAGGGACAAACCTTAAGTCCTTCCCGCAGCCTGGGTCGCGCGTTCCCTGTGAGAGGAGCTCGAATCCTGCGATGGTGATGGTTTCCTCACCTGCCCCCGTGGTCACGACAACTCGCTGAGGGGATGGGGCGTGCACCGGCGAGATCGGCTTCTGCGAGCTCACCCCCAAGGTCCCGAAGGGGGGGGGGATGGGTCCCGGGGACGGTTCTCCGGAGTTATGAATCGCGAGTCCCAAAGTGTGGTCTTGGCTCGTAGAGTGGAGTCTCGCGGCGTGGCGCTCCCCATGACATCAAGCTGGCTGCCCGGGCCGTCGTAGAGGACAACAATATTCTTGCCCTTTTTAGGGGCAGGCAGAGTGGAGGAGCCGGTCCCGTGCTCTAAGGTGGTTCTCAGGTCATCATAAATGGGCTTGACCGCTTGAGGAATTGGCTTCACCCTCTTAGAGTTGGGCTCGGCCGAGCCACCCTGCGGTACAGCGGGTGGAACCGCAGTCAGGGCGGCCACGCGAGCAGCCGAAGTCTATCGAACCCGGGCGAGTCGCTCTTGAATCTCCTTTGGGATCGGCATCTCAGCAGGGATAAAGCAAACAGAATGGCAAGAGTCAGGCAGGTATGCAGGTGTATATATATAGCCGCAGGTGGACCCCACCCGAAGATTCTCTCCGGTCTACCCCATACTCGCCAAACACTTGGGGTTGGATGTTTCTTTCTGAGCTTTGCCAAGCTCAAAAAGAGCGTGGATTGTGTACAACCCCGTATCCGGCGTGTGAGGTCGCCAGGAACCAGACTGGCCGGTTCAGATCATCCAGGCAACAAGCGAGCTCGACAGGGAAATCTGAAAGCAGCAGGCGAGCTCGGCAGGGAAATCTAAAGGCCGAGCTCGTCATTCGTCGACCCCAAGCTCGGAATTTGCCGAGCTAGGCCCGTGCTTCGTCGAGCTGAGCTCGACTAATGAAGACAGATCGAAGGTCGAGCACAATAGCCAGCTCGTACTCGCCCTATGGAGCTCGGCAAACAGCAGGCGAGCAGGATCTTCAGGATTAACCGAGCTCGCCCAGGTCTCTGAGGTACTTTTTACTATTTTGCCCCCGCTGGCCTGCCCATAGCCTTTCAGAACAGCGGAGTTACACTGTTGGCAGA
Source organism: Platanthera guangdongensis (assembly GCA_039583875.1). Classification (NCBI taxonomy): domain Eukaryota; kingdom Viridiplantae; phylum Streptophyta; class Magnoliopsida; order Asparagales; family Orchidaceae; genus Platanthera; species Platanthera guangdongensis. Next base: position 75,696,085 of record CM077157.1, read on the forward strand.
CCAACCTAGACTGCACATAGCCGTTCAGGATAGTGGAGGTTGGCTATTTGCAGGCCATTTTCAGAATTCTATAAATAGGAATAGAGGGGTACCTCAGAAAGCAGGCTTCCTGTGTTCTCTTGCTCCGTCTCTCAAGCGCTTTCTGAGGATACCTTAGTTGGGCGTTTGGATAAGGAGGGGAAGCACTCTAAGATCTTCCGGGTGTGTGGTGGGTCCTCCCCACCGAGCCCTTGGGTCAGTTTTTCCTTGTTTCACTTATTATTTTTCTTGCAGGAGCGAAGTAGGTGCGCGGTCACCCCTTCCCCAATGGTGAACTCCACAAGAGACCAATTTTCAGTTTCAACAAACTGCATAGTGGTCAAATTGAGAAGTGACCATGGCACAAAATTCCAATCTGGGTCCATGACAAAAGTTCTATGAAGAACTTGGTATCACCCAGGAATTCTCTTCTCCTAGAACCCCACAACAAAATGGGGCAGTTAAGAGAAAAACTAGGACTTTGATTGAGGCTGACAGAACCATGATGAGTGATTCCTCACTTTTAGAATATTTTTGGGCTGAGGCAATCAACACTGTATGTCATGTTCTGAATAGTGCTTAATCAATAAAGTCTATGGAAAGACAACCTATGGACTCATGAAGGGCAGAAAACTAACTATTTCATATTTTTGAATCTTTGGGTGTAAATATTTCATTTTAAATAATGAAAAGTCACATTTGATTAAGTTTGCTGAAAAATGCTCTATGAGAATACTTGTTGGATACAACTCCCATAGTAGAGCATATAGGGTATTGTTGAGTACATTGGTCTCAATGTACTTGATTTGAAGAAGTCTTCTCAGCTCAATGATATACGCATTGTTGTATTTGATGGATGTTAAGTTCATATATGCAGGTAATTAAAGCTAAGTACAAGTGTCGAGACACTCAAGACTAGTGTCGACATACTTAAGCTAGAAGTGCTGAGTCAAGGTGAAAGTTATGTCAACACTCAGGACTTGCGACAACACTGTGATACAATAAAGTAACTGTGTCGACACTCAGGACTAGTGTCAACATACACTGAACAAGTTGTGTCGAGACAAAGAAAAGCTGTGTCGACACTAAGGACAACTTTGTCGGCATACTATGTCGCGACTAAAGACAACTGTATCGACACTCAGGACTAGTGTCGACACACTCTATACACATTGCATCAAGTCTGAAGACAACTGTGTCGACACTCAGGACTATTGTCGACACACTATAATAAAACTGTAATGAGACTGAAGACAACTGTGTCGACACATTACACAGAAGTTGTGTCGAGAAAAGTTGAAGAGCTTTGTCGACACATTCAGAAGTGTGTCAACACCACTATAGGAGCTGTGTCGACACCCAAGACTTATGTCAACACATTTCACAGCCAAGTCTCAACACTTCAGCAGACTATTTCCTAAGTATAGATATCAAGACGGAGGTACTGACAGCTATCAGAACTATCACTTATTAACCAGATCAGCCGGTTACTCCTGTCAAAGCCTATTTAAAGGGATGCAGCCTTCAGAGAGAAAAAAGAGATAGAGAAAAATATAAACAATACAGAGGAGCAACAACAGAATTTTAAGAAGAAAGAAGTTTGCATCTTCAGCTACAATTTAGAAGGTGGAGAGAGGTCTGATCAAGAATCATCTTCAACATCTCTCCAGCTAGATCAACCCTAATTTCTACTTCAAGAAGCTTTGAAAAGCTAAAAAGGGTTTGATCAGATCTATCTTATCAGAATCAAAGGAAGCACAATCATCAAGATCAGATCAAGAAGTTGTTACTCAAATCTCATATTGGGTGACATTTTCTGATTCAATTTTCTGTTATATTCAATTTGTAAGATCTACTTGTTGATCTGAGTGGAGGAGATTTATTCTCTTGTTATTATAAGCCTGTGTTATAAAGGCTGATGTTGGGCTAGGATTGCCGGAGGTAGGAGAAGTTGGAAATTCTCTGAGTTGTAAGGCATTTGTTATCTGAGAAGTAGGAGTGAGGATTCATTTTGAGGAAGAGTTCTTGGGAAGAACTTGAGGTGTAGGATCTTGGTGATATGAGTGATAAGACTTATGAAGTTTGAGTTGTGGGAGCCAGGTCGGCTCTGAGGTGTAAGATCTAAAGATCTGAGTAAAGGAAAGAGGAGGAGTTTGGCCGAATCTAGTTCATTGCTAGATAGGCGAAGGGGGAAAGTGGTTGTACCCATAAATTAGGGAACCACTATAAATCTGTGTGCATTATGTTGTGTGTGCTGATTTGTTATGCTGTGTTAATTCTGTTAATTGTTGTTTAGTTTATGTTAATTATCTGACTGAGTAAATCACTTTATTTAAAGTAGTATTCTGACAACAGAAAAGGAGAGCCATAATTAAATTGGACCTATTCACCCCCTCTAGGTCATTTTCAATCATAAAGTAAACATTTACAATTGGTATCAGAGCGAGGTTCACTGAATAGGGTATAACAGCCTAGTGAGAATCCAAAGGATTGCAAATAAAGTAATATTATGGCCTAGAGGGAAAACAATTCCACAAAGCTCCCTGTCTACTCCAAAGAAAACTTTGGAATATGGAAAGAAAGAGTCAGATTATTTATGGAGGCAACAGATCCAAGAATATACATAATTGTGGTTGAAGGACCTTTCATTCCCATCAAAGTGTCAGTTCTTGATGCAAATATCAGGACACCCAAGACTTACATGGAAATGGATAAGGATGAAATCATTCTGGTCTCTATGGACAAGAGGGCTCAGAATATAATAGTAAGTGCAATAGATGATTCCAATTTTCAGAATTTGATTCATTACAGAACAACCAAAGATATGTGGGAGTCCTTGATATTGTACATGGAAGGTACTGAAGAAGTCACAAAATGATAGAAAATCTCTGCTAAATCAACAATATGAAGCCTTTAGACAAGATAAAAAGGATTCAGTGCCAGAGTGTTTTGAAAAGTTCTTCAGAATTATTAACAACTTGAGGACTTATGACAGAAGTTTTACTAATTATGAACTTAATGACAAGTTCTGGAGATCTCTGAACAAGGAATGAGACATCAAGATCTGTAACATAAGAGAAATGGGAAATTTAGCCAACCTAGACCCCCAGGCTCTACTTGAAAAGTTGTTGTCTCATGAGTTACAACTTAATCTCAGAAAGTCTGAAGAAGAATCAGCCAGAGCACTCAATAGAGAAAAGACCTTGGCTCTAAAGGATGAGTCATCGAGAAAAGTCAGAGAGAAGTCAATACTCTCTGAAAAACTTGAAACTGCCTCTGAGTGCTCAGAATCATCCTCACTAAAAGGAGAAATAACTAAGGAGGAACTGTCTCTCTTCTCTATACAGTTCAAGAAGATGTTAAAAAGAAGAAAACAAGAAAGATGGAAGGGTTCAGTATGAGACTCTTCTCACAAAAAGATCAATCATCCAGAGAAACCCATGAAGATGAATTCTAGGGACATGTATGACTCATCTCAGAATAAATATATTAAAACTAATATAGTGTGTTATTGTTGCAACAGAAAAGGGCATGCCATAGTTGATTGCCCAACAAAAAAGAAGGAGAAAAAGTCTAAGAACTTGAAGGATGGACAACACAAGAAGGCTGACAAAAGCCTATTGGCAAAAAGACAGTTGACACTGTCTGATAGTGATTCTGATTCATCAGAATCAGAAGAGGAGGAGGATCTTATGGGTCTGATGGCTAGTGTGGAAACACAACTAGGAGAAGAAGTTTAGGATTGCTCAAATCCAGCTAAGGTTAACTCAATCTCTAATAGTTTTTCCTCAGATTCTATTTCTGCATCTGAAAATGAATCATGTTCACAGAGTAAAGAACATGATTCAGACATTGAAGAAGATTTTAATTCCCTTATCAACATGTATGGGAAGGTACTAAAGGCCTTGATTGCAAGCAAACAGCTTGCTAAGGATCAGGCCAAAGATTTAGAATCCTTGAGAGGAGTATCTTCTCAGTTGATAAGTGCCAACACAAAATTGGATTTACAAAAATTGAAACTAATTGAATCAACTAACAAGATAGATAGCCAGGCATAGGTGATAATAGAATAGTTCAAGTCTGTCAAAGACCTAGAAGCAATGCTTTCTCAAGGAAGACAGCTCCTGACTCAGTTCTCAAAGCCTACGTCAATGCTACCTATCATAGATACATTTTCTGCACCATTTAGAAGTGGTGTAGGGTTTGGTAAGAATAAAAAATTTTAAAAGAAGTCTGTATCCAAGGATAAAAATCCTAGTGGTCCAGATAGGGAACCAGTCAAGTATCTACCCTCTAATAGATGCTTGGGATCATGTGTTCCTGGACAGATAATGTCTGAGTGCTCTACCAGTAAGGTCAATAAAAAGCCTTGGTGGAAGGATCAGATGTCTAAAGGAAATATATGCCAAGAACTACCATAAAAGGTGATCAATCCAAGAAGCCAAGGAATTCTTGGAGCTGATTCCAGTGTAGCTCACTCAAATCTGAAAGGTAAGGGTGTGAATTATGCACCTCTACCTTGGAAATTGGATGAGAATTCTGTGTTGCACAAGAGAACAACCTCAAATGTGCAACCAAAGAAAAGATACAATAGATTTGAGTGTTGGTGTTGTGGGAAGGTTGGGCATTTTGCCCTAAATTGTTGGTATAATCCAACAGGTCCTTCATATAAATTTCAACCACTTTTATTTAGAAAGTCTGTTGTGTTTCACATAGCAATGCCTAACAGGAACCAAGGCCCCAAAACTTGTTGGGTGCCTAAGGTGAACTAAATTTGTGTTTGCAGGTGGAGCCAAGTACCACTAATAGGCCAATATGGTACTTGGATAGTGAATGTTACAGGTATATGATTGGATCAAGGAGTTTACTAAGAGACTACACTCCAGTTAAGAATGGACCAAAAGTCATCTTTGGAGGGTCAGAGAAAGGACTCACCAAGGGATATGATAACATTTCTAATGGCCTAGTTATCATCACTAAAGTTGCTTATGTGGAACGATTGAACCACAATCTGATAAGCATAAGTCATCTTTGTGATATAGGATATGAAATTGTCTTCCACAATGACAAGTGTTTGATAAGGAAATCAAGTGATCAAGTGATCATCTTATCAGACACTAGGAGTGGGAACATTTATTTTCTAAATTTCCTTAGTATAAATGAACAATCGCTAGTATGTCTTGTAGATAGTGAGAAAGGCACTCTGTGTGTACAGTGGCATAAGAGGCTGGCTCACTTAAACTACAAAGAAATGAGTAAACTATTTTCTTTTGACTTAGAAATAGTTCACAACTAAAATGATCCAAAGAAGGCATATGTTCTGCATGTCAAAAATGCAAACAAACAAAAGTCACCTTTAAGAGCATTCAGTCCAAAGACACTGAGAGGTGTTTGTACTTACTTCATATGAATCTATTTGGTCCTATTCAAGTTCTTAATTTGTGAAGGAAGTCTTATACCTATGTAATTGTAGATGATCACTCCAGGTTTGCTTGGGTGTTCTTCTTAAGAAGAAAGTCTGAAATACTAGATATCCTTGCTGATTTTGTCAAACAAATTCAGAATGAGATGGGATGTACTGTGGTTAAACTTAGAAGTGACCATGGTACAAAATTTCAATCTGAAAGGATGGCAAATTTCTATAAGGAACTAGGAATTCTTCAGGAGTTCACTTCTCTAAGAACACCACAACAAAATGGAGTTGCTGAGAGGAAAACAAGAACTCTTATTGAGGTAGCTAGAACAATGCTTAGTGGTACATCTCTCCCTGAATATTTTTGGGCTGAGGCTGTAAACACAGCATGCTATGTTCAAAATAGAGCTTTGATCAACAAGTATCACAACAAGACTCCCTATGAACTCATGAAAGGCAGAAAACCAAATCTGTGCTACTTCAGAATTTTTGGAAGTAAGTGTTATGTCTTGGACAATGGGAAAACTTATCTAACCAAGTTCTCAAAGAAATCCTATGAAGGAATCTTTGTAGGGTGTAGTCTTCATAGCAAAGCATACATGATCTACAACTTGAAACATCAAGTTATAGAAGAATCTATTAATGTAGTATTTGATGAATCATCTGTTTTATGTAATGATATCTTTAACAACGCTAGTCTAGGTGTTGTAAAGTCTAGAATGATAAAACTAAATATAAGTGACTCGCCTAACATAGAGTTAAACATTAGAAACAATATAGAAGTTCCTGTAGAAGATACTGCTTCAGCTCAGGGGGAGGAAGAGAATCACCCTAATCCTCCTGCAGCACTAGGTGATAATAGACACCTTCCTGTAGCTGTTAGACACCTTAGAGATCATCCTATAGATCAAATAATAGGTGATGCCAGATTAAGTGTGACTACTAGAAGTATAGATCATAATGAGGTTCTATACTCTAGTTTTCTCTCATAAGTAGATCCTAAAAGGTTTGAAGATGCCAATTCAGATCCCAACTGGATTTTTGCTATGCAAGAAGAGTTAAATCAATTTGAGAGATGCAAAGTCTGGTGTCTAGTTCCTAGACCTAGTGATCACAATATCATAGGAACTAAGTGGATCTATAGAAATTAATTAGATGAGTATGAGGTTATAGTTAAGAACAAAGCTAGATTAGTGGTAAAGGATATAAACAAGAGGAAGGATTAGATTATGTCCAAACCTTTACACCTGTAGCTAGGCTAGAAGCCATTAGATTATTTTTAGCCCATGCAGCATTTAAAGGATACAAGGTCTACCAAATGGATGTAAAGTCAACATTCCTAAATGATACACTGAAGGAAGAAGTCTATATTGACCAGCCACCAGGTTTTGTTGACCCTAAACACAAAAACTACGTTTTCAGATTACACAAGGCTTTGTATGGGTTAAAACAGGCACCTAGAGATTGATATGAGACCCTCTCTACCTTTCTTATATAGAGTAAGTTCTCTAGAGGAAAGATAGACAAGACACTATTCCTTAGGAACATTAAAGGTTCAAGCATCTTTGTCCAGATTTATGTAGATGTCATAATTTTTGGGTCTACCAATGAGATGTTGTGTAGCAAATTTGCAAGGCTTATGCAAGACAAGTTTGAAATGAGCAACATGGGCGAGCTAAAATTCTTCTTGGGATTCCAGGTTAGACAATCTGAGGATGGAATATTCATCTCTTAATCTAAGTACACTAAGGAGTTGATTAAGAGATATGGGATGGAGAATTCTTCTACCATGAGAAATCCAATGGGTTCTACAGTATCACTATACAAGGATGAATCTGGACAACCAGTTGATGAAACCTTGTATAGAGACATCATTGGATCACTCATGTATTTAACTGCTAGTAGGCCAGATATTATGTTCTCAACATGTGTCTTTGCTAGGTACCAAGCATGCCCTAAAGAGTCTCATTATATGCTGTTAAGAGAATACTGAGATATCTTAAGGGCACACACAATCTTGGGATTTGGTATCCTAGGGATAGTGATTTTGAACTTACTGGGTACACAGATGCAGATTTTGTAGGATTTAAAGAAGACAGAAAAAGTACTTTTGGAACTTGCCAGTTTCTAGGGAAAGACTTATCAGTTGGAGTAGCAAGAAGCAAACAAGTGTTACTATCTCTACAACAGAATCAGAGTACATATCTGCTGGAAGTTGTTGTGCACAGCTGTTATGGATTCAACAGTAACTACTGGACTATAATATTCAGCTAACTAAATCTATTATGTTTTGTGATTCTACTAGTGCAATTTCTATTGCCAATAATTTTGTTTCTCATAGTAGAACTAAACATATTGAAATTAGATATCACTTTCTCTGAGAGAATGCAGAAAAAAAAATATTAGCTTACAACATATTCCAACTAAAACACAAGTTGTTGATATTTTTACAAAGCCCCTAGATGAAAGTAAGTTCAATTATTTTAAATTTGAACTAAGCATGTTCAATATTGAATAAATAATTACACTTACAAGGATGATTAATTGGGAATACATATATATTTTAAAATTTTACTTTAATTAAACAAGAAATATTAGTCAGAACACAAAATTTATCTAAGTCAAAGAATTGTGTCGAGACAGCAGAGTGTGTGTCGACATTATTAGTACAGGTGTGTCGAGACACCACAGTGTGTGTCGACACTAGTAGAAAAGGTGTGTCGAGACACGTGACTGTATGTCAACACTGATTAGCGGATGTGTGTCGACACTGATAAGAGGATGTGTGTCGAGACATTACAAGTTTGTGTCGAGACCTTTAGATCTGTGTCGAGAAACATAAACCTTGTGTCGACACATGTCGACACATCTCGACAGCTTAGGTTTTCTTTGTCAACTCCAAAAATTTCCCAATATTGAGAAAATCACTAAATGCAGCGCGCCTTTTCACCTTCAAAAGACTAATACTATAAATAGTAGGTGTTAGGTTTTGTCAACTTCACTCGCCAGTAATCTTGAGAGACTAATCGTTGTGTGTCGAGACCTAGAAATCCATAGTTGACACCCTTCAAACTCAAGATCTTTCAACAAGAATGGCACCAAAGATGGACGATCACATCAACGAGGGACATGAACTGGTCCGAAACGCATTTGACTCCGCTCCTGAAGATATAAAGAAAGTGACTGACCTTGTGAATGAGGTAGGGCTGGAGTATCTTCTTTCAGAACCAACCAGGATCTGGAAAAGATAAGTATCTGAATTTTACTCTAATGCCTCATTAAACTCTAACTCCGACAAGATAAAATCCACTATTAATGGTGCATGGATAAAGGTAACTACCAAAAGACTGGCTAAAGTATTTCAAATTCCAAGAATTTCACAGGATAATGAACTGGATTCAACCAAGACAGCAGAGGCACTAGTTTGGTGTAGACTACCTCCAACCACTAGTTTTGGAAATTCTTTCAATAGGAAAGGAATGAATTCCCAAGGTAAATTCCTCTCTGAAATAGTAGGAAAGGTGCTTCTCTGCAAGACTGGAGCACATGACAGGATTTCTAATGTCATGTTTAATTTGATGACTGGAATTATCTTCAAAATCAATATTGATTGGAATAGAGTGTTGTTTGATAAGATTGTAGAAGGAATTCAGAAGCCAAAAATGGGCAGAATAATTAGTTTGTATCTAGTAAAGGTAATTCCAGATTGCATCAATCAGAAACATGGAACTAAGATCAATCATAAGAGGAGAATGGACCTAAGAATCCTGTCTAGGTGGGACAGAGTCTTGATTAAGGAAACTCCAGTACCTAAGCAGAAAAAGGAGATAAAAGGTAAGAAATCAGTGGTAGAGGAAGTAGTATCTACTAGTGATTCTGAAGAGTTAAACTTCAGTTCAGATGAAAATCTAGAGGAAGTACAAGGCAGGTCTCCTATGCAATTCCCTGAGACTAGTGCACAAGTGCAGGGGGAGATCATCCCAGAAAGAGAATTAGATGAGGGGGAGAACCTCACATAATTGCCAATGGATATAGCAACAACCATCATAATGGATGTGGTTCAAGACCTAGAAAAGTTACAAGCACCTAGACATGAAATCTCTGATCAAGTGATAGGAGAAGCAACACTACAAGAGACTGAAGAAGAAGTTCCAATGACAAAGGATACAAATATTCAGGGAGAGAGAATTGCAGATTCTCAGATTGAGATACCTGATGCTGAAATTCAGCATGCAGATATCACTGTGGATAATTTTCTTATTAATCAAGAAGGTACAAGAATTGAGGGGGAGTTGGCCCCTGTTACTGAGAAAACTAAAGAGACACCTCAAGTTAAAGAAGTTAGTTCTTCTGAATCTGACGATGCAGAGGCTTCTCAACAAAAGAAAAGAAAACTTTCTGCAATGAAGAAGAAGAGCAAGAGCTACAAGCAATATCTTCAGTCTGGACCATCATCAGCTCCTACAATTGATCATAGCTCTTTGCTAGTGCAACTACAACTAATGCTTGATAAGTAAAGGCAAGATTTAGAGAAATATGTAGATGAAAGCAACAAGGAGTTGCAATTTCAGCTGGCCCAAGAAATCAAGTCAATAAGATTTGAAGTAAATCTTTTAAAAACTGATATGACTGCTTTCTTTGAGAAAGAAGCTCATGCAATGATCTATCTGGCTAAGTGTTGGGTACATTGGAAAATGTGTACCATATTTGAAGAAGCCTCACCTTACTCAATGATATGCATCAAGGTGTATTTGATGTTATTTTGAGTTTATATATGCAGGTTAAGAAAATGCAGGAATGCAGGAAAAAGTTTCTAAGTACATAAGTCGACACCAGTAGAAGTTGTGTCGACACTTATGAAGGCTTGTGTCGACACTGGAGAAAAGTTGTGTCGAAACCTAGATTCAATTGTGTCGACACTTGGAAAGGCTGTGTCGACACCAGAAGAAATTGTGTCGACACACAGAGGCAGAGTCGACACACAGAAAAGCTTAGTCGACATCAACTGTGTCGACACACAGAGGCAGTGTCGACACACAGAAGACTTTGTCGACATCAACTGTGTCGACACACAGAGGCAGTGTCGACACACAGAAGACTTTGTCGACATCAACTGTATCGACACACATGACTTTTGTTGACACATAGCAGAGTTTCAATAAAGTTGATTTATGTGAAGAAAAGAAGTGACTGTATCGACACACAGAACTAGTGTCGACACATTCTACAAAAGCTGTGTCGAGAAGCAGTGTCAACACCAAGAGAGATGTGTCGACACCACCAAGGCTTGTGTCGACACTTAGTCTACTTGTGTCGACACATGAAGAAGTTCAGTCTCGACACTTTGCTAACAGAGAAAGAGTTTCAAGAAGTGACTGGAAGACTTGACAGTTGCTATAACCAACCGGTCTACTGAAGCTGTCAGAGCTATCAGAAGTTTGTTAGAAACCTGATCAGTCGGTTACCATGGAGGAAGTCTATATAAAGACATTCTCTATCAACAGAAATGAGAAGATACACATGTTACACACATGAGATAAAAAAGTAAACACGAAAAATAGAAGAAGATTTTCAACAGAAGATCTAAGAAGACATTCTCAGGTGGTGATCTACTCAGAGTTTGTCAAGAGAATTCAAAGAAGAATTCAGAAGAATCTTCAGAAGAATTTGGTGAGAGAGAGCTCCATCTATTCAAGTGAAGAAAGGGACTTACATCAACAAGTCTCTGAAGTACAAATTCTGAACCAGTCTGCCAAGAAGAATTCAGATTGTTTTCTGAGTTTCAAGAAAGAAGCTGATTGAAGATCAACTTCAAAGGAGATCAACCCTACTGTATTTAGATTCAAGAAGCTTTGAAGAAAGCTAAGACAGGTTGATCTCTAATATCAGATTCTTTCAAGAACTGATCAAGAAACCTTCCATCCATTCTCTCTCAACCAGGGTGGTGGTAGATTTAAAATTAACATCTATTTTTTGTAGGATCTTTTTAAGATCTGAGTTGTAAGCCTGATTTATAAAGGCTGAGTTGTAGGAGATTAAGTTCTCTGAGTGGTAGGACTTGTTAAAGGCTGAGGTAGGGCTGTGAGCCTGAGTTGTAGGAGATTTTGATCTCTGAGTTGTAGGCCTTGTTGAAGGCTGAGGTAGGGCAGATTGCCTGAGCTGTAGGAGTATGGACTCACTCTGAGTTGTAGGAGTCTTGTTTGGGTTCTGAGCTGTAAGACCTGCGGATCTGAGGAGAAGGAAAGAAGTTAGGCCGAATCTAGCACACTGCTACATAGGAGAAGGGGGAAAGTGGATGTACCCAGATCTTGGGGAACCACTATAAATCAGTGTGCCATCTGTGATTGTGTGTGGTATTGTTAATTCTGTGTTGTGATAGTTATAGAACTGGTTTATTCTATTAATTAACTGAATTTATATTCTGCCTTAATGGAAAAAGGAATTGCACCTATTCACCCCCCTCTAGGTGTTTAGGAACCAATTCTTTCAAGTGGTATCATAGCCAGGTTCCTCAAAGAAAGACTTAAGAGTCTGAGTAAGATCTGTAAGACAGAAGTAAGTTAAAGAAGATGGGTTCAGGAGAAAATCATAAAGAACCTTGTTCAATGAAGTTGCCTATCTGCAGGAAGGAAATCTTTGGAATATTGAAGGAAAGGGTCAGACTATTTATGGAGGCATCTGATCCTAGAATTTATATAAAAGTTAAGGAAGGACCATATATTCCAATGAAGGTTTCTGTTCTTGATGCTAATCAATGGACTCCTAAGGATTTTTCAGAAATGACTAAGGATGAGATCATCTTGGCTACAATGGATAAAAGAGCACAAAATATTATAGTGAGTGCCATAGATGACTCAACATTCCAGAATCTGATTCATTGCAAAACCTCCAAGGAGATGTGTGACACATTGGTTGTCTACACGGAGGGTTCTGAAGAAGAGGATGAGTTCTTGAAATTACTGGACTCTATCTATGAGCAAGAAGACCATCAGTGCAAAGGACTGATGGCTATTTCTAAAGAAGACCAGTGCCAGGATCAACCTGGTCCCAGTAAGGTAAAAAGTTTATCTGTAGATTTTGATTACTACACATGGTCAGAATCAGATGCATCTGCATCAAGATATGTGGATGAGTCTGAATCTGAAGGAGATATTCATCAGCTTATAGATGAATATGGGGATTTGTTGCAGGCACTCAAGAGAAGCAAAAACCTGGCCAAAAATTAGGCTAAGGAAATTGCAGCTCTTAAGTTGGCTGCATCTGATTCTGAAAAGCTGCTGGATTAGAAGATGAATGAAATTGCCAAGCTAAAAAACATAACTGTTATTCGGATGGGTACAATCACATTCAAAAATGATCAGATCAAAAGTCTGGAAGACAGACTTCAGAAAGAGAAGGAGATAGTGGCTAGTTTCTCCAAGCCAAAATCTGTCCTACCCTTAATTGATGACTTTGTGTCTCAAAAGGGTAAGGTAGGATTAGGCTTTAAGGGAACTGCATGGGCTGTACAGTCCAATAATAAAGGCAAAGCCCCAGCACAAAACAAAAGATCTGCTGCAATCAATACAGCTAAGATTGTACCTAAAGAGAGGTATAATAAGTATGAGTGTTGGTGCTGTGTCAAGATAGACCATTATGCCTTAGAATGTTGGCACAATACCAGTGTCAGAAAGGATAGCAGTCTACCTGTTAGAAGAGTTGCAGGCAGATTTGTCAAGTTTCAGGCTAACTTGAACCAAGGACCCAAAAGTTATTTGGGTTTTAAGGTTAAGTAATCTTTATTGCAGGTGAGTCCAAGTTGCCATGCCCCTATATGGTACTTGGACAGTGGATGTTCCAGGCATATGATTGGAACAGGAGGATTGCCGAAGGACTACTCACCAGTATTGAATGAGCCTAAAGTAATCTTTGGTAGTTCTGAAAAAGGAGTCATCAAAGGGTTTGGTAACATTTCTAACAACTTAATCACAATCACTCTAGTGGCCTATGTGAAGGGTTTGAAACACAACCTAATAAGTATAAGCCAGCTGAGTGATCTTGGATATGACATTTCATTTATCAAGAATGTGTGTCATATCAAGAGGTCAAGTGATCAAAAAGTCATATTGACTGGCTATAGAAATAGAAATGTGTATTGCCTAAATTTTGAGTGTGAGAATAAAAATTCTCCTATCTGTCTTGTGCCTGATGAGAAAGCCTCTTATTGTGTCAAATGGCACAAGAGGCTCGCTCATCTTAACTACAAGACTATTGGCTAACTCTTTAGTAAAGAGTTAGTGAGGAATGGTCCTAGAGTTAAGTGCTTTAAGGATGGAATATGCTCAGCTTGTCAAAAAGGCAAGCAGACCAGATCCTCTTTTCATAGCCTAGAAACCAAAGACTCTGTGAGGTGCTTATACCTCTTGTATATGGATTTATTTGGTCCTATGTCAGTTCATAGTCTAGGTATGAAGGTCTACACTTTTGTGATGGTAGATGACTATTCTAGATTTTCATGGGTATTCTTTCTGAGGCAGAAATCTGAAACCCCAAATATTTTCTGCAATTTTGTCAAACAAATTCAGAATGAATTAGATAGTTCAGTGGTCAAAATCAGAAGTGACCATGGAACTGAATTCCAATCTGAAAGTATGACAAGATTGTGTGAAGAATTTGGGATTCATCAGGAATTCTCCTCACCTAGAACACCTCAGCAAAATGGCATTGCTAAAAGAAAGAATAGGACATTGATTGGGACTGGAAGAACACTATCGAGTGACACTACCCTCCCAAAATATTTCTGGGCTGATGCAGTAAACACTGCATGCCATGTGCTCAATAGGGCTTCCATCACCAAAAGCCACAAAAAGACACCCTATGAGGTTATGAAAGGAAGAAAACCAAACTTATCCTATTTTAGGATCTTTGGTTGCAAGTGCTATGTGCTTAACAATGGCAAGTCTCACCTAACTAAGTTTGCTGCCAAATCCCAAGATGGGATATTTGTTGGGTACAGCAACAATAGTAAGGCTTATAGGGTCTACAATTTGGCTACTCAAGTTGTAGAAGAGTCTGTTCATGTCATATTTGATGAATATAGACTTATTAAAAATGAGTTGCCTAGTAGTTCTTGTAGCTCCACAGGTATACAGTAGAAGATGGACCAGCTTACTATCAGAGAAGATCCAACTGCAAAGCAGGATGAGGAAAATGGTAGTTGCTATCCAGGGGGAGTACAAGACACTCAAGAGGAAAATGAAGACCATGAGGTGCAGCATAATGAAGAGATTGAAGAAGGTCAAACTGTTGATAGATTACCTCCAGCAGTTAGACATTTAAAGGATCATCCTGCACACCAGATAATTGGTGATCCAAGACATGGAGTACAAATAAGGAGCAGGAACATAAATACAGTTCTTTGCTCAAGCTTCTTATCTCAACTGGAATGCAAGAGATTTGAAGAAGCTATTCAAGACCCATAATGGATTGATGCTATGCAGGAGGAGTTAAATCAATTCAGAAGGTGCAAGGTCTGGGAGTTGTTTCCAAAACCAAAGGGCCACAATGTCATAGGGACAAAGTGGATTTATAGAAACAAGCTTGAAGAGAGTGGGATCATAGTGAAGAACAAGGCAAGACTAGTTGTCAAAGGATACATGCAGGAAGAGGGCATAGATTTTGATCAGACTTTTGCTCCAGTGGCAAGGTTGGAAGCAATAAGGCTATTCCTTGCCTATGCAGCATATCAAGGCTTCAAAGTGTTCCAATTGGATGTTAAGTCAGCATTCTTAAATGGAGACTTAAAAGAGGAGGTCTATGTAGAACAACCCTCAGGTTTTGTTGCTCCACTCAAACCTAATTATGTTTATAAACTTAGGAAATATTTATGTGGGTTAAAACAAGCCCCAAGGGCTTGGTATGAAACCATGTCTACTTTCCTCATTGAGAACAAATTCTCAAGGGGGAAAATAGACAAGACTCTATTCCTTAGAGAATTTAAAGGAAAGATCATCCTAGTCCAAATATATGTTGATGACATAATATTTGGTTCTACTGAAAATAACCTTTGTAGAAAGTTTGCAAAACTTATACAAGGGAAATTTGAAATGTGCAGTATGGGAGAACTTAAGTTCTTCTTGGGACTCCAAGTAAGACAGACTGATGATGGCTTGTCCATATCCCAGTCTAAGTTCACCCAGGAGTTAATTAAGAAGTATGGTATGAAGTCATCCACTACCATGAGAACTCCAATGGGGACAAGTATGCCTCTAAGCAAAGATGATGCAGGGAAACCTATAGATGAGTCTTTGCATAGAGGGATAGTTGACTCACTCCTTTATCTGACTGCTAGTAGACCAGACATCATGTATGTTACATGTGTTTGTGCTAGGTACCAATCTTGCCCTAAAGAATCTCATTATACTGCTGTCAAAAGGATTTTGAGATATCTTAAGGGCACACCTAATCTAGGCCTTTGTTATCCTAGGAATAGAGATTTTCTACTAATAGGCTATTCAGATGCAGACTTTGTAGGATGCAAAGTAGATAGGAAAAGCACAACAGGCACCTGTCAATTTCTAGGAGGAAGATTGGTGTCATGGAGCTGTAAGAAGCAGACTAGTGTGGCAATTTCCACAGCTGAGTCTGAGTATGTTGCTGCAGGAAGTTGCTGTGCACAGCTGTTGTGGATACAACATCAGTTAGAAGATTATGGTATTTAGGTAAGTAGAACTCCATTATTATGT
Source organism: Platanthera guangdongensis (assembly GCA_039583875.1). Taxonomy (NCBI): domain Eukaryota; kingdom Viridiplantae; phylum Streptophyta; class Magnoliopsida; order Asparagales; family Orchidaceae; genus Platanthera; species Platanthera guangdongensis. The sequence goes on from CM077157.1 coordinate 75,712,240, forward strand.
GATCCTACTAGTTCTATTTCTATTGCTCATAATCCTGTTTCACATAATAGAACAAAGCATATTGAAATAAGATACCATTTTCTTAGAGATCACGTAGAAAAAGAAGATATTTCTTTAGAATTTTTAATATAGATTTTCAAATTGCTGACATGTTCACTAAGCCATTAGATGAAACTAAATTCAATAATTCAAAATTGAATTAGGAATGTTGAACATAAATTAGTTTAACAAATTTGGCTAAGTAAAATTGTGTCGACACAAAAAGTTGTCTGTGTCGACATATAGTCGTTGGTGTCGACACTCCAGGAAAGTGGTGTCGACACATCTAGAAAAAAGGTGTTGACTCTTCAGAGAAGTTATGTCGACACATCCAGAAGTTGTGTCGACACTTAGAATCAACACACAGATTTCATCGAACGCAGATTCAACAACACTTCGTAGACCTCAAATCGTCGACTTCATGGGCTCTTCGTCGAACACGACCATGACAAATAGAATTGGTGTCGACACTTCAGAGCAGTTGTGTCGACACATAGAAGTCAACACTTTTGTCGAGACATTAGAAGTCTGTGTCGACACATTTCAACAGTGTCGACACATTAAGAGAATTTTAACGTGCCTTTTGAACTTCATTATTTAGAAGGGTATAAATAGGTCAACAACAAACCCTATCGACACACTCTCCCTAGTTTAGAGAACAAAACCTTGTGTCGACAAATTCTCTCTTCTCAATCCAAGATTTCTCTCAACCCCAATGACGCCAAAGCTTGAAGATAACGTCAACGAAGGCTATGAGCTGGTTTGCAACGCTTTTGATAATGCGGAACCAGCGATTCAAGCTGTGATAACCCTAATTGCAAAAAATGGTTTGGAATTTCTAGTATCCGAACCTACAAAGATATGGAAGAAAGAAATACTGGAATTCTATGGCGCAGCTACTTTAGATTCGACTGGACTTAAGATCAAATCTACAGTTCAAGGAGCTAAAGTTAAACTTACCTTGAAGAGCTTGAGAAAAACTCTTCAACTCCCAAGAACTCAAGAAGAAGAAGTTACCCCATTCATGACTAGGGAAGCACTTCAGTGGTGTGGATTGGATCCCACCATGAAGATTAGATCTGCAATGAACAGGAAAGGGATGAATCTGCAAGGAAAATTCCTTTCTGAAGTGGTTGGAAAGGTCATTCTCTGCAAGCCAGGGGGACATGATAGGGTTTCAGCCTATATGTTCAGCCTAATGACCAGGATTATCTTCAGAATAAACACAGATTGGTCTGTAGTAATCTTTGAAAAGATTAAGGAAGGCATCAAGAAGCCAAATCTGGGAAGAATCATGAGTCTATACTTGGCTGGAACAATTCCAGAAGTAATGGAACAGACTGCTGGTTCTAAGATCAACCACATGAGAAGAATGGATATAAGGATAATCTCCAGATGGGATAGAGTACTAACAAAGGACATGCCTGATGAAGAGAGGCCAGAGATTCCTGAAAAATCTCCTGCACAAGAAATTACAGATGGTGCTCAGGTACATGAGGAGCCTTATCTTGAGGAAGAGCCAACACAATTAGAAAGTGAAATGGCTACTCAAACTATACTTGAGGTAATCCAAGAAGTTAATCAATCAATTTTCAATAATGAGGATGAAACACTAACTGTGGCTTTGATTGATGCTGACCAGACCACTCAAGCACAGGATGCTATCATGAAGGATACATCAACACCTGCTGATGCTCCTGAGTTGGTGGTGCCTCAAGTCCTAACTCAACAAGAGTTTACCCTTGAAGAGTTGTTCCCTGATATAGATCAAGTAAGAACTGAGGGGGAGCAAGCTAACATTGAGGGGGAGTATGTCAGGACTGAGGGGGAGGGGCAAGGGACTCAAGGGGAGCAACCTAGGACTGAAAAGGAATTGCCTCCTAGTTCTAAGGAAAGAGTTGATATAGCCAGTACTCCAGCTTCTGAAGATGAAGAAGAAATTCAAGCAAAGAAGAGAAAGATGATGGTTTTCAAAAGAAGAAGCCAAAGCTATAAAAGGGCATTGCAAACTGCTCCACTACCAGACCCAGCCACTGATTATAGCTCCTTATTAGTCTCTTTGCAAGTAAAGTTAGATGAACAAAGGATAGCTATGGAGAAATATATGGATGAAACTCATAAAGATCTGCAATTCTCCTTGGCTCAAGATATTAAATCCATAAGATTTGAAGTAAATCAGAACAAGAAGGAAATGACAGATTGCTTCCACAAAGGTGGCAATGCTGTAGTCTATCTTTCAAAGCAACAACAAGCAATAAAGACTCAAGTTGCTGATATAGCTGTTAAGCAAGGCTATGTCCTAGAAAATCAACTTAGGATGAATGACAATCTGACTGAATCACATAATGTGATTGTTACAGAGTTAAAAAAATACTACAACTGCAATGATAGAAGCAAGGGCTAAAGAGAAGTCAGAATTTGATAAACACTTCCAAGAAGAACTAGCTGCTGTCCAAATAGCTATTAAGAATTCTCAAATGATCATTTTTGATCAGCTACATAAAATAAGGTCATTTTATAAAGATGGTGTTAATTATCTAGATGAACAAGTAATATTTCAGAAAGATGACCTCAGAGATCATATTGCAAGAGAAGTCATAAAGGGGGAGAGAGTGTTAGTCAAAGCAGGCTAAGATCGTGCTAAATGAATATCTAATAGCATTAGAGCCACACTTGGATATCCACCCCTCTGTGATGATGATAATGTAGCTGAGTCAGGTGTGCAACCTGCTTATTTTGAAGGTGAACAACCTGAAGTTGCTCAGGTCATTTACCCTCTAGCAGATTTTGATATGATTCAACAAGAAGTACAGTCAATGTACAGCCCTCCAGAGGGTACTAAAAATGTTATTATTGAGAAAGTAGAAATGTCAGAGGCAGCTTTGAATAAAGAGTAAGAAGCTCAACTGTCAAAGAAAAGGTTCAGAGAACAGGCGGAGTTGAAGCCTGATTTTGAGCAGTGGAGCCCAACTTCCAGGAATATTATATTGACTGCCTGGAAAGCTGTAAAGGACCAGACCCATGAAAGGGGAAAATGATTCACTGAGCAAGAATGGAACATGCGTGAAGCTAGACAGGAAGCCATTCTAAAATATAGAAGAAAGGCAAAAGCTGCGAAGCTACCTCCTAATGCTTAGGAGCCCAGCTAGTATTTCCCAAATTATTTTCACTATTTTGAAAGGCAAAGAATAAAGGCTGAAGGACAAAAGAAGAAAGATTTAAAGTGCAAGAAGCCAGCTGAAGATACTGAAGCTCCAGTACAAGCCAAGATCCAGTCAGACAAAGGCATAGTCATCAAGGAGCCCTACCATCCTTAGAATAGATTGACTAGATTTTACAACATTATAATATTTAGTTTTTAAAAATCTATGTAAACTTTTGTTAAGAAACTTTTGAAAGTTTAAACAAAACAATGATTAATGCTCATTATGTTTGCATCATTATTCTGTGATGACACTTTATACATGTTTTGTTTATAAGTTACCCTGTCATGTAATGTTTTTATACATCATAATGTGTGTTTATTATGAATGGTGAATATCATTGACTAAGGGTTATGACTTCCCCAAATAGGGGGAGATTGTTGGGTACATTGGAAAATGTGTACCAGATTTAAAGAAGCCTCACCTTACTCAATGATATGCATCAAGGTGTATTTGATGTTATTTTGAGTTTATATGTGCAGTTAAGAAAATGCAGGAATGTAGGAAAAAGTTTCTAAGTCCATGAGTCGACACCAGAAGAAGTTGTGTCGACACTTATGAAGGATTGTGTCGACACTGGAGAAAAGCTGTGTCGACACCTACAGTCAATTGTGTCGACACTTGGAAAGGCTGTGTTGACACCAGAAGAAATTATGTCGACACACAGAGGCAGAGTCGACACACAGAAAAGCTTAGTCGAAATAAACTGTGTCGACACACAGAGGCAGTGTCGACACACAGAAGACTTTGTCGACATCAACTATGTCGACACGCAGAGGCAGTGTCGACACAAAGAATACTTTGTCGACATCAACTGTGTCGACACACAGGACTTGTGTCGACACATAGCAGAGTTTCAACAAAGTTGATTTATGTGAAGAAAAGAAGTGACTGTGTCGACACACAGAACTAGTGTCGACACATTCTACAGAAGCTGTGTCGAGAAGCAGTGTCAACACCAAGAGAGCTGTGTAGACACCACCAAGGCTTGTGTCTACACTTAGTCTACTTTTGTCGACACATGAAGAAGTTTAGTCTCGACACTTTGCTGACAGAGACAGAGTTTCAAGAAGTGACTGGAATACTTGACAGCTACCATAACCAACCGGTCTACTGAAGCTGTCAGTGCTGTCAGAAGTTTGTTAGAAACCGGATCAGCCAGTTACCATGGAGGAAGTCTATATAAAGACATTCTCTATCAACAGAAATGAGAAGATACACATGTTACACACATGAGATAAAAAAGTAAACATGAAAAACAGAAGAAGATTTTCAACAGAAGATCTAAGAAGACATTCTTAGGTGGTGATTTACTCAGAGTTTGTCAAGAGAATTCAAAGAAGAATTCAGAATAATCTTCAAAAGAATTTGGAGAGAGAGAGCTCCATCTATTAAAGTGAAGAAAGGGACTTACATCAACAAGTCTCTGAAGTGCAGATTCTAAACCAGTCCGCCAAGAAGAATTCAGATTATTTTCTGAGTTTCAAGAGAGAAGCTGATTGAAGATCAACTTCAAAGGAGATCAACCCTACTGTGTTCAGATTCAAGAAGCTTTGAAGAAAGCTAAGACAGGTTGATCTCTAACATCAGATTCTTTCAAGAACTGATCAAAAAAACCTTCCATCCTTTCTCTCTCAACCAGGGTGGTGGTAGATTTAAAATTAACATATATTTTCTGTAGGATCTTTTTAAGATCTGAGTTGTGAGCCTGATTTATAAAGGCTGAGTTGTAGGAGATTAAGTTCTCTGAGTGGTAGGCCTTGTTGAAGGCCGAGGTAGGGCTGTGAGCCTGAGTTGTAGGAGATTTTGATCTCTGATTTGTAGGCCTTGTTGAAGGCTGAGGTAGGGCAGATTGCCTGAGCTGTAGGTGTGTGTACTCACACTGAGTTGTAGGAGCCTTGTTTGGGTTCTGAGCTGTAAGATCTGCGGATCTGAGGAGAAGGAAAGAAGTTAGGCCGAATCTAGCACACTGCTAGATAGGCGAAGGGGGAAAGTGGATGTACCCAGACCTTGGGGAACCACTATAAATCAGTGTGCCATCTGTGATTGTGTGTGGTATTGTTAATTCTGTGCTGTGATAGTTATCGAACTGATTGATTATATTAATTAACTGAATTTATATTCTGCCTTAGTGGAAAAAGGAATTGCACCTATTCACCCCCCCTCTAGGTGTTTAGGAACCAATTCTTTCACTAAGCAACAACAGGATGCCAAGCAACTACAAGATGATATGGCAATCAAGCAAGGCCGTGTCCATAAAAATCAGAACAAATTGAATGAGAATCTGATAGTGATGCATGAAACCATCTTGGGAGAAATAAAGACCCAAACCACAGCTTTGGAAACAAAAATTAATTCTACTGGCATAGATATCAGTACCAAACTGCAAAGTCATTCTGAATCTCTCCTGAAGGATATCAAAGATTCTTACAAAACTTTGGACAGCAATTTACTAAGGGTTAAGAATATAGTGACTACAGGTATCAATTATGTTGATGGACAGGTCAGATTTCATAAGAATGATCTAAGAGATCATATTGAGAGAGAAGTCATAAAGGGGGAGAGAGTCATGATTAAGGAAAGTACTGAACAAGCTACCTGGATAGCAAATAATATTAGAGATACTCTAGGCTTTCCTCCCCTATGGTGTAAGGGTGATCAAACAGCTGAATCTGGTTGTCAACAACCACCTCTACTTCAAGCACCTCCTGCTGAATTATTTCCTCCTACAGTCCCAGCCAATTTTGAGTCTGTTCAAGCAGCTGTTCACCATATGTATAGTCCTCCTTAAGGCATTGATAAGAATGTAATATTTGAGAAAGTGGACAGGCCTGTTATTTCTCAAGAGACTGAGGCTCAGTTATCAAATAAAAGGTTTAGAGAACAGACTGAGACTAAACCCGATTTTGAGCAATGGATTCTAACCTCTAGATTAATCATTCTTACTGCATGGAAAGTGTTGAAGTATTAGACTGGGCGGCCTTGCGGTCTTGTCTGGCAGTTTGTTGACTGCGCGGTCTAGCGATTCATTCCCAGCAGGTTCATATTCAGACTGTTGCTGTTTGTAGTCCGAGCGGTCTGGCGGTCTCACTCAGAAGCCTGGAGACCGGGCATTCTATCGGTCTCCTATTGCGGCATGTTCTTATCCTGCTGGAGTTGACGAGCGGTTAACCCATCTGTCTAACCGCGCGGCCTGTATGGTCTCTTTAATTTCTATCCGCTCAGCCCTGTACATATTTAGTCCCACATTGTTTGTTTGTACTTTCTCATATCTCCTCCATTCTATAAAAGGGAGGTCATACCTTTGTAAAATCTACTCCTGTCAGAGCTTATTTAAAGGGATGCAGTGTTTAGAGAGAAAAAAAGAGATAGAGAAAAATATAAACAATACAGAGGAGAAACAACAGAATTTTAAGAAGAAAGAAGTTTGCAGCTTCAGCTATAATTTAGAAGGTGGAGAGAGGTCTGATCAAGAATCATCTTCAACATCTCTCCAGCCTAGATCAACCCTAATTTCTACTTCAAGAAGCTTTGAAAAGCTAAGAAGGGTTTGATCAGATCTATCTTGTCAGAATCAAAGGAAGCACAATCATCAAGATCAGATCAAGAAGCTGTTACTCAAATCTCATACTGGGTGACATTTTCTGATTCAATTTTCTGTTATATTCAATTTATAAGATCTATCTGTTGATCTGAGTGGAGGAGATTTATTCTCTTGTTATTGTAAGCCTGTATTATAAAGGTTGAGCTAGGGTTAGGATTTCCTGAGGTAGGAGAAGTTGGAAATTCTCTGAGTTGTAGGGCATTTGTTGCCTGAGAAGTAGGAGTGAGGATTCATTCTGAGGTAGAGTTCTTGGGAAGAACTTGAGGTGTAGGATCTTGGTGATCTAAGTGGTAAGACTTGTGAAGTCTGAGTTGTAGGAGCCGGGTGGGCTCTGAGTTGTAAGATCTAAAGATCTGAGTAAAGGAAAGAGGAGGAGTTTGGCCGAATCTAGTTCATTACTAGATAGGTGAAGGGGGAAAGTGGATGTACCCATAAATTGGGGAACCACTATAAATCTCTGTGCATTGTACTGTGTGTGCTGATTTTTTGTGTTGTGTTAATTCTGTTAAATGTTGTTTAGTTTATATTAATTAACTGGCTGTGTAAATCTTTTTATTTAAAGTAGTATTCTGACAACAAAAAAGGAGAGCCATAATTAAATTGGACCTATTCATCCCCTCTAGGTCATTTTCAATCCTAAATTAAACATTTACAGGTATTCAACAAGAAAACACAAATTATAGAAGAATCTATGCATATTATTTTTGATGAGACTGATCTTCTATAAAAAGGCTGGTCAAGTGTGCCTAATGATGCAGGTTCAGTGCCCAACATAGATGATTTGTCCATTCAAGTCAAGCCTAGTTCAAGCATGAGTACCTCTGAAATTGATGTGCTATGTGAGGAAATACAGCCAGCTGAAATCATTTCTGAAGAACTGCAAGGTGCTGATAGATTGCATGCTACAACCAGGCATATGGGAGATCATCCCAGAACTCTCATTATTGGAGATGCAAGCCAGGGTGTCACCACCAAGAGCAGACTTAACAATGAAGCTCTCTTGAGCTTCTTATCTATTAAAGTATAGAGACCGGGCGGTCTAGAGGCCTGACTCTGGCGGATTGGAGACCGCGTGGTCTGATGGTTTCTCTCCATCGGTTTGGTAGCCGGACTGTTGTTGTTTGGTATCCGGGCGATCTAACAGTTTGTCTCAAGCGACTTGGAGACCGGGAGGTCTGGCGCTTTACTATGGTGGCTTATTCTCTCATTCTGGTGGTTGCCGGGCGGTTAGCCTATTCGTCTAACCGCGCGGCCTGTTCGACTTGTTTTCTTATTAAACCGCTTATACCTGTAATTATTTAGTCCCACATTGCTTATTGGTAATCTCTCTCATCTCCTCCATTCTATAAAAGGGAGGTCATACCTTTGTAATACATATCTTTTTGGATAATAAAAGTTTCTGTTATTCCAATTTCTGGTTTCTACTTGTCTGTTCGCACATGGTATCAGAGGACTCGATCTTTTCTGCCTGATTCGGTGCCTTCTTCTGCCTATGCGGTTTGCCCTTCTTCTTGTAGTCTGTTCGCGCGGCTTCTCTTCTCTTCTTTGTTGCATCCTTTTGTGTGCGCAACCTCTCTTCTCGCTCCATCTTTCTATCTGTGAATTGTTTTCACCATTTCTCAGCCTCTTTTCTCCCCGAGAACTCCTTCCAGTTCGCGCGAACTTCTCTATCTCCTGTTCGTGCGGCCTTCCTTTTAGCCGCACGACTTCTTTCCATCTGCTTTGTTCTGCTTCTTGGTCGCGGTCTTCCTTGTCGTTGGTGTGTTGACACCGTGACCGCTGCAGAACCTCGTCTTTTATCTACTGCGGCCTTCCTAGCCGCACAACCTGCTTACTAGTCGCGCGGTCTCCCCTGCTTGTTATTCGTGCAGCCTGTCTCTACTCGCGTGATTTCTTTTTTCTTCTCTTCCATGGCTCTTTTTGGAACCTCTACCACCACCACTACTCATGTGGCCAACTGCCTCCTCCTCCTACTCCTTCCAGGAATCTTGGCACCGTCTCCAAACTTGTTGTCTCCAACTATCCGGATTGGAGTGTCTCCTTCACCTTCCTTCTCCGCTCACAACGCAAATGCCACCATCTCACTGATGACCCACCTCCTCCAACTTTCGCTGAGTTTGATGACTGGGATGCTAGCGACGCGCTTGTGCGCACTTGGGTAGCTAACAGCCTTTCAGATGAATGTCTTCCGATCATCCTTCATGATGAGACGGTCAAGAGGGCTTGGCTTCATCTTGATGCTCTGTAATCGAAGATGGCTCAGACGTCCCGCATCTGTACTTTATATGCGGACCTCTTTGCCCGTCCTTCCATATCTCATGTTGCTGCTTATCAACAAGTTCTAGCTCTCGGGGCTGAGATTCTTTAGAATTGCCCCTTCTCTGTAGATTTGGCCGAGCAGCACAAACACTTCCAGGAACTTTTGATTGTGTGCTATCATCTGCGACTTCCAGAGACCTATGACATGATCCTCTAGCAAATTTTGGGTGAGGCGGACTCTCCCACCTTGGATGCCACCGCTGCACGCATTACCGCATTTTCCTCTCTACTTCAGCGTCCTCTTCTATCCTCTCCTTATCCACCGGACAATTATGCTCAACAAACTCAACGGAGTGGCTCTGGTAGCCACAAACACCAGTTCGGTGGGTGTAGCTCTTCCCGCTTCCTCTACTCTCATTGTGGCCACACCGTGCATACCATGCATCTTGTTGGCTAAAACATCCACATCTTCCCCCCTTTGGTGACTCTTCCACCTCCTCCTCCAAGGAATTCGCCTAGGTGGTCACGTCATCAGGTAGTGCCCAGGTTACTCAAGGTGAATGGATGATAGACTCTGGTGCGACTAATCATATGACGGGCAAACCTTAGTGCTTTTCTCTCCTAGAAACACATGATCGGTTGCCCCCGGTCCTCGTTGCCGACGGCTCTCCCTCCCCAGTCCATGAGATGGGAGTGGTTCATGTCACTCCGTCTCTTCACTTGCGGGACACTCTCTATGTGCCCAAGTTTTAGTGCAATTTATTGTCAGTTACCTCTTTATACAAGCAACTTCAGTGCTCCGTCACATTCACTCCAACTTCTTAACCTTTTTAGGATCCGAGCTCCCAACAGATGATTGCTACTAGGACTGAGAGCGGCTGCCTCTACTTTCTCGACAATGTTTCCACTCTATCCATCTTCTCCTCCTCCTATATAAATCTTCTACAGTGGCATCTCTACCTTGGTCATCCTCCTCCATGGCTTCTTCGTCAGCTTCTGCCCCACCTCCCACCACATAGTTCGCCTCTCAACTATGATGCTTGTCAGCTTAGCAAGCATCACTGCTCCTCCTTCCCTCCGAAGTAAGGTCGTGGCTCTACCCATCAATTTGATCTCATTCACTCTGATGTATGGGGTCCTGCTCCTACCCTCACCGTTGGTCGGGGTAGTTCTTATTTTGTTATCTTTATTGATGACTTTTCTAGATGTACTCAGGTGTATATCTTATGAGATTGCTCTGAATTATTTAATGTATGGACATCTTTATATCATTTAATTCACAATCAATTTGGTGTTTAAATTAAAATCCTTCGCTCTGATAATGCTAAGGAGTATATTAGTCAAGCCATTTCATCTTTCTGTATGCAATATAGGATTGTTCATCAAACTAGTTATGTCTATACCTCACAACAAAATGGAGTGGCGGAACTCAAAAACCGTCACCTTCTTAATGTCGCTCGTACTCTGATGATGCAGATGCATGTCCCTCGCTCCTATTGGGGCTATGCAGTTCTAATTTCCTGCTATCTCATCAATAACATTCCCTCCATGGTTCTACACGGTAAAACCCCATTCTCTGTTCTCTATCCATACAAGGATCCTTTTCCTCTACCTCTACGTATCTCTGGGTGCACAACTTTTGTGCACGCACCCTCCGCCACCAGTGAAAAATTCTCCCTTTGCCCCACCAAATGCATCTTTCTGGGGTACTCTACCACTCAGAAATGATAATGTTGTTTTGACCCCATTCTTCGAAAGAAGTTCGTCTCCACCGATGTTACCTTCTTTGAGAATGCTCACTATTTCTCTAACGACTCCTCTATCTTCACCATCGAGAATGATCCCGCGGCTTTTGATTCTCCTACTATTCCCTCCAACCCATCGACCACTACCACGGTTTTCCACCTCCACCATCTCTGTCGTCTCCTCCTCTCTCTTTACCTCCGCTATCTCCCACTTCTCCGCCGTCATCGCTCTCTACTCCCGGGCCAGCCCTCTCTGCCACGAATGATCCAAATGCTGAGGAACCCGCTGACCTGGATCTTCCCATTGCTCTTTGTAAAGGGGTTCGGGCGTGTACCTAGCACTCGCTTGCTGCTTTTATTTCCTATGATCGTCTTACCCCTTCTCGCAGGGCTTTTGCACTGGCTATCTCTACCACTGTGAAAGTGAGGGGTTAGATCAGGAATACCCTAGAGGGGGGGGGGGGTGAATAAAGTATCTTTAGATTTTTAAGACTTTTTTTCTACAAATAAAACTTATGAATTAAACTATCCTAAGTTAAGTGAATCTACCACAGGTGCTGCAGAAAATAAACTAAACAAACACAAACACAGTTATCCTAACTAGCACAGCCACAGCAAGAAACAAAAGAAAAGAGCAACCAAACAACACAAGAAATTTATAGTGGTTCCCCAACCTAGGTACATCCACTCTTCTACCACCCTGGTAGGAATCCACTAAGATATTTGATCAGGTGCCTGACACCAATGGGCTTTTGATCAGGTGCTCAAAAACCAAACCTCAAGTCTTTTGATCAGGTGACTTGTAACCAGTGATAACTTTTGAAAGGAGTTAAGAACCCTTTATACAGTGGGGGATGAGAGATTGATTATGTCTTCTCTTTCTCAAAACAACTGAGAAGACTTTTGTGGATTTGATGTTAGCAAAGGCTCCTCCTGAGATATTGAATGGTCCAGGAAAGATGGAGTTTCAATTCAGGGTGATATGCCTTCACACTGTTGCTTTAACCAGATGAACTTCAGGAACTTCTTGACAGATAGAATATTTGTTGTCATTTGAAGAGTCCAGACAGAAGACATAAGAAGACTATTAATTTGGATTGGCTGTTCTTCTTCTTCTTCAGCTTGATGTTCTCTCTCTGGTTAGGGCTTATTTTTTGTATCAGCTTTCTATTTATTTTTGTCTCAGAGTGCTGTAGTGAAAGATATGGTACCTAAACACCTAGAGGGGGGGTGAATAGGTGACCTAATCCTTTTTAACTTTGTTGGCAACAATCAGTTATATCACAGATTTCTAACTAGCTTTTACACAGCAATACAACACATATACAACAAATCCACAACCACAACACAGCAGACACAATGATTTATAGTGGTTCCCCAATCTTTGGGTACATCCACTTTCCCCCTTCGCCTATCTAGCAGTGAACTAGACTCGGCCAAACTTCTCCACTATCTCAGAACCCAAATTGGTTCTTACCTCAGGCCCAAAGCCTTACACTCAGCTTTATCCCAAAGCCTACACTCAGCCAATCAAGGCCTACACTCAGCCAACCAAGGCCTACACTCAGAGATCTATATCTCCTACACTCAGGCTAACAAGCCCTACCCTCAGCCTTTATAAATATAGGCTTACAATCACTCAGATCCAATGGATCCTACAAGTTAAAATAGTATTACAACAAATAACTCAACAACTCAGAAAATAAGAGAGGAGTTGAGAGTTTCTTGCTGAGTTCTTGGAAGAACTCAGATAGATCCAAACTGACTTAGCTTCCTTCAAAGCTTCTTGAGTAGAACTGAATAAGTCTGAATCCTCTGCAGTTGTTTCTTGACCTCTGCTTCTTAAGATCCAGATGCTTCTGAATTCTTCTTCTCAGCCTAGTTCCAAAGACTGAATTCTTAATTAGAGCTCTCTCTCTCCAACTTCTTAGATCTGCAAGATCTTCTTGTGTTTATTCTCTGTGTACCACTTTACAGATTATTTGAATAATCTGAATAATTACTTTGATTATTCTCACTTCTACTACAACAACAGTTTCTGTAAACTGTGGGTGCCTATTTATAGGCTTTCTTCATAGTAACCGGCTGGTCCGGTTCATAACTGACTTCTGACATCTCTGACAGTTGCTGTAGACCGGCTGGATCGGCAGCTGTCATGTCAACCAGTCACTTCTTGAAAATCTCTATCTGTCTGATAGTGTCGAGACTTTCTGTCTCTAAGTGTCGACACTTATAGTCCAAGTGTCGACACATGAATTGTAAGTGTCGACACAAGTCTACAAGGTGTCGACACAACTCTTTGTATGTCCCGACACAGATTCTTCTGCATGTGTCGACACTGAAATTGAGTGTCGACACAAGTACTTGATCTTCTATCTTCAACTGTATTCTTCTAAGTGTCGACACATCTCCTTTGTGTCGACACAACTTCTTATGTTGAATCTGTCAAGTGTCGACACTGCTTCTAGGTGTCGACACATAGTCTTTTATGTTGATTCTTGCTGAGTGTCGACACAGCTCCTTGTGTCGACACATCTTCTTCTTGTTGAGACTTCAGCTGAGTGTCGACACATTCCCTTAGTATCGACACTTGTACTTAGAATAATTTGCTGTTCTTTCTGTTCTTGGCTAAGTGTCGACACAGCTCCTTGTGTCGACACTTTCTTCAAGTGTTGAGTCTTTAGCTGCGTGTCGACACATTGTTCTGAGTGTCGACACATACTTCATATGTTGACTCTTCTGTTGAGTGTTGACACATTGTGCCGAGTGTCGACACATTCTTCAAATGCTGACTCTTCTGCATAGTGTCGACACATTGTGTTGAGTGTCGACACTTGTACTTAGACTCTGTAGACTTTTGCTGAGTGTCGACACAGCTCCTTGTGTCGACACTTTCTGTCTGCACTTTTCTTTACTGAGTGTCGACACAGTTCCAAGTGTCGACACTTTCTGACTGGTGTCGACTCTGCATCCCAGGTGTCGACACAATGACTCCAAGTGTCGACACTGCTTGTCTGGGTGTCGACACAAGCTTTCTCAAGTGTCGACACTTTCCCTCTGGGTGTCGACACATGGACTTAGAAAGTTTTTGCTTCAATCCAGTGATTTCTTAACCTGCACAAATAACTTAAACATACATCAAATACATTATGATGTATATCATTGAGTTGGGTGAGGCTTCTTCAAATCAGGTACATTTGACCAATGTACCCAACAATCTCCCCCTCTTTGGAGAAGTCATAACCCTTAGTCATTGATATACACCATTCATAATTTAAAAAATTATAAAATGATGTAAAGCAGGATTATGTCAACAGGGTAAACTTAAACATGTAATAATGCACACATATATACACATTCATCATTGCAGAACAAACAAGAAATAGACACATTCTTCTGAACAATCATGAAATATATTTATCATATATTGTTCTAATATTTTTCTAATACATCTTCAATGATTTACAAAAATGTTTATATGTAAAAGATTACAACATTCTTCAAGTCTATTCTTAGTTTAGTTCTGGTCAGGTTCTTTAATAACAATTCCTTTGCCAGGTTGGACTTGAGCTTTGACAGCAGCAGCAGCAGGCTCAGTATCAGCAGGCTTCTTGCCTTTGAGATCTTTCTTCTTGAGTTCTTCAGCCTTGATTTTCTGCCTCTCAAAATAATGATAGGGCTTAGGAAAGTACTTGCTAGGCTCCACTACAGTAGGAGGTAGCTTTCCTAACTTAGCCTTTCTTCTATACTGGACAATGGCTTCCTGCCTGATCTCATGCTTCCTCCATTCTGCTTCTGAGAACCACTTGTTCCTGTCATTCATGTTGTCTTTGGCAGCTTTCCAGGCAGTTAGAATTATATTCCTAGAGGTAGGGCTCCACTGTTCAAAATCTGGCTTTTGTTCTGCTAGTTCCCTAAACCTCTTCTTTGACAGCCTTGTCTCTTCTTCTTTTTCTAATGCCTCTTGCATAGCTGCAGTAATAGGTTGAACAACCTTTTCCAGAACAACATTTGACTTTCCTGCAGTTGGGCTATACATTGTGCTGACATCTGCATGAATCATTTCAAAATCTGGAGGTGGATAAATCACTTGAGCTACCTCTGGTTGCTCACCTCCAAGATATCCACTTTGAATCCCTGATTCAGCAACATTATCATCATCACAGAGTGGAGGATAGCCTAGAGTAGCTCTGATGGAGTTAGAGATCCATTTGGCATGGTCAGAGCTAGCCTTGACTAATACTCTCTCCCCCTTTATGACTTCTTGGGCCACATGGTCTCTTACATCATCCTTTTGAAATCTAATCTGACTATCCAAATACCTGATTCCATCTTTAAAGTAAGGTTTAAGCTTTGTAAGCTGTTCTGAGATGGCTTTCTGGGAATCCTGTATTGCAGTCTTTACAGCTTGGATTTCTTCTTGGAAACCTTTGTCAAAGCCAGCCTTAACATCAACAGATGTAGAAGATTCAGCAGTCTTATTCTTCAATTCAGTGACTATAGCATTGTGGGAGGCAGTCAAATTATCATTCATTCGTAACTGATTCTCCAGCACATATCCTTGTTTTAATGCTATATCATCTACCTGAGTCTTGATCTTCTCCTGGTGAGTAGCCAAATAGACTACTGCATTCCCACCCTTGTGAAAGCAGTCAGTCATTTCTTTCTTGTTGAGATTCATCTCAAACCTTATAGATTTTATATCTTGAGCAAGATCAAACTGTAATGATCTGTGCCCTGCATCAACATAAGCCTCTATGGCTTTCCTTTGTTCATCCATTTTGATCTGTAGTGCAATCAGTAAAGCACTATAGTCAGCAGTTGGAGCTTGCTGAACTATAGGCTGTGGGGCAATGGATTGTAGGGCTTTCTTGTAGCTCTGACTTCTTCTCTTGAATACAAAGAGTTTCTTCTTTTTAGCCCTAACACTCTCCTCATCTTCAGAGGCAGAGGTGCTTGCAATATCAACTCTATTCTTAGGGCTCTCTGGTTTTTCAGCTTGCACATCAAGTGCTTTCTCAGTTTCTGGCCTTTCAGATTCTTCCAGAATTGTCATGTGCTCCCCCTCAGCAGCAACACTCTTATCTTCAGCAGCAGCATCCTTGTCCATATCAAAATCATCTTGGTCTAGATTCAGAAACAAATCTTCCATTGTATATTCAGGTGGAGACTGTGCAGGAGAAGTTCTTGGTTCTTCAATTACTTGATCAGGAACTACTTCCAGTACAGCAGATGTGTCTTGGATAACAACATCTGGTTCTTGACTGTTTTGCTGAGTTTGCTGATATACATCAGACAAATCAGAATCTACTATAATATAGTCTAAAGTTTTTAAGTCAGTGAGTACCTCTTGGATAATGATGGTGGCATGCTCACTGTCCAGAGTAGATGGTTCTTCTACTGCTGGAAGCTCCCCCTGGCTGTGATCCCTATGGATGGGGCTAGCATGAGGCAGCTCCCCCTGGATCTCAGCAGTCTCTTGAGGAGCAGGAGACTTGACTACTGTCTATTTCTCCTGATCATCAGGTGTGAACACCACCTGTTCTTCACTCTCAGAACTGCTTGAGGACTCTTGTGCCACTTGCACAGTCTTTCTCTTCTTCTTAGGAGGAATTTCTTTTGCAGATACTGGCTTTTCTGGGGTTGCCACTTCCTTGGACAACACTCTTTCCCACCTTGTAAAGATCCTCATATCCATCTTTCTCATGTGGTTGATTTTGCTACCTGCAGCAGTGATCATTACCTCTGGTATTGTTCCAGCCAGGTAGAGACTAAGTATTCTGCCCAGATTGGGCTTCTTCAGACTTTCCTTTATCTTCTCATAGATAACCATTGACCAATCTGTTTTTAGGTTGAAGATAATTCTGGTCATGACATTGAACATGGAGGCTGACACCCTGTCATGCCCTCCAGTCTTACTGAGAATGACCTTGCCCACTATCTCTGACAAAAATTTTCCTTTACTGTTCATGCCTTTTCTGTTAAAGACAGAACCTATCTTCATCTTAGAATCAAGACCACACCAGACCAAAGCTTCCCTGGTCTTGGATGTAGAAACTTCTTCTTCTTCTTGAGTCTTAGGTAGCTGAAGTACCTTTCTCAGACTTTTGGGTGATACCTTGACCTTGGTTCCATGCACTCTGGATTTGATTCTGTATCCAGAGTCATCCACAGTTGCTCCAGTAAGGAATTCAAGCACTTCCTTCTTCCATATCTTGGTTGGTTCTGAAACCAAGTATTCTAGTCCTGAATCGCTGACTAGGGTAACCACTGACTTGATATCTTGATCGCCATCGTCGAATGCGCCGCGCACAAGTTCGTAGCCTTCGTTGACGTTTTCCTCGAGCTTGGGAGCCATTAGGGTTTGAGAATTTGTCTTTAGAAAAGAGAAATGTCGACACAGCAGTTTTGGTCTCGAAACTCTGAAAGCGTGTCGACAAACAAAGACAAAGCCCAATTTATACCTTTCTGATTTTTGAAGATGAACAGGCGGGACAGCTAGCTTAACATGTGTCGACACTGACTTATAATGTCTCGACACATATATGTCGACACAAGTGTTAGTCAACAGATAATATGTGTTGACACATGTTTATGTGTCGACACCACTCTACTCGACTAATCGTCGAGACTTTACTTTAGAAAATTCTGAGTAAAACTTAAGTGTCGACACCACATTGAATGTGTCGACACCTACTCGACATGTGTCGACACTAACATTCTGAAGTGTCGACACCAAGCATCCTAGATGTGTCGACACCTTTTTCCTGAAGTGTCGACACTTTTATTCTGTGTCGACATAGACTTGTCTATGTGTCGACACCTTTTGACTTAGCCAATTTTCTATTCTGTAAACTTAGTCTAAGTTTATCATTCCTAGTTCAATTTTGAATCTATTGAACTTAGCTTCTTCTAGGGGCTTAGTGAACATGTCAGCTATCTGATTATCAGTTTTAACATATTCAAGTGCAATATCATTTCTTTCTACATGTTCTCTAAGAAAGTGATACTTAATCTCAATATGTTTTGTTCTACTATGAGATACAGGGTTGTTAGCTATTGAAATAGCACTTGTAGAATCACAGAAGAGTGAAGTTCTACTTACCTGAAATCCATAGTCCACTAGCTGATGTTGAATCCATAGAAGTTGAGCACAGCAACTTCCTGCAGCTACATATTCTGACTCAGCTGTGGAGATAGCCACACTAGTCTGCTTTTTGCTGCTCCATGAAATTAGTCTTCCTCCTAGGAATTGACAGGTTCCAGTAGTACTTTTTCTATCCTCTTTGCATCCTGCAAAGTCTGCATCTGAATAACCTGTTAGATCAAAATCTCCATTTCTAGGGTACCAGAGGCCTAGATAGGGAGTGCCCTTTAGATATCTCAAAATTCTCTTGACTGCAGTCAAGTGAGACTCTTTAGGGCAGGCTTGATACCTGGCACAAACACATGTAGCATACATAATGTCAGGCCTACTTGCAGTCAAGTATAGTAAGGAGCCAACTATCCCTCTATACAAGGTTTCATCTACAGGTTTCCCTGCATCATCCTTGCTAAGAGACATACTTGACCCCATAGGAGTCTTCATGGTACTGGATGAATCCATACCATATTTCCTTATGAGTTCTAGGGTGAACTTGGACTGACATATGGACAAGCCACTTTCAGTCTGTTTAACTTGGAGAGCCAAGAAAAACTTTAGCTCTCCCATACTACTCATCTCAAATTGACTTTGCATAAGCTTTGCAAACTTTTTGCAAAGGCTACTTTCAGTAGACCCAAATATAATGTCATCTACATATATTTGGACAAGTATGACTTTGCCTCTAGATTCCCTAAGGAATAGAGTCTTATCTATTTTCCCCCTTGTGAACTTGTTCTCAATGAGGAAACTAGATAGGGTTTCATACCAAGCTCTAGGAGCTTGTTTTAACCCATACAATGCTTTCCTAAGTCTATAGACATAATGAGGTTGAGTTGGATCAACAAAACCTGATGGCTGCTCCACATAGACTTCTTCTTTCAAATTACCATTTAGGAATGCTGACTTGACATCCATTTGGTATACCTTGAATCCTTGATAGGTTGCATAGGCCAAGAACATTCTTATGGCTTCCAGTCTGGCTACTGGAGCAAAGGTTTGATCAAAATCAATACCTTCTTCTTGCCTATATCCTTTAGCAACCAGTCTTGCTTTATTCTTAATGATGACCCCTTGTTCATCTAACTTATTTCTGTAGATCCACTTAGTTCCTATAACATTGTGGTCTTTAGGTTTAGGAACCAGTTCCCAAACCTTGCACCTTTTGAACTGATTAAGTTCTTCTTGCATAGCTTCAGTCCACTGTGGATCTTGTATAGCTTCTTCAAATTTCTTAGGTTCTATTTGAGACAGAAAACTAGAATATACTGCAGCATTCTGATTTCTGCTCCTTGTCTGAACTCCTTGTCTTGGATCTCCAATAATCAGCTCTACTGGATGATCTCTTAGATGTCTGTTGGCTGGTGGCATCCTAACTTCAGGTTGAACTTCTTCAGCATCTGCATCATGCTGTACTTCTTGTATTTCTTCAGCTATTGGCACATGTAGTTCTCCCCCTGGACAACTGCTATTGCCTTCTACTTGCTGTCTTGCAGCAGGCATCTCTTCTATAGTAAGCTTGTCCAATTTCTTTGTCAAACCTGTGGGGCTGCATACATTGCTAGACAACTCATTGTTAATTAGTTTTGTCTCATCAAAAACTACATGCACAGTCTCCTCTACAACTTGTGTAGTCAAGTTGTATACTCTATAAGCCTTACTATTGTTGCTGTACCCAACAAAAATTCCCTCTTGGGACTTGGCAGCAAACTTAGTTATGTAAGACTTTCCATTGTTAAGTATGAAGCATTTGCAACCAAAGATCCTGAAATAGGATAGATTTGGTTTCCTGCCTTTCACAACTTCATAGGGGGTCTTGTTTAGCCTTTTAGTGATGGTAGCCCTATTTATCACATGGCATGTAGTGTTAACTGCTTCAGCCCAGAAATACTCAGGCAGTGATGTATCACTAAGTAGGGTTCTACCAGCCTCTATTAAGGTTCTATTCTTCCTCTCAGCAATGCCATTTTGCTGAGGTGTTCTAGGTGAAGAGAATTCTTGAAATATCCCAAAATCTTCACATAGTTTTATCATGCTTTCAGATTGAAACTCAGTACCATGGTCACTTCTAATTTTGACCACAGTACTATTTAGTTCATTCTGAATTTGCTTGACAAAGCTGTAGAAGACACTAGGTGTTTCAGATTTCTGCCTTAAGAAGAACACCCAAGAAAACCTTGAGTAGTCATCAACAACTACAAAGTTATAGACCTTCCTACCTAAGCTGTGAACTGGCATTGGACCAAAGAGATCCATATGCAAGAGGTATAAACATCTCACAGCATCTTTGTTATCTATGCTTCTAAAGGTGGATTTAGTCTGCTTGCCCTTTTGACAAGCTGAGCAAATGCCATCTTTAACACACTTAACTTGAGGACCATTCCTCACTAACTCTTTGCTAAAGAGTTTGCTAATAGTCTTGTAGTTAAGATGAGCTAGCCTCTTGTGCCACTTGACACAATGAGAGACTGTCTCATCAGCTACAAGACAAACAGGAGAACCATTGTTCTCAATCATAATGTCTAGACAGTAGACATTCCTCTTTCTATATCCTGTGAACATGATCTCTTGATCACTTGACCTCTTGATATGACAACCATTTTTAACAAATGAGATGTCATACCCTACATCACTTAACTGACTTATACTTATAAGGTTGTGTTTCAACCCTTTAACATAAGCCACTTGAGTAATGGTAACAAGGTTTGAAGAAATGTTACCAAACCCTTTGATGATTCCTTTTTCAGAACCACCAAAGGTCACTTTAGGACCATTTTTGATTGGAATATAGTCCTTCAGTAGTCCCCTTGTTCCAGTCATATGTCTGGAACATCCACTATCCAAGTAACATGTTGGGGTATGGCCACTTGGATTCACCTGCAAAACAAATTAATGAACCTTAGAACCCAAAGTAAACTTGGGTCCTTGGTGATTGTTAGTTTGCAACATGACACAGCTACCTACTGGCTTTCCACCAGGTAGCTTGCTACTCCCTTTGGCACTTGCATTGTGCCAACAATCCAAGGCAAAGTGGCCAACCTTGCCACAACACCAACATTCAAACTTATTGTACTTTTGCTTAGGTACAGACTTTGCTGTCTTAACTGCAGCTGACTTATTGAATGTTGGGGCCTTGCCCTTGGGCTTGGACTGATCCTGAACAGTCCTGGCAGGTTTAACAAAACCCAGTCCAGCCTTACCTTTGTGA
Source organism: Platanthera guangdongensis (assembly GCA_039583875.1). NCBI lineage: Eukaryota > Viridiplantae > Streptophyta > Magnoliopsida > Asparagales > Orchidaceae > Platanthera > Platanthera guangdongensis. The sequence goes on from CM077157.1 coordinate 75,733,439, forward strand.
TGAGTAAAATCATCAATCAAAGGTAGAACTGATTTAGGCTTTGAAAACTTTGCAACCAGTTCTCTCTCTTTCTGAAGATTTGTCTCCAGTTTCTTAATTTGATCATTCTTAAATGTGATAGTACCCATCTGAATCACTGTAATGTGTTTCAGCCTAGCTACCTCATTCAGTTTTTGATCAAATTGCTTCTCAAATTCTGTTGCAGCAGCCTTGAGATCAGCAATCTCCTTTGCCTGACTTTTGGCAAGGGACTTGCTTTTCTTATAAGCCTGTAACAGCACCTTATATTCATCTATGAGCTGATGAATATCATCCTCAGACTCAAAACCACTTCCATCATTTGATGAAGATGATTCTGATTCTGAACTAGAACAAGAAACTGAACTTAGAGTTGGACTTTGTACCTGACTAGGTCCTGGCTGCTCCAGGATTTTGGTACTCTCAGTCAATGCCATCAGTCCTTGGCACTGGCAGTCTTCTTGTTCATAAATTGACTCCAAGATCTGCATAAATTCTTCTTCTTCTTCTTCAGCAAATAGCCCTATGTAGGCTTCAGCATCAGTATCAGTGTCTGAAGAAGAAATATCTGAAAGAGTCTTCTCATTCTTGGCAACAAAAGACTTCTCTTTCTTCCCTTTGAGGTGAGTCTTTTTCCTGTCACTGGATTCTTTTCTTTTCTCAGGACAATCAGCAATGACATGACCCTGTCTATTACAGCAGTAGCACACAATCTTTGAACTAGTTGCCCTGCTTGATTTTGTCCTTTTCTTGTCATACTTTGAAGACCTCTTTTTCTGATAAGAGTCTTCCTTTCCTTGAGATGTAGAAGGCCTTGACCTCCACTGTTTCTTTTTCAAAAACTTCTGAAAGTGCCTGGTGAAAGCAGCAAAGTCTTCATCACTTTCACTGCTCTTAGACTTTGTGCTTATAGACTCATCAGACTCTGATTCAACTACTTCTGGAGGTGGAGTTGAAGACTTATTCCTACTCTTTCTGGGAATTTCTGTCTTAAAAGCAACAGTCCTTTCTTTGTGCTCAGTCCTTGTTGACTTCTCCTCCTCTTTTCTTACTGTTAACTGCATTTCATAAGATAATAGCTTTCCAAACAGTGTGGGAGGAGGAATTTCTCCCAACTTTGCCATTTCTCTTATGGCACAGATCTTGGTGTCCCAATCTTGGGTTAGGGACCTCAGGAATTTGTCATTTAGTTCATAGTTGCTGAACTCCCTTCCATAAGACATGAGTTCATTAACTATTCTATAGAACTTCTTGTAGCATTCAGTGAAGCTATCTCCCTTTCCTTGCCTAAAGCTCTCATACTCCTGATTAAGCAAAGACTTCCTATCTTGCCTAACTTCTTCAGAACCTTCCATATAGACAATGAGAGTATCCCACATCTCTTTTGTTATTTTACAGTGAATTAAGTTCTGAAAGGTGGCATCATCAATGGCACTAACTATTATGTTTTGTGCCCTCTTGTCCATGGTTGCTAGGACAATCTCATCCTTGGTCATCTCAGAGAAATCCTTTGGAGTCCTCTGATTTGCATCCAATACTGAAATCTTCATTGGCACATAAGGCCCTTCCTTAACTGTAATGTAGATTCTAGGGTCAGAGGCTTCCATAAATAGCCTTACCCTCTCTTTCCAGATCCCAAAGATCTCCTTCCTACATATGGGTAATTTCATGGAACCCAACTCCTTGTGATTCTCATAAGAACCCATGTTTCTTGATGTTCTTGAAGTTCTTGAATCTGTGAATTGCCTAACACTGAATCTGCCAGACAGGATCTCCTCAGACTGTTAGTCCTTGTTTTGAGGAACCTGGCTCTGATACCACTTGAAAGATATGGTACCTAAACACCTAGAGGGGGGGGTGAATAGGTGACCTAATCCTTTTTAACTTTGTTGGCAGCAATCAGTTATATCACAGATTTCTAACTAGCTTTTACACAGCAATACAACACATACACAACAAATCCACAACCACAGCACAGCAGACACAATGATTTATAGTGGTTGCTCAATCTTTGGGTACATCCACTTTCCCCCTTCGCCTATCTAGCAGTGAACTAGACTCGGACAAACTTCTCCACTGTCTCAGAACCCAAATTGGTTCTTATCTCAGGCCCAAAGCCTTACACGCAGCTTTATCCCAAAGCCTACACTTAGCCAATCAAGGCCTACACTCAGCCAACCAAGGCCTACACTTAGAGATCTATATCTCCTACACTCAGGCTAACAAGCCCTACCCTCAGCCTTTATAAATATAGGCTTACAATCACTCAGATCCAATGGATCCTACAAGTTAAAATAGTATTACAACAAATAACTCAACAACTCAGAAAATAAGAGAGGAGTTGAGAGTTTCTTGCTGAGTTCTTGGAAGAACTCAGATAGATCCAAACTGACTTAGCTTCCTTCAAAGCTTCTTGAGTAGAACTAAATAAGTCTGAATCCTCTGTAGTTGTTCCTTGACCTCTTCTTCTTAAGATCCAGATGCTTCTGAATTCTTCTTCTCAGCCTAGTTCCAAGGACTGAATTCTTAATTGGAGCTCTCTCTCTCCAACTTCTTAGATCTGCAAGATCTTCTTGTGTTTATTCTCTGTGTACCACTTTACAGATTACTTGAATAATCTGAACAATTACTTTGATTATTCTCACTTCTACTACAACAACAGTTTCTGTAAACTGTGGGTGCCTATTTATAGGCTTTCTTCATAGTAACCGGCTGGTCCGGTTCATAACTGACTTCTGACATCTCTGACAGTTGCTGTAGACCGGCTGGATCGGCAGCTGTCATGTCAACCAGTCACTTCTTGAAAATCTCTATCTGTCTGATAGTGTCGAGACTTTCTGTCTCTAAGTGTCGACACTTATAGTCCAAGTGTCGACACATGAATTGTAAGTGTCGACACAAGTCTACAAGGTGTCGACACAACTCTTTGTATGTCCCGACACAGATTCTTCTGCATGTGTCGACACTGAAATTGAGTGTCGACACAAGTACTTGATCTTCTATCTTCAACTGTATTCTTCTAAGTGTCGACACATCTCCTTTGTGTCGACACAACTTCTTATGTTGAATCTGTCAAGTGTCGACACTGCTTCTAGATGTCGACACATAGTCTTTTATGTTGATTCTTGCTGAGTGTCAACACAGCTCCTTGTGTCGACACATCTTCTTCTTGTTGAGACTTCAGCTGAGTGTCGACACATTCCCTTAGTGTCGACACTTGTACTTAGAATAATTTGCTGTTCTTTCTGTTCTTGGCTAAGTGTCGACATAGCTCCTTGTGTCGACACATTCTTCAAGTGTTGAGTCTTTAGCTGTGTGTCGACACATTGTTCTGAGTGTCGACACATACTTCATATGTTGACTCTTCTGTTGAGTGTTGACACATTGTGCCGAGTGTCGACACATTCTTCAAATGCTGACTCTTCTGCATAGTGTCGACACATTGTGTTGAGTGTCGACACTTGTACTTAGACTCTGTAGACTTTTGCTGAGTGTCGACACAGCTCCTTGTGTCGACACTTTCTGTCTGCACTTTTCTTTACTGAGTGTCGACACAGTTCCAAGTGTCGACACTTTCTGACTGGTGTCGACTCTGCATCCCAGGTGTCGACACAATGACTCCAAGTGTCGACACTGCTTGTCTGGGTGTCGACACAAGCTTTCTCAAGTGTCGACACTTTCCCTCTGGGTGTCGACACATGGACTTAGAAACTTTTTGCTTCAGTCCAGTGATTTCTTAACCTGCACAAATAACTCAAACATACATCAAATACATTATGATGTATATCATTGAGTTGGGTGAGGCTTTTTCAAATCAGGTACATTTGACCAATGTACCCAACATGTAGAGAGAGAGCAGCAGAAGATTCTTGATTAACAAACTGACTGTCTGTCTAAGAAAGAGATGGAAAATCACCTTTTTGTATTTTCCATATTATCTTCCTTTTGAAATTCTTCTGCATTCATTGCTGACGGCCTGGAGAATATTTTGCATTGAATGATTTCCCCAACTGTCCCACTGAAAAATGACAACCAATAATCCCGATGAAGATCGTAATCTATGCTTGCTTCTAACGGTAATATTCAGAGAATATTTTAGCATTGATTACTCAGGAATTCTTGTCATAGAATAAGGACAGATAGATGAAAATAACTAAGTTGGTTCTTCATAGAATTCGTCGATCTGGGTCCAAAGTTTGTCGAGCTGTGAAGTCAAGTTCGTCAACTAGATAATGGTTGTTCGTCGAGCTGAGATCCAAGATCGTCGAACGTAGAACAGACAACTGCTTTCTCCAGAACCTTGCCAATTCTGTGCATGAAGTTTGTCGAGCTGATACCCTAAGTTCGTCGACTAGAGTTTAGTAAAGTGTTTCTGGACTTAGAATTTTTTAGATGTTTCTAGAATGAAGTATTGAAGCAGAGTTTCTAGAATTCGTCGAAATACGATTTGGATTCGTCGACTTGAGAACTAGTTTCGCCGAGCTGAGAACTTCTAACTGCTAGATAAATCTTGCCAGGAATGTGGTCTAAGTTCGTCGAGCTAAGAAGGTGAATTCGTCGACTGGAGTATGAACCTGGACTTAGAATTCTCAGTTATTACTGGAATAAGGTGTTGAAGTAGAACACCCATAGATCATCGACCTGAATACCAAGTTTATCGAGTGGAGTTCAGAGAAATTCTGGATTTGAAATGTTGAAGTAGTGTCCATAAATCGTCGACCTGTGTCCCAAGTTCATCGAGCTCAGCTCAGAGAATTGTCTCTGAGATCGTCGAGCTGAGCACGGCTTTGTCGACCTGAGTTCGACGAACATCGAACTCATTTTCTGAGTCTTTGATATTTCTCTAAGTCTTGAGTCTTTATGAAGTCTGTTGATGGCTGGTCCATGTAGTGTTAACTCTAAGGACTTGGCATATACTCTAAGACACAACCATGACCCTGGCTATACATGTTGGGTCAGATGATCCTAACTTAGTGAACCTAGCCCAAATCAAACTAGGGATCCAACAATCTCCCCCTATTTAGGTGAGGTCACAAATTACAGACTCATAATGAAACAAAAATTTACAAAGCAAGAAAACATATATCTGGCAGGAAAAATTAGTATATGCAGCAAATATATATACAATAAGCTTTGTATAAGGAAATATAAAAAGCAGTTTTCAAACTAACTCAGAAGTATTAAAGATAGTTCAAGTATCATTTCTTTTACTTTTTCTCCTTGTGCTTCTCCTCTTTGCCTTTTTCTCCAGAATGAGTGAATATGATTTCCCTGTTGGGATCTGTAGCTTGCACCTTTATCATAGTCATGTCAGCAACCCCTGTTGAGCTCTTTCTTTCTGTACTTGGACATTGTTGTGTATTCAGATGTATCCTTTCCTTCAGCACTATCTTTGTTGATCATGGAAAGGCCAACCAGTTCCTGCAACCTGTCCATCCTTGCTGTTGTAGCTGTTTCAGGATCTTCAAATGGTACAGGGGAAGCAGGTCTGTTGGAGCTTTCAGCTTTTTGATGTTCAGGGAGTTGTTGTTATTTTTGTTATTGATGGTGCTGTTATTGATGGTGCTGCTTGCTAGATGAGTAATGTCTTTGCTGGCTGCTTCCTAAAGATAAAGACCAACCTTGTTGTCTTTGGTATGTCTGAAACTGGGTAGACCTTTGAGATGTTGTGCCTGAAGCACCAGCAGCTGGAGGAGGAGGTGGAGGAGGATTCTTCCTGAATCTTTGTGGAGGAGGAGAATATCTTCTGCTTCTTTTCCTTTCTTTCTGTTCATTTTTGGATAGCCACATCCAAGTTGCCATGCCCTTATAGGGAGTGATCTTCTGGAGTATGTAATAAGGTGTGTCATTTGCTGGGTTCGGATTTGGAGCAGGAGGTGGAGGATCTTTCCTATTCTTAGAAACTCTCTTTTTATTGGATTCCTCATCTGAGTCCTCATCTGCATCCTCATCATCATTAGTGGAGTCCTGAGGGTTATCATATAATGCATTTAATGCTTTTAAGGGCTCAGCAGATATTTCAAGTTTCTCTGGCTGGGAGGGAGCTGGAGGAGGAGCTGCAACTGGAGCTGGAGCAGGAGTTGGAGAGCTATTAATAACAGTGCTTTCAGCCACTGTTTTATTTTCCTCTTCTATATCAGCCATGATCAAGGCATCAAGATCAGACATGGGGGAATCATCCATTACAAAAACTGGGGCAGAAATGGCTGTTGTAGGGATGAAATAATGGGGGAAACAACTCTTGGAGGAGATGGAATGGCTGGAGCTTCAGGAACAGCAAAAATGACTTTGAGTTGCTTGGCAACTTTGGGGCTTATTGGTGTGGTGTAAGGGATTATAGCCAAAGATGGCTTAGTACTGTCTACTGGAAGAGAGCTCAAATGAGCTGTATAAAAAATGCTTAATAAGATTGATAGATCTACTGTGGAATTAATAATATAATCACCAACAGTGGTTATTTCTTCTGTGGCAATTTCATCTACATCCATGTCAGTATTAAAAAAATGAATAAAATCAAATAATGCATCATCAACATCTACTGCTGCTTCTTCTGATGCTACTGCTGCCGCTGTTTCTGGTGCTGTTTCTGCTGTTGCTGCTGCTAGTACTGCTGTTTTTGCTGCTGGTACTGTTGTTGCTGCTGTTATTGTTGCTAATTCAGCTGTTGCTGCTACTGGTACTGCTGTTTCTACTATTACTGCTGCTAATTCAGCTGCTGCTGCTAGTACTGCTGTTGCTGCTGTTACTGCTGCTGGTACTACTGTTGCTGCTGGTACTGCTTCTGGGGATACTACTGCTGCTTCTTCATCAAGTATCTCCCCCTACCTGGTTTCAGTGGAAACTGAAGCCAGACACCTTACTGAAGAGGGGGCAGCAGAGAGGGCAGTGATTTGGGCAGCTAAGGAGGAAATAAAAGAAGTAAGAGGTGTAATGGCCTCTGCTATAAGATTTTTGAGGAGAGGAGTAAGAAGTGCTGTTGGGTATTGTATCCATACTAACCGAGATTTGATGATGTCACCCTTGAACTAAGATGAATTAAGTTGTATTTGATGCTTGGTTTGAGTTATGTGTTTGCAGGATTCTAATGAGAAGTGTAGACCAATGTCAGTCTACAATGGGTCACCAAACACAGGATCATACAATGTAATCCCTCATTGTGTGTTCCAAAGTGTTGACTCATGTGTAGCCTCTCTATTGGGATACACTTCATATTCAAGCTCTAGGACTATGAGAAAAAGACTTGATGCTAATTTCCCTTAGAAGAAGAAAATATGTCAGAAAAATAATTCCCAAGTAAAGTACTCGAGTACCTTCTTATTTACTCGAGTAAGTTACTGAGTTTATACTCGAGTAGTAATTCACTTACTCGAGTAGTCATGATGTACTCGAGTCATCCAATTATGACTCTCGAGTAATTCATCTTGTATACTCGAGTAATTTCCTCTTATCTCTCGAGTTTCCAGATTCTCTCTTCTCAAATTTGTCTAAGTGAAATACTCGAGTAGTATTATATATACTCGAGTAGTTCTATCTTCTATCTCGAGTTAATGGTATTCTGACTCTCGTGTAGTATTATATTGAGATATTGAGATATATCTCAATATCTCAATATTCTTTCGACTGCAGTCAAATGAGACTCTTTAGGGCAGGCTTGATACCTTGCACAAACACATGTAGCATACATGATGTCTGGTCTACTAGCAGTCAAGTATAATAGGGAGCCAACTATCCCTCTATACAAGGTTTCATTTACAGGTTTCCCTGCATCATGCTTGCTTAGAGACATACTTGACCCCATAGGAGTCTTCATGGTGCTGGATGAATCCATACCATACTTCCTTATGAGTTCTAGGGTGAACTTGGACTGACATATGGATAAACCATTTTCAGTCTGTTTAACTTGGAGACCCAAGAAAAACTTCAGCTCTCCCATACTACTCATTTCAAACTGACCTTGCATAAGTTTTGCAAACTTTTTGCAAAGGCTGCTTTCAGTAGACCCAAATATAATGTCATCCACATATATTTGGACAAGTATGACTTTGCCTCTAGATTCCCTAAGGAATAGAGTCTTATCTATTTTACCCCTTGAGAACTTGTTCTCAATGAGGAAACTAGATAGGGTTTCATACCAAGCTCTAGGAGCTTGCTTTAACCCATATAGAGCTTTCCTAAGTCTATAGACATAATGAGGTAGAGTTGGATCAACAAAACCTGAAGGCTGCTCCACATAGACTTCTTCTTTCAAATTACCATTTAGGAATGCTGACTTGACATCCATTTGGTATACCTTGAATCCTTGATAGGTTGCATAGGCCAAGAACATCCTTATGGCTTCCAGTCTGGCTACTGGAGCAAAGGTTTGATCAAAATCAATACCTTCTTCTTGCATATATCCTTTAGCAACCAGTCTAGCTTTATTCTTAATGATGACACCTTGTTCATCCATCTTATTCCTGTAGATCCACTTAGTTCCTATTACATTGTGGTCTTTAGGTTTAGGAACCAATTCCCAGACCTTGCACCTCTTGAACTGATTAAGCTCTTCTTGCATTGCTTCAGTCCATTATGGATCTTGTATTGCTTCTTCAAACTTCTTAGGTTCAACTTATGACAGAAGGCTGGAATAGATTGCAGCATTCTGATTTCTACTCCTGGTTTGAACTCTTTGTCTTAGATCTCCAATAATTTGCTCTACTGGATTCCTCTCTAAGATGCCTATTGGCTGGAGGCATCCTAACTTCTGGTTGAACCTCTTCAGCATCTCCATCATGCTGTATACCTTGTATTTCTTCAGCAATTGGCACATGTAGTTCTCCCCCTGGACAACAGCTACTCTCCTCAACTTGCTGTCTTGCAGCAGGTTCTTCTTCTATAGTAAGCTTGTCCATTTTCTTTGTTAAACCTGTGGGGCTGCATACACTACTAGACAACTCATTATTAATAAGTTTAGTCTCATCAAAAACTACATGTATAGTCTCCTCTACAACTTGTGTAGTCAAGTTGTATACTCTATAAGCCTTACTATTGTTGCTGTACCCAACAAAAATTCTCTCTTGGGACTTGGCAGCAAACTTAGTTATGTAAGACTTCCCATTGTTAAGTATGAAGCATTTGCAACCAAAGATCCTGAAATAGGATAGGTTTGGTTTCCTGCCTTTCACAACTTCATAGGGGGTCTTGTTTAGCTTTTTAGTGATGGTAGCCCTATCTATAACATGGCATGCAGTGTTAACTACTTCAGCCCAGAAATACTCTGGCAGTGATGTATCACTTAGTAGGGTTCTACCAGCCTCTATCAAGGTCCTATTCTTCCTCTCAGCAATGCCATTTTGCTGAGGTGTTCTAGGTGAAGAGAATTCTTGAAATAACCCAAAGTCTTCACATATGTTTTGTCATGCTTTTAGACTGAAACTCAGTACCATGGTCACTTCTAATTTTGACCACAGTACTATTTAGTTCATTCTGAATTTGCTTGACAAAGCTGTAGAAGACACTAGGTGTTTCAGATTTCTATCTTAAGAAGAACACCCAGGAAAACCTTGAGTAGTCATCTTTGTTTTCAATGCAAGAGGTATAGACACCTCACAGCATCTTTGTTTTCAATGCTTCTAAAGGTGGATCTAGTCTGCTTGCCCTTTTGACAAGCTGAGCAAATACCATCTTTAATACACTTAACTTGAGGACCATTCCTCACCTACTCTTTACTAAAGAGTTTGCCAATTGTCTTGTAGTTTAGATGGGCTAGCCTCTTGTGCCATTTGACATAATGAGAGACTGTCTCATCAGCTACAAGACACACTTGAGAACCATTGGTCTCACACATAATGTCTAGGCAGTAGACATTTCTTTTTCTATAACCAGTCAAAATGATCTCTTGATCATTTGATCTCTTGATATGACAACCATTCTTAACAAATGAGATGTCATATCCTACATCACTCAATTAACTTATACTAATTAGGTTGTGTTTCAACCCTTTAACATAAGCCACTTGAGTAATGGTAACTAAGTTTGTAGAAATGTTACCAAATCCTTTGATGATTCCTTTTTCAGAACCACCAAAGGTTACTTTTGGACCATCTTTTACTGGAATGTAGTCCTTTAGTAATCTTCTTGTTCCGGTCATGTGTCTGGAACATCCACTGTCCAAGTACCATGTTGGGTTATGGCCACTTAGACTCACCTGCAAAACAGATTTAATGAACCTTAGAACCCAAAGAAGTCTTGGGTCCTTGGTACATGTTAGTCTGTAATCTGACAAAGCTCCCTGCAGGCTTTCCAACAGGTAGCTTGCTACTCACCTTGGCACTGGCATTGTGCCAACAGTCCACTGTAAAGTGTCCAATTTTGCCACAGCACCAACATTCAAACTTGTTGTACCTTTGCTTAGGTACAGCCTTTGCTGTATTATCTACAGCATTCTTGTTGAATGCTGGGGCTTTGCCCTTGGACTTAGACTTGGACTGCTCAGTCCTTGCAGGTCTAATAAAGCCCAGTCCAGCTTTACCCTTGTGATGAACTAATTCATCAATTATGGGTAACACTGACTTAGGTTTAGAAAACCTAGCAACCAAGTCCTTCTCCTTCTGAAGATTGTTCTCCAGACTCTTAATTTGATCATTCTTAAATGATATAGTACCCATCTGAATCACTGTTATGTATTTCAGCCTAGCTATCTCATTCAACTTTTGATCAAACTGCTTCTCAAAATCTGTTGCACCAGCTTTAAATTCAGCAATTTCCTTTGCCTGACTTTTGGCTAGGGATTTGCTTTTCTTGTAAGCTTGCAACAGCACCTTATATTCATCTATAAGTTGATGAATATCATCCTCAGACTCAGATACACTTTCATCACTTGATGAAGATGAATCTGATTCTGAACTAGAACAAGAAACTGAATTTAAACTTGAACCTTGTACCTGACTGGGTCCTGGCTGCTCCAGGATTTTGGCACTGTCTGTCAAAGCCATTAGTCCTTGGCATTGACTGTCTTCTTGTTCATAAATGGACTCCATGATCTGCATGAATTTTTCCTCTTCTTCTTCAGCAAATAGCCTTATGTAGGCTTCAGCCTCAGACTCAGTTTCTGAAGAAGAAATATCTGATAGAGTCTTCTCCTTCTTGGCTACAAAAGACTTCTCTTTCTTTCCTTTGAAGTGAGTCTTTTTCCTGTCACCAGATTCCTTTCTCTTCTCTGGACAATCTGCAATAACATGGCCCTGTCTATTACAGCAATAGCAAACAATCTTTGAACCAGTTGCCTTGCTTGATTTTGTCCTTTTCTTGTTATTCTTTGAAGACCTCTTTTTCTGATAAGAGTCTTCCTTTCCTTGTGATGTAGAAGGCCTTGACCTCCACTATTTCTTTTTCAAAAACTTCTGAAAGTGTCTAGTGAAAGCAGCAAAGTCTTCATCACTTTCACTGCTCTTAGACTTTGTGCTGACAGACTCATCAGATTCTGATTCAACTACCTCTGGAGGTGGAGTTAAAGACTTATTCCTACACTTTCTGGGAACTTCTGTCTTGACAGCAACAGTTCTTTCTTTGTGCTCAGTCCTTGTTGATTTCTCCTCCTCTTTTCTCACTGTTAACTGCATTTCATAAGACAATAGCTTGCCAAACAGTGTGGGAGGAGGAATTTCCCCCAACTTAGCCATTTCTCTTATGACACAGATCTTGGTGTCCCAATCTTTGGTTAGGGACCTTAGGAACTTGTCATTTAGTTCATAGTTACTGAACTCTCTTCCATAAGACATGAGTTCATTAACTATTCTGTAAAATTTCTTATAGCACTCAGTGATGCTATCACCCTTTCCTTGCCTAAAGCTTTCATACTCCTGATTTAGCAAGGACTTCCTATCTTGCCTAACTTTTTCAGAACCTTCCATATAGATAATGAGAGTATCCCACATCTCTTTTGCTGTTTTACAGTGAATTAAGTTCTGAAAAGTTGCATCATCAATAGCACTCACTATTATGTTTTGTGCCCTCTTGTCCGTTGTGGCTAGGACAATCTCATCCTTTGTCATCTCACAGAAATCCTTTGGAGTTCTCTGATTTGCATCCAATACTGAAATCTTCATTGGCACATAAGGCCCTTCCTTTACTGTGATGTAGATTCTAGGGTCTGAGGCCTCCATAAATAGCCTTACCCTTTCTTTCCAGATCCCAAAGATCTCCTTCCTGCATATGGGTAATTTCATGGAACCCAATTCCTTGTGATTCTCATAGGAACCCATGTTTCTTGATTTTCTTGAATTTCTTGAATCTGTGTTTTCCCTTACACTGAATCTGCCAAACAGGATCTCCTCAGACTGTTAGTCCTTGTTTTGAGGAACCTCCCTCTGATACCACTTGAAAGATATGGTACCTAAACACCTAGAGGGGGGGTGAATAGGTGACCTAATCCTTATTTTACTTTAATGGCAGCAAACAGTTTATTATCACAGATTTCTAACTTTTGCACAGCAATGACAAAGTATTCACAGCATACACAGCACAATCACAGCACAGCACACAGTGGTTTATAGTGGTTCCCCAAGATATGGGTACATCCACTTTCCCCCTTCGCCTATCTAGCAGTATACTAGATTCGGCCAAACTCCTCCACTGTCTCAGAACCCAAATTGGTTCCTACCTCAGGCCCAAAGCCTTACAACTCAGCTTTATCCCAAAGCCTACACTCAGCCACAAGGGCCTACACTCAGCCAATCAAGGCCTACACTCAGCCAACAAGGCCTACACTCAGAGATCTCAGTCTCCTATACTCAGGCTCTCAAGCCCTACCCTCAGCCTTTATAATTATAGGCTTACAATTCACTCAGATCCAATGGATCCTACAAGTTAAAATGTATTACAAATAATAACTCTACAACTCAGAATTAAAGGAGGGGAGTTGAGAGATTCTTGATGAGTTCTTGGAAGAACTCAGCTGGATTCACCCTGACTTAGCTTTCTTCAAAGCTTCTTGAGTAGAACTGAATAAGACTGAATCCTCTGCAGTTGTTCCTTGACCTCTGCCACTTAAGATCCAGAATTGAATCTGAAACCTTCTTCTCAGCCTAGTTCCAGAGGCTGATTTCTTGGAAGGAGCCCTCTCTCTCCAACTTCTTAGATCTGCACTTGAACTGCTAGATCTTCTTGTGTTGATACTCTTTGTACCACTTTAATAATTACTTCAACAAGATGATCAACCTTAACAATAATCTGATCAACAACTTCAACAACAGTTTCTGTAAACTGTGGGTGCCTATTTATAGGCCTTCTTCATGGTAACCGGCTGGTCCGGTTCATAACTGACTTCTGATATCTCTGACAGGTGCTATTGACTGGCTGGAACGGCAGCTGTCAAGTCATCCAGTCACTTCTTGAAAATCTCTAACTGTCTGTAAGTGTCGAGACTTTCTGTCTTTAAGTGTCGACACTTATAGTCCAAGTGTCGACACATGTTGTGTAAGTGTCGACACAAGTCTACAAGGTGTCGACACATTTCCTTGTATGTCTCGACACAGATTCTTCTGCATGTGTCGACACTGAAATTGAGTGTCGACACAAGTACTTGTTCTTCTAGCTTTTGCTGAATTCTTCTATGTGTCGACACATCTCCTTTGTGTCGACACATCTTCTTGTGTTGAATCTGTCAAGTGTCGACACTGCTTCTTGGTGTCGACACAAGTCTTCAATGTTGATTCTTGCTGAGTGTCGACACAGCTCCTTGTGTCGACACTTGATTCTTCTGTTGAGACTTCAGCTGAGTGTCGACACATTCCTTTAGTGTCGACACTTGTACTTAGAATATTTTGGAGATAATTCTGTTCTTTGCTAAGTGTCGACACAGCTCCTTGTGTCGACACTTTCTTCAAGTGTTGAGTCTTCAGCTGTGTGTCGACACATTGTTCTGGGTGTCGACACATACTTCAAGTGCTGACTCTTCTGTTGAGTGTCGACACATTGTGCTGGGTGTCGACACTTACTTCAAATGCTGACTCTTCTGCTTAGTGTCGACACATTGTGTTGAGTGTCGACACTTATACTTAGTCTCTGCAGACTTTTGCTGAGTGTCGACACAGCTCCAAGTGTCGACACTTTCTGGTGTAGACACAGCTTCACTGGGTGTCGACACAGCTCCTTGTGTCGACACTTTCTGTCTGCACTTTTCTTCACTGAGTGTCGACACAGCTCCAAGTGTCGACACTTTCTGTCTGGTGTCGACTCTGCATCCCAGGTGTCGACACAATGACTCCAAGTGTCGACACTGCTTGTCTGGGTGTCGACACAAGCTTTCTTAAGTGTCGACACTATCCCTCTGGGTGTCGACACATGGACTTAGAAACTTTTTGCTTCAGTCCAGTACTTTCTTAACCTGCACAAGTAACTCAAACATACATCAAATACATTATGATGTATATCATTGAGTTGGGTGAGGCTTCTTCAAATCAGGTACATTTGACAAACGTACCCAACAGAATCTTAAGTAGCAGAGATCAAGGATCAACTGCAGAGGAATCAGTCTTATTGTGTTCTACATTCAAGAAGCTTTGAAGAAAGCCAAGTCAGATTGATTTCAGCTGAGTTCTTCCAAGAACTCATCAAGAAACTCACAACTCTCCTCTCTTATCTCTGACTTGCTGAGTTAATATTATTGTATTCATATTTTCTTGTAGGATCCTTTGGATCTGAGTCTTGTAAGCCTGTAATTATAAAGGCTGAGTGTAGGAGATTTAAATCTCTGAGTGTAGGCCTTAGTGGCTGAGTGTAGGCCTTGGTGGCTGAGTGTAGGCCTTGGTGGCTGAGTGTAGGCCTTGGTGGCTGAGTGTAAGCTTTGTGAAGAAGCTGAGTTGTAGGGCCTTGGGCCTGAGGTGTAGGAACCTGTTTTGGGTTCTGAGATAGTGGAGGAGTTTGGCCGAATCTAGTACACTGCTAGATAGGCGAAGGGGGAAAGTGGATGTACCCAAACCTTGGGGAACCACTATAAAACTGTGTGCTGAGATATTCTGTGATTGCTGTGTGATTGCTGTGATAAAGTAGCTAAAATTCTGTATTAGATTCTGTATTCTGCCATAAAAGTTAAAAAGATTCAAGTCACCTATTCACCCCCCCCCCCCTCTAGGTGTTTAGGTATTATATCTTTTCAAGTGGTATCAGAGGGAGGTTACTCAAAAAGGGACATAACTGTCTGAGTAGATCCTGTTGGCAGATTCAGTCTAAGTCAAATTACAGAATCAAGAAAATCAATAACCATGGGTTCCACTGAGAATCACAAGGAATTGGGATCCATGAAGTTACCCATATGTTGGAAAGAGATCTTTGGGATCTGGAAGGAAAGGGTGAGACTGTTTATGGAAGCCTCAGACCCTAGGATTTATATCACAGTAAAAGAAGGGTCATATGTGCCCATGAAGGTATCAGTCTTAGATGCAAATCAGAGAACACCAAAGGATTTCTCTGAAATGACAAAGGATGAAATTGTTCTAGCCACTATGGACAAAAGGGCTCAGAACATCATAGTGAGTGCCATAGATGATGCAACTTTTCAGAATCTGATACACTGTAAGACAGCTAAAGAAATGTGGGATACTCTTATTGTGTATATGGAGGGTTCTGAAGAAGTGAGGCAAGACAGAAAATCCTTGCTAAACCAAGAATATGAAAGTTTTAGACAAGGTAAGAGTGATAGCATAACTGAGTGCTATAAGAAGTTCTACAGGATTGTGAATGAGCTCATGTCCTATGGCAGAGAGTTCAGTAATTATGAACTCAATGATAAGTTTCTAAGGTCCCTTACAAAATATTGGGACACCAAGATCTGTGCCATTAGGGAAATGGCAAAGTTGGCTGAAATTCCTCCACCAACACTGTTTGGCAAACTGCTGTCCTATGAAATGCAGTTAATGGTGAGGAAAGAAGAGGAGAAATCAACAAGAAGTGAACACAAAGAGAGGACAGTGGCCTTCAAGACAGAAGCCCCCAGAAAGTATAGAAGTAAGTCACCTTCTCCACCACCAAAAGTAGCTGAATCTGAGTCAGATGAGTCAGTCAGCAGAAAATCTGAAAGCAATGAAAGTGATGAGGACTTTGCTGCCTTCACAAGACATTTCCAGAAGTTCTTAAAGAAGAAACAGTGGAGGACAAGACCATCTACTTCACAGGGAAAAGAAGACTATTATCAGAATAAAAAGTCTTCAAAGAAAGACAGGAAAAAGACAAAGTCTAGCAAGGCAACTCTTTCAAAAATAGTTTGTTATTGTTGTAATAGAGAAGGTCATGTTGTTGCAGATTGTCCAGAAAAAAGGAAGGAGTCTAGTGACAAGAAAAGGACTCAATACAAGGGCAAGAAGGAAAAGTCTTTTGTTGCCAAAAAGGACAAGAGCCTGTCAGATTTATCTTCATCAGAAACTGAGTCAGATGCTAAGGCATATATAAGACTGTTTGCTGAGGAAGAAGAAGAAGAGTTCATGCAGATTATGAATTCAATATATGAACAAGAGGACAGTCAATGCCAAGGGCTAATGGCATTGACAGAAAGTGACAAAATCCTGGAGCAGCCAGGACCAAGTAAGGTACAACATTGTTCTTTAAGTTCAGTTTCTTGTGCCAGTACAGAATCAGATTCATCATCATCAAATGATGAGAGTGCATCTGAGTCTGAAGAAGATATTCATCAGTTGATAGATGAATATAAAATTCTGTTGCAAGCTTATAAGAAGAGCAAGTCCCTAGCCAAAAGTCAGGCAAAGGAAATTGCTAATCTCAAAGCTGCTGCAACTGATTTGGAGAAGATGTTTGATCAAAAACTTAATGAGATAGCCAGACTGAATCACATAACTGTGATTCAGATGGGGACTATATCATTTAGGAATGATCAAATCAAGAGTCTGGAGATTAATCTTCAGAAGGAGAAAGACTTAGTTGCCAGGTTTTCTAAACCTAAGTCAGTTCTACCCTTAATTGATGAATTTGTTCATCACAAAGGTAAAGCTGGGCTGGGATTTACTAGACCTGCAAAGACTGTTCAGTCCAAGTCCAAGTCCAAGGGCAAAGCCCCAACTCTCAGCAAGTCAGCTGTAGATAAAACAGCAAAGATAGTACATATGCAAAGGTACAATAAGTTTGAGTGTTGGTACTGTGGCAAGGTAGGCCACTATGCAATGGACTGTTGGCATAATGCTAGTGCCAAAGTGAGTAGCAAACTGTTTGTTGGAAAGCCTGTAGGTAGCTTTGTTAGGATGCAAACTAACCAGTACCAAGGACCCAAGAATTCTTTGGGTTCTAAGGTTCACTAATCTGTTTTGCAGGTGAGTCCAAGTGGCCATGCCCCTATATGGTACTTGGACAGTGGATGTTCCAGACATATGACTGGAACAAGAGAATTACTAGAGGACTACACACCAATAAAGGATGGTCCAAAAGTCACCTTTGGTGGTTCTGAAAAAGGAATCATCAAAGGGTTTGGTAACATTTCTAGTAACTTAGTTACCATTACTCAAGTGGCTTATGTTAAAGGTTTGAAACACAACCTAATTAGTATAAGTCAATTGAGTGATGTAGGATATGACATCTCATTTGTTAAGAATGGTTGTCATATCAAGAGATCAAATGATCAAGAGATCATTTTGACTGGTTATAGAAAAAGAAATGTCTACTGCCTAGACATTATGTGTGAGACCAATGGTTCTCAAGTGTGTCTTGTAGCTGATGAGACAGTCTCTCATTATGTCAAATGGCACAAGAGGCTAGCCCATCTAAACTACAAGACAATTGGCAAACTCTTTAGTAAAGAGTAGGTGAGGAATGGTCCTCAAGTTAAGTGTATTAAAGATGGTATTTGCTCAGCTTGTCAAAAGGGCAAGCAGACTAGATCCACCTTTAGAAGCATTGAAAACAAAGATGCTGTGAGGTGTTTATACCTCTTGCATATGGATCTCTTTGGTCCAATGCCAGTTCACAGCCTGGGTAGGAAGGTCTACCTTTGTAGTTGTAGATGACTACTAAAGGTTTTCCTGGGTGTTCTTTCTAAGACAGAAATCTGAAACACCTATTGTCTTCTATAGCTTTGTCAAACAGATTCAGAATGAACTAGCTAGTACTGTGGTCAAAATAAGAAGTGACCATGGTACTGAATTTCAGTCTGATAGCATGACAAAACTATGTGAAGACTTTGGGATATTTCAAGAGTTTTCTTCACCAAGAACACCTCAGCAAAATGGCATTGCTGAGAGGAAGAATAGAACCTTGATTGAGACTAGTAGGACCCTATTAAGTGATACATCACTACCAGAATATTTCTGGGCTGAAGCAGTTAATACTGCATGCCATGTTATTAATAGGGCTACCATTACTAAAGGCCTCAACAAGACCCCCTATGAGGTAGTGAAAGGCAGGAAACCAAACCTATCCTACTTCAGGATCTTTGGTTGTAAGTGCTTCATACTTAACAATGGAAAGTCTTACTTGACTAAGTTTGCTGCCAAGTCCCAAGAGGAAATTTTTGTCGGGTACAGCAACAACAGTAAGACTTATAGAGTCTACAACTTGTCTACACAAGTTGTAGAAGAGACTGTACATGTAGTATTTGATAAAACTAAACTTATTAACAATGAGTTGTCTAGTAGTATTTGCAGCCCCACAGGTATAACTGAGAAGTTGGACAAGCTCACTATAAAAGAAAGACCTGCTGCAAGACAGCAAGTAGAAGACAGTGGCTGTTGTCCAGGGGGAGTACTACATGTACCAAGTGCAGATGAAGTACAAGGAGTACAGCATGATGAAGATGTTGATGAAGTTCAACTTGAAGCCAGGATGCCTCCAGCCAATAGGCATCTTAGAGATCATCCAGCTGAACAAATCATTGGTGATCCAAGACAAGGGGTACAAACAAGGAGCAGAAATCTGAATGCAGCAATCTACTCCAGTTTCCTATCCCAAGTTGAACCAAAGAAGTTTGAAGAAGCCATCAAAGACCCTCTTTGGATTGAGGCAATGCAAGAAGAGATGAATCAGTTCAAGAGGTGCAAGGTCTGGGAGCTTGTTCCTAAACCTAAAGACCACAATATAATTGGAACCAAGTGGATCTATAGGAACAAGATGGATGAGCAAGGAGTCATCATTAAGAACAAAGAAAGATTGGTTGCTAAAGGATATAGGCAGGAAGAAGGTATTGATTTTGATCAAACCTTTGCTCCAGTAGCCAGACTGGAAGCCATAAGAATGTTCCTGGCCTATGCAACCTTTCAAGGATTCAAAGTTTACCAAATGGATGTCAAGTCAGCATTTCTGAATGGTAATCTTAAAGAGAAAGTCTATGTGGAACAGCCATCAGGTTTTGTTGATTCAACTCTACCTAATCATGTCTATAGACTTAGGAAAGCTTTTTATGGGTTAAAGCAAGCCCCTAGCACTTGGTATGAAACCATGTCTAGTTTCCTCATTGAGAATAAGTTCACAAGGGGGAAAATAGACAAGACTCTATTCCTTAGGGAATCTAGAGGCAAAGTAATACTAGTCCAAATATATGTAGATGACATTATATTTGGGTCTACTGAAAGTAGCCTTTGCAAAAAGTTTGCAAAACTAATGCAAGGTCAATTTGAGATGAGTAGTATGGGAGAGCTAAAGTTCTTCTTGGGTCTCCAAGTAAGACAGACTGAGAATGGTTTATCCATATGCCAGTCTAAGTTCACCCTAGAACTCATAAGGAATAATGGTATGGATTCATCCAGTACCATGAAGACTCCTATGGGGTCAAGTATGTCTCTTAGCAAGGATGATGCAGGGTAACCTGTAGATGAGTCTTTGTATAGAGGGATAGTTGGCTCCCTATTATATTTGACTGCAAGTAGACCAGATATCATGTACGCTACATGTGTATGTGCAAGGTATCAAGCCTGCCCTAAAGAGTCTCATTTGACAGCAGTCAAGAGGATATTGAGATATCTAAAGGGCACTCCTTATCTAGGCCTCTGGTACCCTAGGAATGGGGATTTTGAACTAACAGGTTATTCAGATGCAGACTTTGCAGGATGCAAAGAAGACAGAAAAAGCACAACTGGAACCTGTCAATTCCTAGGTGGAAGACTGATTTTTTGGAGTAGCAAAAAGCAAACAAGTGTGGCTATCTCCACTGCAGAGTCAGAATATGTGGCTGCAGGAAGTTGCTGTGCTCAACTTCTGTGGATACAACATCAGCTTGAGGACTATGGAATTCAGGTAAGTAGAACTCCACTCTTTTGTGATTATACAAGTGCTATATCAATTGCACATAACCCTGTTTCCCATAGTAGAACTAAACATATTGAGATAAAATATTATTTTCTTAGGGAGCATGTAGAGAAAGAAGATATTTTACTAGAATATGTTAAAACTGATAATCAATTAGCTGATATGTATACTAAGCCCCTAGAAGAAACTAAGTTCAATAGGTTTAAAATTGAACTAGGCATGATAAACTTAGAATAAGTTTATAAAATTGGCTAAGTAAAAAGGTGTCGACACACAGAGATATTTGTGTCGACACAGAAAATTGGTGTCGACACTTCAGGGAAAAGGTGTCGACACATCTAGGAAGTTGGTGTCGACACTTCAAAATATTAGTGTCGACACATGACAAGTAGGTGTCGACACATCCAAGGTGGTGTCAACACTTAGGTTTTACTCAGAATTATATAAGTAAAATCTCGACTATGTGTCGAGTTAAGTGGTGTCGACACATAAACAAGTGTCGACACATATAATCTGTTGACTAAACTTGTGTCGACACATATGTGTCGAGACATTATAAGTCAGTGTCGACACTTGTCGCCAGTGTCGACACAAATTAAGTTAGCTGCCCGCCTTTTCATCTTCAAACCTAGAAAGGTATAAATAGGATTTTGCCTTTGACTGTCGACACGCTTTCAAAAGTTTCGAGACCAAAGCTTGTGTGTCGACACCTCTCTTCTCTTAGTTCAAATTCTACAAACCCTAATGGCACCAAAGCTTGAGGAGAACGTCAACGAAGGGTATGAACTGGTGCGCGACGCATTTGGTGATGCCGACCAAGAAATCAAGACTGTGATAACCCTAGTTGCAGACTCGGGGTTAGAATTTCTTGTTTCTGAACCTACTAAAATCTGGAAGAAAGAGGTACTGGAATTCCTCACTGGAGTTGAAGTGGACGAATCTGGATACAAGATCAAATCCATATTTCATGGTGCAAAGGTTAAGGTTTTACCAAAAAGTCTGAGGAAGGTACTTCAGTTGCCAAGAACTAAAGAAGAAGATGAGGTTACTGCTTCAAAGACCAGAGAAGCTCTAACTTGGTGTGGACTAGATTCTAAAATGAAAATTAGATCTGTTTTCAATAGAAAAGGCATGAACAGCCAAGGTAAATTCATGTCAGAAATTGTTGGCAAAGTGATTTTAAGCAAACCTGGAGGGCATGATAGGGTATCTGCCCATATGTTCAGCATTATGACCAGGATAATCTTCAATCTGAAAACTGGCTGGTCTGTAGTGATCTTTGAAAAGATCAAGGAAAGCCTGAAGAAGCCCAACATGGGCAGGATCTTAAGTCTATCCTTGCTAGAAGTATTCCAGAGGTAATGAGTCAAGCTGCTGGAACCAAAATAAATCATATGAGGAAAATGGATATGAGGATATTCTCTAGATGGGACATGGTGTTGTCTAAGGAGATGCCAACCCCTGAGAAGATCATTCCTGATAAAGTATCACCTCAAAAGAAGAAGAGGAAAACTGCTCCAGTGCCTCAGGTTTCCACTAACAGCTATGGGAGTGAAGAGCAGGTTGTTTTCTCATCTGATGAGCATGAAGAAGAGACTGTTGAGAAGACTCCAGCTCAACAAGTAGTTGCTGAGAGGCAGGGGGAGCTACCACCAGCTAGCCCCTTACACCAGGATCAAATCCAGGGGGAGCCTCTAGTTGTGGAAGAACCAACTACCCTGAAAAGTGAGCAAGCAACCCACATCATTCTTGAGGTAATCTCTGAGCTTAATGCTTTAGATTTTCCTTTATAAGATACTGATTTGTCTGATGTTTATCAGCAACAACAGACTGATAGTCAAGTTCCATATGTTGTCATGGAAGACACTTCTGTTACAGCTCAAGTTGTTTCTGATCCAGTGGTAGATGAGCCAAGAATTTCTCCAGCTCATTCTCCACAAGAATACACAATGGAAGATCTGTTCCTTAACCTGAATCAAACAGATTTTAACAAAGAAACTGCTGCTGAAGGAGAGAATGCTCCAATTGAGGGAGAGCAAGTGCAAATTCATGAAGAACCTGCAAGGCAAGAGACTGAGAAGGCACCAGATGTGCAGAAGGAGTTACCCCCAAGCCCTAAGGAGAGGGTAGAAATTGCTAGCTTCTCAGCTTCTGAAGATGAGGAAGCTGAAAGGGCAAAAAAAAAGAAATTTCAAGTATTCAGAAGAAGGAGCCAGAGTTACAAAAAGGCTTTGCAAACTGTTGCTCCACAGCCTATATCACTGCCAGCACCAACTGTTGATTATAGTGCTCTAATGGTTGCCATGCAAATCAAGCTGGATGAGCACAGAAAAGCCATTGAAACTTATGTGGATGAGGGGAACAAGTCACTTCAATTTGATCTAGCACAGGATATAAAGTCAATAAGATTTGAAATGAATCTTAATAAGAAGGAGATGACAGACTGCTTCCATATGGGAGGGAATGCAGTGGTGTACTTGGCTACACATCAGGAGAAGATAAAAGCACAAGTTGATGACTTTGCAGTCAAGCAAGGATATGTACTTGAAAATCAAATTAGAATGAATGATAATTTGACTGCATCACACAATGCTATAGTCACAGAGCTGAAGACTCTAGCTGCAGGGCAGACTCCAGCTACAGTAAAAGCAGATTTTGACAAAGTATTCCAAGAAGAAATAACTGCTGTTAAGACTGCCATCCAAGATTCTCAAAAGTTGATAACTGACAAACTCCAAAGGTTAAAACCTTTCTTTAAAGATGGAGTTAATTATTTGGATAATCAAGTGAGATTTCAGAAAGATGATGTCAGAGATCATATAGAAAGAGAAGTCATAAAGGGGGAGAGGGTTTTAGTCAAAGCCAGCTCTGATCATGCCAAGTGGATATCAAATTCTATCAGAGCAACTCTTGGTTATCCACCTCTTTGTGATGATGATAATGTTGCAGAATCTGGCATACATCCTGCATATCTTGGAGGTGAGAAACCTGAAGTAGCTCAAGTTATCTATCCTCCACCAGATTTTGACATGATACATGCTGATATACAGTCCATGTATAGCCCACCTGGGGGCAAGGACAATGTCATTATAGAAAAAGTTGTTCAGCCAGTCTCTGAAGCTATGCAGAAAGAAGAAGAGACCAGATTGTCTAAAAAGAGGTTCAGGGAGAAAGCTGAACAAAGACCTGACTTTGAGCAGTGGAGCCCCACCTCTAGGAACATTATTTTGACTGCATGGAAAGCTGCAAAAGATAACATTCAAGACAGGAACAAGTGGTTTTCTGAGGCTGAATGGAGAAAGCATGAGACAAGGCAGGAGGCTATAGTCCAATACAGAATAAAGGCCAAGATGGGAAAGCTACCTCCTACTGCTCAGGAGCCGAGCAAGTACTTTCCCAAGCCTTATCATTATTTTGAAAGGCAAAAGATTAAGGCTAAGGAACTTAAGAAGAAGGAGCTGAAAGGGAAGAAGCCTGCTGAAACTGAAGATGCTGAAGCTCCTATGCAAGCCAAGATTCAGTCAGGAAAAGGAATAGTGATCAAAGATGCAAAACAAAAGTAGCATAGAAATTTTCTTAAGTTTACTATGTAATCTTTTGATAATAAACATTCTGTAAACTTTTGAAATATGAATATGACAAGCTATTAGAACAATATCTGTGTGATAAAATTATTGTGTAATAAATTTGTTTCATAATTGTTCTGTGATGATGTCTATGTATACATGTTTGATTGATACATGTTTATGATTGCCCTGCTATATATAATCCTGCTTTACATCATTTTGTAATTTTATTATGAATGGTGTATATCATTGACTAAGGGTTATGACTTCTCCAAATAGGGGGAGATTGTTGGGTACATTGGTTCAAATGTACCTGATTTGAAGAAGCCTCACCCAACTCAATGATATACATCAAAATGTATTTGATGTGTTTTGAGTTTACTTATGCAGGTTAAGTATTTGCAGGAAAGAAGAAAAAGTTTCTAAGTCCATGTGTCGACACCCAGAGGGAAAGTGCCGACACTTAAGAAGACTTGTGTCGACACCCAGGCAAGCAGTGTCGACACTTGGAGTCATTGTGTCGACACCATGGATGCTGAGTCGACACCAGACAGAAAGTGTCGACACAAGGAGCTGTGTCGACACTCAATGAAGAAAAGTGCAGTGAAGCAGTGTCGACACATAGCAGTTGTGTCGACACCCAGTGAAACTGTGTCTACACCAGAAAGTGTCGACACTTGGAGGCTGTGTCGACACTCAGCAAAAGTCAGCAGAGACTAAGTGAAAGTGTCGACACTCAGAACAATGTGTCGACACACAACAGAAGAGTCAACACTTGAAGAAAGTGTCGACACAAGAAAGAATGTGTCGACACTCAGCTGAAGACTCAACACTTGAAGAAAGTGTCGACACAAGGAGCTGTGTCGACACTTAGTACAGATCAGCAAAGTTCAACAAAAATATTCTAAGTACAAGTGTCGACACTAAGGGAATGTGTTGACACTCAGCTAGAGTCTTGACAGAAGAAGAATGTGTCGACACAAGGAGCTGTGTCGACACTCAACAAGTATCAACACTGAAGACATGTGTCGACACCCAGAAGAAGTGTCGACACTTAATAGATTCAACTCATGAAGATGTGTCGACACAAAGGTGTTGTGTCGACACTTAGAAAAATTCAGCAAAATACTGAAGTACAAGTACTTATGTCGACACTCAATTTCAGTGTCGACACATGAAGAAGAAGCAGTGTCAAGATATAAAATCTACAACACAAGAAGTTGTGTCGACACCTTATAGGCTAGTGTTGACACTTAGACAACATGTGTCGACACTTGGTCTATAAGTGTCGACACTTAAAGACAGAAAGTCTCGACACTTTCTAGACAGTTACAGAATTTTCAAGAACTGACTGGATGACTTGACAGCTGCCATTCCAGCCGGTCTACAGCACCTGTCAGAGCTGTCAGAAATCAGTTATGGACCGGAGCAGCCGGTTACCATGAAGAAGGACTATAAATAGGCTTATACAGTCTACAGAAACTGTTGTTGAAGAGATCAATTGAACTCAAGTTCAGATTGTTGTTCAAGTAATTCAAAGAAGATCTAGCTATCAAGTGAAGATCTAAGAAGTTGGAGAGAGAGAGCTCCATCCAAGAATTCAGCCATTGGAACCAGGCTGAGAAGAAGGGTTCAGATTTATTCTGAATCTTAAGTAGCAGAGATCAAGGATCAACTGCAGAGGAATCAGTCTTATTGTGTTCTATATTCAAGAAGCTTTGAAGAAAGCCAAGTCAGATTGATTTCAGCTGAGTTCTTCCAAGAACTCATCAAGAAACTCACAACTCTCCTCTCTTGTCTCTGAGTTACTGAGTTAATATTATTGTATTCATATTTTCTTGTAGGATCCTTTGGATCTGAGTCTTTTAAGCCTGTAATTATAAAGGCTGAGTGTAGGAGATTTAAATCTCTGAGTGTAGGCCTTAGTGGCTGAGTGTAGGCCTTGGTGGCTGAGTGTAGGCCTTGGTGGCTGAGTGTAGGCCTTGGTAGCTGAGTGTAAGCTTTGTGAAGAAGCTGAGTTGTAGGGCCTTGGGCCTGAGGTGTAGGAACCTGTTTTGGGTTCTGAGATAGTGGAGGAGTTTGGCCGAATCTAGTACACTGCTAGATAAGCGAAGGGGGAAAGTGGATGTACCCAAACCTTGGGGAACCACTATAAAACTGTGTGTCTACTGTGTGCTGAGATATTTTGTGATTGCTGTGATAAAGTAGCTAAAATTCTGTATTAGATTCTGTATTCTGCCATAAAAGTTAAAAAGATTCAAGTCACCTATTCACCCCCCCCCCCCTCTCTAGGTGTTTAGGTACTATATCTTTCACAATTAAAGTAGAAGAAAAGTTATAGGACACAGATAAAAATACTGAGGAATTGCAAAAGAATAAATCAAATCAATTTAAAAATCTTCAGAAAATTTTTGTTCAAAATAATTCATCGAACCGAGCTCGACGAAAACAACACCATTCGTCGAACAAAGCTCGACGTACTATGAACAGAGCTTTTGATCTTAACTGGTCTGAAATCTATGCTCGGCGAAATAGATATAATTCGTCGAACAGAGGTCGACGAAAGTGGAACAGAGAAAACAATTTCCATTGTTCTCTGAGCAGAGATCGACGATCTCAATACCATTCGTCGAACTCAGGTCGACGAAATTACTTTAATTCGTCGAACTCAAGATTTCAGAACAGAAATTTTTATTCCTTTAAAAATTATAATCAAGCTCAAAATTTTAAAAATCCTTTCATTGAGTGGATAATCCCTCCTAGGAAATATCATCCACTTGGTCATGAAAATCAACCTGGATATTCCTTTATTTCTAATTATTATAAAAGAGAACCAGGACCCAAGGTAATCTGGGTCCAGAACTTCTAACCTCTCCTTTCAGGAAAAGACCTATCCTACCACAGAGGAATAGTGGTATATGACATTAATCAAAAGCTATAGTTTCAGCCAACACAGAGGATACATCAGTGGCTATAAAGTGGGAGATTGTTTGGAAGACTACAGCAGTAGAGAGAGACTGCTTATATTTCTTCTCAAATGTGTGCAAGGAAAAGTTATTAGAGGAAGATTATTTGATTGCTTGGAAGGATGCAGAATTAGCTTTACTTTATTTATTTTATTTTAAAAGCACATATGTACATCTGCTGAAAACTCATATGAATCAGGCAGATTGTTTTTGCTTCTTATTTTTTTATGTAAATAGTGTCCTCACCGAAATAGGGGAGATTATTGGAACCCCAGTTATGATTTGGGCAAGGATCGCTATTAGGTTTACTTAGATTGACCCAAAATGTATAGTCATGGGTCATAGGTTTATTTTCATATTTTATTCAGAAGAATTCCAAGAAATGCAGTTGTCAGAAAATCAGTTTGATGATAGTCGAACTCAGTTCGACGATAGTCGAACTCAGGTCGATGAAATATGAGTTCCTTCTCTGAACTCAGGACAATGAACTCTGATCTCAAGCAAGAAGTTCAGCTCAACGAAATCCAGCTGAGCTCGACGAACTCCATGTTCAGGTCGACGATTGCTGAGATTAGTTCAAGACAGATTCTCAGCTCGACGAAATAGAAGCTGAGCTCGACAATCTGGAAGCTCAGGTCGACGAATTCTGTGCAGTTATTCCAGGTCTATTTATTTACAGTTGACAAATCAACTTAAGAATTAATTACAGTCAATATGGAAATATCTGTTCAAATGTTGCATTAAACATGGGCTATTTCAGGAGTTAATTCAGGATCAATTCTCAAAGCATATTCTACTCTCGGGAATGCTTCATCCGTTATCAAGAGAAATGAAATTCAAATGTTGGAATGAGACATAAGAGATTCACATATAGAAATATATATAAATAGAAATATACATACAGAGACATATAGAGTACAGCAGTGTGTAAAGATACAGTGAAGGCTTTTACTTTTACAGAGAAGGAGAAACTCTGCATCAATCAACATATTCATCAGAGTTCTCCATCTGCTCCAGGCTTTTCAAGAGACATACATTCATATCAGTCTAAGAAGCTTGCTGGAGACATCATCAATCTGAAGGCCTATCACCCTGAAGCAAAGCTCTAGTTTTTCCTGAACCATTTAACATCTCTGGGGGAGCCTTTGCTAACATCAACATCCACTAAAGTCTTCTCAATTGTATATTGAGAAAGAGAAGACAGCATCACTTCTTTCTCTTTCCTGTGTACAGGGTTATAACTCCCTTCAAAAGTTATTCTTAGTTGCAAGTCACCTGACCAAAAGACTTGAGGTTTGATTTTTGAGCACCTAATCAAAAGCTTATTGGTGTTAGACACCTAATCAAAACTCTGAGTGGATTCCTACCAGGGTGGTAGAAGAGTGGATGTACACAGGTTGGGGAACCACTATAAAATCCTTGTGTCTTCTGGTTGTTTGCTCTCTTTGTTTATTTTCTTTGTGCTGTGATCTTCTATTCTTTATAGTATATATATATATATATATATATATATATATATATATATATATATATATATATATATATATATATATATATATATATATATATATATACATATATCTCTAATTAGTGCTAGTTAAGATCTATCCCCCCAACTTTCAGATTGACTCAACTTATTCTTCAAAAAGCCTTCAGGAAGAACTATCTTGCAGATTGCAGGAAGCAGTGTGTTGTATCTGGTTTTACGAATTCTAGCAACGACACTGTTCCATTAACCAGACTACACTTGCACAATCACCTGGAAGGATGCACATACGTACATGAGGTGTGCATGAGCATGCGACAAAACTCCTGAAACTTGGAAATCAACACACATCGCGCACGATCGTGCGTCAGCAAGCACATTGTGCGTTCATCTAGAAATCGATGCACCGGTATCTTGAAATTTGATGTGTATTGATCGGGGAGTAAGCAAAGTATACACTACGAAGTATTATAGAATATTGCCTATATAATATACACAATATATAATTACAATATTAATAATAGTATATAGGCAATATTGTATACTGCAATATATTATAGTTGATCTATTGTACCAAAGAGAAGTAAATAATGTGGTGTTTTGAGAATTTTATGTATGCACAAGATACTCTACAAGATCTTCCCAATATGCTCAACCTCGCAATGCACAGTAAGACTTATCAGGAGAAGTGGTGTATGAGAAAGTTTTCCTTGTAATTTATTATTATTATTTTTTGAATGGTCTCCTAATTCACTTGTAAGCAGACATACATTTATATACCACACTTCTTTTGATATAATGCATGAATATCTATGTATCACACCGATGCAATCTAATGGAGTGTAGGTATTTAATTTGTGCATTATAATTAATTGTGACATAGATACTACACATGCATGTAAACAAGATTGTATGCATAAGTATTTAACATGATGAGTGGATGTGTATAAACAATATTTCAAATAAATCATCACGCAAAAATTGAGGCAAACATAAGTATCATGTCACAATCACCTACATTTTATTTTCAAGATACACAAGTAAATTTTTTCTTAACATGAAAAGTCACTACAATATAAACAATGATCAAAACTTGACAAATCAAATGTTGTAGGGAATCTGAAGAATTTTTACATATATGATATTGATATCCTATTAGCTTAACAGTTTTTATATAAAAAAATTATTTTTGAAAATAAACACGCAAAATTGAAATATCTAATTTTGCTTTTAAAATTGTTTTGTAGTTTTCATATTTGTTTTTGTTTTTGCAAATAAAGATATTATGATAAAAACATAGAAAATTTGTTGCGCAATGAGAGCATTAACATTCTAAATAGTAATATAATATCCCATGACAATAAAAATATGTTGAAGAGCAAGAAAAAAAACAGCTTTTGCAAGTGAATAGTGATAGAGAGTTTATCCTGAGGCAATACGGAGATAGTAAAAACATATTTTTGGAAGCATATTTTTGTAAATTTGTATAGAAACATATTTTTGGAAATTTTTAAATCCTATTTTTATAGATTATATATATACTATAAGAGGCAGCTAAAACAAGAAAGCAAATAATCATGATATATAAAATACTTATCATGGTAATAACTATGAACATTATTCTCCCACAATTGCATCCTTCAATTTGCCAGTCACATAATTTTACGGTGAAAATTTTAATCAAAATCTAACGATCAGTTTGTTTCACAGACATTGATATTAAAACATTGGTTTTGAAAACGGGCCCGAGAAAAAAGAAACGAGCTCATGTGAAAAAAATGAGCACGCACAAAAAATTCATTCATGAACGAAGAAGTCGCACCCGGGCGAAGAATTGCCGCCCGGGCGCAGAAGTGGCGCCCGGGCGAAGAAGTTGCGCCATTGCTTCGGGTAATTTGTAGGAAGAAGTTTAGAAGCTCAACATTGATCAATGTTAATTTGGGGCGCAAGTTGAGTTTAGCCGACTCGAAAGCTCGATGAGCCAGCTCAAAAGAAGCTCGACTTAAGCTCGAGCCTATGGAGTTCGAGCTTGATTATCAGTCGAGTTTGAGCTCGAATATTATTGTTCATAAGCTCCTGAATTTTTTATTCTATATATATATATATATATATATGGCCATTTACCGGGACCTCCCCTCTAACTTTGCTAAATTACTGACAGCACCCCTCTTATTTTTGAAATTACAAAAACTTCCCCTAAAGTTTTCATTTCATTACAAAAACCTCCCCTGAAGATTTAATTTCATAACATCCATGCACAAAAACACCCCCCTCGGTGAACAGTGTCCAGGGGGGTATTTTTCTTCATGAATGTAATGAAATGAAAAGATCAGGGGAGGTTTTGGTAATGAAATAAAAACTTAAGGGGAGGTTTTTGTAATTTCGAAAATAAGAGGGGTGCTCTCACTAATTATGCTAGTTTACAGGGGAGGTTTGGGTAATTATTTATATATATATATATATATATATATATATATATATATATATATATATATATATATATATATATATATATATATATATATATATATATATATATATATATATATATAATATAAGAAAATCAGACTCATGAGTTAAAAATCACTTGAGCAGCTCGAGCGCGAGCTCACGAGTTCAAAGCTCGAGCTTCATAAGCAGACATTGAGCTCGAGCTCAAGCCAGGACAAAAAGAGCTGGACGAGCTCGAGCTCGAAATGATTAACTCGAGCTTGGAAATTTTACCAAGCTCGACTCGTTGGCACCCATAATGTCAATTACTATGACAGAAAATTTTTCTGCAAACGAACAATAAAAAATGTTGAATGTAAATTTTTTATAACAGCAAGTCATCAAACAAACGAACAAAAAAATTGGATTTAAACTTAATGTCATTTTCCAAGTGTATTGATATTGGATTTAAAGTCAATACTTCAATATCAATATCAATGTCCGTTCTTTTGCATGTTTGACGCTGGAATTGAATTTTAACAAATTCCGTGAAATTTGTATCGAAGTAATATTAGGCGAACGGTGAAATTAGAATTAGCCGCTGATATTCATTTTCACAATATTCACTAATATAAAATATTAATATCGAATTTCAATCTCATCCAAACAAACAGGCCCTTAAGGATGAAATCATCAAGATATATAACATCACATGAGATTTTAAAAAAAAATCTACTAAAATCATAAAACAATATAGCTAAACATCCATGGATGTCTTACATATGTTATATGACGGTTAACAAATAATATTACATGAAAAATATGATTACAAATTTTTATTGTTAAACCCAAAAATAATATAAAAATGCAAAAAGAGCAACTCAATAAATTATTTATTTCTCCATTCATAGAACATATGAATTGAAAAATAATATATATCCAAATAATTTTAAAACCATTGGTATAATATAATTTGCATGCTTAATACAGTTAATAACACAAGTCAAATGACCACCCTTAGTTGATTTTTCGTGTATCTTACCAGTTCATTTTTGCTTCGTTTGGGGGGACTTATTTTCACCGGTCAAGCAGTTACGACCGCATCAACCAGATCTTTATTATGGTTCGGTTCATGTGCTCGTAACCGCTTGACCGGTGAAAAGAAATCCCCACAAACCGAGCCTTATGCTCTATTTGTTTGGGCGTTTCGCTGCTCCGTTTTGGGCAAACACAGACGGAAGGAGGGTAAACAAATGAACCTCCGGCAGCATTTGCTCCATTTCCACCCGCCCGGCTTGAGAAACGCTCATAGACCAATTTACTCCGGTTCGAACACTCAGTTTCCACCCGCCGGATCGATCCGCCACCGCCGAACCAAAAGAAGCCTTAATCAAACAGGAAACCCAAAATTGACGTGAACCATTTAGGTTGCTAAAAAACAGTCTATCTGAGTGGTTTGAGGCGGTTCAATCGATTTTTTGATTTTTCACATATCTTAGCAGTTCATTTTTCCAGACAAGACAACCGAAATTGACCTAAACAATTTCGGTCGATAAAAAACAGTCTAACTGAGCTGTTTGAGACGGTTCGATCGATTTCCGATTTTTCACATATCTTGGGATGAGTTCCATCTTTTCAGGCAGGAAACCTGAAATTGAGCAGAATCATTCAGGTCGAGAAAAAACTGTCTATCCGGACTGTTTGATCGATTTTTTATTTTTCCCATATCTTACAAGTTCATCTTTTCAGACAGGAAACCCGAAATTGGCCTGAACCAGTTAGGTCGATAAAAAACAGTCTACCTGGGCTGTTTGAGGCTGTTTGATCAATTTTCGATCTTTTAATTCACCCCTACGGCAAGCAACATTAAAAAGGTATAATAGGTGACATCACACAGACACACATTACCGCTCACAATAACAGCTATCGTTGCTTTAACTAAATTCGAATTAAAAAATAAATAAAAGCAATGTAACAACTAGCATCTATCTACTTCACGCAGTTTATGTTCAGATTTTTAAGATTCGTGAGCCATTTCTGTGCATCCAGTGAAACATGAGGCTTATGTGAAGTCGTTTCTTGGTCCTGCGGATCATCAGAAACATTAGAATCCTGTTGAATCTCTCGGTAAGTAGGATCTAACTTTCTTCTTGGATGCCTTCCCTGAAGAGACGGAAGGCGTGACACTCCCTGCAGGCCTCCCCATTTCTCCAGTGCTCGGGCAATGTCATAACGCCCTATAAAAAGGTACCATTAAAATTAAGAGACACACATGCACGTACACACATATATAGGGTTATTTATCGGGATCTCCCCTCAAAATTTATGAAATTACAACTTACACCCATCTAACTTTTGAAATTACAAAAAACTCCCCCCAAATGTTTACATTTCATCACAAAAGTACTCCCTTGGAGCAAATATTCAGGGGGGGTGCTTTTTTGGTATGAATGTTATGAAATATAAATATTGAGGGAAGCTAATTGTAATTCTGAAAGTGAAAGGGGTGCAAGCTGAAATTATGCAAACTTCGAGAAAAGGTCCCGGTTAATAACCCTATATATATTATAATAACCTAAATTTAGGGAAATTAGCAAAACAATAGAATCTAATAAAATTGGCTGTAGGAGACAAAAATGCATAAATTTGTTTAATCATTTTAAACACATTGGTGGTAGTTTCATAAATTAGGAACCTAAAACATTGAGGAATCTCTGTTGTTTGTAGACTAGCATCGCGCGTTAACCTACCGCCTGTAGCAATTGACTGTTGAAATTATTGAAGTGAAAGTGGGGGTTGATCGGACAGACCGCTCGGCCGGCGAGGCTGGCGGATTGGTGGTGCGGCCTGAGCGGTCTGTATTTGCGGCCTGGTGGTTTGTCCTTGGAGGTAACCGTGCGGATAGGTTGATTATCCACGGCTTGGGTGGACTGTTTTGGAGTCCGCGGAGTTCGCTCTATGCGGACTATTCTTGGAGCTCACGAGATCGGCATTGGCCTGTGCTCTTGATCTCAGATGGTGTGGTTAAGAGGTAACTGCGGAGTTCGCGGTTAGGCGAACTGGAGTAGAACAGGCGGACTGTGCGGACTGTTGTTCGTGTCCACACTGGTCGCGCTTGATGTTCACTGGTTACAGACTTGGTCACGATTTGTGACAAATCCAGGTTGATAGCAGAGTCCGCAGTGTCCACTGGTTGACTGGGCGGTTTGTGTCTTGGTCGTGGACTTGTTATTGCGGACTGGAGCAGTGTCCACAGGGTGTGCGCACCGAAACTGTCCGCTGCAGTGTTCAGAATGGTGCGGTGTCCGCAGGTATGCGGACTTGCTTCTATCTGGCCTTCTTGATGACAGGCGGATAGGCTGGTATCCGGCCTTGTCCATGCAGACTGGGCGGACTGCTCTGTGCTAGCTGCGGGCTGGGGTGGTGTTTTTATCCACTAGTGCGGTAACCATACTACTCTTCGTGCCTATAAATAAGACCCCCCTGTGACAACATAATTAATTGAATGAATAGTAAGTTGGACTTGGGTTAATTGTTGCGGTCTCGGATTTCTATCCGCGCGGTTTGAGAAGGATAATCAGTTTGTAGTTTGCAGGTTGTGCCGCTAGCACTAAGAATCCGGGACTTTGGTGCTGTCTGCGGTCAGGGATCAGTGAAGCTTGCGGTTTACAATCAGCGGTTAGCAGCAGGTCGCAGTTGCGGCCAACCGGTCTTCTCTCCTTCAACATTTCCATTTCAATAACATGTCCTCCGGTCTGGGCGGTCTGTTCTTCAGTTCGGCAGCGGCTTGTTCGCGGTCTAACTGGCAGCTAGGCGACCTCAGCGGTCAGGCGGCTTGCAGTTTGCAGACAGCTCTTCTT
Organism: Platanthera guangdongensis; assembly: GCA_039583875.1. Taxonomy (NCBI): domain Eukaryota; kingdom Viridiplantae; phylum Streptophyta; class Magnoliopsida; order Asparagales; family Orchidaceae; genus Platanthera; species Platanthera guangdongensis. Next base: position 75,767,985 of record CM077157.1, read on the forward strand.
CAGCTTGAATAACGGGTAGTCCGCGCGACCTCGTGGTCTCGACGGACTTCGCTGTTCAGTTCGGCAAGGGCGGCGGTCTCAGCAGTCTCAGCCTCTGTCCTCCCGGCTTCTGTGTTTTGTTGTTCTCTACTTCCCTGTTTGTACTTGGCGAAATCATGTCTCGCCATGTATACCTCTTGATGTAAAGAAAATTGTTAATACATGACCTGTTTGTTACTTTCCTTAAATTTGGCTTACTGAACTTGGTTGTGGTTGGAGTGTTCCTGCGCCTGGTTTCCGGTTTCCACTTAATCAAGGTGTCATCTTGATAGCTCTGAAAATTCTACGTGGCATCAGAGCTATCACCTTGACCATCTTGTGAAATTTTAACATGGTATCATAGGGAACAAAGACTTGAGCAGTGATCAGTCATCAAGTTTGCTCTTTCTGGAAGTTTGTTAAATCAGTGATAGTGCAATGGATAGTGGGTTTGTAAGAGGTCTCTGTATTGAGCTTTTAACGCTGACCAACTTTAAGAAGTGGAGGTCGTGCATGTAAAACTATCTTTTTGAAGAGGATTTGTGAGAAGTGGTGTGTGGAGACAACATGACAGAGGTTACTGCTGCAACTGAATCTGCTGAAAAGGTGAGAGCTTGGAGGAAAACGAATGCAAAGGCTGAGTTTACTCTGAAACGGGCTATCTCACCTGGGCTCTTTGAACACATCCTCAGATGTTCATCTGCTGCTGAGATTTGGACTTCCCTTGATGTGTTGTTCAACAAGAAGAATGTAGCACGACTGCAGTTCTTCGAAAATGAGTTGCCGAAAGTCACTCAGGGAGACTTGTCAATCTCAACCTTCTTCCTGAAAATGAAGAACCTGCGTGCTGAGATATCAGCATTGGACCCAGATGATCCTATCTCGGAGGTGAAGCTCAAGAGTCACATCATCTGTAGCTTGCGGAAGGAGTATGTGGCTTTTGTAACCTCTGTTCAAGGCTGGTCCACTCAGCCATCGTTGCTTGAGCTGGAGAACTTGTTGGCTTCACATAAGAGCTTAGCAAGATAGATGGTTGGTTTGACTGTTTCTGGAGGAGACAGTGAGACTCACTTATCAGGGAAGAAGATATGGGACAAGAAGAAGAAACTTGCTGGCGATGGTCCATCAACTTCATATCAACAAGAGAAGACCATCTTTTAAGCGTATCAAGAAAAAGGAAGGACCAAGGTGCTACATGTGCAATCAGTCGGGTCACTTCAAATGAGACTGCAAGGTGAAACTTCAGCCAGGTCATGCTGCAGGCAAGGAGGAGGCTTGCTCAAGTGCTGAGGGAGCTGGATGGGGGAATGCTTTCATGACGGGCGTGTATGTCCGTGCATTATCTTCCATCAACTACCAAGATAACTGAATCATCAACTCTGGGTGTGGTTATCACCTCACCGGGGATGAGTCGAAGTTCTCTTCGCTGCAGGCTTACTCAGGTAATGAAGTTATTATTTCTGCTGATGATTCTGTGCATGCAGTCGAGAAGGACGAAGTTGTGTCTTTGGGTAGTGATAAGGACCACTTATGTTAAGGAGTGTTTATCAGGTACTGGGCATAAAGAATAACCTCTTTTCAGTGACCAACGCGGTTGATGCGGGCTATCACGTTTTGTTTGGCACAACATAAGTGAAATTTCTCCGTAACGTATTAGCGGTAAAGGCTGATGTTGCTCAGGTTGGGAGGAGAGTAAATGACTTGTTTGTTTTATCAACAAGCGCATATGTTGATCGGATGAGAGCTAATGATAGCGCGACTATCTGACATGAAAGGTTGGGGCACATTGGGATGAACAAGTTGAAAGTCATGGCGGTGAGAAGTCTTGTGAAAGGCTTGCCCAAGCTATCATCCTACGGTGATGGCCATGTTTGTGCTGGATGTCAATATGGAACGACACATCGCCTTACATTTGAGAATTCACAAACCAGGTCTAAAGCTCCATTGCAGGTATATGCTCATGCTGATTGATAACTATACGAGGTACATGTGGGTGTACTTCATGAAGGAGAAGTCATATGCTTTCCAGTTATTCGTGGAGTTCAAGGAGCTTGTGGAGGGCCGGCTTGGCCTGCGGATCAAGAAGTTGAGAACAGACAACAGATGTGAGTTCGTCCCAACTGAGTTCTCTAACTTCCGCAGGAAGCAAGACATCCGGAGGGAGCTTACTTGTGCGCATACTTCATAACAAATGAAGTAGTGGAGAGGAAGATTCGTCATTTGACGGAAACCTGCAAATGTTAGCTTCATGCAAAGGGCATTCTGAGGTCTTTTTGGGTGGAAGGAATGGCCCGTGCAACCTACGTCATCAATCAGATGTCTCTGAGTCCGATCAACATGAAGTCTCCTCATGAGCTGATGTTCAAGAAGAAGCCCAGTGTTGAACACATTCAGGTGTTTGGATCAACCTGCTACGTACACGTCCCAGATGCTCTAAGGACCAAGCTTGATGCAAATGCGAGGAAGCTTGTCTTTGTAGGCTATGATGAGCGGAAGAAGGGATAGATGTGTATGTTTTCTGCGACAAAAACGTTTGTTGTATCAAGAGACGTTGTCTTTGCTGAACTAACGTCGTATAAAGGTAGCTCTGTTGAGCTGCAGGAGAGCAGGCCTGATGGTGGGCAGGAGGAAGCTTCTAAGGATCTTCTGGTGGAGCTGTCGGCGTCACCCGGAGCACCGGGTGTTTTAAGCTCTAGGGCGGATGCTTCTGGTTCATGAAGCAGGGGGAGCGTTGCTCCAAGTTTGCCTGAGAATGGAGCTGATGAAGAACACGCAGCGGAGGTGGTCAGTGATGGTCAGGCCCTTCAGAGATCGAAGAGGACCATTAAACCACCAGCTCGTTACAGCGATGGAAACTTGGTGAGTTTTGTCTCATGTTTCCAAAACATTATAAACAAAAAAATAAAACGGTTATGTGACGTTTTAGATCCCAAACCTTTATGTCGGCCGACATGTCGAACATGTCGACCGATATCTACAACACTGCTTCTAACCAAGGTTACAGATATCGGATGTTGGGGACACATCAGTTTGGGTTTTCAAGTCAATTTTTTATATATCGAGGGATATATTAGAGATATTTCATATATGAAGTTTTAATATTTAGCTAATTATATATGTAATTAAATGTTACTTTTTATACATAGCATAATACTAACTATTTTACAACTTATTGAACTTATAAATATTAAAAAGTTATATGTAACATTTAACATACAATACTTTAATGATATAAAATTTGTAAAACTAGTAATTTTAAGAAACTTGCTACTATATATTATTTTTATGACATCAAAATTTTAAAAATTAAATTTCGAACATATTTTATTCTGCATCACTTACAGACTCATCTATATTCGGTAGAGTAGATAGAATATGGTCAGCATCTGATGAACCCACTTTATCTGCCTCGTCCACCTCAGATATTTTACTTTTTCCCTTTCTTTAATAACTAATTGTCTCGTAGTCTGGGGTTCCACTCATCAGCAAGGTCTTGATTATGATGAAACTTTCTCCCAGATTGCCAAGTTGAACACCGTTCAGGTCCTGATCTCCATGGTTGTCCATCGTCAGTGGCCCCTCCATCAATTGGATATTAAAAACGTCTTTCTCAATGACGATCTCTACAAAACTGTTTATATGCACCAACCTCTTGGGTTTGAGACCACAGGGGAGTCTCGTGTATGTCATCTCCTGAAGTCTATATATGGTCTCAAACAGTCCCTGCGTGCTTGGTTTGAAAAATTCAGTAAGGTGGTTCGCGATGTTGGTTTCACACGGAGCTCGGCTGAATTCCCTCTCTTCTCCCATCATCAACCAACAGGAACTGTGATTCTCCTTGTGTATGTTGATGATATTCTAATTACTGTCGACGACTCTACAGGGATACAACAAATCAAGCAACATTTGAACTCAGCATTTCAGACGAAAGACCTAGAAAATCTTTGATACTTAATTGGGCTTGAGGTCACAAGATGACCTGATGGTCTCTTCTTATCCCAACGGAAGTATTGTATTGACCATCTTCAAGATGCTGGTTACTCAGGGTGTAAACCTGCGGACACCCCTATGGATGTAAATCACAAGCTTTCTGCACATGATTCTAATTCTGACTCATTGCTTACAAATCCAGAATACTATCGGCGCTTGGTGAGGAAGGTAATTTATCTTACGGTTACTCGATCTGATATCTCATTTGTTGTGGGGGTTGTGAGTCGTTTTATGTGTAAGACCCCCTTTTTTTTCCTTTCGACTCCGGGGTCTTAGGCCCAGAACCGCCGTTTTGCGGTGACTTCTTCACGCCCTGAAGCGTCATCACCACAAAGCGCCGATTCTGCCGGCCATTTCGATCACAGAAAAGTAGCATAATAGTGAAGTAAATGTAAACTATCTGTCCACAGAGAATCACATGACATAATAAATATAACTCCACGAAGGGAGTGTCCACAGAAAGTAACATCAGAGTAGCAAAACGGACTTATGCCCGGTACATCAAATCCTCACTACAAGATCTCTCATGCAGAAACAAAAGTAGAAAACTACTCAGGGTCGAGACTCACGGTCCCGGCTGTGTGAACTCCGGAGCTAGACTGCCCCACCTCCAAGCGCACCGGTCTCTGGGGCTGCTCCTCCATGCTGGTCTCCGCGATCCCCTAAATGATGCGGTTCGAAAACCATTAGTCTAAAAGACTAAGTCCTATCATCCTCCACCCCTTCCCCCACGGCTCCTAGGCACCGAGCGGAGAGGAAGAAAGGGGAGGACTTGAAGGTGGAGAATATCAAAAGCAGATGCCAGCGGTCCTATTCTAGCAAGTTCTATAGCATATAAAGACCAAAGGCTGTAATATGAAATGTAACCTTCACTTATGTGAAAAACACATAAGCCAAGGGGTCTTTTGCAAGGCTCTCATCGTATAAAAAGTCCCATACTGATTTATACGTTGGGGTGTCGGTGGTCAAACAGCAGTAACTAAATATATCAAAATTAACCTTAATTTATAAACTTGCCCACACAAGCGTATAGACTAAGGGGTCGTTTTGCAGGTCCTAAAGTATAAGCGTCCCATTCCACTTATACTTTAGGTGTCAAGGTTTAAGGTAACGATTATGCTATGACATGCAAGTGGGTATGATGGACATGCAAGTGCAACACACACACCTGACTCTGTGCACACAGACCTTTAGTTCCCCCTTTCTGGAGCCGTAACCTCCCAGGATACCTCCGTAGTGGCAGACGGAAGCGGTGGGTTGGGCCTCGCCCACCTCTAAACTAGTAAAGCACTACCGGTCAGACCTATCGTACGCCTCAACGCTTGGTGCACGAAGCGGACTCCTGCGTACTCTTGCCGGCTGGCGCACCGCACTTCTGTTGGCGAAGTGTTAATCACACTTGCCGAGTCAACGTATTGGCGTCGGTGCATCGACCCTCCAATACCGAAGACCCACCACCTTAATTTCCTTTCCTGTTATGCACATGCAAATTAGCGTAATCAAGAATCGAGCCGAAGCTCCCCGGACCAACACGTCCGTCTCAAGCAATCGGGCCGAAGCTCCCCGGACCCAAAGTCCGCCTTTTAACCATCCGAGCCGAAGCTCCTAACCAACCTCTGGTGCCATCAGTGTTGTGGAATGTGCAACCCTAATTACTAAGTTACTCTTTTCATCTTGTTAAACAGTTTACGTTAACCCAGGACTGCCCCCGGTATTCCCTGTGAAGGGCTCTCAAGGGGCACTAGGAACTGTGTTGGGATTACGCCCAGCGTTCCTTTTCGCAAGGTACTTATTTTATTATTGGTTGATTCCCTTACCCATTATTTTCTCATATTTCGATATGCTAATCCTAGGGTGATTTGACTCCAACTCTCCTTGGGTGGGACGATCTTTCGTCGGACCCGAACGCCTATAACCCTAGACAAAACCACACCCTACTCACTCATCTTCCATAGATGCAGCCCCTTCCACTTGTCCTTACAGCAAACCACCAAGACCCATCATACTTACCCTAATTCACATCCAAATGAAATCCTGCAGTTTTGCTATATGCAGACCACTTAAGCTACATGACCCGTAAAAAGGGAAGTACATGAAATATTCATCCAGTACCCTTAGGATAATTATTAGAGATCTAAAAAGACATTTGAAGCATAAATCCAGAAATCCATAATTTTCCTAATTTGTCTGATAATTAATTTATTTATTCTAGTGTCCCAAAAGGCCCATGTTTGAACATGAAGTACCATTTTCAGACAAGCTAATAATCCACTAAATTTATTATAATTACAAAATGTCTAATCAACTCTAAATCCTAAGTCTTCCAACTTTTCAGCAAGGTTTAGGCCTTTAAATTTAATTTCAAAGATGCCTCATAAAAAGTCATTTTAAAAGATTCTATAGTAATAACACCTCTAAAAATTCAGAGAAAATTCAGGGATGATTGTGATGGACTACAAGTACCCTAGAAAAAGTTTCATAATTTAGCATTTGTAAATAAGGCTATATTTGATTTTCTTATGAACTCTCTAATTTAAGGGTTAATGAACAAAGTATGCTAATCAGTCATCAAATATTTCCACAAAAATTTTCATATGATAACATTGAGCTAAAAACACTATGCAGGAAGTTTCATGATTTTTCAGTAAGTAATGGCCTCTGACAAGAATTATTAATATGTAATCAAAATAAAGCACTTGTGAAGTAGATGCCCTAAGTAGATACCCAAAAATTCTAACAAAATTCATACAAGATTATTATAACCTAAAACCAACTCTGCCCATGTTTCATACCCTCTCTATGGGCAGTGAGACCATAATAGCCAAAATAATTAATAGGGCATTACTATTGATTACAAATGAAGTGCTATAACCTTTGTCCAAAAATCCTCAAGTAAATTGTCAGAGGCTCAAACTACACTAATACCCTCACTACCCAAATTTGGTTAAGTTTCAAGATGTTTAGCTAACCTAAACCTACACTACAAGTTTTAGGACCTAAGCTAGGGTTAGGGTTTTGGGGGCCCTACAATTTTCAAAGTTAGCTAATATTTTTAACAGAGGGTTATATATGTCCTAGGAACCTCCTTGAAAAATTTGGAGTTCATCCAAGGTGTTTAGGACTCATACCCTTCACAAGGCCAAAAGGTCCCTCCTTAGGGTTTGACCTAGGAACTTAGGGCAAATCTATTCCTCCCTACCCCATATTCCATGGGGAGGTGATAAGTGCTATAACAAGCCAGTGGCCCAAATTTCAGCCTCTGTTGAGGTGATTTGGTCACTCAAAACCAAATGTGCAACTTTTGACCAAAATGCCCTTATAAAGGTATAGTTAGGGTTGGGTCAAAACCTATTCAAAACACATCCAAATTAAATGAAATTTTATACAGATACCTAATTGGAACCCAGGGACCACGCACCAAAATTTGGGAGGGTTTGGAGGTGTTTAGGGCACCTATTTAATTTATCTAATAATTATTAAATATTTACAAAAACTATAGAAATATTTTCTCCAAAAATTCCCATTTTTGGGCAGGCCCTAGGTATATCTAGGATAGACTCTCTTCCAAAATTTCAGCTAATTTGGGCTAGGGGTGAAGAGTGGGCACTCAATTTAATGACTGTCTAGCCCTAAGGGTATGTCCCACCAAAATGGGTTCCCCGATCAAACCAGGAGCCTAAATTGGTTCACACCAATTTTAAAATAAAGTAGACAGAAAGGGCTACAAATCATGTGTTGATCATTTGCTCATACAGAGCCTCTAACTATTTTTAAAAATTTAAAACATTAAATGTCAAAAGTGTGACAGAATGAAATAAATAAAATTAATTTCCTATAGTTTAATACTGATGCAGCACGAATCTTGGCCCAAGGATCAACGACATCTGGTCATCGTCCTCATTGAGCCGACGGCTGAGATTCATCCCGCCTGGAGCGATTTCCAAGCCCTGCCGCCGGCGATCCAGCCCCTTCCTCGGCCGGCCACCGCCACCAACACCTCCGTTGAGGTGGTGGCTATCGCCAGGCGGCGGCTCCGCCGCCGGAGAGGCGTTTTCCGGCGGATATAGCAAGAGATTTTCTTGCCGAAACCAGGAAAAATCCCGGATTGGATCGGGCTCAATTGAGCCCGAAACTCAAGCCTAATTAATCCTAAGATCTACCCGCGGGTTAAGGAGAGGAGGAGGACCTTCCTGGCGGCCTGGATGCGAGAGGAGCGGCGGTATGCCATTGACGACGGCGGCGGCGCTCGGCTTCTGCAACTGCACAGTAGAATGGCTCGTCTCCTCCAGGTAAACGCTCTAAAATGATCCCCTCGGCTCCCTGAACGTGTTTAAATGGCAAATGGGGGAGAGGGGAGGCTGGTTCTTCAATGGCCATTAACACCATTAAAGGTGTGGCTCGGGTTGTGTGGAGGGGGGCTGAATCCACCCCTTGGTGGCTGGGAAACGGCTGGAATCAACTCCTATCCCCTAGAGGAGTTGATTACAGCCATAATTGGTGGCTGTTAGCCTTCCTTGGCCGGCCTCTCTCTTCCCCTTCTTCTTCCTCATTTTCTCTCTCCTCCATTATCATGGAGGGGGCTCCTTTCTCTCTCCTAGTCACCCCTGGTTGACTAGTCAACCTTACAAGCTAAATGCAGCCCACTTGATTATGATGGTCATGGGAATGGGTTTAGCCTAGGGGAGAAGTGGCTTGGGCTTGGGTTAGCCCTTTTGGGTTAAGTTTGACTTGACCTAAATGAGGGTTGACTTGGGTCAACATGACCAATTGGGTTGACCCCATTGGGTCCTGGGTGACCCATTGGGCTCCCTTAAGGTCTAGTGTTACTTGAGTAGGGTTGGTTGGGCATCTTGGGGGTCACATGTCCCTTGGCAAGGGCACTTTGACCATTTTAGGGCTAGAGTTGACTTGGGTCAACATGACCAATTGGGTTGACCCTTATGGGTCCTGGGTGACCCATTGGCTTCCTTTAGGGTCTAGGTAGGGTTATGTAGTGTTACCCTGTACTTTGGAGGTCACATACCCTTAGTAAGGGTACTTTGACCAGGTTAGGGCTTGAGTTGACCTGGGTCAACCTGGCCTCTAGGGCTGACCCTAATGTGTCCTTAGTGACCCATTAACCTCACTTTAGGGTTAGGAGGGCATAGGAGGGGTCCTTTAGGCTAGGAGTAGGTCAGTTGGCCCTAAGTAGGCTAGTTTGACCCATTTAGGGCTAGGGTTGACCTTGGTCAACTAGGCCTCTTGGGTTGACCCTAATGGGTCCTTTTGGCTCTAATGGGTCTCCCAAGTATTAGGGGTATTGTGGTAGGGTCTTGGGGTTAAGGTGTAGCCCATGGTCATCCTAAGCCATTGTTTAGAGTTCTACTATCTGCAGACCATGATGGTCTTCCACCTTTTTGTCCCCTATCTCTTGGCCCATTACTGGCTTCCTAGGGTTTGTCATGACCTAGTCATGGCCAAAATCACTCTTAGGGGTCTAGTTGGAAATGGGATGTTACAAATCCCAATAAACAAAACAAAGATTTCGTCCCCGAAATCAAGGTTGAGCCTACGGGACTTACTACAGAAGAAAAAGACCTTGTAACATCCCATCACGATGCCTTGTTTGCTAAATTAGGTTTAAAGGGAAACCTAGATCTATGACCATTTCGCCCAAACGGCAAACCAAGACCCCAATAAACAAAGATAAGCCTCTATCTGCCTAGAGCAGCCCTTAGTAAATTTAAAGCAGGAAAAATAAATTAACATCTTGAGGGGTCTAAGAGGTATACCTGACTGAATAGCTCGGGGTATCTTTGTCGCATCAGGTCCTGCGGCTCCCAGGTATGCTCCTCCTGGCCGTGGTTCCTCCACAGGACCTTAACTAGTGGGACCTTCTTGCGTCGCAAGACCCGTACTCCTCGGTCATCGATCCTCAATGGCTCCAAACGAATCGACCGGTCTGAAGCTATCGGCCCTTCGGTGGTCAAAATCTGCTGCTCCGGGCGTAGCAGGGCCCTCCTCAGCGAAGAAATATGGAAGACGTCGTGCAGCGCTTCCAGCTCTGGTGGTAACTCCAGCCGGTAGGCTAGGGGTCCGATCCGCTCCAGGATCCTATAAGGGCCCATGTACCTAGGACTGAGCTTCTTCCTCCGACTACGCACCCGCGAGAGTCCATGCATGGGCCGGATCTTCAGAAACACCCGGTCCCCCACCTGGAACTCCACCTGCCGATGCCGGGCGTCATAGTACTTAGCCTGTCTACTCTGTGCCTCGAGCATCCTGTCCCTGATCAGCCTCACCTGTGCCTCGGTATCTTCAACAAACTCTGACCCCAACACCTTCGGATCTTCGTTCTGAACCCAAGAAAGCGGGGTCCGGCATATCCTCCCGTACAAGGCTTCGTAAGGCGCCATCCTGATGCTGGACTGGTGGCTGTTGTTATAGGAGAACTCGACAAGGGGTAAGAGTTTCTCCCACGGTTCCCCGCGGTCCAAGATGCATAGCCTCAAAAGGTCCTCAAGCGTCCGGTTGGTGCGTTCTGTCTGCCCGTCTGTCTGGGGATGAAATGAAGTACTGAAGGTCAATCGCGTGCCTAAGTAAGCTTGCACGGATCTCCACTCCCTGGAGGTGAACCGGCCATCCCGATCCGACACTATCGTCCTGGGCACGCCATGATAACGAATGAACTGCTCCACAAACTTCCGCACCAGTACTCCTACTGAATCGTCCTTCCTGATCGGTATAAATCGAGCCACCTTGGTCAACCGATCAACGATTACCCAGATCGAGTCATTCCCTGTCCGAGACCGGGGAAGCCCATGTATGAAGTCCATGGCTATGTCATCAAACTTCCACTCCGGCACCGGGAGTGGCTGTAATAATCCTGCGGGGTTCCTGCACTCCGCCTTCACCAGCTGACATGCCCCACAATGGGTCACGAAGTGGGAGACATCCTTCTTCATGCCCGGCCAGAACATCGTCTTCTTCAAACAGTCGTCATCTTTGTGATCCCCGGGTGTACAGAATACCGGCTGCAGTGCGCCTCCGTCATAATATCCTCCCGGATCTGGCCTCCCTCCGGTATATACACCCGTCCTCTGAAGCACACCAGGTCGTCCCTCAGTGTGTAATCTCCTGCAGTGCCTGCCTCCAGAGCTTGGAAGATGGGCTCTAACTTGGCATCCTGCCTCTGCCCTTCTCTGACTCGGTCTCTGATGTCATCGGTAACGCCCATCGCGGCCAAGTACTCCTCATAGAGCTCAGGATCATCAAACGACACCAGAGTAATGTGCATGTCCTCTAGTCTCTGCAGCAGCTCCATAGACATCAACTGAGGTTCTGCTCCTGCTGTGGCGGCTCTCCGACTCAGTACATCTGCTACCACGTTCGCCTTCCCCGGGTGATAGTGCATCTCGTACTGATAGTCGGATAGAAACTCCACCCACCGCCTCTGCCTGATGTTCAGTTCCTTCTGCATGTCCACGTACTTAAGGTTCTTATGATCGGAGTATATATCACAGTGGACTCCATAAAGGTAGTGCCGCCATATCTTTAGTGCGAATACAACTGCTCCCATCTCCAAGTCGTGCACTGGGTAGTTCTTCTCATGGGTCTTCAGCTGGCGGGAAGCATAAGCTATGACGTGTCCGTTCTGCATCAGTACTACTCCCATCCCCTGTTATGATGCGTCGGTGTAGACCTAAAATCCCTCCCTCCCCGAGGGGAGAGTAAGAATGGGAGCCAAGGTCAGCCGATCCTTCAGCTCCTGGAAAGCTGTCTGGCACTGTGGGGTCCACACGAACGGTACCTCCTTCTTCGTCAAGGATGTGAGCGGGAGGGCGATTCGAGAGAATCCCTCTACGAACTTCCGGTAATAACCGGCAAGTCCCAGGAAACTTCGCACGTCCGTGGCCGTCTTCAGCGGCGGCCAATCCCTGACTGCCTGAATCTTTGCCGGGTCCACCACCAGTCCGGCTCCGCTGATAATGTGGCCTAAGAAGGCCACCTCCTTCAGCCAGAATTGACACTTGCTGAACTTCGCATAAAGGCGATGCTCCCGCAGTCTCTCCAAGGTCAGTGTCAGATGTCGTGTGTGCTCCTCCTCCGTCTTAGAATAGATAAGGATGTCGTCTACGAATACTATGACGAACACATCCAAATAAGCCTCGAAGACCCGGTTCATGAGGCTCATAAACGCCGACGGAGCATTCGTAAGCCCGAAGGGCATCACGATGAACTCATACAATCCATATCGGCTACTAAAGGCCGTCTTCGGAATATCCTCCTCCTGGATCCGCAGCTGGTAGTAGCCCGACCTCAAGTCCAGCTTCGAAAAATAATGGGCTCCCTCCAGCTGATCGAACAACTCGTCTATCCTGGGGAGCGGATAGGTATTTCGGACGGTCAGCCTATTTAGTGCTCGATAGTCAATGCACAGGCGAAGAGTGCCATCCTTATTCTTCCCGAATAGGACAGGAGTCCCCATGAAGAGGAGCTCGGCCTAACAAATCCTGCTTCCACCAGCTCCTGCAACTGTGTCCGAAACTCCGCCAACTCCTTCGGGGCCATCCGATAAGGGGCCTTGGATACCGGCTTAGCCCCTGGTACCAACTGAATTTGGAAGTCCTTCTCCCTATGCGGTGGCAGTCCTGGCAGCTTATTCAGAAAAATATCGGCGTAGTCACGAACCACCGGAATGTTAGCAATCAGGTCCTTCTCCTCGGCCATCTCGAATAATACTTGATATACCTCGTCCACTTGCATATGAGCCTTAACGGCCTGAATAGATGAAAGCAGGCGGCGGGAAACCGGAGTAGTACCTTCGAATGTCGCATAAGTGTCGCCGTGTCTCAGCACGACCCTCCCTGCCGGGCAGTCAATCTGAGCATGGTTCCAGACAAGCCATGTCATGCCCAAGGCAAGGTCGAAGTCCGGCATTCTCAGGATCGTCGCCGGAGCCTCGAGTGTCACCCCGTCTATGGTAACCTCCAGGAGGCACTTCTCTGTGGACTGGATCTCCATCCCATTGGGGAGGCGCACCCTCATGGGTAGTCCCACATAACATCGAATCTGATCTAGGTCCTTGACGAAATCCTCCGACACAAAGTTGTGCGACGCCCCCGTGTCGAACAGGGTATGGGCAGGCTTGCCGCACACCCTCACCGTTCCTAAATCAGTTTTAAAAAGAAACTTTGGTGTAAGGTTTTCTAACCTAGGTCGTGTAGTAGTTCTATCAACACTTAATATGAGTAAAGAATAAATCCAAAATTAAGATTACTCTCATACCTGCAATAACCCTGTCCGGGTTCCGGGGCTGTGCTAAGTCCAAAGCGTAAATCTGCTCCAGATTCTGCCTGCGGTCGCCTCCCTGGTAACCACGTCCTCGGTCGCGTCCTCGGCCTCCGAAATGCTGGGCCGGTGGGCCACCTCGTGGTGCTGGAGGTGGTGCCCCCCTCATAGGGCAGTCTCTCCGGAGATGTCCCACCTGGTGACAATAGAAGCACTCCGGCGGGGGATACGCCATACCCCGGGGTCTCTGCATCTCCTGGATCCGGAGAGGTTGAGCGGCCAAAACCACCTGCTCTCTCGGCTCCTGCCTCAACTCCTGACGAGGCTGCTCCTCTGCCCTCCTTCCATCTGGTACGGTGCCTCGCCGCTGATCATTTCGGGCCTTCCGGCCCTGGTCCTCCGCTTGCCGTTTCCGGCCCCGAGTGGTGTGCCAGTCGGCCTCAATCCTCTTCGCCATCTCCAAAATCCGGGAGATGGGCCTGTCAGAGACAAAAAGCAGGGCCTCCCTCAACTCCTCTTTTAGGCCCTTATAAAACCTCTTGACGTATCCTGCTTCGTCCAGCTGGTAGGAGCCCGCATATCGGGCCAAATGATCGAACTCTCGGTGGTACTCCACCACCGTCCTAGTGCCCTGCCTTAGCTGCAAGAACCGCTCCTCCAACTCGTCCATGGCCGACTGAGGAATAAAGTGCTCCAGCAGCGTGGCCCTGAATTCTTCCCAAGTGATTTCTGCAATCTCCCTATCAGCAAAAGTCGTGTCCAACAGCGTCTTCCACCACCGCTTAGCATGTGACTCCAAGCAAGATACCACCAGGGCCACCCTCTCCTCCCAAGGGAATCGTATCCCAGTCAACATCTCGTACATAACATCCAGCCACTCCTCTGTCCGCACTGCCGACTCTGTCCCCAAGTATGATGGGGGAGAGAGTCCTCGGAAGGTGCTCATCCAGTTGGCCCCTGGGTTTGGCTGCTGGGCTGGAGCCTGCTGAGCCCGGAAGGCCTCAAGGATGGCTGTAAGGGTCTGCCCCATGTCCGACTGAAGGAAAGGTGTGGGGACCATGGGAGGTGGTGCAATGTCTGGAGTCTGCTGAGCTCCACCTTGTGGGGTGGGCTGAGCTGGGGGCTGCAAAACGAGCTACATTAATAGGTAATCGACTCAATAAAAGTGGACAATTTACATGTGATCCCCCATATGGGCACACCACTGCTTCCGCTGCTTAGTTTGTCCCCAAACTAAACTCGCGCGGGGGTGGCCTAGGGTTGTGGACTGTTACTTTTCGATCGAGGTCTCCTCTGATACCACTTGTAAGACCCCCCTTTTTTTTTCCTTTCGACTCCGGGGTCTTAGGCCCAGAACCGCCGTTTGCGGTGACTCCTTCACGCCCTGAAGCGTCATCACCACAAAGCGCCGATTCTGCCAGCCATTTCGATCACAGAAAAGTAGCATAATAGTGAAGTAAATGTAAACTATCTGTCCATAGAGAATCACATGACATAATAAATATAACTCCAGGAAGGGAGTGTCCACATAAAGTAACATCAGAGTAGCAAAACAGGCTTATGCCCGGTACATCAAATCCTCACTACAAGATCTCTCATGCAGAAACAAAAGTAGAAAACTACTCAGGGTCGAGACTCACAGTCCCGGCTGTGTGAACTCCGGAGCTAGACTGCCCCACCTCCAAGCGCACCGGTCTCTGGGGCTGCTCCTCCATGCTGGCCTCCGCGATCCCCTAAATGATGCGGTTCGAAAACCGTTAGTCTAAAAGACTAAGTCCTATCATCCCCCACCCCTTCCCCCACGGCTGCTAGGCACCGAGCGGAGAGGAAGAAAGGGGAGGACTTGAAGGTGGAGAATATCAAAAGCAGATGGCAGCGGTCCTATTCTAGCAAGTTCTATAGCATATAAAGACCAAAGGCTGTAATATGAAATGTAACCTTCACTTATGTGAAAAACACATAAGTCAAGGGGTCTTTTGCAAGGCTCCCATCGTATAAAAAGTCCCATACTGATTTATACGTTGGGGTGTCTGTGGTCAAACAGCAGTAACTAAATATATCAAAATTAACCTTAATTTATAAACTTGCCCACACAAGCTTATAGACTAAGGGGTCGTTTTGCAGGTCCTAAAGTATAAGCGTCCCATTCCACTTATACTTTAGGTGTTAAGGTTTAAGGTAACGATTATGCTATGACATGCAAGTGGGTATGATGGACATGCAAGTGCAACACACACACCCGACTCTGTGCACACAGACCTTTAGTTCCCCCTTTCTGGAGCCGTAACCTCCCAGGATACCTCCGTAGTGGCAGACGGAAGCGGTGGGTTGGGCCTCGCCCACCTCTAAACTAGTAAAGCACTACCGGTCAGACCTATCGTACGCCTCAACGCTTGGTGCACGAAGCGGACTCCTGCGTACTCTTGCCGGCTGGCGCACCGGACTTCTGTTGGCGAAGTGCTAACCACACTTGCCGAGTCAACGTATTGGCGTCGGTGCATCGACCCTCCAATACCGAAGACCCACCACCTTAATTTCCTTTCCTGTTATGCACATGCAAATTAGCGTAATCAAGAATCGAGCCGAAGCTCCCCGGACCAACACGTCCGTCTCAAGCAATCGGGCCGAAGCTCCCCGGACCCAAAGTCCGCCTTTTAACCATCCGAGCCGAAGCTCCTAACCAACCTCTGGTGCCATCAGTGTTGTGGAATGTGCAACCCTAATTACTAAGTTACTCTTTTCAGCTTGTTAAACAGTTTACGTTAACCCAGGACTGCCCCCGGTATTCCCTGTGAAGGGCTCTCAAGGGGCACTAGGAACTGTGTTGGGATTACGCCCAGCGTTCCCTTTCGCACGGTACTTATTTTATTATTGGTTGATTCCCTTACCCATTATTTTCTCATATTTCGATATGCTAATCCTAGGGTGATTTGACTCCAACTCTCCTTGGGTGAGACGATCTTTCGTCGGACCCGAACGCCTATAACCCTAGACAAAACCACACCCTACTCACTCATCTTCAATAGATGCAGCCCCTTTCACTTGTACTTACAGCAAACCACCAAGACCCATCATACTTACCCTAATTCACATCCAAATGAAATCCTGCAGTTTTGCTATATGCAGACCACTTAAGCTACATGACCCGTAAAAAGGGAAGTACATGAAATATTCATCCAGTACCCTTAGGATAATTATTAGAGATCTAAAAAGACATTTGAAGCATAAATCCAGAAATCCATAATTTTTCTAATTTGTCTGATAATTAATTTATTTATTCTAGTGTCCCAAAAGGCCCAGGTTTGAACATGAAGTACCATTTTCAGACAAGATAATAATCCACTAAATTTATAATAATTACAAAATGCCTAATCAACTCTAAATCCTAAGTCTTCCAACTTTTCAGCAAGGTTTAGGCCTTTAAATTTAATTTCAAAGATGCCTCATAAAAAGTCATTTTAAAAGATTCTATAGTAATAACACCTCCAAAAATTCAGAGAAAATTCAGGGATGATTGTGATGGACTACAAGTACCCTAGAAAAAGTTTCATAATTTATCATTTGGAAATAAGGGTATATTTGATTTTCTTATGAACTCTCTAATTTAAGGGTTAATGAACAAAGTATGCTAATCTGTCATCAAATATTTCCACAAAACTTTCCATATGATAACATTGAGCTAACAAAACTATGCAGGAAGTTTCATGATTTTTCAGTAAGTAATGGCCTTTGATAAGAATTATTAATATGTAATCAAAATAAAGCACTTGTGAAGTAGATGCCCTAAGTAGATACCCAAAAATTCTAACAAAATTCATACAAAATTACTATAACCTAAAACCAACTCTGCCTATGTTTCATACCCTCTCTATGGGCAGTGAGACCACAATAGCCAAAATAATTAATAGGGCATTACTATTGATTACAAATGAAGTGCTATAACCATTGTCCAAAAATCCTCAAGTAAATTGTCAGAGGCTCAAAATACACTAATCCCCTCACTACCCAAATTTGGTTAAGTTTCAAGATGTTTAGCTAACCTAAACCTACACTACAAGTTTTAGGACCTAAGCTAGGGTTAGGGTTTTGGGGGCCCTACCATTTTCAAAGTTAGCTAATATTTTTAACAGAGGGTTATATATGTCCTAGGAACCTCCTTGAAAACTTTGGAGTTCATCCAAGGTGTTTAGGACTCATACCCTTCACAAGGCCAAAAGGTCTCTCCTTAGGGTTTGACCTAGGAACTTAGGGCAAATCTATTCCTCCCTACCCCATATTCCATGGGGAGGTGATAAGTGCTATAACAAGCCAGTGGCCCAAATTTCAGCCTCTGTTGAGGTGATTTGGTCACTCAAAACCAAAAGTGCAACTTTTGACCAAAATGCCCTTATAAAGGTATAGTTAGGGTTGGGTCAAAACCTATTCAAAACACATCCAAATTAAATGAAAGTTTATACAGATACCTAATTGGGACCCAGGGACCACTCACCAAAATTTGGGAGGGTTTGGAGGTGTTTAGGGCACCTATTTAATTTATCTAATAATTATTAAATATTTACAAAAACTATAGAAATATTTTCTCCAAAAATTCCCATTTTTGGGCAGGCCCTAGGTATATCTAGGATAGACTCTCTGCCAAAATTTAAGCTAATTTGGGCTAGGGGTGAAGAGTGGGCACTCAATTTAATGACTGCCTAGCCCTAAGGGTATGTCCCACCAAAATGGGTTCCCTGATCAAACCAAGAGCCTAAATTGGTTCAAACCAATTTTAAAATAACGTAGACAGAAAGGGCTACAAATCATGTGTTGATCATTTTCTCATACAGAGCTTCTAACTATTTTTAAAAATTTAAAACATTAAATGTCAAAAGGGTGACAGAATGAAATAAATAAAATTAATTTCCTATAGTTTAATACTGATGCAGCACGAATCTTGGCGCAAGGATCAACAGAATCTGGTCATCGTCCTCATTGAGACGACGGCTGAGATTCGTCCCGCCTGGAGCGATTTCCAAGCCCTGCCGCCGTCGATCCAGCCCCTTCCCCGGCCGGCCACCGCCACCAACACCTCCGTTGAGGTGGTGGCTATCGCCAGGCGGCGGCTCCGCCGCCGGAGAGGCGTTTTCCGGCGGATATAGCAAGAGATTTTCTTGCCGAAACCAGGAAAAATCCCGGATTGGATCGGGCTCAATTGAGCCCGAAACTCAAGCCTAATTAATCCTAAGATCTACCCGCGGGTTAAGGAGAGGAGGAGGACCTTCCGGCGGCCTGGATGCGAGAGGAGCGGCGGGATGCCATTGACGACGGCGGCGGCGCTCGGCTTCTGCAACTGCACAGTAAAATGGCTCGTCTCCTCCAGGTAAACGCTCTAAAATGATCCCCTCGGCTCCCTGAAGGTGTTTAAATGGCAAATGGGGGAGAGGGGAGGCTGGTTTTTCAATGGCCATTAACACCATTAAAGGTGTGGCTCGGGTTGTGTGGAGGGGGGCTGAATCCACCCCTTGGTGGCCGGGAAATGGCTGGAATCAACTCCTCTCCCCTAGAGGAGTTGATTACAGCCATAATTGGTGGCTGTTAGCCTTCCTTGGCCGGCCTCTCTCTTCCCCTTCTTCTTCCTCATTTTCTCTCTCCTCCATTATCATGGAGGGGGGCTCCTTTCTCTCTCCTAGTCACCCCTGGTTGACTAGTCAACCTCACAAGCTAAATGCAGCCCACTTGATTATGATGGTCATGGGAATGGGTTTAGCCTAGGGGAGAAGTGGCTTGGGCTTGGGTTAGCCCTTTTGGGTTAAGTTTGACTTGACCTAAATGAGGGTTGACTTGGGTCAACATGACCAATTGGGTTGACCCCATTGGGTCCTGGGTGACCCATTGGGCTCCCTTAAGGTCTAGTGTTACTTGAGTAGGGTTGGTTGGGCATCTTGGGGGTCACATGTCCCTTGGCAAGGGCACTTTGACCATTTTAGGGCTAGAGTTGACTTGGGTCAACATGACCAATTGGGTTGACCCTTATGGGTCCTGGGTGACCCATTGGCTTCCTTTAGGGTCTAGGTAGGGTTATGTAGTGTTACCCTGTACTTTGGAGGTCACATACCCTTAGTAAGGGTACTTTGACCAGGTTAGGGCTTGAGTTGAACTGGGTCAACCTGGCCTCTAGGGCTGACCCTAATGTGTCCTTAGTGACCCATTGACCTCACTTTAGGGTTAGGAGGGCATATGAGGGGTCCTTTAGGCTAGGAGTAGGTCAGTTGGCCCTAAGTAGGCTAGTTTGACCCATTTAGGGCTAGGGTTGACCTTGGTCAACTGGGCCTCTTGGGTTGACCCTAATGGGTCCTTTTGGCTCTAATGGGTCTCCCAAGTATTAGGGGTGTTGTGGTAGGGTCTTGGGGTTAAGGTGTAGCTCATGGTCATCCTAAGCCATTGTTTAGAGTTCTACTATCTGCAGACCATGATGGTCTTCCACCTTTTTGTCCCCTATCTCTTGGCCCATTACTGGCTTCCTAGGGTTTGTCATGACCTAGTCATGGCCAAAACCACTCTTAGGGGTCTAGTTGGAAATGGGATGTTACAATATGCATGCTTCTCGGGCATCTCATCTCCAAGCTATTGAGCGCGTTCTCAGATATTTAAATACTGCTCTGGGACAAAGACTCGTTTACAAACAATCTACCTCTCTATCTCTTGTTGCGTATTCTGACGCTGAGTATACCGGGTCTCTTGATGATAGACGTTCTACAACTGTTTTTTGTACATACTTCGGTGGACACCTTATTACCTAGTGTAGCAAGAAGTAGACCGTTGTTGCTCGTTCGTCTGTTGAGGCCGAGTACCGGGCTATGGCTGCTGTTGTATCTGAGTTAACCTGACTTGAAAGTCTTCTTAATGATTTAGGACACAAACTCTCATCTCCAGCGACCTTATTTTCTGATAGTCAAGCAGCAATACATATTGCTAAGAATCCCATATTTCATGAACGAACAAAGCATATTGAAGTTGACTGTCACTTCATCCAAGAAAAAGTTCAATCAAAGAAGATAGAATTGAAGCATGTTCCCGCTACAGGACAAGTTGAATTTGTTGATATCTTGACTAAAGCTCTCTCTAGGCCGTTAAACTATCAGTTCTTATCCAAGTTTGGTGCATACGACTTTTACGCTCCAGCTTGCGAGGGAGTTTTAGAAAATGATCTTGTAAAGACCCATCTAGTGTCCAATTATAAGCCTTCTTCTTCCTCATGTACATAGCTCTTGGGCGTATTTATAGCTATCACAACATTAATAACGGTCGTGGTTTCGCGGTTAAAGCCTACATTTTCAAAATTTCAAGAAATTTAGAAATGTGAGGGGATTATGTTTACTCGAAAGCCCGCGACCAGATTCTCTCTAAGTTCAAGATGCGAGGTTAAGATTCTGCTGACTACACTAGCCGTCAGGTCACCAAGATGCAGAGGTCTAGGGAGAGACAGTCCAGACTCAACGCTGACAGCCTAGTTGAGCGATCAGATTGCTTTTTCCTTATTTGCAAATCATGTAACCCGTCTCCCCTATCCGATTTTCTTGTACCTCGGGCAACCGATAAGCTTAGCCCTATCCGTTTAAACAGAGCCCTGAGCCTACAAAAAAAGGGGAGCAGCACTCTCAAAGCACGCTGATTCGAATCCTCGATCTCATCAGTTGTGAGCTACGGTCTCAAATTTTGAGCCTTTGTGATCTCCTGCTCGTGCGGTTTCCTCTTTTCAACTGATGTAACCATTTTCCTTATTCAAACAAATAGCCCGCCGCAAGGGCGGGTAAGTCTGGTGTTGCCGCTTAGGTGGCCCTCTTGCTTCATGCATTCGCTCGATCATTAGTAGCTGATAACTAACATTCTCCTCCTTCCATCTAGCTCCCCTTCAGCGTGTCGTTGTGGAGGTGCATTTCTAGCATCAACAGTTACACGTCGTTTTAGATCCCAAACTTTTATATCGGCCGATATATACAACAATGATTCTAATATTATTAATTCAAAGATGAATAAATTCATAAGAATCTTACACAAATTAGTGAAGAAAAAAAAGAAAAGATGTGATATTAAAAAATTATGTAAAGTCAAAATTGAATCTAGCTGATAATTTTACCAAAGGATTTTCCTAACGAAAGATTAAATTATTATAAAGGGTAATGAAGCTTAAGGTCACATAATTTGTTATCAATGGTGAATATTCAAATTATGTGATTGAATATCTCATGAATTATATTAAATGCGGTGGAAATGAAGGCGTTGATGTAGTATAGTAATGAGTGCTAATTCAAATGATTAAGATAATTTTCTCATCTTTCATATAATGTAGTGTTATACATAACATATAGATTGAACCTATAGTTCTTAAAGGTTGTCAAACGTATTTTTTGTGAAATATTTGATATAAAATATCTTCTGTGGTGACACTTACATGAGTCGTCACGATTTTGGAATCCGGGAAGAACACCAATAACCTCTATGAAAATTAAGCATTGTGCAGGACCAATAAAGCGTGCACCGTCATTACCCAATGAACAATCAATTTTTTGTGTGCTTAATTAATTTATTAATCAAATGAATATAATTTAAAGTCTCAAGCATATTAAATTTTTTGATAGAAAAAATAAATATTAGGTGAAGATTCAAGATAATCATTCCGCCCATACTAATGTGGGCTAGGTTGAGAATTCAAACAAACAAAAATTAAACATGTAGAGCTCGAAGATTGAGCTAGTTGAATTGTAAGTTGTAACTGAATTTTCATTGACGATCATCGAATTACAATCGACGTTTTTCGAGCGCTATTTTAAAATCTTAATCGACTTGCAATCAACGTCCTTCGAATGTCTATCGATGACAGATTATTCTCCTTCAGTGCGGCGTCCTATCGACAATCATTGAGTGTCATTTGATGATGGTCCAGAGCCTATCATGAATTTTCATTTACGTATTTCTTTATAGTTTTTCTGTTGATCGCCTTTAATTTTATAACCATTGTGGTTACTCTTTATAGCTGTTTACAATTAATATTGTGTTTGTATCATCTATTTCTTTATATGATGTTATTTATTTTCATTGTTGTTTAAATTAATTGTGTAATTATTACTACTATTTTTCGAGCTATTAATATGAGCTCTTTTTACCGTTTCATACATAGTTTGAGATATACAAACTTCTTATACATTCTTTTTGTCTGCGAGTTCCTTTTTGACTTGCTTCATGCAGTAGAAATTTAAGTGCTTGGTGTTTCTTCGATATTTGCACACATCGGAATTTCATATTTTAACAGTGTGTTGTGTCTTAAAGAAGCGAGTAACAGTTGGAAGTTCTGTCGAAAGATGGTGCAATTCTTTTAGGGCAGTAATCATAAGTTGTATTCAGGCTCAATTTCTTACTAATCTTTTCTTAGCATATTTTCAATTATTTCCACAAATATTTAATTTTATCTCCCCCAAAAAATATTATCGTTATTGTTGAAATTTCCCGGACCTTGGAGTTAGCAGGGGTTATCTCAACTTAAGTCAGTCACAACCAGAAAACATGCAACACAAGAGTCTTTATTGATTAACAGCAATCTTTTTTACAAGGCGAGACATACATGGCGAGACATGCTTCACCAAACAACCACCAAAGAGAAAAGCAGAGATTACAAAGACAAGACAAACAAGCCGCGTGGACTCAAACACCAAGCCGCCGGTCTACTGCTGTGTAGTCCGCACAGTCTGCCAGGTCGCCAGACCGCAACCCAAGCCGCGTGGACTACCCCTTATTCCAATGCTAGCTCTAGCCGTCGATCTGCAAGCCGCCTAACCGCGAGATCGCCTAGCCGCCAGACCGCACAGGCTGCAATGTCGAAAAGAACAGTCCACCTGAAGCAGGCGACTTATTGAACCCCGAACCAAGTTGTCAAAGAGAAGACCGTCTGGTCGCTCTCCGCGACCTGCTGTTTACTGCCTATTGCTTAACCGCAGAGTCCACAATGTCCCTGACCGCAATCAGAGCCAAGTCCTGGCTTTCCAGTGCTATCCGCACAACCTGCACAACACAACCTGGTCAACTCTATCAAATCGCGCTGACACCAAAAGTCAGTCCGCAACAACTGTTGCGGGCTCAAGTTACTATTCACTTACTTCGGTTCTCTACTATTCCTGATGTGACATGAGTCCTATTTATAGGCACGATGATGAGTGTGGTCACCGCCCTAGCAGATAGGATTACCGCCACATCCCGCAGCAAGACGTCTCCGCAGTCCGCGGATACATTCCACTCCGCCGCGACCTGTGCAGGATAGCCAGCACCATAGCTTCTCCAAGGCCGGACACAATCGCCAGTCCGCCTTGTCGCCAACGGCCTAGCCAGGACCGCCACAGCCAGACTCTGCAGCAACATGGTCCGCCAATCCGCGGACCAAGCTCCAGCCCGCTTATCCCGAGCCCACGGCCTCGCCACAAGGCAAATGCCGGACTTAGCGGACACACAACTTTAGTCCGCTCATCCCGAGCCCACGGCTTCGCCACCAAGGCAACTGCCGGACTCAGCGGACAAACCGCTTCAGTCCGCTCATCCCGAGCCCATAGCTTCGCCACCAAGGCAACTGCCGGACTCAGCGAACACACCGTTCCAGTCCGCTCATACTGCGGACAGCTCTAGTCTGCATATCCCTGCATACAACTCTGGTCTGCATACCCTGAGTCCATATCCTTGTCACCAAGACACCTACCGGACTCAGCGGACACTGCTTCAGTCTGCTTACACAGCAGACACCTCCAATCCGCATATCCCGAGTCCATGACCATGCCACCAGGGCAACTGTCGGACCCAGCTCCAGCCCGCATGTAATTGCGGACGCAATCTCCAGTCCGCTTCTCCCAAATTCGCAACCAAGGAAAATAGCTCTTATGCCGAGTGTTAAAAGTAGCGAACATGTAGAAACAAACAGATATAGTTTTGAATAATTGAAACTTTATTATACAAAAAAGATGACTATTACAAAGGTATGCCCTCCCTTATATAGAATGGAGGAGAGATGAGAGAATACAAATAAGAGATGTGAGACTAAAAATTTACAAGCTAGGCGGACTATACAAAGTAAACCGCACAAGCCGCGCGGTTAGACAGAAGGGCTAACCGCACGACTACAACAAGAGAAGCAGAGAGGTCGCCTGTGAAGATCGCTAGACCGCCCGGTTTACAAGCCGGCGAGTCAAACCGCCAGACCGCGCGGTTTTCAACCCGCCAAGACAGACCGCCCGGTCACCAACTTCAACACTCCCCCTCAAGCTGGAGCATATATATCAATCATGCCCAGCTTGTCGCAAACATGCAGAAACGAGGCGGAAACTGGCTTGGTGAAGATGTCAGCCAGCTCTTTATCAGACGTGACAAACGAAGTGCAAATTTGTTCTTTTAAAATCTCTTCACGAATGAAATGACAGTCAACCTCAATGTGCTTTGTTCTTTCATGGAATACCGGATTTTTGGAGATGTATATGGCGGCCTTGTTATCACAGAACATAGGTAGAGGATGGTTGTACACCTCTCCTAAATCTAGCATGAGAGCCCGCAACCATTTCAACTCACAAGTGGTTGACGCCATACTGCGATACTCAGCTTCTGCACTGGATCTGGAGACAACAGACTGCTTCTTGCTCTTCTAGCTCACCAGATTTCCCCCAACAAAGGTGCAAAAACCTGAGGTTGACTTGCGATCCCCTTTGTCATCAGCATAACTTGCATCTGAGTAGGCTTCAATCCTCAGATGACCATTCTTCTGAAAAAGTAATCCTTTCCCAGGCGCTGCTTTGACATACTCCAAGATTCGCAAGGCGGACTGTAGATGACACTCCCTAGGCGCTTGCATGAATTGACTCACCTTGCCCACAGCATAGGAAATGTCGGGTCTGGTCACTGTGAGATATATGAGCTTACCAACCAGACGCCTGTACCGCGAACTATCTGAAAGAGGAGGAGAATCATCTGTCCAGGTTTTGTCCTCCCCAGTAGCCATGGGGCATCGGGCAGGTTTTGCTCCAGTTAATCCTGTCTCTTTTAAAAGATCAAGGGCATACTTACGCTGAGAGAGAACTAAGGAGTCGGGCTTCCGAAAGAGTTCGATCCCCAGAAAGTACTTTGGAGAGCCCATATCTTTAGTGATCAGATGTTGGCGAAGATGTCGCTTTGTCAGGGCTACCCCTTCCTGGTCATCGTCAGTGAGAAGAATATCATCGACGTACACAGCAAGAACAACCAGCCCAGAAGGAGTTTTGCGAATAAAGAGAGAGTGATCAGCAGAGCTTCGCACAAAACCAACAGCCGCCACAATGCCGTTGAACTTGTCAAACCAAGCTCGAGGACTCTGCTTGAGGCCATAAATTGCCTTCCGCAGCCGGCATACTCGTGTCTCCCCCTGAGCAACATACCCAGGAGGTTGCTCCATGTAAACGGCCTCGTGAAGATCACCATAAAGGAAGGCATTCTTGACGTCCAGCTGAGAAATCGGCCAATCCCGATTGACGGCCACAGAGAGAAGAACCCGGATAGTGCTGAGACGAGCCACAGGGGAGAAGGTGTCAAAGTAATCAACCCCATAGGTCTGAGTAAAGCCCTTAGCAACAAGGCGAGCCTTATACCGATCCACAGTGCCGTCTGGGCTAAATTTGACCACAAAGACCCAGCGACAGCCAACAACATCAGTACCGAAGGGAGGAGGAACAAGAGTCCAGGTACCCCGCTCAGTTAGGGTCGCCATTTCCTCATCCATGGCCATCTTCCAGTGAGGAATAGCAAGGGCCTCCTGATAGGAGCGGGGTGTGGCAGTGGCAGAGATAGCCAGTGCAAATGCCCTGCGAGAAGGGGTAAGACGATCATAGGAAACAACAGCAGCAAGGGGGTGTAGGGTACACGTCCGCACCCCTTTGCGAAGAGCTATAGGAAGATCCAGGTCAGCCGGGCCCGCGGCATCCGGAGCATCCGTGGTAGAGAAAGCTGGCCCGGGAGAAGAGAGCGACGACAGCGGAGATGAGGGAGAGGGTGGTGGAGAAGGGAGAGAGAGAGGTGGAGGAAGAGGAGGGGGTGGAGACGGTGTAGGGGTGGAGAGTGTAGTAGGAGGCGAGGGAACGAAGGGAATGGCAGGAGAATCAGAAGCTGGGAGAAGAGGAGAGGAGCCATTCGAGAAGTAGGAGGTATTCTCGAATAAGGTGACGTCAGCAGAGACGAACTGCTTACGAAGGACGGGATCAAAGCAACAATAGCCTTTCTGAGTGGTGGAGTACCCCAGAAAGACACATTTTGTGGAGCGAGGGGAGAGCTTATCACAGGTGGCAGAAGGGGTATGCACAAAGGCAGTGCATCCAAAGATTTGGAGAGGAAGAGAAAACAGCTCCTTGCCCGGATACAAAATGGAGAACGGGGTTTGGGCGTGGAGAACCGTGGAGGGAATGCGATTGATGAGGTAGTAGGCAAGGAGAACAGCATAGCCCCAATAGGAGCGAGGAACATGCATCTAGGTCATCAAGGTGCGAGCGACATCGAGGAGGTGACGGTTTTTGCGTTCGGCCACACCATTTTGTTGTGAAGTATATACACAACTAGTTTGATGAAGAATCCCATTTTGCATGCAGAATGTAGAGAAGTCACGACTGAGATATTCTTGGGCATTATCAGATCGAAAAAGTTTGATAGAAACACCAAACTGAGTTTTGATCATGAGATAGAAGGATGTCCATACAGAGAATAATTCGGAGCGATCTTTTAATAGATACACCCACGTACAGCGAGAGAAATCATCAATGAACGTGACAAAATATGAACTACCCCGACCAATGGTAAGAGTAGGAGAAGGACCCCAGATATCGGAGTGGATAAGATCAAACGGACGGGTAGAGCTACGAACGTGCTTTGGAGGGAAGGAGGAGCGGTGATGCTTGCCAAGCTGACAGGCCTCACAGTTGAGCGGAGGACTTTGAGGAGGAAGGTGGGGTAGAAGTTGACGAAGAAGACGGGGAGGAGCATGACCAAGGCGGAGATGCCATCGGAGAAGATCTGTGGAGGTGGAGGAGAAGGTGGAAAAAGAAGAAATGTTGTACAGGAAGTATAGGCCGCCACTCTCAGTCCCAGTAGCAATCGTCCGTTGGGAGTCCGGATCCTGAAAAGAGCAAGAAGTTGAATTAAATGTGACGGAACACTGTAATTGCTTGCAAAGAGAGGTAACAGATAATAAGTTGCACGGGAACTGGGGCACGTATAGAGTATCCGCCAAGTGAAGAGACGGAGTGATATGAACTATCCCTGTTCCATGGACTGATGATGAAGAGCCGTCAGCGAGAATAACCGGGGGCAAGCGGTCATGTTTGTCTAGGAGAGAGAAACACAGGAGATGGCCGGTCATATGATTCGTAGCACCAGTGTCGATCAGCCATTTTCCCTGAGTAACAACGTGGGCACGACCAGAAGACGTGACAACCGAGGCGAATGGCTTGGAGGAGGATATGAAAGCCATGAAGGGAGGAATAAGAAACTGCAGCGGTCTCGGTGACAGCACACCAGCGGCAAGAAGGGCCACGACCAAGGTGCAGAGCACAAGCCGCGTGACTGAACCAGGAGGTCGCGGCGACTAACAAGCAGGAGCGGCTAAAGGAAGAAAGGCAGAGAGGCCGCTCAAACAAGGAAGAATCCGCGCGAACAGAGAGAAAGCCGCGGGGAGAGGAAAAGAGAGCAACCCGCGTGAAACCGCAGCGGGTTAAAGGGAAGAAGCCGCGCGAACACGAGCGGTTAGGAAGCAGAACAAGGCACAGCGGGGAAGAGGTCGCGCGGACTGAAAAGTCCGAGCGAACAGAAGAGAAGAGGAAGAAGAAGCAGCAGCGACAACAACAAGTCGCAAGCCGGGCGAACAGACGCAGGCCGCGCAGCTAGGGGAAAAACAGGCGGCTAGAAGGAAACAGGTCGCTGCGACAACTAAACAGGTCGCGGCGACGAAAAGCAGCAAGAGAAGAGAAGCAACAAGCCGCGCGAACAGAGAAGCGGGCGGAAGAGAGGAGAAGCCGCGAAGACAGGTCGCGAGAAGCAGAAACAAGTGGCGAGAAACAGAGAGCGCACACAATCAGGAGGAAAAGACCGTGTGCTCTGATACCATGTTAAAAGTAGCGAACATGTAGAAACAAACAGATATAGTTTTGAATAATTGAAACTTTATTATCCAAAAAAGATGACTATTACAAAGGTATGCCCTCCCTTATATAGAATGGAGGAGAGATGAGAGAATACAAATAAGAGATGTGAGACTAAAAATTTACAAGCTAGGCGGACTATACAAAGTAAACCGCACAAGCCGCGCGGTTAGACAGAAGGGCTAACCGCACGGCTACAACAAGAGAAGCAGAGAGGTCACCTGTGAAGATCGCTAGACCGCCCGGTTTACAAGCCGGCGAGTCAAACCGCCAGACCGCGCGGTCTTCAACTCGCCAAGACAGACCGCCCGGTCACCAACTTCAACACCGAGCTCAGCGGACTGAGAAGCAATCCGCTCTCCACTGCGCGATCTCCCCGCACTGAGCCAAACATGGACCTGGTTCAAAACCAACCAAGTCCACACCACTGGCCAAAAGGGCCAGTCCGCACTTACTGGCGGACGTTGGATCCAGTCAGCCAAATCTGGTGACCTCCATCACCTGTCCGCACTGACTGGCAATCTCCGCGGCTTCACTTGCCGCTTCACTAGAGCAAGACGAAGGCTTCTGCCAAGCCGATCTGCCGAGCTCCAGTTCTTCAGTCCACTTCGTGTCGGACTCCGCGGATAGAATTTCTATCCGCCCGGTTACCTTCTGGGATCCAGCTGCTTGCAGAGCATAAGCCGGCCTGGCTAACCGTCGCTGCTGTCCGCGTAGTCCGCGCAAACAGACTTCCCAGGCCGCCACAGAACAAGTCGTCTGCACCAGCCCCGCCGACATGGCTGTCTGCCAGCCCTGTCTGCATAGTCCGCGCAGATAGGTTGCCCAAGTCTTCCATTCACCCACTTTCACTTCACAATTTTCAACACTCCTCTTTGAAGTGAGAAGTGGCGAATAACTCCAGCAGCTCCCGTAACCTTGCACCTGGTCCCTCCGATAGCATCTACGAAAAGATGTGCAAGACATAGTTCTCGCCCCGCATATCATGGACCACGAGGGTGCCCTCTAGCATCTCCCGAAAGTAGTCATGCATCCCTCTGCCTTCTTCTTCAGCTTCAACCTCCACTTATGCATCACAGGAGTATCACCAACAACCTTGAGCACAGGGGCCCCAGCCTCGTCACCTCTGAGAGAAGTCACCTCCTTGATTCTAGTGGGATCATCACAGCTAGAAGGTACTCGCTCTACCTGAGGGCTTGCAAAGAAACATGGGACTAAACTCGCCGTGTTCTCTTTGTTATATCGAGCTGGTGGGTTACTGATCCTCTTCTATCTCCGAAGAACCTGATCATGGCTAACCACCTCCGCTGCTCCTCCTGAACTACCTCCGTTCCCAGGCAAACCCAAAACAATGCTCCCCTTTCTTCCTGAACAAGAGGTCACCTTACTAGAACCAGGAGCACCTGGAGCAATGCTCCCCCTGCTACCTGAACCAGAAGCCTCCGCTCTCGAATAAGAACTACCTGGAACATTGCTCCTCCTGCTTCTTGAACTGGAGGCCTCCACCTTCGAGCCAGAAGGACCTAGAGCATCGCTCCCCCTGCTTCCCGACCGTGATGCCTTTGCCCCGGAGCTAAAACAACCTGGAGCTCCTGGTGACTCAGGCAGCTCCAACTGATACTTAGCAGCAGCCTCCTTCAGCCCACCATCTGACCTACTCATCTCTAGCTCCACATAAGAGCTATCCCAATACGGCGTCAACTCATCGAAGACAACGTCTCTCGACACGATGAGCCTCTTCGTCGCAGGATCCATACACCTCCATCTTCTCCTCTGCTCATCATACCCAACACAGACTAGCTTCATCTTGAGAGCATCCGGAGTGTGTATGTAGCAGGTAGATCCAAACACCCGTAGGTGCTTTACACTAGGATTCACCCCGGACATCAGCTCATATGGAGTCTTCACATTGATCGGACTAAGAGGCATCCGATTGATGACATGAGCAGCACAGGTCATCCCTTCCGCCCAAAGAGCCTTAGGAACGTCTTTACTCTGAAGCCAACACTTACAAGTCTCTATCAACCAACGGATCATCCGAGCTGCATCACTACCTTGTTGTGAAGTATGTCCACAAGAAAGCTCCTTCCGGATCCCATTCTTTCTGCAAACGTTTGAGAACTCGGTTGAGCCAAACTCACCACCGATGCTTGTCCTCAACTTCTTGATCCGCAGGCCAAGCTGGTCATCCACAAGCTTCTTGAACTCCACAAACAAGCGCATCATGTTCGACGTCGCTTTCATGAAGTATACCCAAGTATACCCTGAATATTCATCAACCAATATCAGCATGTACCTGCTGCCTCTAAGACTGGCGGTGACGGTCGGTCCAACCAGAGCACCATGGATAACCTCCAAAGGTGTTTTACATCTGGATTGTGTCTTATCAACCATAAAGTGATAAGCTTCACCATGCTGACATCCCGCACACCCCCGACCATCGTCATAGGATTACAATCTAGTCAATCCTCTTACGAGTCTTCTTACCGTCATTGCTTTCAGCTTGTCCATCCCTACATGCCCCAGTCTTTCATGTCAGATAGCTGCACTATCACTGGCCTTCATCCGATCAGCACCGAACTTGTTAAAATCCCAACTAAGTTCTTCTCCTTACTCCCAACATGAGCTATGTTCGTCGAGAGCAAGACAACCTTGCACTCTTTCCTGAGATGACCATGCTGCTTGTATTTATAGCACCTTGGTCCTTCCTTCCTCTTCCCATCACGCCTAGGAAAAACACTCATCTCTTGCTGATATGAAGTAGAAGGACCATCCTCTGCAGCAACCTTCACCTCCTTCCTAAACAACCCATCAAGGGAAGTCCAAACCTACGCAGCTGACCGACATCCACTGATGTGGTCCAAGAGCTCCAATGAGATCACCTGCTTGAGAATAGACTCCGCTTTCGCATTTGTCTCCTTCCAAGCTCTCATCTCTTCAACATTGCCAGCAGTAGCCTCTTGTCTTTCTGCTCTGCATACTACCTCCCAAAGGTATTCGCCAAGAAGAAAGCTCTTCATACAAGACTTCTACCTATCAAAGTTCGTCTCTATAAGGAGTTCAATTACAAGACAACTTGCATCTTCCACTGTCATGGTTCAACCACTGGTTCCCTCTTCACAAGAGCAACAACCACTTCAGTTCATCACTGCTTATCCACTCCAATCTGGCACTGATACCATGTTGAAATTTCCCAGACCTTGGAGTTAGCAGAGGTTATCTCAACTTAAGTCAGTCACAACCAGAAACACATGCATCACAAGAGTCTTTATTGTTTAACAACAATCTTCTTTAAAAGGCGAGACATACATGACGAGACATGCTTCACCAAACAACCACGAAAGGGAAAAGAAGAGATTACAAATACAAGACAAGACAAACAAGCCGTGCGGACTCAAACACCAAGTTGTCAGTCTACTGTTGTGGAGTCCGCACAGTCCACCAGGTCGCCAGACCGCGATCCAAGCCGCGCGGACTACCCCTTATTCCAATGCTAGCTCTAGCCGCCGATTTGCAAGCCGTCTAACCGCGAGGTCACCTAGCCGCCAGACAGCACAGGCTGCGATGCCGAATAGAACAGTCCTCCTGAAGCAGACGACTTATTGAACCCTGAACCAAGTTGCCAAAGAGAAGACCGTCTGGTCGCTGTCCGCGACCTGCTGTTTACCGCATGTTGCTTAACCGCAGAGTGCACACTGTCCCTGACCGTAATCAGAGACAAGTCTTGGCTTTCCAGTGCTATCCGCACAATTTGCACAACACAACCCGGTCAACTCTATCAAATCGCGTGGTCACCAAAAGTCAGTCCGCAGCAACTGTTGCGGGCTCAAGTTATTGTTCACTTACTTCGGTTCTATACTATTCCTGATGTGACATAGGTCCTATTTATAGGCATGATGATGAGTGTGGTCACCGCCCTAGCCGATAGGATTACCACCACATCCCGCAGCAAGACGTCTTCGCAGTCCGCGGATACATTCCAGTCCGCCGCGACCTGTACAGGATAGCCAGCACCATAGCTTCTCCGAGGCCGGACACAATCGCCAGTCTGCCTTTGTCACAACCCGCATTTCCTCAACGAGCATATCATATCAGAGCAAGAGGAACTACGGGTTATGATGCCACGTCGTGCAGGGGATAACTGCACACGCTCAGGCAACTCTTGATGCTTACTTTATAAGTTGAAATTCAACAGTGAAATGTAAGAAAACTTTTGGATTAAATGGCCGTATCCCTCATCCTTAGATAATAAATCTGTATTTGTACGCGGCGGAAATACTTTGTGTATTTATGATGAGCTCCTATATGCAGTCTAGAGTGATACTAGTATAAGAACTCCTCTTTGTTTACGTCATTTGGAAAGTATGTGTTAGTTAAACAAAACATGTATGCATGATAGACAGTAGTAGGTTTTGTTAATTTCAAAATATCTAATGCAACCTACTAGAAAACCATCCCAAAAGCAAGAACATATCATGCCATCCAAGTGAGGTACATTAGCAGTCTAGTTCATATTTACACAAAAGAAAACCAACAATGAGCGCCAACAAGCTGACACGAACCCATTGGGGCCCATGTATGTCTGTATAACAAAAAGAAGAACTACCTCGCTATGAATGCTCGGCTAGCTCGCAGGAAACGCCACCAACCAACCTAGCCGCTCAACCGGCTACAACCTGCACCTGAGGCATTCAAGAAAGAATACCTCAGCAATCAACCAAGTTATACAAAAGAGAGCATGAATGTCATAAGTGATAAAGAAGGGGCTTACCGACCCCGTAGCAATGTTTAAGTCAAAAGAGTGCATAAAACAAGTGCGTACATGTAGTAAACAATGTCGTTCCAAAGGGTCAACCGCACCAAGTGCGTACAAGTTCATCAAGTCCTGCTCAAACCGTAGGAGCAAAAGGCAAAACACATGTCCATTCCATCATTCATAGGACAAGAAACTACGATACTAGGGAAGCATAAGCAGCGGTTAAGTTCAATTTCACAAGGGTCTTATCGGTGGCGGCCCTAAAGTGGAACGCACCAAACAAAACCAGCCCAAATCGGGGCCAAAGTGGTCTCTCTAACCACAAAAACAAAACTCGGTGGCCACAGGCTGAAACCACACCACCCCTTGCAAAATTCTCACACAAACGCTCCTGCCATGGTTCACAAAGTCGCCTCGCAAAACGCCCTATAACCCAAGGTAACACGTTTCCTTTCATCGCCCTTACACATATTTGGAACATAAGTACATAAACCACATATTTGGAACACAATCATATGTTTTTGATCAAGGAAAAATCACCTCTATCTGATAGGCTACATGAATATGAACCAAATTAGCTACATGAAATAATCTAGCATAGGGAAGTTGATAACTACATGAATCACAAATCTAAACATGGGAGACCAAAGTCGGTTAGCATAGGGCATTAGCATAAGGAATTAGCTAATTTGAATTTAGCATAGGGAGTTTTAGCATAGGGAATTAGCAAGGTCATTTAGCATAAGAAATTCGCTACATGTATCAAATTAACAAACAAGAGGATTGATCATAATTTTGAATCAAGAAGAACAAATACGCATAGGGGAATTGAAAGAGCAATTTAAGGAAGAATTCAACACAAGATCTAAAGCTAGGAAAATGGAAAATTGAAGCAAGAACGAAGATTGGCAAGGGTGGAAAACACCGCTTGCCTGAACCGAGGCGATGCCGCGACGGCTGCTCTCCTCTTTCCTTGCCTTGCTTGCTCCCTTGCTCTCTTGCTTTCTCTTTGGGAATGAAGAAGAATATGATGAAGATGAAATGAGAAACCCAAGTCTCTGTTTCGGACTTATTTCCTCCAGAACAGAGCTGAACCGTTCGATGCAGGATCAAGGAAATGAACGGCACAAAAAACTGGAAAAAGTCGATTTTCGGGCCGGTCACGCCCTGTGTCACGCCCGTGACACAGGGCGTGTACCATAAGCGGCGCCGAAAGGCGGCAATTCCATATTTATCCACACGGTACACGACCGGGTACACGCCCGTGACGGGTCGGTCACGCCCGTGACCTAGGGCGTGTAGCCCGTGTCTCGACACCTCGTCGACAGAAAGTGTCGACACTCGACCCATCTTGACACGCCCTGTGACACGCCCGTGTCACAGGCCGTGTCCCCTCTCTCGACACTCGACACTCGATACTCGACGCTCGATACTCGACGCTCGATACTCGAAACTCGACGAAGCGGGACACGGCCCCGTGACACGCCCGTGTCACGGGGCGTGTACTCCATTCGTCGAGCTCAACTCGACGCAAGAAAAATCGTCGAGTCAAGGAGGTCACGCCCAGGTCACGGCCTGGGTCATGCCCGTGTCAGGGGGCGTGTCTCGCACAAAAACGACCATTTTTCCCTTTTGTGAAAAATGTTTCTGAGACGTCCTAGACCATTTTTGCCTCAAGCACTTTTTACCCTTTTTTGTTTCCTGAACCAGCAACTTATTTTGAGCTACATTACCCGGGCGCGAAAAAGTGCAAGCATTCCCTAAGAGACCTCACCGAGTCCCTCATATGGACTCTGGTTTGCTGGGGAATCGTGCAACTCGTCAAACAAAACAGCCACTCGCAAGCCCGCGGGAAAAACCATGCTCAAACTACAGTCAAAACCAACGTAACGCCCATCATGCGTACGTAATCAAATATTCGGGGCGTTACAATCACTCCCCCTAACAAAAAGTTTCGCCTCAAAACTTTCACAAAACCAATTAAAAACATGAATGCAATCAAACACCAAGTCAAATACCAACTTATCTACGGGAACAAATGAGGATGAGCCGCCCTCATTGTTGATTCGAGTTCCCACGTCGCGCTTTCCACATCCTGATTTTTCCATAACACCTTTACCATAGGAATCTTCTTTTTCCGCAACACGCGATCTTGGAAGTCCAATATCCGGATGGGCATCTCCTCATAAGAAAGGTTGGGCGCTAATTGCGGCACAACGTCCAACACTTGCTTGTCATTCCGCACACACTTGCGAAGTTGGCTAACATGAAACACATTGTGAACACCATGAAAGTTCACAGGTAATTCCAGTTTGTAGGCGGATGCTCCAACTCGCGCAAGCATCGTGAAGGGACCCACAAATCTTGGGTCTAATTTGCGCTCTTTCCCAAACTGTTTAATCCCAACCATTGGGGAGACTTTAACGAAAACAGAATCCCCCACCGCAAATTCTAATTCCGACCTTCGTCGGTTGGCATACTTTTCATATCGCTATTGGGCGATTCGGAGCTTCTCCCGAATAAGTCGTACTGCAACTTCCATATCCTCGAGCGCCTCTGGACCCAACAAAGGCCGCTCACCAACCTCAGTCCAAAAGAGTGGGGTCCGACATCGTCGCCCATATAACGCTTCGAATGGAGCCATTTGCAAGCTTTCTTGATAGCTATTATTATACGCGAATTCCATAAGCCACAAACGTTCATCCCATGCTCCGCCATACTCAAGAATGTAACATCGAATCATATCTTCTACAATTTGATTTACTCTTTCGGTTTGGCCATTCGTCTGAGGATGATAAGCTGTGGAATATCGCAAATCTGTCCCCAACCCCTCTTGTAGACTGTGCCAAAAACGAGAGGTAAAGCGGGAATCTCGGTCTGAAATGATATTCATAGGCACACCATGCAGTCGGATGATCTCGTTCAAATAGAGCTCCGCTATGGTCTTCATCGGGTAGTTGACCTTAAAGGGTATGAAATGAGCACACTTGGTCAACCTATCCACGATCACCCACACAGAGTCATGTCCTCGGGGAGATCTTGGTAAACCGGTAATAAAATCCATTGAGATGCTTTCGCACTTCCAGGTTGGAATCTCCAATGGTGTCAACTTGCCACCAGGCTTCCCATGATCAGCTTTCACCTGCTTGCACGTATGACATTCCGAGACAAATTATGCTATATCTCTTTTCATTCCATACCACCAGACAATTTGTTTCAAATCACGGTACATTTTTGTTGAGCCTGGATGGTAGGCCATACTTGCGCCATGGGCTTCCTTACCATCTCGCGAATATCCCCAACCGCGGGAATACAAACTCGCCCACGATACTTTAACGTGCCTGCACCATCAATCGCAAAATCTGGTAATTCATCCTTTTCAGTCTGAAGAAATAAATGTAAAAGATCAGGATCATCTTTTTGATGTTGTCTTGCATGCACCAGCCATGACGGTTCTTCTATTGCCGACTGACTTTGCGGGTCATATTTGCCCACCGCAATATCCATCAATAGAAATTCCTCTACAAGACGGTCGACGGAAAGATGAAATAATTTCCCCGTCTTCCGACTCAAAGCATCGGCTACAACATTCGCTTTTCCCGGATGATACTGAATGTCCACATCATAATCAGCTACATACTCAAGCCATCGCCGTTGGCGCAAATTAAGTTCTTTCTGCGTGAAGACATACTTCAAGCTTTTATGATCTGTAAAGATTTTACACTGTGCACCATATAGCAAGTGTCTCCACAACTTCAATGCAAATATCACCGCTGCAAACTCCAAATCATGCGTTGGGTAATTCTTTTCATGAATTTTCAACTGCCGAGACCCATACGCAATCACCTTTTTGTCTTGCATTAACACACATCCAAGTTCAACGTGCGACGCATCCACGAATACTTCATAATCCTTTCCTTCTGTTGGCAAGATTAACACAGGAGCGGTACATAACCTGTTCTTGAGTTCTAGGAATGAGACCTCACACTTGTCATTCCACTCAAACGCCACATTATTCTGGGTTAATCAAGTCAAAGGTGCGGTCAACGTCGCAAAACCTTCGACAAATCTGCGATAATAGCCGGCCAAGCACAAGAAGCTTCAAATCTCCTTGGGTGTTTCCGGTCTTCTCCATTCCATGACCGCAGAAATCTTTTCGGGATCCACTGAAATACCATGGTGATTAATGACATGACCCAGAAAAGCAACTTGCGGCAACCAAAACACGCATTTGCTTAACTTGGCGAATAATCGTTGATCTCGCAAAGTGGCCAATACTAATCGCAGATGCTGTTCATGCTCCTCAGCACTGCGGGAGTAGACAAGAACATCATCAATAAAAACCACCACAAATTTATCCAAGTAGTCCTTGAACACCCTGTTCATCATATCCATGAAGGCTGATGGTGCGTTGGTCAAACCAAACGACATCACAAGGAATTCAAAATGACCATGTCGTGATCGAAATGCAGTCCGCGGAATATCAGACTCCTGGACCTTGAGCTGATGATAGTCCGAGCGGAGATCAATCTTCGAAAATACAGAACTGCCACGCAGTTGATCAAACAAATCATCGATTCTTGGCAGTGGGTACTTATTTTTAATTGTCACCTTGTTCAACTCCCGGTAATCGATGCAAAGGCGCATCGACCCATCTTTCTTCTTCACAAATAACACCGGTGCACCCCAAGGTGATGAACTCGGCCGGATAAACCCTTTTGCAAATAAGTCATCCAACTGTGTACGCAACTCTGCTAGCTCACGCGGGGCCATCCTGTACGGCGCTTTCGCAATTGGTCGCGTACCCGGCTCCAAATCAATAACAAACTCGACATCACGATTAGGGGGTAGACCAGGAAGGTCAGTAGGAAAAACATCTGGAAATTCACGCACAACAGTAATCTCCTCCAAAAGCGGCAAAACAGCACTCGTCCCCACAACGGAGACAAAACAAGCACAACAGTCGGAAACATACAACGTTCGAACACATACCGCCGAAATCCTTGGAGAATCCTGACAAGAATCACCATACACACTTCCTGGCTGACCATCATCCTTAATAAAATCCAAGCGCTTTCCTCTGCACTGGATGACGGCATCATAACGGGCTAACCAGTCCATGCCCAGAATGACGTCAAAATCGTCCAAATCGATCACCGTGCAATCAACTCTTGCTATGAAATCCCCCAACAAAATGGGACAATCAAGAAGACCCCAGTCAGCCACCACAGAAGCGCCGGAAGGAAATTTCACCAAAAACGCATTCCCCACTCGCTCTGGTGTCAAATGATATCGATCCAGAAAGGTTCGAGCCAAAAATGAATGGGTCGCGCCAGAATCAAAGAGAACACGCGCCCAACAGTTCTTTACCTTAAAGTTTCCTATAAGGTATATATGCTATGCTAAGAACTACACATAAGAGGCATACACAAAACGAGAACCAGAGGACTGAATCGAACCTGAGATAACCTGCGGTGACATCTGCGCTTCCTCTGAAGAGACCACATTCAACTTCCCTTTGCCTTTGTCCAAGCGCGGAGGCGGAGGCAAAGCCTGGAGTGGTGCGGGTTGCAACACAGCTTGAACCTGTGGGCACCTTGCGCGAAGATGTCCTGGTCTGCCACACTGGAAGCATACCTTGTCTTTGGCCCAGCAGCGGCTCACATCATGACCTCTTCTCCCACAAAATGTACACTCCAAGTCTCTGGTTGGTGTACCCTGAATGGCGTGCACCTGCTCCTTCTTTTGCATCCCCAACCGCTTGAAACATTTTTCAAACGGGTGACCGGCTCGGCCACAGAAGCTACATAGTTCCTTCTTCTTCTTTACGTCTGACTCGTGGGACATTTTCTCTCCCACCAGCGGTCTCTTGCCCTGCCTCATCTGCTGCCCTCTTTGTTTGGCATTTTCGATAGCTTCTACCTTCAACGCCGCCTCAACCACCGTAGTGTAACTTGTCGCTCCATAAGCACTTGCGAACTGCTGCACGTCGCTGCGGAGTCCGCCCAAAAATCTCTTGACTCGATCAGCTTCCGTAGTCACCAAGCTCGGAGCGAACCGACTTAACTTGTTAAACTCAATTTCATACTCACTAACTGTGAGTTTCCTCTGCTTCAAGTACAAGAAGTCATTCATCAGGCGGTCCCTCTCCACTGCCGGTAGAAACTTGCGCCGTACCATTTCTTTAAACACTTCCCACGAACAGCCCGCCCCTAGGCCTTCCTTTTCTCGTAACCACCAACCTTTCGCCAACTTTTTTGTTGATAGGCAGCAAGCATAACCTTCTGGTCCTCGGTCACACCAGCATACACAAACATTTCTTCCAACGTAATCACCCAATCATCCAAGATCACGAAGTCTACCTTTCCATCATACGTCGGTGGTCCAAGTCGCTGAAACTGCGAGATGAAAGTCATCGCAGGAGGAACTACAACTGGGGGTGTCACTGCCACTGAAGGAGTCGAACTAGTGGGGCCTCTAACCGCCTCTTGTCCTCTTGGTGCCAGCCCAGACATCGCGGATGACATAGCTTGGAGCTGGGACTGGACCTCCTGCACCTGCCTCGTCAAAGCCTCATTACTTTGGCGAAGACTATCCATCAGCGCATTATTCTGCGCGCCCGAAGATTCTCCCTCGGATTGGGGAGTTTGCCTTGTCACTAGACGCTTCGACATCCTATAATACGTTCACTCTTATCAAGCTCAAACCCAACAAAACACACAACGGCTATGCACAGACCATACATAAAGAAATATGAACATCAACTGCTAACTTGCTTTGGGAGTATGAGAATGATGGTATGCCTAGCCTAAAGATGACTCACCGTCATCCCACGAACTTGTGCCTAAACCATGAATGCATGACTTTCTTTGACCCAAAACCATGTGTGTACAAGTGTCATCATGTACGTCTTAGCTTGGCACGTTGTGCTCATGCAATGTTATGTTATGCGTGCTGTGCTATGCAATCTAAAAAAAAGCCTTAATGCATGCCATGAGCGGTCGTACGCATCACAATGCTATGCATCCCATACTACATAGCATTGCATGCAACGAATAAAAGAAAACGTGCTAGTCGCATCCATGTGGTGAGGTTATGCATCCCATACTACATAACCCTCACATGTTGCCCCTATGGTGGATCCATATACAACCACATAGTATGCATCCCATACTACATAATATGCCCCGTATATTTCTGTTCATGCCATGAGTGTAGTGTACGTGCTTCGGCCCAGACATACTGATGGCACCTCGGTGTGTGTATGAGATGATGCTTCGAAACACAATATCAAAGAGAAAGTTTGCCCGACCAAATGTCAAGCAAACCTGGCTCTAATACCAACTGTCACAACCCGCATTTCCTCAACGAGCATATCGTATCAGAGCAAGAGAAACTACGGGTTATGATGCCACGTCGTGCAGGGGATAACTGCACACGCTCAGGCAACTCTTGACGCTTACTTTATAAGTTGAAATTCAACAGTGAAATGTAAGAAAACTTTTGGATTAAATGGCCGTATCCCTCGGCCTTATATAGTAAAACTGTATTTGTACGCGGCGGAAATACTTTGTGTATTTATGATGAGCTCCTATATGCAGTCTAGAGTGATACTACTATAAGAACTACTCTTTGTTTACGTCATTTGGAAAGTATGTGTTAGTTAAACAAAACATGTATGCATGATAGACAGTAGTAGGTTTTGTTAATTTCAAAATATCTAATGCAACCTACTAGAAAACCATCCCAAAAGCAAGAACATATCATGCCATCCAAGTGAGGTACATTAGCAGTCTAGTTCATATTTACACAAAAGAAAACCACCAATGGGCGCCAACAAGCTGACACGAACCCATTGGGGCCCATGTATGTCTGTATAACAAAAAGAAGAACTACCTCGCTATGAATGCTCGGCTAGCTCCCAGGAAACGCCACAACCAACCTAGCCGCTCAACCGGCTACAACCTGCACCTGAGGCATTCAAGAAAAAATACCTCAGCAATCAACCAAGCTATACAAAAGAGAGCATGAATGTCATAAGTGATAAAGAAGGGGCTTACCGACCCCGTAGCAATGTTTAAGTCAAAAGAGTGCATAAAACAAGTGCGTACATGTAGTAAACAATGTCGTTCCAAAGGGTCAACCGCACCAAGTGCATACAAGTTCATCAAGTCCTGCTCAAACCGTAGGAGCAAAAGGCAAAACACATGTCCATTCCATCATTCATAGGACAAGAAACTACGATACTAGGGAAGCATAAGCAGCGGTTAAGTTCAATTTCGCAAGGGTCTTATCGGTGGCGGCCCTAAAGTGGAACGCACCAAACAAAACCAGCCCAAATCGGGGCCAAAGTGGTCTCTCTAACCACAAAAACAAAACTCGGTGGCCACAGGCTGAAACCACACCACCCCTTGCAAAATTCTCACACAAACGCTCCTGCCATGGTTCACAAAGTCGCCTCGCAAAACGCCCCATAACCCAAGGTAACACGTTTCCTTTCATCGCCCTTACACATATTTGGAACATAAGTACATAAACCACATATTTGGAACACAATCATATGTTTTTGATCAAGGAAAAATCACCTCTATCCGATAGGCTACATGAATATGAACCAAATTAGCTACATGAAATAATCTAGCATAGGGAAGTTGATAACTACATGAATCACAAATCTAAACATGGGAGAGCAAAGTCGGTTAGCATAGGGCATTAGCATAAGGAATTAGCTAATTTGAATTTAGCATAGGGAGTTTTAGCATAGGGAATTAGCATGGTCATTTAGCATAAGAAATTCGCTACATGTATCAAATTAACAAACAAGAGGATTGATCATAATTTTGAATCAAGAAGAACAAATACGCATAGGGGAATTGAAAGAGCAATTTAAGAAAGAATTCAACACAAGATCTAAAGCTAGGAAAATGGAAAATTGAAGCAAGAACAAAGATTGGCAAGGGTGGAAAACACCGCTTGCCTGAACCGAGGCGATGCCGCGACGGCTGCTCTCCTCTTTCCTTGCCTTGCTTGCTCCCTTGCTCTCTTGCTTTCTCTTTGGGAATGAAGAAGAAGAAGATGAAGATGAAATGAGAAACCCAAGTCTCTGTTTTGGACTTATTTCCTCCAGAACAGAGCTGAACCGTTCGATGCAGGATCAAGGAAATGAACGGCACAAAAAAACTGGAAAAAGTCGATTTTCGGGCCGGTCACGCCCTGTGTCACGCCCATGACACAGAGCGTGTACCATAAGCGGCGCCGAAAGGCGGCAATTCCACATTTATCCACACGGTACACGACTGGGTACACGCCCGTGACGGGTCGGTCACCCCGTGACCTAGGGCGTGTAGCCCGTGTCTCGACACCTCGTCGACAGAAAGTGTCGACACTCGACCCATCTTGACACGCCCTGTGACACGCCCGTGTCACAGGCCGTGTCCCCTCTCTCGACACTCGACACTCGATACTCGACGCTCGATACTCGACGCTCGATACTCGAAACTCGACGAAGCGGGACACGGCCCGTAACACGCCCGTGTCACGGGGCGTGTACTCCATTCGTCGAGCTCAACTCGACGCAAGAAAAATCGTCGAGTCAAGGAGGTCACGCCCAGGTCACGGCCTGGGTCACGCCCGTGTCAGGGGGCGTGTCTCGCACAAAAACGACCATTTTTCCCTTTTGTGAAAAATGTTTCTGAGACGTCTTAGACCATTTTTGCCTCAAGCACTTTTTACCCTTTTTTGTTTCCTGAACCAGCAACTTATTTTGAGCTACATTACCCGGGCGCGAAAAAGTGCAAGCATTCCCTAAGAGACCTCACCGAGTCCCTCATATGGACTCCGGTTTGCTGGGGAATCGTGCAACTCGGCAAACAAAACAGCCACTCGCAAGCCCGCGGGAAAAACCATGCTCAAACTACAGTCAAAACCAACGTAACGCCCATCATGCGTACGTAATCAAATATCCGGGGCGTTACAGCCTTGTCGCCAAAGGCCTAGCCAGGACCGCCACAGCCGGACTCTGCAGCAACATTGTCCGCCAATCCGCGGACACAGCTCCAGCCCGCTTATCCCGAGCCCACGACCTCGCCACAAGGAAAATGCCGGACTCAGCGGACACACAGCTTCAGTCCGCTCATCCCGAGCCCATGGCTTCGCCACCAAGGCAACTGCCGGACTTAGCGGACACACCGCTTCAGTCCGCTCATCCCGAGCCCACGGCTTCGCCACCAAGGCAACTGCCGGACTCAGCGGACACACCGTTCCAGTCCGCTCCGACTGCGGACAACTCTAGTCTGCATATCCCTGCAGACAACTCCAGGCCGCATACCCTGAGTCCATAGCCTTGTCACCAAGACACCTACCGAACTCAGCGGACACTGCTTCAGTCTGCTTACACAGCAGACACCTCCAATCCGCATATCCCGAGTCCACGACCATGCCAGCAGGGCAACTGTCGGACTCAGCGGACCCAGCTCCAGCCCGCACGCAGTTGCGGACAGAATCTCCAGACCGCTTCTCCCAAACTCGCAACCAAGGCACATAGCTCTTCTGCCGAGCTCAGCGGACTGAGAAGCAATCCGCGCTCCACTGTGCGATCTCCCCGGATTGAGCCAAACATGGA
This sequence comes from Platanthera guangdongensis, assembly GCA_039583875.1. Classification (NCBI taxonomy): domain Eukaryota; kingdom Viridiplantae; phylum Streptophyta; class Magnoliopsida; order Asparagales; family Orchidaceae; genus Platanthera; species Platanthera guangdongensis. The sequence continues at coordinate 75,811,804 of CM077157.1, forward strand.
CCTGGTTCAAAACCAACCAAGTCCACACCACTGGCCACAAGGGCCAGTCCGAACTTACTGGCGGACGCTGGATCCAGTCAGCCAAATCTGGCGACCTCCATCACCTGTCCGCACTGACTGGCGATCTCCGCGACTTCCACTTGCCGCTTCACCAGAGCAAGACCAAGGCTTCTGCCAAGCCAATCTGCCGAGCTCCAGTTCTTCAGTCCGCTTCGTGCCGGACTCCGCGGATAGAATTGCTATCCGCCCGGTTACCTTCTGGGATCCAGCCGCTTGCAGAGAATAAGCCGGTCTGGCTTACCGCCGCTGCTGTCCGCGTAGTCCGTGCGAACAGACCGCTCAGGCCGCCACAAAACAAGCCGTGTGCACCAGCCACGCCGACCTGACTGTCCGCCAACCATGTCTGCATAGTCCGCGCGGATAGGTTGCCCAAGTCTTCCATTCACTCACATTCACTTCACAATTTTCAATAGTTATCTTCAAAATCAAAAAATTATTGTGATTTTAGTGTTAATATCCCAACAAGAATAAGATCAGCTCTGCTCTAACAGAAATGCAAAGGCTGATAACCGAGATCATTCAAATGAAGCCATTCCTATGGCGCAAAAAAGGGAAAATGAATGTTAGAAATTTCTTCTGTAATTCAGACACTTACCAAATTAGTTGACTCCTGAAGATCCAAGACCACTCTAGCCTCAATGTGCCAGTACAAAGCCCTCTGCAACCCTCTCTGTTCCACCCATATCCTTCCCTGATGTGGGCAGGGAATCCTCCCACTATGTGCGAAGGGGCCAAAATAAAAAAAACAGTACTTTCTCACAAAACAACAACAGGAAGGTTAGGCACTGTTTTGGGGCTTTTGGCATTTTGTACTCATGAAATTTTGGTGTGGAAGTGCAAAGTGTTAGAAATCAGTAATTAGTAAGTGCAAAGTGTCAAACCCCCTATTTCAAAGTGCAAAGTGTCAAACTCCCATCGTTTAAAAAAAATAGAATTTAGTGTTTGCATGAAGGATCAAGCGCATAACCAACTGTTACAAAAGGCAGGACTGTTGGAAATGGTGCTACTTAATTTCTTAAATAAGTAGAAGAGCGCCACGTGCAAACGTGGACATGTGGTAAACCCACCTCTGAGCCGTGTGGGCCATGTGGTAACCCCACCTCTGAGCCATGTGGGCCATGTGTTAACCCCACCTCTGAGCCGACGGGTTGTGCTGGACGCCGGGGGGGGGGGGGATTGTTGGGTCCGGCGTTCCTTCACTTAACCCGTGGCGCTCTTCTACTTATTTAAGAAATTAAGTAGCACCCTTTCCAACAGTCCGGACTTTTGGAACAGTTGGTTATGCGCTTGATCCTTCATTGCAAACTAGAAATCAAGAACCAGCTGACCTGTAGATCAAATTGATGATGAAATCGGCCAGCCGCTCGTAATCGGTGAGCACTCCCCATACTGTCTCAATATCAGCCTGGACGAGAACTCTAGCCCTGATCCGGCGCTCGCGCCACGAGATCACTTCAACCTCGTAGTGGACAGGGCGCTCCTCCTCCTCCTCCTCCTCCTCCACCTCGCCCTCTCCATGATCAGCCCTCCTTGGATGGGACTGAAGCCTCCACCTCTGTTTCTAATAGCAAATAAGCCCACCGCTGATGAGGGCGGAACAGAAGGTCCTGGGGACGAGGACAAGAGTTGACGACGGGGACGGGATGTTTGCCAGGGCATTTTGGGGGAGAGTGAGAAGGGAGAAGAGCGGTGCGCGTGGGTTGTGGAGCTGCATAGTCTCATGGGAAGAACTCGGAGCGGGGAGAGCAATCCCAAATGAAAATTTACCAAACTGACACTCTCCAACGTCTCCCTGTGTCGCGAAATTTGGGGGTCCCGACCCAGATCTGTTGGGCTCACCAGATGACACAAAATTATTCATTTGTACAAAATTACGGGAACAAGTTTAACGTAAATTTATTATCTCAGAGTCCGATGAATTATTTCAGATACAATTTCATTATTTCAGAGACAAATGAATTATCTCAGATACAACTCAGACGTGTTCCCGTAATTTTGCACATATCTAAATAACTTTGTATGTGTCAACATTTGATGAGCTCCGGACACAGATTTGTGTCCACAAAAATTTCCCACGGAGAGGATAACCACTGCTGTGATGGGAAAAAAAATTGGTATGTCTCAGGTGCAATGTCTACATACATTAATAAAAAGTCAGTCCTACTCTTATTTTCTATATTTCCACCCACTCCGGTCCCCATTTTCGCGCTAATCTTTCCGCTGCTCTCACAATTTTCGAAATCGTTGTTCCCCGCCGCACTCTTCTGTCACTCGCTCTCTGGGCGGCCACGAAAGGATCTCCTCGTCCTTTAGAGTTCCCTGTTGTATTAGAGCCTACATGCACTCTGTCGCCGGGAATATTGGGCTGTGCTCCCCCTCCAACGACCACTAGTTCTCCAACATTATACTTCCCAGCCGGCCCTAGAAACTTGTAGTGTTTTTTGAAGTCCTAGTTAGTAGATATCTTCAGAATCACGTTTTTGTTTCTCCTTCCAGTGCTTCTCCTTCCAGTGCTACACCATTACATGCCCTTAGATTATCATTGCCTTCGTTTTTCCATAAATGTAAACACATAGGTCCAAAACAAATTAGAGGTGACTATCGTAGTTCCTGAGCATGCTGCAAGTCTTCACCTCCCACTCTGTTATTTTCGTTAAAAAGATGTCAGCAATATATGAATGTCTATTGAACTGTAAATTTGTATTCTGTAAATTATTTGTGTTCTGGAACATTAATTTTCAACTGTAATCTTAATGTTTTTGGGAAATGTAAATTTGTACCATAATTTTAAAGGATTATGGAACTGTAAATTTGTATTGTAGTGTAAATTGTTTTTGGAGTTTTGAAGTGTCTAATTAATGGTTGCTTGGAACTGTAATTTTGAATTGTATTGTTAATTGTTTTGAACAGTAATTTTGCACAGTAATATTAATGTTTTTTTGGAACTGTAGATTTGAACCGTAATTGTAATGGATTTTGGAACTGTAATTTTGTACTGTAATGTAAATAATTTTTTAGTTGTAATTTTGAACTGTATAGTTAATAGTCTTTTGGAACTCTATTTTTGAACTGTATTGTTAATTGTTTTTGGAACATTAATTTTGAACTGTAATATCAATGTTTTTTGAAAATATAAATTTGAACCGTAATTTTAATGGATTTTCGAACTATAATTTTGTACTGTAATGTAAATTGTTTTTGGAGCTGTATATAGTTAATAGTTGCTTGGAACTGTAATTTTAAACTGTATTTTAAAGGACATTGTTATATATAGATCATGTTTTGCTATATACAAATCCAAAATTTATTTATTTTTTCATTCCTTTTTTCTACTATATACAAACCAATATTTAACTCACCCTCACTCAAAAAAATCATTTCCGATTTCAGCCCTAGTCGCTCCCATTCGTTTTTCTCACGGAAACCCTCCCGATCCATCTCCCGTGGTCACGCTCCCCGTCGTCGGCGACCAAATGTCGCCTGGAAAGTCTCCAACGGCCACTTCAGGCACCTTATTCAAGACCGGCAACCTTGGCTATAAATAAGACTTGGTCGGCATATTCTGGGCACGGACCATGCGACGGGAGTTTGAGGTCGCCTCCTCCTCGAAACTCTTTTCTGACGGCCAGAGCCTTAGCTAGACGACAGGCCCTCCTCCCTCGTGAATATTGCAGATGCATTAATAGGAGGTTGGTGAATCTCGATCTGCAGGTAACCTCCTTTTCTTTAGGTCCAATGATGTTGTTAACATGGTTCTTTGGAGGGAAATCTGTCGTTAATCGGGATAGGGTTCAGTTCTTCGATTCCTTCAATGCTAAAATCGACAACCCAGAGTTCCACACACCAAGTGCTTGTGGAAATGGCAAGCCGGATTTTTGCAAGGAAGAAATCATCTCCGCCTCCTAGACATTTTGAGCCTCTTTCGCTACCTTCATTCCCTTCACCTTTCACACCACAGGGTCGAGCTTCATCTCTTCCTAAGGGTTCACGACAAGGAGCTTTCTTTTCCATTTCCTACATCATCCGAGCATCTTCTTTTTCCTTCCTCTCCGTGAACTATGGTGCGTGCTAACGTTCCAAGGGCTTTTTTGCTTTTTGAAGTTTAAAATTGCACGTAATAAAAGTTTAATTCAATCCGATATCTAAATTTTATTTATTGATTGCATACTCTCTTCACTTGACAAAGATGACGAGATTTTTTGGAGGAATTAAAACTTTTATGTCTTGAATTACTTTTTTTTGTAATGGTTGCTAATATAATATGTTCTACATATTCTCCTAATATAACAGTAATTGGTTGTTTATAAAAAAATTTTGATTTTTTTTATTTTTATATTGATTTTTATATAACAATTTGATCTACATATAACAGATTTTGAATTAATATGATTTGTATATAACAATGGTTTGTATATAATCAAGCCTGATCTATATATAACAATGCCCATTTTAAATAGTTGAACTGTAATTACTTATCTTGTAAATTGCCAGTAATTGGTACTTGGAATTCCAACTGTTCTTCAGAATTCTTTTTATGGTTGTAATTTCAAGTTTAATATTCTAGTATTTGAAATGTTATTCGGAGGAGCCGTACATGATGTATTGTAATTATGCCCATAAAATTAGATTTAGTGTGTGAAAGTAACACGTTATGTATTGGATACATACAAAACTATCAAAGCCCAAGAGTATAACTGTTCAAACACTAGAAAAATTATAAATTTGTCTCCTAAGAAGTACCACAAATTAGATACTCCCACAGTTTGTATTGCTTCTATTCCTTTCCATGTTGATACAAATGACAAGAATTGGAAAGAAACACAATTTAGAGAAGAACATAACCACTCTCTAGCAATAGAGAAAAAGACGTATTTACTGAAATCTCGTCATAGCATATCTAAAATGCTGGATAATCTGATGAAAAACATGACAAGAGTGGGAATCAAACATGTTGTTGCATACAAATTTATGTTGAATGAAGCGGGGGGTCCTGAAAATATCGGTTTCTGCAATACAGACACTTTTAACTACATTCAACGTGAATGAAAGGCATTAATTGAAATCGGTGATGCCACTAGCTTGCTTGAGATACTATAGGAGAAGCAATTGAATGATAACATGTTTTCACACTATGTCTGAACATATGAGATGAACAGGTTGACAGGCTTCTTTTATATGGATAGCCACAGCAAAATCGATTACGACTGTTTGGTGACGTCTTGATTTTTGATGGAGTCGTTCTGCTGGGTTTTTAAGACCTTATTGAAATGTTTTTGTAACAAATAATCAATATCAATTTTTACTAATTAAGATCGAGTCATGAATGCTGTTATTGATCGAGTGTTCACTAAGACTCGATATCGATTTTATCAATGTCACATCTCCAAGAAGGCACCTTCTAAAGTGCCTAGATTTAACCACGATAGTACTATTCATGCACTTTTTATCAATACATGACGATATGCGATGAGAAAATTGAGTTTGATAGATACTTGTATGAGATGATCATAAGAGGAAACCTATAAGATAACATATGGTTGAAGGATTTGCATAATGCTAAGATGAAGTGGTCAACTATTTTTAATAAGGATGTGTTGGACCTTGGCTTCTTATCAACCCCCAAAAAACAAATCAGCTAATAATTGCTTGCATTGGTGTTCCAAGGGAACTAGTTCTCTAGTTAAGTGTTTATCGGTTTAGAAAGGCTTGTCGCATCTTGGCGGAGGGGTGAGCACAAGGAAGATTTCAAAAACAAGCATGGTGTGGTTACCTTAAAGCATAAGAAATGTGTATTACTAAAGAATGCGTCAAAAGTATACACTCGAAAAATGTTTGGAATTTTTGAGAAAGCATTTATGGAGGGGGCGGTTGGATTATGCATAGTGGACAAAACTTTATATAATGATTAACACATGTTATATGTAACAAAACATTGTGATGGTTCTTAAGACGATAAGAGATGGTTTGTCAACTTCAAATCCACCACATTTTATTCACATTGTTCATGTCGAGAACTTGAAATAGAAGGGCTACGATGCCAACAGATTTAAAGGGTTTTCAATTTAAGAAACTTAAGGCAAATTCCAATATAATATGTGCTCAAACAGTTTGCTACTAATGTCAAGAAGTTATCTACCTTCCCAACAGACCATCAATTACAAAGTATGATTCAAAAATGATATTCAGGAACCACCTTATGCGTTTTAGTTACAATTTTGTTACCCGAATTGAGAACTGCAATATTTCAAAAGAACATGTGTTATGACAATTATGAATGATTTTTCTAAGTATATAGATTAAATGATGGATAAAGACGAGAGATAAAAAAGGATTTATAGATGACCAAAATGTTAATAATCTATAAACTATTTGGGATCCACCGATGAAGAGGTCAAAAGGAGGAACTAATGCTCGTATGATGGACCACTTGGAACGAGTGATCAAAAATACACTTAATTTTTATTATTTCCATTCTAAAGATACATAATTAGTAACTTATTTGCCTATTCATGGTGCAGTTTTACTCAGTTGTTAGTTGTACACTTTTGTAAATAATTTGTTTAAACTTTTTTATTGGTAAAAAAAAACTTTGGCCCAACAAGGAGATTGTTGTCGATGATGAGCCACCCACGACAAAGGAGTTTAATTTCTTGGATGATTGCAGTAACAACTAGCATTCAATGGCACCTGAAACTTCAAATTGCTTTGATTTATGGGATGACTTTTTCATGGATTTGACCTTTAACTTTCCAAACATTCCAGATGTATATAAGCCTTGAAATGTTCTTCTTTTACTTGAAAGCTATGGTTAAATCCTTTTTGTTTTGTGACTGTCTATTGAGTTGCGAGTTGATTGTCTACTGAACTGTAAATCATTTCTGTTCTGGAAATGTAATTTTGAACTGTATGGATAATGGATTTTGGAACTGTAGGTTTCTAATGTATTTGTAATGTTTTTTGGAACTGTAAGTTGAAACTATAATTTTTTTCTCTTGTGAATCAACAATAATTTGGAGCTGAAATTTGAGTACTTAAAGATAAGAAAAGCATTTTAAGATTTATGTTTTCTATTTTACACATTTCCCTATGTCAATAACATATTGTAGACAACTTATTTAATAAAGTACAAGTAGTAGCATGTTTTCATACAAACAAATCTCAAAATGCATTGCAAATGCTTGCAAATGTTCCATTGCATGTAATGTTTGCAAATATTGCAATGGAAATAGAAAATAGCAAATAATGCTTGCAATTGTTTAAAAGCCACAAGTAACACGCTCCATGTAGTTAAAGTCAAGTGATTTTAACATAGGTTGTAATTAAATACGCATCAATTTCTGCATGGAATTTCACCATATCTGCTAGCCAAGAACTGCACTCCTTCCATTATATTGCATCCATTTATATCACTGCCTTCATAAATTTGAGTATGAATACATCGCAACTGTTACCGTTTCCTGTTGAGGCAAGCCGGCAACTTATATAATTGGCCATTTTTAAAGCCGACCGACAATGCTTCGGCTGCATCTTCATGTCGTGTTTTTACCCACAAGAGAGTTTGAAAATTCAATAAATATTCCAAAATGATAAATTTGGATCATTCATTGGTTTTTTTAAAAAAACTCACCAAATCGGGTAGGCCAGTAAGATGACGCTTTATTTTCAGTGAGTCATAAAACTCTCATTTACATTACTTTAAGCAACACACCAAGAAGGCTCAGTGATCTGTCAAGTGCATGACATGATAAGAAGTTCACAGTTCTGCACACTGGTTGCGGTTAAATGGTTGATTAGGCACTTAGTGTTGCCTGTATTTCTTCTCTTGTAGTACTGTGAACCAAGAAAAGTAAGCATTAGGGCAATGTACATTAAAAGTTGTAAAAATGTGATAGTGTATGATGGTTTTGAATTAGAGCTTTGGAGAAATTAATCCAAACCTATATTTGATGAAGGAAAGTATAACTTATTGCATATAGTATAGGATATTTTTTGGAATATCATGGTCATATTTTTTAGGCGCGCCGACTATTTCTACTTATAAGGAAGGATATATTTTATTATTGAAGGGTTACGAAGGATTTTTAGGGTTTTAAATTTAAGTTAATGAAGGCGAAAGATAACTTAGGGTTTGATAAAATAAAGAGAGCTAACACTCAATTTCAAATTACCTAGAGAAGAAAGTAAAATTTAAAGAGATTAAAACCCAATTTTTCACTTAACTAAATTACTTGGTTGCGGAGGTTCCCAAAATATGAACACACCCATGCATCAACTAGAGTTTAAGTTGATTGACCAAATTCTCGTTCTTTAATGGAAAAACTAAAGCTTATATTAAGTTGTGAACCACCACTACTGGGTTTTTACTCCAATTCGGGAGAGTTTCGTTCATCCTCTCTCAAGGGTAGCACGCAACTCTCTTTACCCGCGAGTGATCGATTCATACACACGAGCCTCTCGACTAACTAGTGTTCAAAAACAAAAAATGAGAATCATATATGTCTATATGAAATCACTTGAAATAAATTAAGGGTAAACTGTAAGCTTTTTAATTAATGAAAAAAAGGAGATTTTTGATTATTTTGAAAATATGATTATTTCATCTCAAGGCTCATCTCAACCGAGTGCTAGGAGGGGATTATCCACTCATCAAGATGGGGGTGACATTGAAAATAAAATTGTTCATGATTTTTGAGCGAATGGTTTAAGCGAACCGAGAAGTTCAGAAACAAAATAAACTAGTTAGCACATGCACACATTCTATGAAAATGAAAGAGAAAAAGGAAAACTCTAAAACTCACACACTCTACAATAAAAAAACTAAAATAACACACACACACACACACACGCACACACGCACACACGCACACACGCACACACGCACACACGCACACACGCACACACGCACACACGCACACACGCACACACGCACACACGCACACACGCACACACGCACACACGCACACACGCACACACGCACACACGCACACACGCACACACGCACACACGCACACACGCACACACGCACACACGCACACACGCACACACGCACACACGCACACACGCACACACGCACACACGCACACACGCACACACGCACACACGCACACACACACACACACACACACACACACACACACACACACACACACACACACACACACACACACACACACACACACACACACACACACACACACACACACACACACACACACACACACACACACACACACACACACACTTTGTCAACTTTAAATGAAAACTAAGTTACAAAAAAAAAACTAAACTCATACACACACTCACTCTACTTAAATTGAAAACTAAGTTACAAAGAAAGATAAAAGTTATCTCCTACACACACACACTCTGCAAAAAGAGAAACTAAATTAACAAAAACAAGAAAGAACGGACACTCATACACACACATGCATTTCCTTGAAATGAATACTATGTTACAAAAAAAGAAAAACTATCACATATACTCACACACACAAACATAAAAAAAAACTACGTTAAAAGAAGAGAACAATTACTTCGCATAGACACACATACTAACATAAAGAGAGAACAAAAAAATAAAAGTAAAAATTACTCCCATACACTCAAACACACTATCATAAAAACATGTAAAAAAAGGAAGGGAAAACCTAAGCTATCACACACACTCACACTACCAAAAGAAGAGAAGAATAAGATTAAGAAAACACTAATTTTATTGCATGAAAAGAGATATTACACTAATTAGAAAACATGAAATTAAAACTTGAAAGTCAAAAGCAAAAGAGCCCACACAAGGGCTTGGAAACAACAAAAAGGATCTCACAAAAATTTTAAAATACATGCCCCTTGTCATGGGCATGTAGGGGGGAGAATGACACTGGACTTTCCTAAGAAGTCAAAATCTGATCTACTGGCCGAAATCTGGAAGCTTCGGGACAGACACGTGGCAATCACCGGTGTGTACTCTTGGCTCTGGGCATGTAACTGAGAAGTTATCTTTTGTCCATGATTATGGAAGCTTTGAGAATAGCACGCTAATGGCCACGAGCATGTACTTTGGCCCATGGCGTGTAAGCTAGGCATGTAAATTTGGGCATGACTCTGACTTTGATTTTGGTCGGGGATGGATTTTGTTGAAATAGACTTTACACGCCTTAGTTACGGGCATGACTAGGGGGCGTGTACTTTGAATTTTTTTCCATAACAGCCCAATTTTTCTGCAAAATAAAAATAAAACTAAGTCAGGGAGGAAAAAAAGCAAATTGAAGTTATTCACTAAGGGAAATGGCTAAAAATGACATATTAACCTAGAAATTAAAATAAAACAAATACTAAAAAATATATACATTTTCTACTTATCAAATTCCATCCTACTTAAACTTTTGCTATTATAGAGCAAAAGTTAGAGAAATACTCATAAGAAATTAAAATAATTTAAAATTTAAGCTAACATTTCATTTGATCGAAAGAAGGACCAAAATAAAAATATAGAGTGTAAAAAGTTAATCCTAAATTATGAGAATGATTTAAATAGAGCAAAATGTCTTATCCAATAGACTTCTTGAGATAACCAAACAGTTAGCAAAAATTGCAAGCATTAGTAAACACGTTAGATTGGAATTATAAAACCTTAACTTTGAAATTTTTTGAAGGAAATAATACAACTTACTAATTATGCTCTCAAACACATTTAGATTAAGTCTAGGATCAATAGGTCAGTTAAGGGAGAAGGGGCACAAAACTTTGGCAAAAGAAGACTTTCTTCGATTAGGGGTGAAGAATTTTATCCTCCCATCCCTCTTTTTTCATCTCTTTTTCTTTTTTAACCCAAAATGTATATGTTTACTATAAAATGGTGAATTTTATCCTCTCATTTTTCATGATATATAATCTTTTTTTGGATGCCTATATTTATGGAACGAAGTGTTATTCCCATTGACATACGATCTTAAAGAAAATAAATGTGTATATGTTAGGGAACAAAATCTTACTCCACTAACTTATGTCCTATTTAAATTTTTCTTCTTTTTATTGCCAATCAAAAGGGGTGCATAATAAAGGCAGGGGAAAGGGGGTTCAAGAGAAATTCTAGATTTTAATAGAAGTTTTTTGAGAGAAACCTTAGTAGTTTGAACATTCCTAAGTTTCTAAAGGCTTAAAGTAGAAGTCTAAGGTTGTTTTTCTAACATAATACGCATGCCTCTATTTTAGATAAATTAGAAATAGCGTTTAAAATAAATCCTCTATCTTAAGTTAAAACTTAATGTAATTCCCCTAAAATTTTGATAATTAATTTCAATCATCTAATTAGAGTGACATTTAGCGTTAGAGCATTACGTTAGCGTGGTAATTTTTTTTGACGCCATTGTTAGTGCGCATTCGTGTCTATTTGGTCAAGATGACCGAATTTCGAGCTTGTTAATTTAGATATTGGACTATAGAAAATTAAATTAATTAATTTAAAGATTTTATTATAAAAACTGAAATTTTCTTTGCCTTAGTTAAAGCAAACTTAATTAATTAGGATTCCTTTTCACTAATCTCTGTTCAATTAAGTCAAACTAGCCCTGAAAATGACCAAACACATTAAAATTCGGTCTTGGAAATTGATCTTATTATTTATTAATAAGTGGGAGCCCGTTATACCTTTCTTTTCCCAAAGCCCCACTTCTTCCTCAAGCCAACCGAAGCTAGAGAGTGAGTGAGACGAAGAACTTTTCATCTAGAGTTTTTCGACCGCCCGATCGGGAGTTTCCGTGCTCGTTTTTCTCGATGGAGCCTATATTCCAAAATCTCTCGTCGAGCTCTTTGTGTGTGTGTGTGGCAAGTATTTTCAGTTTCATGGAGTTTCAGTGTTAGGGTAAGTGACCCTAATGTGGTTTATTGCTTTTTCTTCCCAGGTTTTCTCACCAAATCATAGCCTATGCTGATCCTCGACGTGGAGGGCTTCTTAGGCCGAAAACTTGGTGAAAAAGCTGAGGCAAGTTGTGGTTTTCTCCCCCTTGCTTGTCCTCATTTTTTTATAAATTCCTCCATATGCAATGTTAAGTTTTGATAAATTCCTCCATATGGCTTGTGTTGATCTTTTTTTAGAATTAGCTAATGCTAATTTTGAGTATGATAAAATTTTTGCTAATTTTCCCTTCTAGCAAAATTTTTAAGTTAACTATTCAAGATATCATGCATAAAATTTAGTCATTTCCTTAATCTATCTAAGTCCAAATTCGACTGTATGAATTTGACTACATAGTTTATTTTTCGAATAAGTCATTTTCAAATGCATGAAATCATGCTAAGTTTAGATTCGACGACATGAATTCGACTACATGATTTGACTGTATGATTTAACTGTATAGTTCATTTCTACCCTAAGTTATTTTTAACTGCATGAAATCTGCTTAAGTCCAGATTCATCTGCATAGTTTATTTTTGTACTAAGTCATTTTCAACTCCATGAAATCTGACAAGTCGAGATTCAACTACATGAATTCGACTGCATAGTTCATTTCTATACTAAGTCATTTTCAAATGCATGAAATCTGTCTAAGTATAGATTCGACTGCACAAATTTGACTACATGATTCGATTGCATGAATTCGACTGCATTATTCATTTCTGCACTAAGTCATTTTCAACTGCATGAAATCTGCCTAAGTCCATATTCGACGACATGAATTCTACTAAATGATTTGATTGCATGAATTCGTCTACATAGTTCATTTCTGCACTAAGTCATTTATAACTGCATGAAATCTGCCTAAGTTCAGATTCGACTGCATGAATTAGACTTCATAGTTCATTTCTGCACTAAGTCATTTTCAACTGCATGAAATCTACCTAAGTGTAGATTTGACTGCATGAATTCAATTGCAGGAATATGACTGCATGATTAAACTGTATGAATTTGACTACATAGTTCATTTATGCACAAGTCATTTTCATTTGCATGAAATCCGACTAAGTCCTGATTTGATTGCATGAATTCGATTGCATGAATTCGACTGCATAGTTCATTTCTGCACTAAGTCGTTTTTAATTGCATGAAATCTGCCTAATTTCAGATTCGACTGCTTGAATTCGACTGCATGATTTCTGGCTAAGTCCAAATTTGACTGCATTATTTCTAGCTAAGTCTAAATTTGACTGCATTATTTCTAGCTAAGTCTAAATTTGAGTACATGATTTCTGGCTAAGTACAAATTCGACTACATGATCAAGTTCAACTGCGTGATTTTTAAATAAGTATGCAATCGACTGCTTAAGTTCGAATTCTATTGCATAAGTGATATTCTTCTGCATAAGTGAAATTCGACTGCATGACTGAATTTTGACTATATAGTTTATTATGTTCTTATTATCATTCCCAGTATTATTTGGTTCCAGTAAGCTATTTATGAATAATAGATGTTGGGTTGTGAGTGTCAGTGGACTATACTGCTGTCATAGTACCTTTTGTTTAGGTCTGTTGGGTTGTGTTGGTAAGTAAGCCATCCTTATAGCACCTTTTTGTTTAGGAATGTTGGGTTGTGTTAGTAAGCAAGCCACCCCACAATACCTCTTTGTTTATGACTGTTGGCTTGTGTTTGTAAGCAAGCCACGCCATAATACCTTTTTTGTTTAGGACAGTTGGGTTGTGTTGGTAAGCAAGCTACCCCCACAGTACCTTTTGTTTAGGACTATTGGATTGTGTTGGTAAGCAAGCCAACCCCACAGTATCTTTTGGTTTGGATTGATGGGTTGTGTTGGTAAGCAAGCCATGCCCACAATACCTTTCTCGAGCTGATCAGTCTTAATAACTTAATTATATATATATTGAATTATAATATAGATTTGATTTATATTTGGTGCAAGAGTATTCTCATGACTATGTTAATATGAACTATCATGCTCATTATACATATGATTTTCTTTTGATATCCTTATTTTGTTCTAGTTGCCAATTGTACTTTCTTGCTGAGATATTATTTTCTTTTGAGTGCCCTAGGCCCATAGCAGTTGCAGCAGGGGAAGTTAGAGCAGAGTTTTCAGGGCTGCTGTTGTCATGACTTTTTGTTCCTTCCTCACTGTTGTGAGGTAGTTGCCATTTTTATAAGACTTATGACTTATTTCTATGGGTTTGTGTCAGTTTATTGACACTCATAGTTTTAGTTATTGATGTTAGACTACTGCTAGTTTTCTGCTGTTGCTCACTGTTTGTTTTCAGTTCTTGCTCTTTGAGAAAGTTTTATGTTAAAATGCATGTTAGGTATTTTTTAAATATAAAAGCTGCATTTTAGTGTAAACTCATGACATCTCTTTTAATTGAATGTCACTTTATTCTAAGAATTATAAAATTTCTTTTTATTTCTACTAAATTTAGAAGTTTGCACGTTATAGGCATGATTGTTGGGTCCTCATGCTCATGTAGATAAAATGAATTAAGCTTTGTAATTTTCTGCTACCTATATGCTTTTTACTTGTGGACTAGTTGATCCATTGAACCGAGGGACACATTATTTAAAATCTTCAATTTAAACCATGTTTTCAAACATAAAAATAAATGTCTTTATATAAAAGCAAAGTAAAAGACAGGGTCGCCTTTGTGACCGTAGTTGTCCCCTGCACGATGTGACATCACATCACATATTTTCTCTCACTCTGATAATATATAATTATTGAGAAAATGCGAGTCGTGACAGTTGGTATCAAAGTGAGGTTTGGGGATAGGTTTGGTTAAAATTGGTAGGTTGGAATTTTCTTAAAATAAACATTTTAAAACAAATTCCATTTTTACCTTATCTATTTTCATTTGCATACACACATCAATGTGATATCAATATATCTTGGCGAAAGCATGGTAGCTACACTCATAAGCTGGACAGAAGTATACGGGGCATATTATATAATATAAGATGCATAATATGTGTTTTTATATGGATTCTCATAGACATAGCAACATGTGACTGTTAAGTTGAAATGAACAACTTAACATTATCACATGGATGCTCATTAGATTTTATTTTTATGTTACATGTGATAGTATGTAGTATGAGATGCATAATATTTTATGTGTATGTCGCTCGTAACATGCATTAAGGCCTTTTTAAAATGCATAACACAACATGAATAACATAACAAAGCATTAACTACACATATATTAAGTTAAGATCTGCATGATGACCCTCGTACATACATGATTTAAAAGGAAGATTAAAGCATTCATGTATTCATAATATATGTACAAGAGTCAAGAGGATGTTGGTACATCATCCTGAGTGTAGGCATAACATCATTTTATGATTTTCCAGAGCAAGTTTACAGCAAGAGCAAGTATTTACACATTTCTGATCTAGTTTGAGTTAAGTAATTCTAGTTTTCAAGCTGAGATATCATAATCTATGCGTTGATCGATGCCCATTCATATTTGTAGGAGATGCGCCCAAAACATTATCTGTTGAGGTCGACTCCCTAGTTAAAAGGTGTGTCTTTAGGTGCTCATGGCGTGGCAGTGATCGAGAAACTACTTCAAAGTATTGATACATTGTCGAGGTAGATGGTCGTGATGCAGTCCAAGATCCAAACCTTGTTGACGACCACCTTAGAGTAGTAGCCTAGGGTACAAGACCCTGCGGTGGGTCGGGTTGCACGTGACTATCCAGCTCCTCTTGTACCTCCTACTTAGTTGCGGCCAGAAATGAATTTCATTTTTCATTTCCAGCATCTAGGACCTCCTACCTATGATGACAAGGCCGACTTTATGACATTAGATGATTGGATCATAGCGATGGAGGAGATGTTCTCCTATTCAGGGATTTCTGCAGACTAGAAGTTTGTGGTAGCTGCTTACCAGTTGAAGGGCCTTGCTAAAGGCTGGTGGATTAGGGAAAAGGAGACCCTCATCGGTGGATGCTCATGAGAAAGGTTTATGATGATGTTAATGAATAAGTTCTTGCCTTCAGCTAAGCAAGACAGGTTGATGAATGATGCGTGTAAATCGGCAAGCGCACCGGTCGCACAAGTAATAAAGTTTTGGGAATAAATCCCCGAGTGTCGGTCTCTTGAGGAATGCAATTAGCGTAGAACGACAACAGTACAGATAATATCATTATGAGAGTTATAAATAGAAAAAAAAGGAAATAGCGGACTAGGGAGATTGTGGATGTTTGATCTACGGAACTAGTAAAAGCTATGCGGGTCGACGGCACCGCTTCGCAAGGTGGAGTGGGTTTGTCGGCCGCGATGCCGAACTTCAGTTGGGCGAGTGGAAGGGAAGCTAATGGATTGCAGTGTTCTTGTGTGGAGTGCAATCGGACAAGACACGAGAATGAAGTGGATGTGGGGTGAGCGAGGCACATTCACAGACAATACTCACAAGCATAAGAAGATACTAACATTCCATTAGTTATAAAATAAACTTGATGTTCATGGATGGAAGTATTCATTACACTGCTCAAAACATTCCATACTACAAAGGAAGGGGAAGAGGAGTAAACCAAAAGAGAGTGAAGATCCACCGCGGGTCGTGGCCGGAGTAGCGAGTTGTCAATCCGCCTCCGGGCTCAGTCCAAGGAGGCTTCCGGTACCAACGAGCTGTCACCTCGAAGGCCTTTAAGTCCGTTCTCTAGGTTATCTACTTCACCAACTCCGCATGAAATCTTGGAGTTTAAGTCATCTATGGCCGAGGGCTTTGCCGGAGTGTTGAAAAGCTTCGGAGTAGTTGGCAATGGCCACCCAACGAAGGTGGAGGTGATGGAGCAGCTGGAGAAGTGAAATGGCGATTCCCGCGCACTCTTCGATCGCAGCAAATGACAGGCGTTGACCTAAATCGCGGAGCAGGGCCTTAAATACAGAGATAGTAGAAATAGTGCGCACGATCAGTGCCGCACGACCAGTGGTCGTGCGCACTATAGGTCGATGATCGTGCGACTTTTCCAAATAGACCTGCAACCTGGACAAGAAGCATCAGCATATATGCGCACGAGCAGTGGCGCATGACCAGTGGTCGTGCGCACTACAGCTAGTGCTCGTGCGATTACCGAGATAGGATTAGGAAAAAGGGAATATAATGCGCACGATCGGTGGCGCACGACCAGTGGTCGTGCGCAATAAGTCCAGTGGTCGTGCGCAGTATTCCTGCAACGCCGGTGTCTCCCGAGCGGTTCCGGAGCACGCACACGACCATTGTACCAGCAGAAGGGGCAGAAAGGCTACCAGAACGTGCACACCACATCCCCGAGATAGGGCTAAAGAATAATAACAATATAGAAACACAGAAAGCACACAGAAACGGGCCTACAGTGCACTTAATCGTGAAATAGGTACATACGCACAAATAAGCAATAAAGGCTCTCAAGTGTAGTGCTAAGACGATAAAACTAGCCAAGATGAGTCCAAAAATCAGTGTAAAATGTGGACTCATCACACCCCCAGACTTAACCATTTACACATCCCGAGCAAATAATTACTCCGTGGACTAGAAGATAGCTAACTGGCTCAGAAATTTCAAAAAGAAGTAAGATGAGAAATCAAATATATCATGGGTATAGAAGACATAATAGAAAAACTTTTTAATTATACAACGTAGTTTAAACTATTCTACAGACGTAAATAAATATTGTAATTGCTCAAAATTAGAATTCTGGAGAATCTTGCGATCATGTGTAGGAAGAAAGTAGGCAGGCCACTAAGGTGAGCATTGCCAAAGTTTGGGACTCAGGATCACCTCCAAAGGAATCCACCAATGTTGGGGACCATACGCTTGCACGTTCACACTCTCTCCACGGCGCGGGTTAGACTCAAGCGTGAATCAGTAGGACTTGTAGGAGGAAATGAGGCTTAGGCGACGGCTTGGTAGTCAAAGATAAACATGAAGGCTCTATGCAACCAAAGCGAGCGAAAACAACCCAAACCAAAACAGCCACTTAAAAATGAATGGGGCACACGCCCCCAGACTTAGCTTGAAATCCGGGTGTGAACTCGGCTGAACCCGACCAAAATCAATAAAGAGGGTGGGGATCGAAATCTCAAAGCAATTCTTTCATATTTTTCTCTCTTTTGCGCGAATCAGCTTTTTATTTTCGTAAATTTTGTTTTCTTTTCTGCGCTAGCAATCCCCAAACGGAGCAATCAAAACGTGAATAAATTCAGCACCCCCCAAAAAAATGTCCACTTATCACAACCTCGGCAAAAAAGTAAATACAAATCAGCTCAAGCATTTGATTGCGATGGTGGGTTTAGCTTCAGGCCTTGGTGAAAGTGAGTGGAGCTAGATCAAAGGAAGGGTAGGCACAAATTTGGCATGCAACGGTTAACAGGTAGGAATGGCTAAACAAGGCTCAAACTAGCCAAAATAAAGGCCTACGTCATGCTCACGCTTGACTAACCGTGCACCAATGCTTCGAGAGTAGCTTACGACAAGTTCTTAGCCACCGAGAAAGATGATCCTTCCTCCCAACTCGAGCAATACGAGTCTAGTGGCGGCTACACACATTCCTACATTATCGTTCGATTATCCCAGATTCAGATTTTGAGCAGTACAAACAATATTTACGTGTGCAGAAAAAAAAATAAATCTACGAGCATAAAGAAAAATTAATTATATCCTAACTCTACACAAACCATGAGTATTTGATTAGGAGCACTGCATGAGTTTCGAACTACTCAATCCTGAAATCCTAAGCCAGTACCACTATTTTAAAGTTTACACAAAAGCAATAAATTTGACTCGGGTTGTGAGCGTGGGTAAGAGCGCACTCGTGTGGGTGATTCAGTGTGTGCAACATAAAGCAAGAAATAAGTAAACAAGAAACTGGTATGCAACAGAAAGTGTGGTGAAGTGACCACAGGCATGCTCTCCCCCCCAGACTTAAAGTCAACAACTAGTAAAAATGAGCGAGTCATATTTGATAAACATCTAGGGTAGGAAGTACCTATGCTCAAAATTGAGCATACCAGTCGTGCAATGAGATGTCCAAGTGCGGCCAAGTTGCCGCGGATCAAATATTCCTGCACCTGCGATTAAAGGATGCCAGCGAAACAAAATATGGAAACAGGAATATATGAATATATGAATAT
Source organism: Platanthera guangdongensis (assembly GCA_039583875.1). NCBI lineage: Eukaryota > Viridiplantae > Streptophyta > Magnoliopsida > Asparagales > Orchidaceae > Platanthera > Platanthera guangdongensis. Next base: position 75,830,917 of record CM077157.1, read on the forward strand.
ATAAAAAGAAATCAAAACATAGCATAGGACCAAACGATCCAACTTGGGTTGTCTCCCGAAAGCACTTTTATTTACCGTCCTTAAGGTGGACCAAATACCTGTATTAGCAGTTCAAATAGAGAGTTCTTGGCAGTAGCAAAAGGAAACAAAATTAAAAGTAGAGCAACCAGCATTCAACAAGTAGCGAGAAAGAGGATGGAAAGATGAATGAGGGTGGCACAATCAGCTATAAGCAGATTTATGGTAAGTCTCCCCGGTGGGATGCGAGAGAACAACAGAGTGTCTTTTTGCATTCGGGGTAGGCATTGTCCCATTACTGCGAGTGCACTCTTTCGCGCGCCGGAAGGCAGCGCAGCGCTCTTCGCGTAAACGCTTGGCCTCTTTCAGTTTCTCCACCGTGGGAGACTTCCAATGGAGGTAGGCTGTGGGGTTTCCTGGTGTCGTGGTTTGTGGCGGCCTATCCGACACCGTGACGGCAACCGGATCTGCCCAAGCTACAGATCGCTTAACAGAATTATACAAATTAGTGTCCAGGGATTTCTCCCGAATAAAATTTGGTTCGCCATGCTCAACAACAGAGTTGGCTAGCAGTAGAACGGTAGCCGTGGCTTTGGTATAATTGATCCCTTCGTGGACCAGTAGCTCTTGTTTCTTATCGACTTCCTGAGGGAGTCCTTTCTTTGGCGTCTCCTCCAGATGTGCTTCCAATGCGGTGAGACCTGAATCCAGCTTGATATCTGTGACGCTCAGAGAATTGTTACTTTGGATGGGAGAAGAATGTATGGATGTGTTATCGAGGGTGGACTCTTCGTTTGGCCAAGTGACACGGCCTTTGGAAAAGTCGAGGGATGCGCCACTGGCTGTTAGGAATGGGACTCCTAATATAGGAATGGAGTTATTGTATTGTGGTCCCAAAACCTGGAAGTCAGTGGTGATACTTGTGCCGTTAACCTCGATTTCAACGTCCCGAACACCGACCTCAGTGTCAACCAGATTGCCATTAGCTAAGATAAGCGATTTCCGATTTTCAATGTCAACTTGTAAGTGCATCTTTGCAACATCTTGCAAAGTGAGTATGTTGCTGGACGCCCCGGAATCGCATAATGCTGGAGTTTCGATGTTATTGATTTTACAATTAATGACAAGTTCGTTGCGGTTTCCCGAAGTGTCCTCCCCAAGGCGCTTTCCCTGTTCATGGGGGTTCTTTTCGGTGTTGCTCGGTAAGGTGCCTTGGGTGCGCTCGGAAACCACTTGAGCCAATTGGCCCAATTGTGCCTCCAGTTTGCGCATCAAGGCGGCCTGATTTGTCATGTTGGTTTGGGAAATCTCAACGAACTTCTCGAACATCTCTTCCAAAGAATTTTTCTTAACGACGGGGGGCCCTTGGGAATAATTCGGTTGAGGCGGCCGCGGTTGGCTGCCGGAAGCATACACATCGTTTTGATGCTGCCCCGGTTGCCATCTTTGGCCAGATGCGTTAGGATTCCAAGAAAAGTTGGGGTGATTTCTCACACCCGGGTTGTAGGTATTCCCGTAAGGCACTCCCCTGTTTTGATTGGCAACAAAATTAACGGACTCATTCAGAAACAAAGATTCATCTGGTACCTCAACTCCTAAGCATTCGAAGCTGTGATGATCGGTGCTTCCGCACCCTTGACATGAGATTGCCATCACTGGGCGGCAGAAGCAGGCTTGGGGATATCCAAGGCAAACACTCCACTGGTGCTTCGTGGGATGTTTCTTCTAACTGTCCAGTAAGCACTGTGGGTGGCGGTGTCTTGTAAGACTTTCAGAGCATCATCTAGAGCAAGATTCATGATGGTTCCTCCGGAGGCAGCATCGATCATGGCTCGATGGTGGGGATCAATAGTGAAGTAGAAACTTTCGACGAGGTTCCACGTTTGGAATCCATGATTAGGGCACTTCCTTAGCAGCTCGTTAAAACGCTCCCAAACTTCGGCTAAACTTTCTTGATCGGCTTGCCGGAAGTTGGCTATTGCGCGCCTCATGCTCACGATACGATCCACCGAATGGAACTTAGCTCGGAATTTTGTGGTCAACGCCTCCCAGGTGGGGGCAGTTCCAGGTGGGAGGGAGTGAAGCCATGTCTTGGCTTTGTCCCTTAATGAAAAAGGGAAGAGGCAGAGCTTGACTGATTCGTCTGGGATTCCAGCGTAGCGGAACGTGGCGCAGATTTCAGAGAATTATGTAAGGTGAAGATGGGCGTCTTCAGTGGCCATTCCGGAGAACTGAGCGTTGTTCCGAATGATATTCAGAATAGCTGGTTTAATCTCGAACTGTGGATTGGTGATAGCAGGTCCGAAACCGGGGTATATGCTCCCGACAGTAGGTGTAGTATAATCCCTCATGGTGCGGACCTGGGGAGGATTCACTTCATTTTCGTCGTCATTTCTGTCGACATGAGTTATCCCTCCAACTCGGTTGCCTGCATCAATATTCAGCTGGTCTCCCATTGGGGCAAAAATGATGGCTGCGGCGCGTCTTCGTGCTAGGAGAGTGCGTTCGATCTCTGGGTCGTAGGCGACAAAATCTCTTGTAGCTCGGCCTTGCATTCACTGTGGCAAACACTACACACTAGAAGGAAACAGTAGTCAAAACAAAACAATACTAACTCTTATAACAATATTTGAAGTCATCCGAAGTCGCTCTACAGTTGCATTCCCCGGCAACGGCGCCAAAAACTTGATGCGTGTAAATCGGCAAGCGCACCGGTCGCACAAGTAATAAAGTTTTGGGAATAAATCCCCGAGTGTCGGTCTCTTGAGGAATGCAATTGGCGTAGAACGAAAACAGTACAGAGAATATCATTATGAGAGTTATAAATAGAAAAAAAAGGAAATAGAGGACTATGGAGATTGTGGATGTTTGATCTACGGAACTAGTAAAAGCTATGCGGGTCGATGGCACCGCTTCGCAAGGTGGAGTGGGTTTGTCGGCCGCGATGCCGAACTTCAGTTGGGCGAGTGGAAGGGAAGCTAATGTATTGCAGTGTTCTTGTGTGGAGTGCAATCGGACAAGACACGAGAATGAAGTGGATGTGGGGTGAGCGAGGCACATTCACAGACAATACTCCCAAGCATAAGAAGATACTAACATTCCATTAGTTATAAAATAAACTTGATGTTCATGGATGGAAGTATTCATTACACTGCTGAAAACATTCCATACTACAGAGGAAGGGGAAGAGGACTAAACTAAAAGAGAGTGAAGATCCACCGCGGGTCGTGACCGGAGTAGCGAGTTGTCAATCCGCTTCCGGGCTCAGTCCAAGGAGGCTTCCGGTACCAACGAGCTGTCACCTCGAAGGCCTTTAAGTCCATTCTCTAGGTTATCTACTTCACCAACTCCGCAGGAAAGCTTGGAGTTGAAGTCATCAATGGCCGAGGGCTTCGCCGGAGTGTTGAAAAGCTTCAGAGTAGTTGGCAATGGCCTCCTGACGAAGGTGGAGGTGATGGAGTAGCTGGAGAAGTGAAATGGCGATTCCCGCGCACTCTCCGATCGCAGTAAATGACAGGTGTTGTCCTAAATAGCGGAGCAGGGCCTTAAATACAGAGGCAGCAGAAGCAGTGCGCACGATCAGTGGCACACGACCAGTGGTCGTGCGCACTGTAGGTCGATGATCGTGCGACTTTTCCAAATAGACCTGCAACCTGGACAAGAAGCATCAACATATATGCGCACGAGCAGTGGCGCACGACCAGTGGTCGTGCGCACTACGGCCAGTGCTCGTGCGATTACCTAGACAGGATTAGGAAAATGGGAATGTAATGCGCACGATCGGTGGCGCACGACTAGTGGTCATGCGCAATAAGTCCAGTGGTCTTGCACAGTATTCCTGCAACGTCGGTGTCTCCCGAGCGGTTCCGGAGCACGCACACGACCACTGTACCAGCAGAAGGGGCAAAAAGGCCAGCAGAACGTGCACACCACATCCCCGAGATAGGGCTAAAGAATAACAACAATATAGAAACACAGAAAGCACACAGAAACGGGCCTACAGTGCACTTAATCGTGAAATAGGTACATAAGCATAAATAAGCAATAAAGACTCTCAACTATAGTGCTAAGATGATAAAACTAGCCCAGATGAGTCCAAATATCAGTGTAAAATGTGGACTCATCAATGAACAACTTTTTTACAATTAAAGTAGTGACAACTCACATCTGGTGAGTAAGAGATAGATTTTAGCAAGTTTGCTCCAGAGATGGTTGCCACTAGGGTAGGCAGAGTGAAGCATTTTTTGGGTGGTCTTAGAAGTGACATCCAGTAGTTTGCCAATGCATACAGATTTGAGAGTTATGCAGAGGCTGTTGAAGAAGCCTTGAAGGTAGAGGCGATCAAGAATGCTAAAAAAAATGGGTTGAAGGCGAAGAAGGATAAGAGAAAGATTGATGATAGTGGAAGATCTCTGACATCTGATCTTGCTCCAAGGGAAGATAATAAAGAAGCATGGAGTTTTTGTGATCGGCCAGGTCATCCTTATGAAAAGTGTTTTAAGAAATTAAGTGCTCAAAAACAAATTCAGGTGCATGCGATCCAGGATGCGCCTAAGGGAGATCTTACTTATTCCTACTGCAAGAAGAGAGAGCATGATGTTGCCCGTTTCTTTCAAAAGTTAAGAGTTTGATTCTAGTGTGGTTAGAGGGGCATATGAGGGATCGGTGCCCGTAGTACTGGCTCGTATTTTAGGAGGCTCCACTGCAGGCCTTACCGCTACCGCCACAACATGTGGACAAAGGAAAAGGAAAGATGAATGTGCTGATCAAGGAAGAAGCTCAGTCATCTACCCAAGTGATCTTAGGTTAGATTTTGACCTAGTTAATAACCTTTTATTGTGGATTTAAGTTTCCAATTTCCTTTAATTATGCACATGACCTTTTTAGGCGAGTTTAATGTGATGAATAAGTGGGCACGCATTTTTTTTTATTTGAGTTCTACCCACTCATTCATAGCAAGGAGTTTTATAGACCAACATCATTGGATTACCAATCGGTTAGATGATCCTCTTAATGTTAAGCTTCCCTCAGGAGATCTGGTGGTGTCAAATCAGGGTATTAGAAAGTGCCCTATCTTGTTAGGAGGATTCATTGCGTTTGCGGACCTAAAGGTATTAGATCTGGAGGATTTTTACGTTATCTTGGGCATGGATTGGTTTTCTAGTTATGATGTAGTCATCCAATGCAAGGTTAAGCATTAGGATTTTAGATGGATAATGGCCAACCTATGAGCGTGTTTGGCTTGCCGCCCCAGGACTCCCCAATCAATTATGAGGTACGTGCTCGACATTTCTTAGAATCTAGTTGTAAAGCTTATCTTGTTTCTATTTTGGAAGCTACTTTATAGTGCACCGTATGTTAAGGACATTCCCATGGTATGAGAGTTTTCGAATGTTTTTCCAGCTACTCTTCCTGGACTTCCTCCTGAGAGATATACGTTCATTATAGATATTGAGCTAGGTACTGATGAGTATAATTATGATAGGCTTTTTACTATCATAATTGTAATCATGTCCACTATTTTCTTCCTCCCTATGCAGTAATTTTGCGAGAATAGTTATGAATTTTCTTTATCATGAGTAGAAGAGCACGATTAGGAGTTTCTATTATTTCATGTATTAAGTTGTCTATTTATTCCTTTATTTTTTTAATGTAGGTATTGCTAACCAGTGGAGCTAGAAGTCTTGGGGCAAACAGAGGAGTTCACAGATTCGACATGGCTGTTGACAGGACAAGAATGTGGCACATGGGTAGGCACACACCCGTGTTCCCTACCCGTGTCCTAACTGGGATGGAATAGAAGAAATGGAAGGAAAAAGACAGAGCACCACACGGGTAGGAACACGCCCGTGTTCCTACCCGTGTCCTTTTCGGCATAAATCCAACTTCGGCTGCCAACAAACCCATGTGCGGAGAATACGAAGAACAACACGGTCGTGTCCGTACCTGTGTCATCTGATACGGCCCACTACCTGACACCCCTGTTCATGTGGAACCGTCCTAGAACTGTCAACACAGCCTATGACACAGTCGTGTTGGAACCCGTGTCCGACCTTATTTGGTAGGAGACTATAAAAAACCTGTAGAAAAATTAGAAGGGACTTTTGGATCATTTTCATGGGGAGAACTTCTTGAGCACGAAAGTGGAGCATCCAAGAGAAGGAGGATTTGAAGGAGATTTTTGTATGCGTTTAATCTTTCATGTATCTCTCTTAATCTTTCCTTTCTCTTGGTGATCTAACTTTATTTATCTTTTATTTTGCAAGAAACTTTAATTTGAACAATTTGGTAATCATGTATCGTATTGTTTTCATCAAATTTGTGGTATTTTATTCGTATGTAGATCTTTAAACAAAGAGAATTATCCTAGTTATGAATTTATTATTTGCTTTACTTGAATCCCAACTTTTTAGATTGAGAAATTGGAAAGTTGTGATGATGTTCATATGTTCATATTTAGGTGGTATTTCTCTTTACATTTTAATTTACATGATCGAGAGATATGTCGATTGGATAATTATAGTACGGATAAATGGATTCATGGTATTTTAGAGATAAGATTTCATGAATTTATGTATTAGATAGGGTACTTTACTTTAATGAAAATTTGAGAGTTGTAAATTGTTCGAGAGAAAATTTACTAACTTAGATTTAGATTTTGAATTGCTCGAGAGAGAATTTGATAAATGTTTAACCCTTACAATACACAAATTTGATAATCTTATTATTACCCGATTACATAGAATTGAATTAATGAGTGGTTATATTCATGTGAATGCTCTTAGATTTTTGACTTTTTATCATCTTTAATCTTCCAATGTTTATTTATCCAAGTAGTCATAGTTAGTTTAATTTAGGTTAAAAATCATTTTTAATTATAGGTATGATAATAGAGTGAGGGTGAGTACGAGTATTTGAAAGGATCCTGTGGAATACGACACGAGTTATAGATTTCTTCTATACTATGATAGATAGGTGCACTTGCCTGAAAGTTAAATCAATCTAGCTTATGCCCCAACTACATAGTTTATACTAGAGTGTATAATGAATCCGCATCGAGTTATTATTTGTTACAAAAATAATCATCAAGTTTTTGGCACCGTTTCCGGGGAACGTTTTTAATATTTTGAAAGCCTAAACTTTATTAATCTACCAATTTTTGTTTATTAACATATAACTTTAAATTAGTTGTGTTGGAACACCCTATTACTAATTTGGGTCAGGATCACTATGCCTTTAGGAAACCTGTTTTTGACCTCATTGTATAGATCTAAAGGTCAATTAGAATTGAGTCTAAGGGTTAGTAGTTAGGTTTGGAAGCTGCCCTCAAGACCAAGGTTTTTTAGTTTGGAGACTAAGTCATTTCGTCGAGCTCAGTACGACGAATCGTCGAACTCCAATCGACGATCGTTAAGCTCACTTCGAAGGATCGTCGAACTCCATTCGACGATCGCTGAGCTCAACTTCAACAAATCGTCGAACTCAATTCGACGATCTTTGAGCTCAGTTCGACGATCTTGAGTCCAGTATTGATTCTCTATCTCTGAGCTCAGTTCGACGATAGTTGAGCTCAGATCAACGATCTCTGTTGCTGTCTAAGTCCAAATCACTGAGCTCAGTTCGACGATAGTAGAGCTCAGTTCGACGTTTTTCTGAAGAGTTAAATGTCTTTCAAGATTCAAATTCAGAACAGTTAAGGAGTTATTGTCAGCAATTAATTCAAAATATCTTGTAGCCGTTTTCATTTATTCTGGAGCAAGTTTCAAGGAATTATCAAGGAATGTTTCATTGGACTTTCCCCTAAAAGACAATTGCAATTAAGGATGTAATTAATGACAGGCTAACGGCTATTCTGGACAGAGGATCTTTTCTATTCAGAACAAAAGGAATAAGAGACAAGATTTTTGAATCTCTCACAACAAGCAATCAAGAAGAAGAGAGTGCACAATAAGAAGAAGAACAAAAGATCCTCTGCTACAACTTTTCTCTGCAACAACATCTTTCTCAACAACAATCACTCAAGAGAAAGAAAAAGAGCTGCGGACATTCTCTGTCTCAAAGAATTCATACAAGAACACAAAACAAAGGAGATCAACCAACTGAAATCTTCAGATCTCTTTTGATCCAAGTGTTCAAGGACATCATCATTCAAGACTCCAGACACCTCACATTTCAGCTGTTGCTGAAATCATTGATGACTTATTTTAGTCATCATTTTTGGGGTAGTTTAGTATGCACAATTCCTAGTTTAATTATATGTTTCAAGTATTTTTATGCATGTTTTGTTTTATTTCTTCTTAAAGTCTTTTTGTGTTAGGATATTATAATTCCTAGTTTTATTATAGTTTTATTTGCTTGTTATGTTGCAATTTTATTTTATTATGTTTTGATTTAAAAATCTATAGTTTTAGTACATGTTTTATGTTTTATGTTTACTTATATTTTGTTATGAATATAATTAATTAATAGTATGATATGCTATGTTTAGTCTTATTTGTATTAGCTAATGTTTTATTTCACTTTATTTGTAGGTTCAAAGCCCATGCTAGTGCATCCATTTCACTTGATCAAGCCCAATTGGAGCAGCCCTCTTCCACCAAAACAGCCCACATGATGCAGCCCGGCCACTTATGGTGCAGCCCCTCTACATAATGCAGCCCCCTACATGCAGCCCTTGAAGTTTGGAGCAGCCCGCCCCTTTTCCTTGAAGCCTACATGATGCATTCAGCCCCTCTTCAAGCTTCCCAAGCCCATATAGTGCAGCCCACTTCATCCAAGCATGTGGCCGGCCACTTATTTTCCCCCCTCCCTCATCATTTAATGCCATACATGAACATTTTCCCCCTATATGGCCGGCCACCCCTCTTTCTCTCCCTCTTTTATTTCTTTTTTCCCTTTATTTAAGCCACATTCATGCATGTTCCCTCCTCTCTCTCCTTTTTATTATTTTTCTCCACTCTTTATTACCATCCATCCCCCCTCTTATATGTATTTCATTTCTTTTAAATTTATATGCATGAATGTATCTTCCTTCATTTAATATCATGCATGAATTCTCTCCACCTAATTAAATGCCATGCATGCACTCCTCCATATACATGGCCGGCCACCCCCCTTGCCCCCTCTTCTTCATTCCATTCTAGAACCTTCTCCCTCATCTATAAAAAGAACCCATATCCCATGCTTTTGAGAGTTGGATTTTGGAGAGCAAGTGAAGTTCTAGTTCAAGAGAGTGCTTTCTTTTTGCTTACATGTTGTTAAGTCTTTATTAGTGTAATCTTTTCTTTTCAATTAGTGCAAGTTTTCCTTATAGCCTAATCTAGTCTTTTTAATATCTTGTACACTCTTTTTATTTGCAAGTAATGAAATTCTCTTCTATTTGTTTCGTTGTTTCTTTTTGCAATATGCGTAGCTAATCTTCTTTTAGCATTTGATCATGAGGATCCATGATTTGAAATGAGAATTATTTTTATTTCATAGTTTTATTTTTGCGTAATTCTACTCGGTCCTTCTTTGATTTATTTTGCGTCGACTCCGTATTTCCGGTATACGGTAGTAGGCTTATGATCTCATATTCGAGTAGCCGAGAGGCTCGTGGATGTGAAAGATCACTCAAAGAAGGAAGGAGTTGAACGCAACCCTAGAGATAGGACGACGTAAATCCTCCGGATTGGAGTCAAATCCAATAGTGCGGATCATCTCGATAATGCAACTTTAGGCTTCTTTGGTTTGTAAAGAGATTTCGATCAAAGAGTCTATAAGTTAGGAGACCTAATGCTCTAGCGAGATTTTGTCTCATTTTCAGATCCGTCACGGCCGAGTTGGATTTGAAAATTTAAAACTATGCCCTTTTATTTTCTCGTTTCATTTCATGGTGAATCAATGATCGAATGCTAGCCTTTTTTATATAAGTTTTCGTCTCGCAATTTATCGTTCATTTTACTTTTAAAAAATTCTCAAAATCCCAATAGTCTTCCGGTAGGATAATAGTTAGAGCGTGAGTAGAAGTACTTGACAACCCCGTGTTTAAATACGACCTTGGTACTACAATTCGACAGGTACGCTTGCCTGTTCGGGTTATGGCCCACCAAGTTTTTGGCGCCGTTGCCGGGGACTTTTCTTCGTCAATATTTTGAAAACGCTTGCACTATTACTTCTACAAAAATCAAGAAAAAAAAATTATTATTATATTTATATATTTAAATATTTATAATCAACCCACCTCATTTTAATTTCTACCACACCTAAAATCTCTCGAAAAGGGTAAGGGGCTTTAAGCGCCACCATTTTACCTAGTACCGGGCGAACCCTTCACCGGGTAGTCCTCGGGAAGTTCGAGAGCCAAGCCGTCTAAAAAAAAAAAATCTTTTTTTTCAAAAAAACAAAACAAAAAAAATTCCTTTCTTTTCCTCTTTTTCTTTCTTTTCCAAGCTTGCAAAAATAAAAAAAATAAAAATTAATTTTTCGCTTTCTTTTTGGTAACAGTTTTTCTTTATGGAATCGTCTTATTTTGGCGCATTTTGTAATTTTTGCGGGTCGCTTGACCACTTTTATTCTGAATGTCTTTCGGGAATCCCTCCATCTTTTGATTTCAATTTTTCTGGAGCAGGTCAAAGTGGCCAATTTGACCCTTACTCCAATTTTTATCCTACTTGGGAGATTGGGAACTCGTCTTATTTTTCTTATGATTTGGTCCCGCAAAGCGCCGCGCCTCTAAATTTTAATTCAATCGATAATGAGTATTTTGAATTGCAAACTTCTATTGAGAATATTAATTCGCATTTAAAGACCATTATCGATTATTTTTCTCGTGAGGTCGCTTCGTTTTCTTCGTCTTCTTCTCCGTCTCCTCCAATTTCTTCATGTAATGAGTCACCGGATATCCCGGTGTGTTTTTTTCCTCTCGAGGAGGATAACTATTTGGATATTCCGGATTGTTTCCTTCCTCCTTTGGATGACACCTCTATGGATATTCCGGCATGCTTCTTACCCGTTGAGGATGACGAGACGTCTCTTATTTCTTCTTCTGAAGACGTTTGTGATTCCATTTTAATTTCAACTTCAACTGTTCCAAATCTTTCTATTTTTAGCGAATCTTCTTCTTTTATTTTAGATACTTCTTCTTTAGTTCTTTCTACCCCCCCTCCTTCCAAAATTTCCCAAGATTGTCCTTCTCCTTGTGAAATTTTCGTTAATGAAACCTCTTTTTCACCTTCTTTTATTCCTCTTTCTATTTCTTCTTCTTTTTTCCCTTCTCCTGTTGACGACCCCTTCTTATTTACAGCGGAGTTCTCCTATAACTCCATCTGTTCCTTTTCGGGCGTCCTTCCCTTGAAGATTCCACCGCATGTCGGTGCGATTCTTCACTTTTTCTTTTTTTTAATTTACTCTCCTAAGCGCATACTTAGGGAGTTACCACTGCACTTCACTTTTTATTTTTCATTTAGCTAACCAATAACGTCGGGCTCAACCGACGTTAAACAAAGAGCGCTCTTGGGAGGCACCCCTTGCTTATCCTTTTGCTATTTCTTTTTCTTTTTGTTTGCTTATTTTGTTTTGCAGGAATAAAACATCCGGCGGTTCGTTTGGCTCCATCTTTTTTTTTCTCTCTTCCTTAGGCCTGAGCCGGTGTCCAGCTTAAGCATGGGGGAACGAAATCAGCATTCGGCCTTACGAATCCGGGGAAGTCGTTTTCTTTTTCAGTATTTACTTTATTGCACCCTCCTCCCTTTTCTTCTCCCTTTTTTTTGTTGTTTTTGTTTTTCTTTTGCATTGAGGGCAATGCAAAATTTAAGCATGGGGGAGGGTTTAGATACTTTCTTCTTTTTTTCTTCTTTCCTTTAGAAAAAATGTTTTAAAACAAAATTCAAAAAAATTAGTATAGTTATATTAAGCCATTTTATTGTTTTTATTTCAAAAATCCAAAAATAAAAATGCTAAAATATATTTGAAAAACAAAATCTAAAATTATTTCTATCTTTATTTTTATGTTTCTTCTAGTGAAGTGTAGGCCCGTGCGGTTTTTGTAGTTCTATGTAGAATCCTTTGAAAATGTTTTCTAAATTTATCAGTTTAACATAGTTTAGTTCTACTAGTTTCTTTTTCTTAAATATAGGCATCCGTTTTTTACGTTTTAAGTTAGCAATTTGTAGTTATGTCTTTTTATTCGGTTAGTTGCTTACGAATGGTTGCTAGGTATCATTAGCTCTTTTTCATTTGCGAGGTAGTCTTTCTTGGTGTCTAGAACTTGTACCAAGCTACTCTCGAAGCATTTGCGCCGTTTTTACGTTCTTTAGAAATGATTTAGGCCAACATTTGAATAGTTTGAGCTTTTCTTGCCCACCAAAAACAAAACCCTTGCAAAACAATTTTGGGCCTTTTCCTTATGTTCTTTGTTTTTAGCTCCACCTTTCATTTCATTATGTTCACCAAAGCCAAATATCTTTCCTATTTTTGCACTATAAATTTGAGCTTAAAAATTATTTTTGTGGGAAGGATATTATTTTTGAAATGATTAGGAAATTCTCAAGCTCATTTTTTGGAGTTTTCTTATCAAATGTTATTCAAAAGGAAAAAATTGAGAAAGAGAAAAAAATATATCATTACAAAATCAAAAAAAAAAATGAATGCAAAAAGTTTATGTTTGGCCAAGTTTATAAAAGAAAAAATTTCATGGCCTTGTTGTTGTAGTTTCATATTGGAGAAATGACATACTCATTATTTCTCATTTTTTTATGCTATGTTTATTTTTGAGCTCACCTTGGTTTAGTGCCTAAAACCTTCATGTTTATCTTTGATTCCACTTCCTAATCATTTACCTAAGCCAAGTTTTAATGCCTAGTAGAAGTCCTATTGATCTTAGAACGTAAATTCGCGTAGTGGAGAAAGTGTGAACGTACAAGCCTATGGCCACCATCATTGATGGATTTCTTTGGAGGTTATCTTGGAGTGTCTTAGGGTTAATGTTTATCTAGCAACCTAGTAGTTTGTTAATGCGCCGTTTATTTAGAACCTCTACTTTTTGTTGTCCTTATTTTCATTTATTTTGGATGCCTTGTTTTTAAGATTTAGAAATGTGTAGACTTTTCTTATGTTCTAATGATATTTTTAGGTCTCCACTTTCAAGTTTTCTATTGTGCACTTCTCACCCCACTAGTTGTTAACATAGGAATTAGGATAGTTTAATTTTTCATGTTTTGTTTTTCTTACTTGCAACCTAAATTTTCTTTGTTTTCATTCCCTAGTTCTTTAAGTTTTATTTGCTTGAGGGCAAGCAAATACTCTAGCATGGGGGAATTTGATGACTTATTTTAGTCATCATTTTTGGGGTAGTTTAGTATGCAAAATTCCTAGTTTAATTATATGTTTCAAGTATTTTTATGCATGTTTTGTTTTATTTCTTCTTAAACTCTTTTTGTGTTAGGATATTATAATTCCTAGTTTTATTATAGTTTTATTTACTTGTTATGTTGCAATTTTATTTTATTATGTTTTGATTTAAAAATCTATAGTTTTAGTACATGTTTTATGTTTTATGTTTACTTATATTTTGTTATGAATATAATTAATTAATAGTATGATATGCTATGTTTAGTCTTATTTGTATTAGCTAATGTTTTATTTCACTTTATTTGTAGGTTCAAAGCCCATGCTAGTGCATCCATTTCACTTGATCAAGCCCAATTGGAGCAGCCCTCTTCCACCAAAACAGCCCACATGATGCAGCCCGGCCACTTATGGTGCAGCCCCTCTACATAATGCAGCCCCCTACATGCAGCCCTTGAAGTTTGGAGCAGCCCGGCCCTTTTCCTTGAAGCCTACATGATGCATTCAGCCCCTCTTCAAGCTTCCCAAGCCCATATAGTGCAGCCCACTTCATCCAAGCATGTGGCCGGCCACTTATTTTCCCCCCTCCCTCATCATTTAATGCCATACATGAACATTTTCCCCCTATATGGCCGGCCACCCCTCTTTCTCTCCCTCTTTTATTTCTTTTTTCCCTTTATTTAAGCCACATTCATGCATGTTCCCTCCTCTCTCTCCTTTTTATTATTTTTCTCCACTCTTTATTACCATCCATCCCCCCTCTTATATGTATTTCATTTCTTTTAAATTTATATGCATGAATGTATCTTCCTTCATTTAATATCATGCATGAATTCTCTCCACCTAATTAAATGCCATGCATGCACTCCTCCATATACATGGCCGGCCACCCCCCCTTGCCCCCTCTTCTTCATTCCATTCTAGAACCTTCTCCCTCATCTATAAAAAGAACCCATATCCCATGCGTTTGAGAGTTGGATTTTGGAGAGCAAGTGAAGTTCTAGTTCAAGAGAGTGCTTTCTTTTTGCTTACATGTTGTTAAGTCTTTATTAGTGTAATCTTTTCTTTTCAATTAGTGCAAGTTTTCCTTATAGCCTAATCTAGTCTTTTTAATATCTTGTACACTCTTTTTATTTGCAAGTAATGAAATTCTCTTCTATTTGTTTCGTTGTTTCTTTTTGCAATATGCGTAGCTAATCTTCTTTTAGCATTTGATCATGAGGATCCATGATTTGAAATGAGAATTATTTTTATTTCATAGTTTTATTTTTGCGTAATTCTACTCGGTCCTTCTTTGATTTATTTTGCGTCGACTCCGTATTTCCGGTATACGGTAGTAGGCTTATGATCTCATATTCGAGTAGCCGAGAGGCTCGTGGATGTGAAAGATCACTCAAAGAAGGAAGGAGTTGAACGCAACCCTAGAGATAGGACGACGTAAATCCTCCGGATTGGAGTCAAATCCAATAGTGCGGATCATCTCGATAATGCAACTTTAGGCTTCTTTGGTTTGTAAAGAGATTTCGATCAAAGAGTCTATAAGTTAGGAGACCTAATGCTCTAGCGAGATTTTGTCTCATTTTCGGATCCGTCACGGCCGAGTTGGATTTGAAAATTTAAAACTATGCCCTTTTATTTTCTCGTTTCATTTCATGGTGAATCAATGATCGAATGCTAGCCTTTTTTATATAAGTTTTCGTCTCGCAATTTATCGTTCATTTTACTTTTAAAAAATTCTCAAAATCCCAATAGTCTTCCGGTAGGATAATAGTTAGAGCGTGAGTAGAAGTACTTGACAACCCCGTGTTTAAATACGACCTTGGTACTACAATTCGACAGGTACGCTTGCCTGTTCGGGTTATGGCCCACCAATCATCAATTGCTGGAGATCAATTTCTGAAGGCCTATCACCCTACTGCAAAGTTTCACTTCCTGAACATCTCAAGAACTTAGGGGGAGCTTTGACAACATCAATATCCACATAGTCTTCTCAGTTGCTTTGAGAAAGAGAAGACTTCCATCACTCTCTCATCCCCACCTCTGTAAAGGGTTTTTCAAACTCCCTTCAAAAGTTTGTGTGTGGTTTTTGAGCACCTTATCAAAAGCTCATTGGTGGCAAGACACCTGATCAAAAAATTTGATTTGGTTTTTGAGCACCTTATCAAAAGCTCATTGGTGCCCAGGACACCTGATCAACTCATCCTGCAGTGGATTCCTACCTAGGGTGGTAGAAGAGTGGATGTACCCAAGTTTAGGGGAACCACTATAGCTCCTTGTGTCTTCTGGTTGCTTATCTCTATTTTTGTTTCTGGCTGTGATCTGTGATTAGTTTCTTTTGTAGATTGTGATTAGATAGCTGCTGTGATTAGATTTGCAATTTGCTTCCCTGTTCACTCAGATTACAACAACTGTTGTAAAAAGTTTTTAAGCACCATACTCTATTCACCCCCCCTCTAGAGTATATCAGATCTAGCTTGCACTTTCAATTGGTATCAGAGCCAGGTTGGTTAAACATACCACACCTTGGTGGTTGCACAGGCTAACACCTGAACCCAAAGATCCCTCTAGTTAGATCTGCTTTTTTTTTATTTTGTTGTTAGAATATTTCTTCACAAATCATGGCCCAAAACAAAGATTATGCTAGCACCAGACCTCCAGTGTGCAATCTGTCTAAGTTTGCACTTTGGAATGCAAGGATTAGACTATACATGAATTCTATTGACGAGGACATTTTTAATTCTATTTTGACAGTTTGTCCAAGACCTCCAGAGAACACAAGCACAAATGCTGTTCCACCTCCATCAGGAATAGATGCTGATATCAAGAAGTGGAAAGTAGCAGATGCAAAGGCTATGAACATCTTAGCCTAGACCATGTCTGATGATATATTCCAAAAGGTGGCTGAATGTAATTCAGCAAAGGAAATCTGGGATAAGCTCTCTGAAATAGTCTCAGGATCAGCTGATGAAAGAAAGGACAGGAGATCCCACCTCATATCCCAATATGAGAACTTCAAGAAGGGAGAAGCTGAGTCAGTAGCTGAAATGTACAACAGACTCAGTCTGATAGTTAATGAACTCAAGACCTTGGATAAAGAGATCTCACTGACTGAACTTAATGACAAAATCCTAATGTGCTTCCCAAGCACTTGGGACTCAAGGATCTGGCCAATCAAGGATGCCAGAAGTCTGAATGAGATTACAACAGAAGATCTTTTGGGCAAGCTCAAATCTTATGAGCTGCTTATTAAGAATAGAGAAGAAGAGCAGAAGGCTGCCTCACCAGCCACTAGAAAAGAAAAGACAATAGCTTTCAAAGCAACTGAAGATCAGCCTGAAGTCAAAGTCACAGGCAATGATGAGCTGCTTACTCTATTGGCCAAAAGATTTTACAAGATGGCCAGAAAGGACTTCAGAAAGAAATCATACAAGGAGCATGATAAGTCAAGATATGATAAGTCAAATAATAAAGAAATTGTTTGCCTTGGTTGCAGGAAACCAGGGCACATTGTACCTGACTGTCCAGAAAACAAAAACAAGGACAGAAGGGACAAGAAAGAAAGAAGAAAAGACAAAGACTTCAAGAAGAATGGCAATGACAAACCCTCCTCAAGTAAGAACAAACACACAAGGAAGGGACTTGTTGCTGAATCCTGGAGTGAAACTGAAGAAGAATCAGAAGCTTCATCCAGCTTCAGTGATGATGAAGATGATGCAGAAGAGAAGGAGTTCTGCATGATGGCAATCAAGGCCTCTTAACACAATTCAGATGTAGAAGACTCAGAGTCAGACTCAGAGACTCAACTTGAAGAGGACCAGGTAATTAGTTCTTTTGATTTCAATTCTGAGGACTTTAAGTCTGAGTTTAAAACATTATGTTTAGACTTACTAAAAACTGAGAAGGAAATTATTTCTCTCAGAAATCAATTATCTGAACATAGTATCTTAAAGTCAGAAAACCTCAAACTCTCTGAGGAGTTGGAGTGTTGTAGGGAGGAGATAGCTTCACTGAAAGGTGAGCTATCAGAGGCCAAGAAGCTTGAAGAATCCCTTAATGGGAGAAGTATCAAGTTGATGGACATCACAAGAACAGTGAACTCCAAATTCAATAGTACACTGGGCTTGGGTGCTTCATCCAGCCAACCTATAGTTCTAACAACCCCAATTAAGTTTATTTCTGATAAATGGAAGGGAGTTGTAGAGGTAGCTAGGAAAAATTCTGATCTGCCTAAGAAAACCATGTTCCAGCTGAAATCGTCGAATGGAGCTCGACGATCGTTGAACGTAGATCGACGATCTCAGGCAAAATCGTCGAACTCAGGTCGACGATCTCTAATTCCTGAACACTGCCACAGTCGACCATCGAACGGAGCTCGACGATCTGACCCAAGATCGTCGAACGCAGCTCCACGATCGTCAAACAAAGATCAGAGCTTTGAAAATTCTTTCAAGGGTAAATCAAAATCCAATCCTAGGGGTCCTTCATCCCAAAGCTTTAATCCTTATACTGAATGGATAATACCTCCAAGGAGATATCATCCTGAAGGTTATAAGAGTCAACCTGGGATGTCTTTTATTTCTGAGTTTAAAGGTTATCAACCTAGGCTCAAGGTAAACTGGGTCAAAAACAAGTGAATTATTTTATGTGCAGGTGAAGACCTATCCAACATCAAACCAACAATGGTATCTGGATAGTGGGCGCTCTAAGCACATGACAGGAAACAAGGACAAACTCACATCCTTTAAAGCCAAGCTTGGACCCAAAATCATATTTGGTGACTCAAACTTTGGACAAACTAAAGGTTATGATGCAGTCCAAATTGGCACAGTCACATTCAAGAAGGTAGCCTATGTGGAAGGACTGAAGCACAATTTGATCAGCATCAGTCAGCTATGTGATGAAGGCTACCAGGTGACTTTTAGCAAAGCCTTATGCAAGATCAAGTCAGAGGATAACACAACTGTGTTGACAGGTAAAAGGAAAGGTAACATCTACTTAGTAGATTTTCTGTCAACAGATGTAGACATTTTCCTGTTTAATTCTGTCTATAGACCTAATGTTTTATGCCATAAGAGACTAGGATATTTAAACCTTAGAACCATTGCGAGGCTATCCAAGGACAACCTTGTTAGAGGACTACCTTCTGGCCCCTACAAGAAGGAAGGACTCTGCAGGGCTTGTCAATTAGGCAAGCAAACTAAAAATAGTTTCAAATCACTTAATAAGAGTGATTCACCTAGGATCTTGTATCTGTTACACATGGAGCTTTTTGGACCCATTACAGTACAAAGCCTAGGAGGGAAATCTTACACTTTAGTAGTTATAGATGACTTCTCTAGATTCATATGGGTGTTCTTTCTGAGGAAGAAGTCTGATAACTTTAAGTGTTTGACAGAGTTTCTCAAATGTATACAGATTGAGTTCAATACTCACATTGCCCTGATCAGAAGTGATCATGGGATAGAGTTTGATTCTCTTCTTATGCAAGAGTTCTGTCAGAGTGAAGGGATCAGACATACTTTCTCAGCTCCTAGAACTCCTCAACAAAATGGGGTAGCTGAAAGGAAAAATAGAACCCTTATTGAATCTGCCACTACATTGTTGTCAGATGCTCACCTTCCTCTATCTTTTTGGGCAGAGGCAGTGAACACCTCCAACTATGTGCTGAATAGAAGTTTAATACATAAACTAAAGGGCAAGACTCCCTATGAATTACTCAAAGGGAAGAAACCTAAAGTTGATTATTTTAGAATTTTTGGTTGTATTTGTTATATACATAATAATGACAAGAGATATTTAGCAAAATTTCAAGCTAAAGCTGATGAAGGAGTGTTTCTAGGATACTCCATGATCAGTAAGGCTTATAAGGTTTATAATAAATCATCTCTTAAAATTGAAGAATCTGTTCACATATCATTTGATGAATCTAACATGTCTTTCAAGGAGAAGAACACTTCTACCATAGAACCTTTGCAGGTACATTCTCTTGCTGAAGACTTGAACATGTTACAGATTACTCAAAAAGAGGAAAGCAGTGAAGATGAAGAAAGCATTCAACATATTGAAGAGAAATAACTTGAAGAGCCAGTTGTTGTACCACAAGAGGAAACAGCAACACAGGTTGGTGAACAATCAACACCCCCTGTTGATTTAGTAACATCAAGAGACCATCCAATTTCCCAAGTAAATGGAGACATCTCAGCTGGTGTGCAAACCAGAAATCAGGTCAACCAAAACCTGTTGCACACTTGCTTCCTATCTCAAATTGAACCTCAATCCATTCAAGATGCAGAGCAAGATCCACACTGGATCATTGTAATGCAAGAAGAGTTGCATCAATTTGAAAGGAACAAAGTTTGGGAACTAGTACCAAAGCCTAAGGATCACTCCATTGTTGGAACAAAATGGGTGTTCAGAAACAAATTGGATGATCAAGGAGTAATTGTAAGGAACAAGGCAAGGCTAGTTGCTCAAGGATACTCTCAAGAATAAGGAATAGATTATGACCAGACTTTTGCACCAGTTGCAAGATTGGAAACCATCAGAATCTTCTTAGCTTATGCAGCACATAAAGGTTTTAAGGTATATCAGATGGATGTAAAGAGTGCATTTCTAAATGGAGACATCAAGGAAGAAGTCTATGTCAGACAATCTCCAGGTTTTATCTCTCCAACCCATCCTGATTAGGTTTTCAAGCTGAACAAAGCATTATATGGTCTCAAGCAAGCT
Organism: Platanthera guangdongensis; assembly: GCA_039583875.1. Classification (NCBI taxonomy): domain Eukaryota; kingdom Viridiplantae; phylum Streptophyta; class Magnoliopsida; order Asparagales; family Orchidaceae; genus Platanthera; species Platanthera guangdongensis. The sequence continues at coordinate 75,850,990 of CM077157.1, forward strand.
ACTAGAGCATGGTATGAGACCCTAGCATGCTTCCTTCTGGAAAATGAATTTATAAGGGGTAGAGTAAACCAAACTCTTTTCATTAGAACCCATAAGTCCCATACCATACTAGTACAAATTTATGTAGATGATATTATTTTTGGCTCTACTGATTCAAATTTGTGCAGAAGGTTCTCCAACCTAATGCATTCTAAATTTGAAATGAGTAGCATGGGTGAGCTATCCTTCTTTCTAGGATTGCAAGTCAAACAACATGCTGAAGGCATCTTTATTTCTCAAACCAAGTATACAAATGAATTGGTTAAGAAATTTGGTATGTCTGAAGCATCTTGTATGAAAACACCTATGCCTACTAATGCTGTATTGGATGCTGATGAACATGGGAAACCTGTTGATCAGACAACATATAGAGCAATGATTGGCTCTTTACTGTACCTTACAGCTAGTAGACCAGACATAATGTTTGCTACATGCATATGTGCTAGATTCCAAGTGAGCCATAGAGAGTCACACCTAATATTAGTAAAAAGGATTCTCAGGTATGTTAAAAGTTGTCCCAATCTAGGTCTCTGGTATCCAAAAGATTCAGCATTTGACTTAACTGGATTTTCTGATGCTGATTATGCTGGATGGAGAATTGACAGGAAACGCACCAGTGGAACTTGTCAGTTTCTTGGTGACAGACTTGTCTCTTGGTTTTGCAAGAAACAAACATCTGTGTCAACTTCAATTGCTGAAGCTGAATATATGGCTGCAGGTAGTTGTTGTTCACAAATATTGTGGATTCAAAACCAACTCCTAGACTATGGCTATAACTTAGAGAAGTATAAAATCTTTTGTGATAACACCAGTGCTATTTCTATAGCTCAAAATCCAGCCCTCCATAGTAGGACAAAACACATAGAAATTAGGCATCACTTTTTAAGGGATAATGTTGAGAAGAATAAAATTGAACTTCAATATATCCCAACTGATTTACAAAGGGGAGATATTTTCACCAAACCCTTGGATGAAAAGAAACACACCTTCTTCCTAAATCAGTTAGGAATGTTAGATGGAGGAAGTCTAAAATAAGTTACAAGATTTTGAAACTTTAAAAATTGACCAAGACTAGGCAAACATCTTGATTTTTCCAGTGTCTAGAGTGTATTTCTGGTCTCTGAACTGCGCTCGATGATTTTCCCCCAGATCGTCGAACGGAGATCGACGCTTTCCGAAATCGTCGACCTGAGTTCAGCGCTTCTCAGATAGTCTGAACTATCTCTCCAGGTCAACGATCGTCGAACGGCGCTCGACAATTTTATTCTCTGAACTATCGTCGAACGGAGCTCGACGCTCTCCAATATCGTCGAACGGAGATCGACGATATTGAAGACCTTTCAGATTCCTTTAGAAGCCCCGATCGTCGAACTGAGTTCCACGATCTTTCCTTTTCTGCGTCGAACCCTAATATAAAATTCATTTTTCGGCCGTCGTTCTCCTTTTGCGCTTTCAATCTCTCTGCAAAATTTCTCTTTCCCTCCAAACATCTCTACACTTGGTCGGTTGTTTGTTGATTTTTGCAGGTAACAATGGCCGTCTCAGTTGCCGTTCTAGCCGCAATGAAGTTTGATGCCGGATTTGATATAGACATGGAGTCTTTCAGCACCAGTGATCAGGTTTTTCAAGACATTCTGGAACTGTTCAAGGAGCAAAAGCTAGTCACCATCATGTCCACAAGAATCAAATTGGCTGCTGATGAGATCAAGGAGTGTGTGTATACTGGTCACAACTAGGACCAAAACACAGTGGTTGGTTCAATTTCTAGAACTCAGGTACCTCTGACACCTACCATTATGACAGAGGTTTTTCAATTAAATTCTGGAAGAGACTCTGTTGAATTGTCTGGAGAGGAATTTTCTACCATGCTTGCTAGAATGGGTCATTCTGACGCAAACCCTAGTAAGCTGCTGAAAAAGAACCTAGCTGTTGAATACAGGTTCTTAGCTGATGTAGTGGGAAAGGTTCTATTGGCCAAGCATTCAGCACATGATACCATCTCTAGGTATCATCTGTGCTTGATGGGAGCCTTAGTGGAGAAGAAACAGTTAAACTGGGGAGAGATCTTCTTTGACATGATTAAGAAGAAAATAAACATGAATTTTGTGAATTTTTGGAGGATCTTAGGGCTGTTTCTCCAACACAGATGCCCTGCACTGCTAGTCTCTTCTGGTATGCATATCAATGCCTCAGAGAGGCTGTCCTGTGCCCTGTTTGGCAAATGGGACAGGCAGATAGTGAAGCCCAGCAGGCCCACTGCAAGCACCACTTCAGGTACAAGGACTGTAACAGTCTCTTCTCCTCAAGTCTCTGCCCCTGCAGATGACTTGCCTGCTGCCTCTTCTCCTCCTCCAACTCTTATTTCATCTCCACCAGTCACCTCCACCATTCAAACTTCATCCACCATCATTATTTCCAGCCCATCTCCCACATCAATTCCATCTCCAATCCTTACTCTCACAAAAGAAATCTTCCATCCATTACATCACTACCCTCCACCAGACATTGACACATCATCCCACATTCCATCATTCAATCTTTTAGATGATTCCTTCATGGATGACTCACCCTCATCCCCTCCGGAGCTTCCCTCCTCATCCACATCATATCAACAACTTCTGCAAGATATCATTGATCAACCCTCCTTCACACCTTCTATCTTCATACCACTTTCTTCCATTTCCACAATCCCCACACCGCAACCTTCTCTTCTACCAACCACCAGCTCTCCACCATCATCACCAGTTGCTCCACCATCCTTCTCTACCTCTGCTCCAGTCCCTGCTGAGGAAGTAGATATTCCTGCCTTAGCTGACAAACTATATGAGCTGATAGCTCCCAGGCTGTCACTTCTATTGGAGACCTCCTTGGCTCCACTACTCAAGTCAGTTGCAGACTTATCTGCCAGGCTCTCCTCCATCTTTCCTCCTCAGGCAATCCCTTCATTTGGGTGCCTTGATCCAGCTGTCTCTGAATCTAGGCAGGGGGAGATACCTCATGAAGATATGAGATTGCCTGCCTGCTGCTGCTGCTGTTACCTCAGTTCCTGCTGCTGTTGTTACTCAAGCTCAAGCCTCAACACCTCCACAGGTTGCAGTCTTTTAAGTAGACCTCAGGTCCTTATTATCAGTTTTTGATTCAGTCTATTTCAGCTGTCTTATAGTGAGTAATGCAGTACAGCCATCAGAAGACCTCTCCAAGGCCATTGTGCCCTTCTCCAGCTGTGATACCAGCTTAATAAGCTCCTACATAACCTCCCTATATACTGCTGAGCCCTCTATTTCCATTGATCTTACTGCTGCTACTCATGCTGACAATAATGCTGCTAGTTCTGTTGCTGCTGCCCCTGCTGCTCCAGTTACTGCTGTCATTACTGCCGCTATATCTTCTGAGAGTATTGCCCCTAGAACTTCTGTATCTGCTGTTACTGCTGCTGTATCTTCTGAGAATGTTGCTCCTGCAAGTTTTGTATCTGCTGATGTAATCCCCTCTGCTAGTGCTGCTTCTACTTTTCCTTCTACTGCTGCTGCTACAAGTGCTGCCACTGCTGTTTCATCTGCTCCAACCCAACTTCAGAAAGATTATCTTAAAAAGATTGATGCTTTATATGATGAGCAAAGCTCTGAAAGTGATGAATATAGGACTGATTCTGATGATTCCTCAGCCACTATAGCCAGGAAAAGAAAGGCAAGGAGCAAGGCTATGAAAAGAGTTCCCCCAGCCAAAGTCAAAGATACAAATGACATACCTTATTACATTCTTCATGACTGCCCCATCACTGAACATTGGATGCAATATTTCAAGAATCAATTGAAAGCCATGAAGAAGAAGAGGAAATATGAAAAAGGATCTTCTCAGTTTCATCATCCTCATCCTCCTCCACCACCTCCTCCTGATGCAGGTGCAGGTGGAAGCTCAGCTACTCATCCTTCTACTAGAAATTAAACCCCCTATCAGCCTCATGCAAGATCTCACTATAGGGGAAGCTAGTCCAGAGGTTCTCAATCAAGGAGAGGAAATTATAAAGGAAACCAAAGGAAATTCCAAGTCTACTCCAAGGGCTATTCAAGGCAACACCCTTACTCTAGGGAAGGACAAGCTTCATCAGAAACAACTTCAGGTCCTTTTCCCTACAAGTTGTAAGAAGTAGTCTCATCCAGAGCTCCTCAAGATAACCCTTCCAACAAATATGAGCCTCCAGTTCCCTTTGAAGATCCAAAGAATAATCGTACTGCATGGACTACTATGATGAAGGAATTAGCTGCCTTAGATCAAATCAAGAAAGCCAGAGAGCAAGGCAAGGACACTTCCAGCATTACTACATTGTCTGAACAAAGGAAAAAGTAACTTGAAAGATATGCCTCCAGCAAGTTCTTTGATTCTAAAAGATATATGAAGCTGCACCCTGAAGCTGTGGTACCAAGGCCTAAACAACAAACTTCTTTAGGTGCAGCTGATGACAGAAGATCAAAGAAAGAAGCTCTTAATCCAAATAGAGAAATAAAACTTATAAAGAGCAAGGAGAAGGAATAATTCTGTAAGGTGACAATTATTCTGATTTCTGTCTGAGATAATATATCCGTGATTCTGCTATGTTGTTGTTTATTGTTGCTTTGTATGTTGTTTTTAATTTCTCCAATCTCTGTAAATAGTAATCCTAACCCAAATAGTGGGAGATTGTTGGAACACCCTATTACTAATTTGGGTCAGGATCACTATGTCTTTAGTAAACCTGTTTTTGACCTCATTGTATAGATCTAAAGGTCAATTAGAATTGAGTCTAAGGGTTAGTAGTTAGGTTTGGAAGCTGCCCTCAAGATCAAGGTTTTTCAGTTTGGAGACTAAGTCATTTCGTCGAGCTCAGTACGACGAATCGTCGAACTACAATCGATGATCGTTGAGCTCACTTCGACGGATCGTCGAACTCCATTCGATGATCGCTGAGCTCAACTTCAACAAATCGTCGAACTCCATTCGATGATCTTCGAGCTCAGTTCGACGATCTTGACTCCAGTATTGATTCTCTATCTCTGAGCTCAGTTCGATGATAGTTGAGCTCAGATCGACGATCTCTGTTGCTGTCTAAGTCCAAATCGCTGAGCTCAGTTCGACGATAGTAGAGCTCAGTTCGACGTTTTTCTGAAGAGTTAAATGTCTTTCAAGATTCAAATTCAGAACAGTTAAGGAGTTATTGTCAGCAATTAATTCAGAAGATCTTGTAGCTGTTTTCATTTATTCTGGAGCAAGTTTCAAGGAATTATCAAGGAATGTTTCATTGGACTTTCCCCTAGAAGACAATTGCAATTAAGGATGTAATTAATGACAGGCTAACAGCTATTCTGGACAGAGGATCTTTTCTATTCAGAACAAAAGGAATAAGAGACAAGATTTTGAATCTCTCACAATAAGCAATCAAGAAGAAGAGAGTGCACAACAAGAAGAAGAACAAAAGATTCTCTGCTACAAATTTTCTCTACAACAACATCTTTCTCAACAACAATCACTCAAGAGAAAGAAAAAGAGCAGCAGACATTCTGTGTCTCAAAGAATTCATACAAGAACACATAACCAAGGATATCAACCAACTGAAATCTTCAGATCTTTTTTGATCCAAGTGTTCAAGGCCATCATCATTCAAGACTCCAGACACCTCACATTTCAGTTGTTGCTGAAATCATCAATTGCTAAAGATAAATTTCTGAAGGCCTATCACCCTACTGCAAAGCTTCACTTCCTGAACATCTCAAGAACTCATGGAGAGCTTTGACAACATCAATATCCACATAGTCTTCTCGGCTGCTTTGAGAAAGAGAAGACTTCCATCACTCCCTCATCCCCACCTCTGTAAAGGGTTTTTCAAACTCCCTTCAAAAGTTTGTGTGTGGTTTTTGAGCACCTTATCAAAAGCTCATTGGTGGCAAGACACCTGATCAAAAAATTTGATTTGGTTTTTGAGCACCTTATCAAAAGCTCATTGGTGCCCAGGACACCTGATCAATTCATCCTGCAGTGGATTCCTACCTAGGGTGGTAGAAGAGTGGATGTACCCAAGTTTAGGGGAACTACTATAGCTCCTTGTGTCTTCTGGTTGCTTATCTTTATTTTTGTTTCTGGCTGTGATCTGTGATTAGTTTCTTTTGTAGATTGTGATTAGATAGCTGCTGTGATTAGATTTGTAATTTGCTTCCCTGTTCACTCAGATTACAACAACTGTTGTAAAAAGATTTTAAGCACCATACTCTATTCACCCCCCCCTTTAGAGTATATCCGATCTAGCTTGCACTTTCAAGTTGGAATAATTATATCGCTTAATCTTTGTTTTATAGTCTGTTAGTCTATGGCCGGGGGCGGAAATTATAGGCTAGCACAATTTCACCCTGACCCAGAGCGAATTATTCATAACACTAACCAAAGGGATGTGGGAATTAATGCCACTGATAGCTCAAACGGACTTTCAGAAGAGGAAACTGTAAACCAAGTAGAGCATCATCCAAAAAATTTATATACCATGGCAAACCAGAACGAGAAAACCATGTCTTACTTTGCTAAACCTAATCTCCAAGGACCTGGGTCGAGCATCGTTAGACCCCCAATAGTCACCAATAATTTCGAATTGAAGCCTAGTGTTATACAAATGATTCAACAATATGTCCAATATGATGGACTGCAAGATGAAGATCCTAACACACACTTAGCCCGATTCTTGGAGATATGCGACACATTCAAGATCAATGGCGTTTCCAATGATGCCATTTGATTGAGATTGTTCCCATTTTCACTAAGGCATAAGGCAAAGCAGTGGTTGAACTCATTACCTAGACGGTCGATTACTACTTGGGATATGATGGTTGAGAGGTTTTTAATGAAGTATTTTCCACCGGTGAAGACTATAAAGCTAAGGAATGACATCTCTACTTATGTTCAATTGGAATCTGAATCGTTGTACGATACATGGGAACGATTCAAGGACCTTTTAAGGATATGTCCCCACCATGCTCTACCTTCATGGCTTCAGATTTAGACTTTTTACAATGGTCTCAATCCAGTCACTAAACAGATGATCGATGCGGCTAGTGGAGGCACCTTGAACAATTAGACACCTGAAGCGGCTCAGCAGTTGATAGAATACATGGCTATGAACAACTATCAATGGACTACCGTGAGACAAAAGCCTAATAAGCCAGCAGGAATGCATGAAGTGGATGTTGTTACTGCCTTAGCCATTCAAGTGGAGAAGCTTCACCAAAAGATGGATAGCCTTTCCTTAGCATCACCCACTATGGTACCTCAACAATGGGACCCTTCATTTAGTGGAATACCGGGTTGTGAACCTCAAGTGCAAGAACATGTTGACTATATGGGCAACAACATCAGATCTCCTTTTAACCAAGCAAATAACCCGTACAGTTCTACATACAATCCTGGATGGAGGAACCACCCCAATTTCTCTTGGGGAGGACAAGGAAATCAAGGGAAGCAACCTGTGTTTGGACAACCACAACAACCGGAGCCAAGGAAGCCAATATCGGAAGATGTACTTACCAAATTCATGCAAACTACCGATGTAGCTTTCCGGAATCAAGAGGGCTCAATTCGTAATTTGGAGAATCAGTCTGGTCAGCTCGCAAGGATGGTATCTGAAAGACAACAAGGAACACTTCCGGGAAATACTGAGACAAACCCGAGGGAGCATGCAAAAACCATTAAATTAAGGAGCGGAAAGGAGTTACATGACCAAAGGACTACGAAAGAAGCACCCCAAGAGATTTAATCAGAGATTTACAAGTAAATAAAGCTTTAGCAGATTTAGGAGCTAGTATAAATTTAATGCCTTACAAACTATATTTGAAACTAAGTCTAGGAGAACTTAGCCCAACTAGAATGAGTATTCAACTAGCAGATCGATCGGTTAAGTACCCTAGAGGAATAGTAAAGGATGTTTTGGTTAAGGTAGATAAGTTTATATTTCCTGCCGATTTTGTTATTCTAGATATGGACGAAAATATCGAAGTGTCACTCATACTAGGTCGTCGATTCTTAGCTACATCTAGAGCTCTTATTGATGTTTTTGATGGTAAGTTAGTTTTACGAGCAGGGAAAGATGAAATCACTTTTCAAATAGGCAATACTATGAAACAATCCTTAGATAATGATGATTATTGATCTTTTTCTCATGGTATTGATAATTTTATGACTTCTATGCATTCCAATTTATATTATAGAGATCCTTTAGAAATTTGCATCACTAACTGTTATCTAAAAGATGAAAAAAATGAAGACATTATTGAACATTTATTTTTTCTAGATAATTGTGTTTCGATGAATAGAACGACTGAGTATAGTTTGATTGCACAAGGAGATCGTGAAGGTCTTAAGAATAATAGTAAGGATCCACCGATAGTAGAGCTAAAAACATTACCGGATCATCTTAAGTATGCATTCTTAGGAACTAATTCTTCTTACACCGTTATTATCTCTTCTAATCTTTCAAATACTGAAAAAGCTAAATTAATAACTGTGCTAAAGAAATGTAAAGGTGCAATATCATGACAAATATCTGATATAAAAGGTATTAATCCTAGTTTTTGCACTCACAAGATCATTTTGGAAGAAAATTATAAACTTTCTATTCAACCGCAACGTAGGCTAAACCCCAATATGAACAAGGTAGTTAAGGCTGAGATTGTTAAGTTATTAGATGCTGGTATGATATATCATATTTCAGATAGTTCATGGGTTAGTCCTGTCCAAGTCGTTCCTAAGAATGATGGTCTAACAGTGGTAGCTAACGATAAGAATGTGTTAATTCCAACGCGAACGGTAACAGGTTGGCGTGTCTGTATTGACTATAGGAAGTTAAACGATGCCACTAGGAAAGACCATTTCCCACTTCCTTTCATTGACCAAATATTAGAACGTTTGTCAGGACATTCTTATTATTGTTTTCTAGATGGACTTTCTGGATATTTCCAAATTCTTATAGCACCAGAAGACCAGGATAAAACAACATTCACCTTCCCATTTAGTACTTTGCCTATAGACGTATGCCTTTTAGGTTATGTAATGCACCCTCCACTTTCCAAAGGTGCATGTTAGCCATCTTTAACGAATATGTTGAAGATATTATGGAAGTTCTATGGATGATTTTTTTATTTTTGGTGACTCGTTTGATTTGTGTTTGAATAATTTAGAGAAAGTTCTTAGGAGGTGTGAGGAAACAAACCTAGTGCTTAGTTGGGAGAAGTGTCATTTCATGGTGAAAGAAGGGTTAGTACTTGGCCATAAAATCTCAAGCCAAGGAATTCAAGTAGATAGAGCGAAAATTGAAACCATAGAAAAGTTACCACCACCAACCTCCGTTAAGGCAGTGAGAAGTTTCTTAGGACATGCTGGATTTTTCTGCCGGTTTATTAAGGACTTCTCTAAAATCGCTAAACCACTTACTAGGCTTTTAGAAAAAGGCACACCTTTCATTTTTGAACAAGAGTGTCTACATGCCTTTGAGTTCTTAAAAGAAAGGTTAATTAATTCTCCGATTATGATCGCCCCCGATTTTAGACAGCCGTTCGAGATCATATATGACGCTAGCAGTTTTGCAGTACGAGCTGTTTTAGTACAACGCCGAAACAAACACTTTCACCCTATTTATTATGCTAGCAAAACACTTAATAATGCGCAGGAGAATTATACAACTACAGAAAAAGAACTTCTAGCAGTGGTATTTGACTTTGATAAATTTAGATCCTATTTAACATTGTCTAAGGTGGTAGTATACACAGATCACTCTGCCCTTAGATATTTGCTAGCCAAAGCGGAAGCAAAGCCTCATTTAATCCGTTGGGTTCTTTTATTACAAGAATTTGATTTGGAAATTAGGGATAAATGAGGAGCAGAAAACTTCGCGGCTGACCATCTCTCACGTTTAGAAAATCCACTACAAGCAATGTTAGATGAATCTGAGATTTCTGATACATTCCCTGTGGAATCGTTATTTTCCTTATCTACGAATATAAATTTTGATTATCCATGGTTTGCCGATTATGCAAACTATCTTGTGGCTAAGGTCCTTCCAAAAGAATTTTCATATCAGCAGAAAAAGAAATTTTTCTCTGACTTGAAATATTACTTCTGGGAGGACCCCTTTCTTTTTCGGATATGTGCAGATTCTGTTATACGAAGGTGTGTATCAGCGGAGGAGAGTTGGAAAATTCTGGAGCAGTGTCATTCAGTTCCTGCTGGTGGTCACTATGGAGCAAATCGCTCAGCAAAAAAGGTTCTTGATTGTGGTTTTTATTGGCCCTTTCTATTCAGAGATGTCCAAAGGTATGTGCTTTCATGTGATTCTTGTCAGAAATCAGGTAATACTTCTAAATTACATGAAATGCCGCAAAAATTTATTCTTGAATGTGAAGTTTTCGATGTGTGGGGAATCGACTTTATGGGATAATTTCCAGTTTCTTACGGGAATAAATATATTTTGGTAGTTGTAGATTATGTATCAAAGTGGGTTGAAGCACAAGCTTTGTCTACTAATGATAGTAGAGTAGTAATCCGATTTTTGAAAACCTTATTCGCACGATTTGGCACACCACGTGCACTTATTAGCGATAGGGGTTCACATTTTTGTAATCTACATTTAGATAAAGTATTGCAAAAATATGGAGTTACACATAGGATAGCCACTCGTTATCATCCACAAACTAGTGGTCAAGTTGAAGTTTCCAATAGAGAACTTAAAAGGATCATAGAAACGTCTATAGAAGGGAATATGAAGCAATGATCTAGAAAACTAAACGATTGTTTGTGGACATATAGGACCGCATTCAAAACACCTATAGGGACCACCCCCTTTAGATTAGTCTATGGTAAATCTTGTCACCTACCTATAGAATTAGAACACAAGTCGTATTGGGCAATACACTCTTTGAATTTTGATACTAATTCTATAGGGGAGAAACGAAAACTTCAACTTAGCGAATTAGATGAGTGGAGAACCATGGATTAAGAGAACTACCAAATTTATAAGGAGAAGACTAAACTATTCCATGACCGTCACCTTCGCAAACCCACGAAATTCCAAAAAGGTGACCAAGTCCTCCTTTTTAATTCCAGACGGTGTTTATTCCAAGGGAAGTTAAGGTCTAAGTGGACCGGACCCTTCCAAGTTAAAGAAGTCTTTCCCTACGGCACCGTCGAGCTAACCCACCCTGAGAAGGGAGATTTTAAAGTCAATGGGGACATATTAAAACCTTATTATGGTGCGCTTCATCAAGACTTTGCTCGTCAAGAAACCTGCCTCCGTCTAGATTAGGATTGCGAATAATGTAGTAAATTTTGTTTTAAGTTTATAAAATTTTGAGTAAAATTTTAGTAAAGGTTAATCAAAAAATTATTTAATAAAATTCACTTAGGAGGAATTCTAAATCCAGAGGAGGACACGGGTAACCACACGCCCGTGTGTGTAACGTGTGCACAACACACCCTTAGGCCCAGCCGTGTCCAGTATAAACCTGGGAGTAGGCAGCTTGCATCTCAAGCACCACACGGGTAAACATATGCCCATATGTGGGGCCATGTCATGAGCCATCATTTTTGCATTAAACGCTAGAGAAGGATACGGGTGATCACACACCCGTGTTATTTCCCGTGTGCCTCTACACGGGTTGTCACCTGGCCATGTTGGCACCTGTATCACTGTTCAACGATGTCTGTCCCGAGAAGGACACGGCTTGACACCTGGTCGTGTCAATACCCATGTGCTGTTCAACGAATTGTTGCCCGAGAAGGACACGGGTTGTCACCCCACCGTGTCATCACCCGTGTGCATTTTAATGCACACTGCCAGAGCAGGACACGGGTTAATACACGGCCGTGTTGTTGACCATGTCCTCCTGACACGCTGCCTTCCCGTGATGTTTGACCACACGTTTCGATAAAAACCTGTGTTCCACGCGGTTAAGATTCCCTAACACGGGTGCACACACGGTCGTGTGCGCACCCGTGTTTGCCTTCTTTAAATATGGACGTGTGCTGGTCATCTTCATCTCCTTCCCCTAGTTTCCAAGCTTAAGTTCCTGCACAACACTTGTCTCCAGGGCCGGTTGAGTTTTATCCTTCAACGTGCGCGGATTCGTGTCCGAAATTCTTCTTCTTTCCTCCTAGGTAACACTTTTGGTTAATATTTTTTACCCAACTTCTTCTTTCTCTTCACTCTCTTCTCCAAATTCTTCCTCTCCCCCTTTCATTCTCCTCCCCTTTTGGTTCCAAATTCTTCTTCATCAATTTTTAAAACAAAAATCTTTGTATTTGTCCATAGATCATGTCTTCAGGACGAGCCTAAGGCGGTTGCCGTCGCCGCCCAGATCTCCAGGCTTTGTCTACGGAGAGGCGCGACGCCACTGTGCCGCTGGTGTTCAGCGATCCAGCACACATCAACCGCTATAACCACCTCCAGTCAAAAAATATCAAGACATTCGATCAATCGACTAGAGCGTATTAGAAGAGAAATCTAGCGGGAGATGTCAGAGAGTTGATATATGTAGTGGGCTGGGAGCAATTTTTTGCTATCGAGGAGTTAGGGTTTAAGGAACTCACCTTAGAGTTCAGGTCATCTTTTTAATTAAATCTTAGACCTAATCTCACTGAACACGCGCACGAACACGAGGGGGTCATATCTTTTTGAGTAGGGGGCACTTTTTATACACTCACCCTTCTCCAGTTCACCCAATATTTAAGGGTGTATGAGGACTCGTTCCTCTTTAGTGCTGCCTACCCTGAGCTTCATTTTGATCTCCCCACTCGTGACCTTGCCGGCAACATCTGGTACCGGCTTTCATTTGACTATAGTCCATATGAGGTCAAGAGGTCTAAGGCCTCAAAGTTGCATTCTCCCGCCCTCCACTACATTCACCACCTCCTTAGCTATACCTTGAGCGGCCAGGGCGAAAGCTCTAGTGTTGTTAGTAAGCAGAACGTGTTATACCTTTATAGCATGTCGTCTCGTTATCCCCTTCACCTGGGTTTCATGCTCACACAGTTTATCCTTCACCAGGCTGACAACTCCCACATAGGGTCTATTTGTGTAACACCCTACATTACGCGCCTGGTAAAGAATATGAACATTTTCACGTCCCTTCCCCCGATGACAGTGTTTCCAAAGACCGTGCCCATCACAATGGCCAGTCTTCGATCCCTCTGCCTCGTCACCGCCCATCAGGGCCGGGGAGGTATTATATATTCTCTTGCGAGGCCTGGACCATACGCGGACGATGACGATGACGACAACGTGGATCCTGACCTCGATGAGCCTCTAGTTCCTCCGTCCCACTCTACTTATGCTCAGGGAGAGTCTTCTGCTCCTCCTCCTCGAGCACATTCGCAGTATTCGCGGGAGTTCCAGCACTTCTTCGAGATCGAGCTCTCGCCATGATTATAACACATAGAGGCGTAGCAGAAGAGGACGGAGGACGCCATTATTCAGATCGGGGACCACTTAGGGATCTCCCTAAGACCACCGGCAGCTCCTAGCCCGCCTCACTTCCCCGACGATCAGACCGACCCGCCAGCCTACTTTTGACATACATCAATGTATTTGGCAACATTTATTTGTATTTGTGTATTATCAGAAATATATATATATATATATATATATATATATATATATAATATCATATCAGCTCCTTTTTCATTCATGTTCTCTTCTATTTTCATGATAGCCAGTTCTTTATTTATTGGTGAAATTACTCTCTCAGCTCTTTACATTGCAATGAGGACATTGCACATTTTAAGTCTGGGGGTGGATGTTCTTTAATTCTATAATTGCTGTGATAGACATGATTACAATTGGTTATACTTTTGCTATCATAGTACTCAAGGTTGTTATACCCCCCCGAAATTATTTTGTTACTCTTTTAAGCTTTAATGAATTCACTCATTTGGGATTATAACTATCTAATTTAACTTCGCATGCTGATTAAATTGAATTGATGTAGACTCATTGAGTGGTCAACTTTGTTGATTCGTAATTAAGTATAGAAATTCATTAGCCTAATTTTCTCTATATAATTTATTTTTAAGATTAACCCTTTATATTATTAACCATCAATCACTCTATTTTAGAAAATATAGTCATCTACAATAAAGTGAGCCGATGAGTGTAACATTTTTATAATTTTGTATTAGGGAATCAAAATAAAGAATACTCTCTATTGATGTCTAGAACTTACCCTTTATCGATCCTCAAAACTTTTGCAGAGGTTAATTAGTAAGGGCGGAAATGACTTAGGCCTCCTTTTGGATAGCTTGAGCCTTGCAAACCCAAAACCTTAAACATTATACCATTGCACACCCAATTTGGACATAATCCCTATGCCTTTGATACTCTACTACCAAAATTCACCAAGGCAAAATCCTTACCTATTAGCACACCTATCATTGAGATCTTCTTGGAATGAGCTTGTTCATAGTGATATGTGGCCTGAGTGCCTGTATACTTGTACCCACTTGGAATGATCCCTACTATGAACCAAAAAAAGACATAGTGATATGTGGCCTGAGTGCGTGTATACTTGCACCCATTCGGAATGATCCCTACTATGGCCCCTTAGTTAAGAAAAAAATAAAAATAAAGAGTTTCTATCAAAATGTGGGAAGTATAATAATTACCAAGTCTGGGGGTGCTTTTATAAAATTTATGTATGTTAAGGTATTTACAGAACAAAAGGCTAATCGAGATTTAGGCATGTAAAAAAACCATCGAATTTATCTTTGATTACCCCACCTATAATATCCTATCCTAAGCCAAAAAGGTTACACCATAATACAAGTCCTAAGGATCCGACCTTACTAATTCTAACTAGTGCCGTGGAGAGGATGTGAAAAGGTAAGCTCATGACTATCAATATTGGTACTTATATGTTTTGAAATACAAATACATATCTTATTGAGATTGTTATTTTCTCCTCACAATTGTTATGGATGGGCTATACTTCTATTTCTAAGAAATAGTGAAAGATAGTTAAAAGATATATTGGAGGAATTTTAAGATGAATTTATATTTAGAAAGGTCTGCTACACTATTTCCTATACGATTACATCATCAAAGTTCTCTTTAAATTCATAACAACCAGTGTGCGGATGGAAAATTATTTATTGGTAACCCAAATGTTTGAATTAGTTTGCTTAGGGACAAACAAAAATCTAAGTCTGGGGGTATTTGATGAGTACAATTATGATAGGATTTTTTACTATCATAATTGTAATCATGTCCACTATTTTCTTCCTCCTTATGCAGTAATTTCGCGAGAATAGTTATGAATTTGCTTTATCATGAGTAGAAGAGCACAGTTAGGAGTTTTTATCATTTCATGTATTAAGCTGTCTATTTATTCCTTTATTTTTTTAATGCAAGTATTGCTAACCAGTGGAGCTAGAAGTCTTGGAGCAAACATAGGAGTTCACAGATTCGACATGGCTGTTGACAGGACAAGCATGGGGCACATGGGTAGGCTTACGCCCGTGTTCCCTACCCGTTTCCTAACCGGGATGAAACAAAAGAAATGGAAGGAAAACGACATAGCACCACAGGGGTATGAACACGCCAGTGTTCCTACCCGTGTCCTTTTCGGCATAAATCCAACTTCGACTGCCAACCAACCCGTGTGCGAAGAACATGAAGAACAACACGACCATGTCCGTACCCGTATCATCTGACACGGCCCACTACCAGACACGCCTGTTCATGTGGAACCGCCCGGGAACCGTCAACACGGCCTGTGACACGGTCGTGTTGGAACCTGTGTCTGACCCTGTTTGCTAGGAGACTATAAAAAACCTGTAGAAAAATTAGAAGGGACTTTTGGATCATTTTCATGGGGAGAACTTCTGGAGCAAGAAAGTGGAGCATCCAAGAGAAGGAGGATTTGAAGGAGATTTTTGTATGCGTTTAATCTTTCATGTATCTCTCTTAATCTTTATTTCTCTTGGTGATCTAACTTTATTTATCTTTTATTTCGCTTGAAAATTTAATTTGAACAATTTGGTAATCATGTATCGTATTGTTTTCATCAAATTTGTGGTATTTTATTTGTTTGTAGATCTTCAAACAAAGAGAATTATCCTAGTTATGAATTTATTATTTGCTTTACTTGAATCCCAACTTTTTATATTGAGAAATTGGAAAGTTGTGATGATGTTCATATCTTCATATTTAGGTGTTATTTCTCTTTACATTTCAATTTACATGATCGAGAGATATGTCGATTGGATAATTGCAGTATGGATAAATGGATTCATGGTATTTTAGAGATAAGATTTCATGAATTTATGTATTAGATAGAGTATTTTACTTTAATGCAAATTTGAGGGCTGTAAATTATTCGAGAGAAAAATTACTAACTTAGGTTTAGATTTTGAATTGCTCACGTGAGAATTTGATAAATGTTTAACCCTTACAATACACGAATTTGATAATCTTATTATTAACCGAGTACATAGAATTGAATTAATGAGTGGTTATATTCATGTGAATGCTCTTAGATTTTCGGCTTTTTATCATCTTTAATCTTCCAATGTTTATTTATCCAAGTAGTCATAGTTAGTTTAATTTAGGTTAAAAATCAGTTTTAATTATAGGTATGATAATAGAGTGAGGGTGAGTACGAGTATTTGAAAGGACCCTGTGGAATACGACACGAGATGTAGATTTCTCCTATACTATGATAGATAGGTGCACTTGCTAGAAAGTTAAATCAATCTAGCTTATTCCGCATCTACAAAGTTTATACTAGAGTGTAGAATGAATCTGCATCAAGTTATTACTTGTTACAAAAATAATCATCAGGTACTCATCCTATTGCAAAAGTACCTTATCGTATGGCGCCTTGTGAGCTGGAAGAGTTGTGCACCCAGTTGGATGAGTTATCGTGTGATTTTTTCAGGCCTAGTACTCCTCCTTGTGGTGCTCCAGTCCTCTTTATAAAGAAAAAAAAGGATGAATTAATGAGATTGTGTATAGAATATCAAGAGCTTAATTAAGTGACGATCAAGAATAAATATATGTTGCGAGGTAGTTCTGTTTTCTCAAAAAATCAACCTTCACTCAAGCTATCATTAGTTGAGGATCTGTGAGTTGGATGTACTGCGGCTTGATTTTCGTTTCCAATTTGGCCATTTTGATTTTTTGGTGACGTCGTTTGGTTCAACGAATGCACCCTATGCTTTCATGGACATGATGAATAAAGTGTTCAAGGATTTTCTGGATCATTTTGTGGCGGTATTCATTGGCGATGTTCTGGTGTATTCTAGAAGTGCTAAAGAGCATGCTTTGCATCTACGCTTAGTTTTGGCTAATTTGAGGGAGAACAAGTTGTATGCAAAGTTAAGTGTGAATTTTGGTTATCTCAGGTGTCCTTCATTGGTCATATTGTAAGTAAAGATGGTATCTCTGTGGACCCATCTAAGATAACTACAATGTTGGATTGGAAGAGGCCCACAATGCCTAAGGAGATAAGAAGCTTCTTGGGGTTGGCAGATTATTATAGAAGATTTATGCAAGGATTTTTAGTGAAGTCTGTGCCTTTGACCAAACTTATGCAGAAGAGCGCATCTTTTGTTTGGAGCGATGACTGTGAGGAAGCTTTTCAGGAGTTGAAGAAGAGGTTATGTTCTGCTCCAGTTTTGGCTTTGTCTACCGAGGGGGTGGAGTATGCCGTTTATGTGGATGCTTCTAGAGTTGGGCATGATTGTGTTCTGATGTAAGAAGGAAAAGTTACCGCATATGGTTCAGGACAATTTAAGGTTCATGAGAGGAATTATAATACGCATGACTTGGAATTTACTACATGAAGTTATTTATGCTTTGAAGTTGCGGAGAAATTTTGTATGAAGTGTCATACAAGATCTTCATAAATCATAAGATCTCAAAGTACGTCTTATAACACCCCAATTTTCTGGAATTGAGGCTCAGGGAGTTAACGCGTGGAAGTAAGTCACTATCGTCGGGCGCTAGCCTGACATTGAGTAGTTGGCATCGAGTTCTAGCACACTGTGTTAGCTAGTTACTGCTCAGTGGTAGCCTTCAGGCATTGAGTGGAGGCGTTGAGTAGCAGGGGTTGAGTGCTTCGAGTGCTAACGCGTGGCGTTAGCTAGTTACCGCTTGGAAGTAGCCTGCTTGCATTAAGACTGAAGCGCTGAGTGAGCTACCATACCGTGGTATTGCTACTGCAGGCGGTAGCATTACATAATTTTTTTGGTCGACGACTCGGGAAGTTATTGCGGCGCGGTAGGTAGCTACCGCCCAACATTAACATGTAAGAGCAGTTTTGTAACAGCTGAGTTTACACCTTTTGTTCCTTCTTGGGATGCAATCTAATGGCCCAGGACACTTCGCCCAAGAGACTTAAGTAGGCCTGAAAGATGTTTTCCTCTCATTATTCTCATTTTGAGTGGAAGTTAGGGTTTGGGAGAGAGGTTTTGGAGGAGGGAGTAGAAGGACTTTCTCCGACATTGGCGAAGCTTTGAGCCTCCGTTCGTCTAACCGAGGCCAGATCCATTGAAAGGACTTGAAGGCGCGCATTTTTCATCAATGCAAAGCAAGATATCCATGGCCAGGAAGAGGAGTCGTAAGATAACGACATTTCTCCTCTCGGTCTTTAGGATGCATGTATGGCATCCAATTTATCTTGTTTTTCTTTTGGGCATTTAGGCACCAGATCTCTCAAATGAGAGGGGTTCGGGATGTCATGGTTCAAGAGGAGCCACCGAGTCGATTGTGTCCGTCCCCAACCTGATATTTGCATTAGAAATCCACTCCGCTAGTGGATTAGGCATTGTGGGTGAAGCCATAATTATGACCATTAGTATGACTCAGTGATGTTGCATAACGAGCCTTAAGGATTTTTCTAGAAATCTATTTGCGGCAAGGAACCACGAGGTCGATTGTGTCCGTCCCCGGCCTGATATTTACATTATACATCCTAACTTATTTTGTTATTCTATATGTTTATATACATTTGCATACGAAGTGCTGACCTGAACGGTGATGGAGTACCCCGAGGTCCGGCTAGGGATGACCGGGAGGAGATGTGTTGGTTATACAGTTGAGGTCAGCCTTTACTGACCAACGTTACAACAAATATTTACCGGGCAAGGATCGCAAGCGGGAGTAAGCTCGCCATCCAAAAAGGTCTAAGCTTCATGAAGTGGATTCTCTTTTGTTACTTATATTTTGTTGAATGCTTTGCTTCATGAACTGTAATTAGGCTTGCATGCCGAGGTAGCCTAGGAGTGCCAAAGCACGTTGCCCTATTTGTTAATTTTTTTTCAGTTCTTGGACTCATGTTTGTTGTAAGGCCTGAAGGCCGTTTTGCTACTCCTTTGGTACTGGATAACTTCTAGTGTTCGTGGGGTTTTTCGCTGTTTGTGTTTTGAGTTTTGAGATACGTAGCTCTTTTATATTACTTTATTATGTTAAAGCTGTAGCGTATATATGTTGTGGGGCCCCGATCGGACCCCTATTATATGGTCATTATAGTGGAGGTGTTATAATTTGGTATCAGAGTGAGGTTACTCTCCAGGGTATGGTTTAGTGGTCGATTTGGCATAATCAGATAGTGTAAAGAAGTTATCCACATTGGGGTATCACGGGACTGTGAGTGTCCTAGTGTCTAAGTTTTGTGAATAGAAGCTGATTCTTATTTTACTTTGATTTTGCTAAGGGTGCAAGCGATGATGCGGGGACACCGATGCCACAAGAGGAGCATTCAGCGAGTAGTGCTACTGCACCGAGTCCTATGGGCATGGGTGTAACCCCGGCTAATTTTTGTCGCGTGCTTGCAGAGGCAATGGTAGAAGCCCAAGCTGCAGCAACAACATAAGTTGTGACCCCTACTGTACAGGTAATGACTCTCGTTACCCAGATGCGACACTGGTCATACCGGGCGTTTGAGCAAGGCCGACAGAGCTGCTGGCTGAGAGGGTAGTTGTTGGGCAGGGAGACTGTCACAACCCGCATTTTCACCGCATATAATAACTTATTACAGTATGGGAAAATGCACGTCATGATGCCACGTCAGCAGGGGATAACTGCAGACGCTCAGGCAAACACCTACTTAATCATGAAGGAAGATTCTTTAAATTATTTTAAGGAAAAATCAGTTTAAGTGCAGAAGATAGCCGTATCCCTCGGCTCAATGGCTCATCTAGTCCACGAATAAAAATATAATTATACACTGCGGAAGATACTTGTTTAGATTGACTCCAACATCCTGCATGAGTATAAACATCCCCAAAGAACAACTCATGCTATGCAAGACCCTATATTTAGATTTTACGATCGCTAAATATAACAAGTTAGAGTTCTAAATTATACAATGCATGAAGTAATAATAGTAGATTTTATACTTGAAAATGCCTAACATGCATTCCTAGCATAAATCATCCCAGAGAGCAAATAATTAACATCCACACATAGAGAACTAAGCAGCTAGCAAGTATCTAAAAATAACCATTATATGGGCGTCAACAAACTGACACGAACCCACATACAGAAATAGTATGTCTGAAGCAGTAAAGCAAAATAGACCACAATCTACCTCGCTAAGACGAGGTCACAACCACGGCTAACACTGCCGCCTAGAAACTCCAACACCAACTCTGTTATCTACTACTGCTTTGAACCTGAGGCATTCCAAAGACAGAACACCTCAGTAAGAAGGTACAAATGGTGGCAGAAAAAATAATAAGCCAAAATAAACAAAGGTCAAAAGGGGTACCAACCCAAGACCAAAAGCACTGAAGTAAAGTACCAAAAGGAACAAGACATCCACAGGAAAAGAACTCTGACGTGATTCGTCACGTACAACAAGAGTACACCAGACGCACGAGGTTATAAGGTGACTACATGAATAATTCATAAGGAAGAAATACAAAACCTTTATTAGGCACCTGTGGTCGACTCTACCCAAAAACACGGGTGAGGTGGTCACTAAACTGGACACACCCTCACGAATAAAATATCCGTTTAACTGCGAGGGAGTCTCATACTCTCCACCATACACCGCAGATGCCCAAAAACCTGGTAGACTTCCACAAGGTACTAATAAAGGCATCAAACATTGCGGAAGTGGTTTCGTCCACTAACTCCCGCAATCAAGAAAAACCACAAAGAGACAACCACATATCTCGAGATTTGGCACATCAGATTTTGCTTGACATTTCTAGATTTAAGACGCGGTTGATCAACCCTTAGGAACGATTTACAATCCTAGATAACTCTAATCCGTTCAATAACAAAATCTAAGACGTTTAAAGCCATCAATAAGACACTTCAAGAATGATCAAACATATCCGGACAAAATCGTGTTCACCATGACAAAACATTACAACATCAAGTGATCATTGAGAAGGTTAATCATAACATTAATTTGAAAGAACAAGTGTAGAAAATTTTAAAGAACATGAAAGCGTAGTCATTACCATCAAATCAGACAAGGAGAAACGAGGGGAAACCAGCACTGCAGCCTGGTACTCATCCTGTTGCCAAAGCACCGTACCATATGGCTCCGCGTGAGTTGGATGAGTTGCGTACTCAGCTCGATGAGTTACTGAGGTGTGGTTTTATTAGACCAAGATCTTCTCCGTGGGGTGCTCCTATTTTTTTCGTCAAGAAGAAAGATGGATCGATGAGGATTTGCATCGATTACAGAGAATTGAACAAGGTAACCATTAAGAATAGATATCCCCTGCCAAGGCTTGATGATATGTTCGATCAGTTGCGTGGTAGCTCGGTATTTTCAAAGATCGATCTTCGCTCAGGCTACAATCAGTTGAGGATTCGTGAGGCAGATATTCCACAAACCGATTTCCGATCGTGGCATGGACATTATGAGTTTTTGGTGATATCTTTCGGTTTAACCAATGCACCCTCTGCTTTCATGGATTTGATGAATAGGGTGTTTAAAGATTTATTGGACCGATTTGTTATTGTGTTCATAGATGATGTCTTGGTGTATTCCCGCAATGTTGAGGAGCATACTCAGCATTTGCGTTTGGTTTTGTCGACCCTGAGGGAGCATAAGTTTTATGCGAAGTTGAGCAAGTATGAGTTCTGGCTACCTCAGGTGTCCATTCTAGGTCATGTCGTAAGCAAGGATGGTATTTATGTAGACCCGACCAAGATTTCTACTGTGATGGAATGGGAGAGACCTTCTTCACCTAAGGAGATTAGTAGCTTCTTAGGCCTGACTGTCTATTATAGAAGGTTCATGGAAGGGTTTTCGGTGTTGTATGCTCCTCTAACGAGGCTTACTCAGAAGAATACTGCATTCATTTGGAGTGATATGTGTGAAGAGGCTTTCCAAGAGTTGAAGAAGAGATTATGTACTGCTCCAATTTTAACCTTACCAACTGAAGGAGTTGAGTATGCTGCGTATGTTGATGCATCACACATCGGACTTGGTTGTGTTTTAATGCAAGATGGTAAGGTCATCGCGTATGGATCGAGGCAACTAAAGATTCATGAGAGAAACTATCATACGCATGATTTGGAGTTTGCTGCTGTAATTTATGCGCTGAATCTTTGGAGTCACTTATTGTATGGCGCGCTGTGCAAGATCTATACGAACCATAAGAGTTTGAAGTACGTCTTCACTCAGAAGGAACTAAACCTGCTCCAGCATTGGTCGTTAGAATGTGTGGCATCATGACACACATTTTCACTTACTCTGATAAGTTATTATATGCGGTGAAAATGCGGGTTGTGACAAAGATCGACATATGAAGTACTTCCTAAGTTTCCTCCTCCAACGTTCAAGGGGGTTGGCACATTGACTGATGCGGAGGACTATTTGGCAAGGATTCAGGAACTCCTAAGGGCGAAAGAGACGCCAGAATAGAAGTTATCTCAGTTTGCGACCTTCATGTTAGAAGGTGTCACCAAGTTATGGTGGGTGAGGCATAGCATCCGCCAGTTTCCTGGACACACCCCGTCCATGGAATAGTTCGGGAATGCATTCTTAAAGAAGTATATCCCATCGTTGATGAGGTTAGCCCTTCAAAGATAGTTTCTGCACTTGGTGCAGCGTGATAAGACGGTGGATGAGTATGTTCAGGAATTTACTCGTCTGGGTCGTTATGCAAGAATGGCCATGGCTGATGATGAGGAGAGGGATAACCTCTTCTACCATGGGTTGAGAGAGAATCGGAGGCAACCCCCTATAACTATGAATAATGCAGGCTTCAATGAGTTGGTTGAGGCCGCTAGGACGTTGGAAAGTGACTTGGAGCGAACCCAACGCCGCAAGGGACTTACAGTGAAGCAGGGATAAGGAAAGCCATCTCAATCACAAGGGAAGTCTGAAGGGAGTAAGTGGAGGAAGAAGCCGCATCCCTTCAGGTCACGGGAGAAGTGACGCAGGCCACTCCCGATGGTGGAATTAAGGCACTAAATGACAAAGGGGTTCCTAAGGGAAATTTAAACGAACACGTAGTGTGCGCGCAAAACTCAAAATTTCGGCAGAGTTTCGACTAAAATGTTGCGATCTCACAAGTGGGAAATTCCCATCCAAACCTGCACGAACATTCACATACACATTTTTCATAACGTAGCCATACATTTAGTGTCATATCACCGCATTTCCATCCACATGGAGAGCGCTCTGGACTAAGAAATTCGATTCAGAAAAAGTCGAAATGCAGCCATCAAAACAAAATCATACGAGGATATACCCAATCCTCTTGATCCATTAGAAACCAAAGGCTAAACCAACCCCGATTTGCAAACGTCCAAGGGGATCTATCCTTGCAAAACCTTCGCGAAAATCGGATGAAAAAGCAATATAAATTCAGATTTTATTAAATGCAAATTGGAATCAAACTTTAGGATAGAATATGATATCATAGTTTCCACAATCCTCACAATCTAGGACGAATCACTACACAAGTTTGAGGAGAGGAACTCGTTACCCAAATCTAAAATTGAAGAGGAGGAGAAGAAGGATATCTATGGAAGAGTCGCACTTCCACGGGTCCACCGAAGTCGCACCGGATCGGGAGAACTGAGCCGCCTTCTTCGGAGTCACACCAGAGGAGGTAGGAGGTCGCCGGAGTAGCGGGAAACGCCACCAGGAGGGGGCGGAGGCAACAATAAGTCGCGGCTTTTCTAGGGGCACGGGATCGGGTCGGCTGGCCGAGCGGGCTGTTTCACACAGCTCTAGCTTAGGGTTTCTTTTTTTTCTCTTCAACATCCCCTCTCCAACACAACATACATACATATATATATATATATATATATATATATATATATATATATATATATATATATATATATATATATATATATATATATATATATATATATATATATATATATATATATATATATATATATATATATATATATATATATACGAGTGACAGGCACGGGACTACGGCCCGATGGCCACGCGCCACAGTTCCCGGTCGCCGACAGTGGGCTACGCCCGCCCCCCTGCGGGCGTCGCCCGCCTCCCAGTGGGATTTAAAAAATTTAATATGCGCCTGCCCCGCAAAAAATATTTAAAAAATATAATATTTAATTATATTTAAAAATATATTTAAAAATGTAATATTTAATTATATTTTTTAAATATGTTAAAATATAACATTTAATTATATTTTAAAAATATAATATTTAATTATATTTTAAAAGTATTTACAAAATATAATATTTTAAAATATTTTAAAAATATTTTAAAATTATTAAAAAAAAAGGCGGGATTAAATCCCGCCTAAGTATAGGCGGGATTTAATCCCGCCTAAGTAATCCCGCCTGGGGATTAATTCCAGGCGGGATTTAGTCCCACACCGGCAGTTCGGTGGGATATTTTGGCCTTATATAGGTTGATCACTTTTGGATGATAAGTTGGTGTGCTGGGCTGGCTGGTGGGCCGAAATTGGCTGGGCTGTGGGTTTCGTATGGCGGGCGTGCCGGCCGAAACTTGATGGACTTGCATTTGCAGGATTTTTAGGCTTGATTTTGGGCTGAGCTGATGGGTTGTAGGGTGTCCTATAAAAAATATAAATTTGAGAGACCCTATATAGGTTTAGGAGACCTAAGAAAAAAATATGAACGGTCCTGATTCATTGTTACGATCAACGGTTGCGGTCAAATGTTTGGTTTATATTCAATGATGGTGATTAATCCAATGTCTCTTTTACCTTGCCATGGACATGTAATTGATACTTCTTTTTAATGTAGTAAAGATATATATATATATATATATATATATATATATATATATATATATATATATATATATATATATATATATATATATATATATATATATATATATATATATATATATATATATATATATATATATATATATATATATATATATATATATATATATATATAAAGTCATACCCTCTCCATCCACCCTTCATCTAAATCTAATCTAATCCTAACCACTCATGCTTAATAAAAACAACAAACAAAAAACACCTAATAAGATTTATAAATTTATAAAGTATAAACTTATAAATCTTAAGACAAAAATTGTTTATAACAAAATTATTTTGATTACAATGTTATATCATTATAATCAAAATGATGTGAAGTAACGACGGTGGAGGCGACGACAGTTGTGGCAACGACCATCAATGTCCACGAACATGTAGTGGTGGAGATCAAAAGCGAGATCCATGTCGGCACGAGTAAATGGCGGGGCATCCTCGCCATCAATCCTCCCCCGCTCAAAATCACTCATCCCCGATGAGTGCCCAGGGAGAGAATAGCAGGGGACAACAGCATCCACAGGTAGCATAGCAAGAGCAGACATCCACGGGGCAGGACAAGCAGTGCAGGCATCCGCAATAGAACATAACCTGTCATGAGCAAGAACAACAGAAAATCTCGTAGATGTGTCAGCATAAAGAAACGCAGTGCAAATCATACCATCCAATGCAAGAACCAGGAAACCCAAATGGAAGCACGACACGAAAAGAATCTCACCTCTCAACCCAAGAGAATTTGAAGTGGAAGAGAGAAACGTCGGAGAGAGCCACTCAGGTGGAAATCAGATATGCAAAATTAAATCCGAAAAATTGAAACACGACGAAACACCGATTGCATCGTAAAAATCCAAAAATGTTGCATTAAATCCAAAATTCTCGAAAATCATGAAAAGATCGGCGCTCCAACGTAATAATGTTGTTACGGAACCCGCAGGTATCCACTCGTAGGCTAAACAGACAAAATTGGAATCAACAATTCTACAGTCAGAAGCTCTCGGAGGTGAACGGTCGTGAAAGTGACGCAACCCACAGACACTGGCATAAGACAACGACATGTGTACGGGCAGATCATACCAGGATGGATGAAAAATACGTGCAGTTTGATTTGTTGGGTAACAATGTCGTGAGGACACCAAATCAAAGGGCACAGTCGCCGTGAAATCATATGACATCGCAGACGAAGACATGTCTGCATACGGACACTCACTAATACATAGCCCACAAGTCACGTCCAACATCATAGTTTTAAATTTTGGTTTAAAAATGTCATAAAGAAATGCCAGCGAAAGACGCTCATCACCAATTATACATTTGGATGCTCCCAGATTTGAAAGGACGTACGTGCGACACAACTCAACATACGCAACTAGGTTCACTAACGTGTGCATGTATAGATCAGCAAAAGGCGGAGGATAAATGCGTGCGACCGGGCTTGACAAATAAGTGTGTCTAGGGGACACCACATCAAGAAGTCCCATAGCCAAGGAATCACTAGCAGTCCAACATGAAGCCTTACCCAATGCCAAGCGGTTAGATGAACGGTCCATCCTAGGAAAAGCATAGTCAGATCTACGAACTGGAGGGGAAAGACCGAACGCGACAACTAACAACTTTCCCACTCACATCCGTCTAGGTAAGTCTAACGGGGGAGCAAGATGAATAAGCATCTCCAAATATCTCGAGCTAGAAATGACAAGCTCCTTTCTTAACAAATCATCTAATCGAGTCAAGGGAACCGGAGGGAGAGTCGATAGGGTCAATTCCGGAGGAGGAGCTAAGTCATACTCACCGTCAAAATATGGATTTAACGTCAAAGAAAAGTCTGTCGGGTGCAAGCCATCAAAATCAATGGGAAGATCAAACAGTAGATTCTTCCTCACAGAAAACCCAACCGGATCATCATCACCTAACTCACTATCAGATAAACATTCGCCACGGGATGACTATACCAACTCAGCCAAACTGTCTTCCAGCCCACTAGATGCTTCATCCAAAAATAACCTTCCCTCGTAAGGTGAATCTTCCAAGACAATAGGCACATCTGCTAACTCAGGGCCATCAGACGGTTCCTCAAATATCATAGGAGACGGACTGGAAATATGGTCGAGGGAAAGTGGGATAATCCCAGGGGGTGATACCTCGGATGAGATATCCTCATCCAGGTCACTAGGATATCCAACCTCCTCATCGTTACTCAAGTCGTCAGAGAAATTGGCGTCGCCCTCAGTGGCGGGCTCAGACGTCGAGGCTAAAAGAGCTAAAGCACTAGGCTTTGTGGGGCACTCCACAGTATAGTGTCCAATCACACCACAAGCATAGCATATGGCATTATCCTTGCAAATCTTAACTGTTTGCCTATGATTAGCCCACGAATTTATAACATCCCTAGTAGTGACAATGACAGGTGGCAGGACAGAAGACCTAACCTTCTCCATCTCCCGAAAGAGTGGAGGACGTGAGCTCAAAATGGTCAGATCTTGGCAGAGCAAGGATCTAGCGGGAGGCTTGGACTCACTCCTGCGATCAAAAACGGGTCGAGTGCCCTAGAGGGGAGAAATAAGATCGTGAGACGCCCGAGTAAGGGAGTACGAGGGGACGTACTGGTTCGATGTAGGAAAAGTCTTAGGCGCCGAATCACTCAGATAATCAGTAATCTGGGAACGATTGTATGGAGGGTAATACTCATCCGTTAATAGATTCTTCATAATCTGCCAACCTACAAGTGAGTCGTTGAGTGACATCCCAAAACGTCTCTCCTCATTGAGCCAGAAGGTCAGAGCTCGACCAATTAATTGTAGTCTCGGAACGGGAATCTTGTGGGGGTCCATAATATGATATCTCTCAAAATAGTGTTCCATGTCCTTCACCCAACATAAAAACACTTGCGATCCACCTATCCCATCATTGGTCGGAGTAGGAACTCTAACAGGCCTAGAGGTGCGCGGTGGTGGTGTCAAATACTGTTCTAATATAACGCTACGATCAACGAATGAACGTGAGTGAGCGGAACTGTCAATGTGCGCCATAAAAGACTAACGGAAAACTCAAACTAAGTGAACACGAATAACATTTTTTTTTGATATATTTTAGGAAACACAAATTTTTTTATATATATAACTAAAACATAAAATAGAAGACCGACGAATGTGCCTAAGTGCAAAGAGGGGGGAAGTCACGCGGGAGGACCGACAAAGATTAAGAAATCTTTGCGCCGCCTCTGATACCAAATTGATGCAGGTAACTCCCGAGGGTGGGATTAAGGCACGAAATGACAAAGGGGTTCCTAAGGGAAATTTAAACAAACACGTAGTGTGCGCGCAAAACTCAAAATTTCGGCAGAGTTTCGACTAAAATGTTGCGATCTCACAAGTGGGAAATTCCCATCCAAACCTGCACGAACATTCACATACACATTTTTCATAACGTAGCCATACATTTAGTGTCATATCACCGCATTTCCATCCACAGGAGAGCGCTCTGGACTAAGAAATTCGATTCGGAAAAAGTCCAAATGCAGCCCTCAAAACAAAATCAAACGAGGATATACCAAATCCTCTTGATCCATTAGAAACCAAAGGCTAAACCAACCACGGTTTCCATACGTCCAAGGGGATCTATCCTTGCAAAACCTTTGCGAAAATCGGACGAAAAAGCAATATAAATTCAGATTTTATTAAATGCAAATTGGAATCAAGCTTTAGGATAGAATATGATATCATAGTTTCCACAATCCTCACAATCTAGGACGAATCACTACACAAGTTTGAGGAGAGGAACTCGTTACCCAAATCTAAAATTGAAGAGGAGGAGAAGTAGGATATCTATGGAAGAGTCGCACTTCCACGGGTCCACCAGAGTCGCACCGGATGGGGAGAACCGAGCCGCCTTCTTCGTAGTCACACCAGAGGAGGTAGGAGGTTGCCGGAGCAGCGGGAAACGACACCAGGAGGGGGCGGAGGCAGCAACAAGTCGCGGCTTTTCCAGGTGCGCGGGATCAGGTCGGCTGGCCGAGCAGGCTGTTTCACACAACTCTAGCTTAGTGTTTCTTTTTTTCTCTTCAACATCCCCTCTCCAACACAACATATATATATATATATATATATATATATATATATATATATATATATATATATATATATATATATATATATATATAAAGTCATACCCTCTCCATCCACCCTTCATCTAAATCTAATCTAATCCTAACCACTAATTCTTAATAAAAACAACAAACAAAACACACATAATAAGATTTATAAATTTATAAAGTATAAACTTATAAATCTTAAGACAAAAATTGTTTATAACAAAATTATTTTGATTATAATGTTATATCATTATAATCAAAATGATGTTAAGTAACGGCGGTGGCGGCGACGATAATTGCGGCAACGACCATCAATGTCCACGAACATGTAGTGGCGGAGATAAAAAGCGAGATCCATGTTAGCACGAGCAAATGGCGGGGCATCCTCGCCATCAATCCTCCCCCGCTCAAAACCACTCTGTACAACCCCGTGTCCGGCGAGCAAGGCCGCCAGGAGCCAGACAGATCGGGCTGAGGGGAGTGGGCGAGCTCGGTAGTGGAGAAGCCGAGCCCGAGTTCGGCATTCGTCGACCAGAGATTGACATTCGTCGACCAGAGATCGGCATTCATCGACCAGAGATCGTCATTCGTCGACCAGAGATCAGTATTCGCCGACCCTGAGCTCGGCATTCGCCGAGCTAGCCCCAGCTCGCGCCCTCACAACAGAACTCGGCAATAGTAGGCGAGCAGGACCTGCCGAGGTGATCAAGGCCCCCAGCTCGCCTGGATGAACGAGGTACTTTTTACTGTTTTGCCCCTGCTGGCCTGCCCATAGCCTTTCAAAACAGCGGAGTTTGGCTGTTGGCAGACCCAACTGAGGGTCTTCTGGTAATTTCAGGTCAGTTCTTTTGGTTATTGGCATTTCAGATTTCAAAAATTATAAATAGGACCCAAGGGGTACCCTAGAAAGCATGCTTCCTGTGCTCTCCTGCTCCATTTCTCAAGTGATTTCTGAGGGTACCTTAGCTCGGCCTCTGGCTAAGGAGGGGAAGCGCTCTGAGATCTTTCGGGTGTGTGGAGTGACCTCCCTGCCGAGCCCTTGGGTCGGTCTTTCCTTGTTTTCTTTGTTGTTTTGCTTGCTGGAGTAAAGTAGGCGCGATATCACCCCTTCCCCAAGGGCGAACTCCACAGGAGGGGGAGAAGTCGGTTTCAACATTTTGGTGCGGTGAGCATGGAGTGTGGTCAGTGCAGAAAAGCTTCAGCGAGTTCGATGACAGGAGGACAGGGATCTGACAGGCCGAACTCGCCCCCCCCCCCCCCCGCCTCTCACCATGGTGGGGATGTTGGAAGATTTCAGGAATGAGGTGATGAGCCTCGTCAAGTTTGCACTCGGCACGCGGGCCGAGTGCTCGACTCCAGCAGTCCAGATCGCGGCCGCCCCCTCTTTGGGCGAGGATGCCCCCGGCAGGCGAGCTGGGAAGGAAGTGGCCGAGGAAGGCCGAGGGTGCGGGCTCCCCGGGCACGAGCTCTTCCCTGGCTCGGCAGGCCGAGGCCGGTTCGGCGAACTAGGCTCGTGAGATTCGCCAACTCGCCCAGCAGGGGGGCAATCCTTTCAGCGAGTTGGTCTCTTCAGCTCTAGTTCTAGACGGGTTCAGGGAACCCGAGATGTCCTACTACACCAGGAAGGGAGACCCAGTCCAGCATGTTCAATGGTTCGAAGATGTAGTCTCCATCCGGCAGATGTCAGACGAGTTCAAATGCTGACTCTTCGCTATCACCCTCAGGGAGAAGGCAAGGGAGTGGTTCCATCAGCTACCGGCCAGCTCCATCTACTACTTTGAGGACCTGCGCCGGGGGTTCATGCTGAGGTTCACTACCTCGAAGAAGAGGAAGAAGGAGTCGGAGTCCCTGTTCCACATCAAGCAGGGGGTAAATGAGACCCTGGGGATCCATGTGGACCGGTTCCAGGAGGAGGTTACTCAGGTCCAGGAGATGCCGAGCCATAGTGAAAGAAATAGTGCCTAACCACCTAGAGGGGGGGTGAATAGGTGAACTTTATCTTTTTAAATTTAAGGCAGAAACACTGAACAATTAAACCTGTATTTGTAATTTTCTATAGCAATTCAGCAAAGCTAGCTCAGCAATCACAGAAATAAACAAACACAGAGTGCACACAGATTTTTATAGTGGTTCCCCAAGGTCTGGGTACATCCACTTTCCCCCTTCGCCTATCTAGTAGTGTACTAGATTCAGCGTAACTTCTGCACTACTCCTCAGATCCTCAGATCCTACAGCTCAGAACCCCAAACAGGTTCCTACAACTCAGAGTGTCCCCACTCCTACAACTCAGGCACAAAGCCCTACCACTCAGTCTTCAACAAGACCTACATTCAGGCTAAACAACCCTACCTCAGCCTTCAACAATGCCTACACTCAGAGAATTGATTCTCCTACACTCAAGCTCAAAAGCCCTACCTCAGACTTTATAGATTTAGGCTTACAACTCAGATCAATACAAGATCCTACAGGAATTTGATAATACAAAGTAATTAACCATAACCCTGACAGAGAGAGATGAGTTGACTGGCTTCTTGATGAGTTCTTGGAAGAACTTGGCAGAGATTAACCTCCCTTAGATTTCTTCAAAGCTTCTTGAATTAGAACTCAGTAGGGTTGAATCTCCTGTGAAGATGATCTTCAATCAACTTCTGTCTTGAGATTCAGATCTCAATCTGAATCTTACATTGCAGCCTGGTTCAACAGCTGCTCTTCGTAGAAGGAGATCTCTCTCTCCAACTTCTTAAATCTTCTGTCGAAGGTCTTCTTCTTTTGTGTTGTTAGATCTCTGTGTAGATCTTCAATCTGTTATTGATCTTCAATGAATAATCTGTTGATTGTCACCCCCTGTTGAAAGAAAAAGCCTTTATATAAGCTTTCTCCATGGTGACCGACTGATCCGGTTTCTAACAATCTTCTGGCAGCTTTGACATTTGCAGTTGACCGGTTGAAATGACAGCTGTTAAGTCATCCAGTCACTTCTTGAAATCACTGTCACTGTCTGAAAGTGTCGAGACAGATAGTCATTATATGTCGACACAAATAGACTATGTGTCGACCCAAGTAGACTAAGTGTCGACACTAGCCTTGATGGTGTCGACACAACTCCTTGTGTTGTTGTAACGGCTTCTTGACACTGCTTCTACAGAATGTGTCGACACAGATTCTGTGTGTCGACACAAGCCTTCTGTTGAATGTGTCGATACTGATTCTGTGTGTCGATACAAGTACTTCTTCTTTAACACTTAGTTGAATTCTACTGTGTGTCGACACATCTCCTTTGTGTTGACACATCTTCTTTTGTTGTTGATACTTGCTGAGTGTCGACACATCTCCTTTTTATCGACACATCTTCATGTGTTGAAACTTGCTGAGTGTCGACACATCTCCTTTGTGTCGACACATGTACTTTAACTTTGTTTAAGCTTGCAAAGTGTCGACACATCCTCCTTGTGTCGACACATTTGATGTCGACAAAGCTTCTATATGTGTCGACACTGCCTCTAAGTGTCGACACAGATTATGTTGACAATTCTTTACAGTGTGTCGTCACTGCCTGTATGTGTCGACACTTTTCTTCTGGTGTCGACTCTGCCTTTACTGGTGTCGACACAATTAATCCAAGTGTCGACACAGCTTCTCTAGGTGTCGACACAAGCCTTCATAAGTGTCGACACTTCACCTCTAGGTGTCGACACATGGACTTAGAAACTTTTCTGCATTTCCTGCAATTACTTAATCTGCACATATAAACTCAAAGCACATCAAATACACCTTGATGTATATCATTGAGTAGGGTGAGGCTTCTTCAAATCTGGTACACATTTTCCAATGTACCCAACAATCTCCCCCTATTTGGAGAAGTCATAACCCTTAGTCAATGATATACACCATTCATAACAAATACTCAATATGATGTATTACAGTATTATATGACAGGGTAAATACTAAACATGTATAAACAAAACATGTATAAACAATTATCTCAGAATAACAATGTAATAGATTGAACATTAAACATTGTTTTGTTACAACTTCCAATAGTTTCATTAATCAAAAGTTTACATGGAGTTTAATGCAATTGATTACAAAGTTGTAAACTTAAGAAAATTCTATCCTATGGCTGCTCTGGCTCCTTGATAACAATGCCCTTTCCAGATTGAATCTTGGCTTGTACTGGAGCATCATTGTCATCAGCAGGCTTCTTTCCCTTAAGATCTTTCTTCTTCTGTTCTTCAGCCCTTATCTTCTGTCTCTCAAAATAATGATAAGGTTTAGGGAAATACTTGCTAGGCTCCTGTGTATTAGGAGCTAGCTTCCCTAATTTAGCCTTCCTTTTGTATTGTACTATGATTTCTTTTCTATCTTCATGTTTTCTCCATTCCTGGTCAGAGTACCATTTGCCCCTCTCTAGGAAATTGTCCTTTGCAGCCTTTCAAGCAGTCAATATGATATTCCTAGAAGTTAGGCTCCACTGTTCAAAATAAGGCCTTAACTCTGCCTGTTCTCTGAACCTCTTCTTGGATAATTGAGCTTCTTGCTCTTTTAATACGCCTCTTGCACAGATTGTACTACTTTCTCAAAAATAATATTCTGATTACCCTCAGGAGGGCTATACATAGATTTTACCTCCTGATGTATCATCTCAAAATCAGCTGGAGGGTAGATTACTTGTGCAACTTTAGCTGGCTCACCTCCAAAATATGCAAGATTTGTCCCAGATTCTGCTATATTATCATCATCACACAAGGGTGGATATCCAAGGGTAGCTCTGATGCTATTTGAAATCCATTTATCATGGTCAGAGCCTGCTTTGACTAATACCCTCTCCCCCTTTATGGCTTCTCTTTCTAAATGATCCCTAAGATCATCCTTCTGAAACCTGATCTGAGCATTCAGATAGTTAACACCATCTTTATAAAAAGGTTTTAACCTTTGGAGCTTTTCAGTGATAACCTTTTGAGAATCTTCAATGGAAGTTTTAACAGCAGTGAGGCTTTCTTGTAAGTGCTTGTCAAACTCAGCCTTGGCAGTAGTCCTTGCTGCAGTCTGAGCAGCTGCAATATTCTGCATTTCAGTTACTATCACATTATGTGATTCAGTTAAATTGTCATTCATTCTAATCTGGTTTTCCAGGACATATCCTTGTTTCACTTCCATGTCATCAACCTGTTTCTTTATCTGCTCTTGATATGTAGCCAGATATACCACTACATTGCCTCCTTTATGAAAATAGTCAGTCATTTCCTTCTTATTTTGATTTACTTCAAATCTAATAGATTTTATATCTTGAGCCAGATCAAATTGAAGGGATTTATGTCCTTCATCCATATAAGTTTGGAGAGCCTTCCTTTGCTCATCTAGCTTGATCTGCAAAGCCTCCATCAATGAACTATAATCAGCAGTTGGGGCAGGCTGTGGAACAATGGTTTGCAGTGCTTTCTTGTAGGTCTGCCTTCTCCTTTTGAAAACCTGTAGCTTTCTTTTCTTGGCTCTAGCAGCCTCTTCATCTTAAGAGTCAGAAGTACTAGGAATGTCTACTCTATCCTATGGAGTAGGGGGCAATTCCTTTTCTGCTCTTGGTAGCTCCTCAGCACTCCTTTGCTCCTCAGTCTCATTTCTAGCAGCCTCCTCCTATGATCTTACATGCTCCCCCTCAAGGTTAGCTGACTCCTCCTCAACAGCTGCTCTCTCTCCCTCAAAATCAGTTTGTAGTAAATCAGGGAACAGCTCTTCTAGAGTAAACTCCTGTTGAGTAGGGACTGGAGAATCTCTGATCTCAGGAGCATTATCAGCAACTGATGTGCCCTCCATGACAACGTCTTGTGGTTGACTATGTAACTGAGTTTGTTTATCAACAACAAGTAATGATTCAGTCAATACTTCATCCTCAATATTGAAAATAAATTGATTAACTTCATTGATTACCTCAAGAATTGTTTGGGTTGCCCTTTCACTATCTAAGTGAGTTGGCTCATCCACATGTTAAGGCTCCCCCTGGAGTAGATCCAGGTGAATGGGGCTAGCAGATGGTAGCTCCCCCTACCTCTGTGCATCTTCAGGTCTTACTGGTGACTGTCCAACATTTTCACCCTCTCCATCATCAGAACTAAAAACCACCTGCTCTTCTGAGCTACTGGAGGATTCAGGAGCCACAATGGCTTTCTTCTTCTTTTTCTGATGAGAAACTTCCTTTTCAGGAGTAGGCATTTCCTTTATCAACACCCTATCCCACCTTGAGATAATCCTAACATCCATTCTCCTCATATGATTTATCTTAGAACCAGCAGCTTGGTTCATGACTTCAGGAATACTTCCAGCTAAGTATAAACTCATAATCCTACCCAGATTGAGCTTCTTCAGACTTTCCTTTATCTTATCAAACATTACTGCTGACCAATCAGTTTTAAGTTGGAAAATTATCCTTGTCATTAAACTGAACATGTGAGTTGATATTCTATCATGCCCACCTAGTTTGCTCAGAATTACTTTGTCTACTATTTCAGACAAGAACTTGCCCTGCATGTTCATGCCTTTCCTATTAAAGACTGATCCAATCTTCATGCTTGAATCTAATCCACACCATTGCAGTGCCTCCCTTATCTTTGATGCAGGTACATCTTCCTCTTCTTTAGTTCTAGGTAGATGTAGAATCTTTCTTAGACTTTTCTGGGTGATTTTTACTTTTGTCCCATGGACTGTGGACTTAATCTTGAGTCCAGTTTCATCAAGTGTAGCTGCACAAAAGAATTCAAGGACCTCCTTCTTCCAAATCTTGATTGGTTCTGAAACAAGATACTATAACCCAGTCTCTGCAACTAGGGTTACCACACCTTGGATTTCTGGTTCCGCGTCGTCAAAAGCATGTCGCACGAGCTCATAACCTTCATTGATGTTCTCTTCTAGCTTGGGCGCCATTAGGGTTTGGAGAAATTTTGAATTTAGAGAAGAGAGATGTCGACACACAAGTTTGGTCTCGAAACTATGGTGAGCGTGTCGACAAACAATGGTGAAGACCTTTTTATACCTTTCTAAAATCGAAAGTGAAAATGCGCGTCAATATACTTGAAATGTGTCGACACTGTTGAAAAGTGTCGACACTTACTTCTAATGTCTCGACAACTATGTGTCAACCTAAATATAGTCGACAGAATATATGTGTCGACACCTATACATCTCAGCTCGATGATTAGTCGAAACTCTACTCAACGAATTCTGTGTAAATCCTAAGTGTCGACACCATCCTGGATGTATCGACACCTATTCTGGATGTGTCGACACTAATTCTCTGAAGTGTCGACACTGACTGCTTAGATGTGTCGACACCATTTCTCTGAAATGTCGACACCACTTCTATGTGTCAACACAGAAAATTCCTTGTGTCGACACCATTTTACTTAGCCAATTTTTTAAACTATTATAAGTTTAACATTCCTAATTCAATTTTAAAATTATTGAATTTGGTTTCATCTAGGGGTTTACTAAACATATCAGCTATCTGATTATCTGTTTTAACATATTCTAGTGAAATGTCTCCTTTTTCTACATGTTCTCTAAGAAAATGGTATTTAATTTCTATGTGTTTAGTCCTACTATGGGAGACAGGATTATTTGCAATAGAAATGAAACTTGTAGAATCACAAAGTAAAGGTGTTCTACTTACTTAAATACCATAATCTTCTAGCTGGTGTTGAATCCATAAAAGTTGTGCACAACAGCTTCCTGCAGCAACATATTCTGACTCAGCTGTGAAGATAGCCACACTGGTCTGCTTCTTACTGCTCCATGACACCAGCCTACCACCTAGAAATTGACAGGTTCTTATAGTACTCTTCCTATCTTCCTTGCAACCTGCAAAATCTGCATCTAAATAACCTGTCAGTACAAAATCTCCATTCCTAGGGTACCAAAGGCCTAGATAAGGTGTGCCCTTAAGATATCTCAAAATCCTTTTGACTGCAGTCAGATGAGATTCTTTAGGGCATGCTTGGTACCTAGCACAGACACGTGTAGCATACATGATATCTGGTCTACTAGCAGTCAAATACAGTAGGGAGCCAACTATCCCTCTATACAAAGTCTCATCTACAGGTTTCCCTGCATCATCTTTGCTTAGAGACATGCTTGACCCCAAAGGAGTTTTCATGGTAGTGGATGATTCCATACCATACTTCTTTATTAACTCTAGGGTGAACTTAGAATGGCATATGGACAAGCCATCTTCAGTCTGTCTAACTTGGAGACCCAATAAGAACTTAAGTTCCCCCTTACTGCTCATTTCAAATTGTCCTTGCATAAGTTTTGCAAACTTTCTACAAAGACTACTTTCTGTAGACCCAAATATTATGTCATCTACATATATTTGGACTAAGATAATATTGCCTCTGGATTCCCTAAGGAATAGAGTCTTGTCTATTTTCCCCCTTGAGAATTTGTTCTCAATGAGAAAACTAGATAGGGTTTCATACCAAGCTCTTGGGGCTTTTTTTAACCCATACAAAGCCTTCCTAAGTCTATATACATAATCAGGTTTAAGAGAATCAACAAAACCTGATGGATGCTCTACATAGACTTCTTCCTTCAGATTTCTATTCAGAAAAGCTGACTTTACATCCATTTGATATACCTTAAACCCTTGATATGTTGCATAGGCAAGGAACATCCTTATTTCTTCTAGTCTTGCTACTGGAGCAAAGGTTTGATCAAAATCAATACCTTCTTCCTGCCTATATCCTTTTACAACCAACCTAGCTTTATCCTTTATAATGATTCCATTCTCATCCAACTTGTTTCTAAAGATCCACTTAGTTCCAATAATGTTGTGGTCCTTGGGTTTAGGAACTAGCTTCCAGACCTTGCATCTTTTGAATTGATTTAGCTCCTCTTGCATGGCATCAATCCAATGAGAGTCTAGAACTATTTCTTCAAATTTCTTTGGCTCTACTTGGGATAGAAAACTAGAGTAAAGAACTGTACTCAGATTACTGCTCCTTGTTTGCACTCCTTGCCTGGGATCTCCAATTATTTGATTGGCTGGATGATCCTTTAAGTGTCTATTTGCTGGAGGCAGCCTGTCTTCAGGTTGTACACCTTCAGTCTCTTCATCTAGCTACACCTCTTGGTCTTCTTCAGCATCAGGAGTATCTTGTACTCCCCCTGGACAGCAGCCACCATCTTCCACTTGCTGACTTGCAGAAGAACCTTCTGTTATGGTAAGCTTGTCCATCCTCTCAGTTACACCTGTAGAGCTGCAAATACTACTTGGCAATTCACAGTTAATGAGTCTTGCTTCATCAAAAACTACATGTACAGACTCTTCTACAACTTGAGTAATCAAGTTGTAGACCCTATAAGCTTTACTATTGTTGTTGTACCCAACAAAGATCCCCTCTTGGGATTTGGCAGCAAACTTGGTTAGATAAGACTTTCCATTGTTAAGTATATAGCACTTGCAACCAAAGATCCTGAAATAGGATAAATTTGGTTTTCTGCACTTCACAATCTCATAGGGGGTCTTCTTGTGGCTTTTGGTGATAGTAGCCCTATTGATTACATGACATGCAGTGTTTACTGCCTCAGCCCAGAAATATTCTGGGAGAGAAGTGTCACTTAATAGAGTTCTACCAGCCTCTATCAATGTTCTATTCTTCCTTTCAGCAATACCATTTTGCTGAGGTGTTCTTGGTGAGGAAAATTCCTGAAAAATTCCAAATTCTTCACACAATTTTGTCATACTTTCAGACTGAAATTCAGTGTCATGGTCACTTCTGATTTTGACCACTGTACTGTCCAATTCATTCTGAATTTGTTTAACAAACCTATATAAGATACTTGGGGTTTCAGATTTTTGTGTTAAGAAGAACACCCAGGAATATCTTGAATAGTCATCTACTACCACAAATGTGTAGACCTTCTACCTAGGCTGTGAACTAGCATAGGACCAAAAAGATCCATATGCAAGAGGTATAAACACCTCACAGAATCCTTGTTCTCAAGGCTAGGAAAGGTGGATTTGGTCTGCTTGCCTTTTTGACAAGCTGAGCATATCTCATCCTTTATACACTTAACTTGAGGACCATTCCTCACTAACTCTTTACTAAAGAGTTGACCAATTGTCTTATAGTTAAGATGAGCCAGCCTCATGTGCCATTTAACACAACGTGAGACTTTATCATCAGCTACAAGACAAATAGGAGAAACATTGTTCTCACACACAAAGTCAAGACAATAGACATTTCTCTTCCTATATCCTGTCAAAATGATCTTTTGATCACTTGACCTTTTGATATGACAACCATTCTTGACAAATGAGATGTCATATCCTAAATCACTCAGCTAACTTATGCTAATGAGGTTATGTTTCAAACTGTTTACATAAGCCACTTGAGTAATTATAATCAGGTTACTAGAAATGTTACCAATGTTTTTGATGATTCCTTTTTCTGAACCACTAAAGGTAACTTTAGGGTCATCCTTGATAGGTGTATAGTCCTTCAGCAATCCCCTAGTTCCAGTCATATGCCTGGAACATCCACTGTCCAAGTACCATATAGGGGCATGACCACTTGGACTCACCTGCAAAACAGATTACTTAACCTTAGAACCCAAATAACTCTTGAGTCCTTGGTGCAGGTTAGTCTGACTTTTAACAAAACTACCTGTAGCTCTTCTAGCAGGCAGTTTGCTACTCTCCTTGATACTTGAATTGTGCCAACAATCTATGGCAAAGTGGCCTATCTTGCCACAACACCAGCACTCAAACCTGTTGTACCTTTGTTTAGGTACAACCCTGGCTGAAGTATCTACAACAGGCTTTATGTTCTGTGCTGGGGCTTTGCCCTTAGATTTTGACCTAGCAGTCCAGGCAGGTTTTTTAAACCCCAATCCAGTCTTACCCTTTTGTGGTACAAACTCATCTATCAAGGGTAAAACAGATTTAAGTTTAGAAAAACTTGCAACTATCTCTCTCTCTTTCTGAAGTCTAATCTCCAGATTTCTGATCTGATCATTCTTAAATGTAATAGTACCCATCTGAATAACAGTAATGTTCTTTAATCTAGCTATTTCATTCAGTTTCTGATCTAACAACATGTCTGAATTAGCTGCAGCTAATTTAAGACTAGCAATCTCCTTTGCCTGAGTTTTGGCTAAGGTTTTGCTTTTCTTCAAGGCCTGCAACAAGTCCCTATATTCATCAATTAACTGATGAATATCTCCTTCAGATTCAGACCCACCCACATCACTTGATGCAGATGTATCTGATTCTGACTCAGTACTATAAATTGAACTATAAGATCAACTTTGTATCTTACTTGGTCCAGGCTGATCCTGGTTCTTGTCTGCTTTAGATAAAGCCATCAGTCCCTTGCACTGATTGTCCTCATGCTCATAAATTGAGTTCATTAGCTGCATGAACTCATCTTCTTCCTCTTCAGCAAATAATCCAATATAGGCTTCAACTTCCGATTCTGTTTCTAAAGATGACTGATTTGTCAGACTCTTGTCTTTCTTAGCAACAAAGGACTTTTCCTTTTTGCCCTTAAACTGAGTCTTCTTTTTGTCAGCTGACTCCTTCCTCTTTTCAGGACAGTCAGCCACTATATGTCCCTGTCTATTGCAGCAATAACACACATTCTTTGAGGATGTAGCTTTGCTTGGCTTGGACCTTCTTCTGTCATTCCTGTATGACTTTCTCTTCTGATAGTAGTCATCTTTTAGCTGAGAAGGGGAAGGCTTAGACCTCCACTGCTTCTTCTTCAGAAATTTTTGAAAATTCCTAGTAAAAGCAGCAAAGTCTTCATCACTTTCACTGCTATCTGAATTCTTGCTATCTGAATTATCTGTTACAGCCTCAGCAAATATTTGAGGTGGAGATGGAGACTTGCTTCTATACTTCTTAGTGGCTTTAGTCTTGAAGGCCACAAATCTTTCCTTGTGCTCCACTCTAGTAGTCTTCTCTTCCTCCTTTCTAGTCATTAACTGCATCTCATAAGATAGCAGTTTTCCAAACAAAGTTGGAGGAAGTATGTCAGCTAATTTGGCCACTTCCCTAATGACACAAATCTTGGTGTCCCAGTCCTTAATCAGAGATCTTAAGAACTTGTCATTCAGCTCATAGTTGCTGAATTCTCTTTCATAGGACATCAACTCATTAACAATCCTATAGAACTTCTTGTAACATTCTGTAATGCTATCAGACTTTCCTTGTCTGAAGCTTTCATATTCCTGATTTAACAAGGACTTCCTATCTTGTCTTACTTCTTCTGATCCCTCCATATAAACTATTAATGTGTCCCATATATCTTTAGAGGTTTTACAATGAATTAAGTTCTGAAATGTTGCATCATCAATAACACTAACAATTATATTCTGGGCTCTCTTGTCCATAGTGGCCAGAATGATTTCATCTTTAGTCATTTCAGAAAAGTCCTTGGGAGTTTTCTGATTTTCATCCAGAATGGATATTTTCATTGGCACATATGGGCCTTCTTTAACTGTAATATACATCCTTGGGTCAGATGCTTCCATAAAGAGTCTAACCCTCTCTTTGCATATGCCAAATATCTCTTTTTTACATATTGACAATTTCATGGACACCGGCTCTTTGTGATTCTCACTAGAACCCATTTTCTTGATTCTTGTTTGTTCTGAATCTGCCTACAGGATCTTACTCAGACTGTCAAGTCCCTTTTTGAGGAACCTCCCTCTGATACCACTTGAAAGAAATAGTGACCTAGAGGGGGGTGAATAGGTGAACTTTATCTTTTTAAATTTAAGGCAGAAACACTGAACAATTAAACCTGTATTTGCAATTTTCTATAGCAATTCAGCACAGCTAGCTCAGCAATCACAGAAATAAACAAACATACAGTGCACGCAGATTTTTATAGTGGTTCCCCAAGATCTGGGTACATTCACTTTCCCCCTTCGCCTATCTAGTAGTGTACTAGATTCGGCCTAATTTCTGCACTACTCCTCAGATCCTCAGATCCTATAGCTCAGAACCCCAAACAGGTTCCTACAACTCAGAGTGTCCCCACTCCTATAACTCAGGCACAAAGCCCTACCACTCAGTCTTCAACAAGACCTACACTCAGGCTAAACAGTCCTACCTCAGCCTTCAACAAGGCCTACACTCAGAGAATTGATTCTCCTACACTCAGGCTCAAAAGCCCTACCTCAGCCTTTATAGATTTAGGCTTACAACTCAGATCTATACAAGATCCTACAGGAATTTGATAATACAAAGTAATTAACCAC
The DNA here is from genome assembly GCA_039583875.1 of Platanthera guangdongensis. Taxonomy (NCBI): domain Eukaryota; kingdom Viridiplantae; phylum Streptophyta; class Magnoliopsida; order Asparagales; family Orchidaceae; genus Platanthera; species Platanthera guangdongensis. Next base: position 75,893,648 of record CM077157.1, read on the forward strand.
AACCCCGACAGAGAGAGATGAGTTGACCGGCTTCTTGATGAGTTCTTGGAAAAAATTAGCAGAGATCAACCTCCCTTAGCTTTCTTCAAAGCTTCTTGAATTAGAACTCAGTAGGGTTGAATCTCCTGTGAAGATGATCTTCAATCAACTTCTATCTTGAGATTCAGATCTCAATCTGAATCTTACTTTGCAGCCTGGTTCAACAGCTGCTCTTCTTAGAAGGAGCTCTCTCTCTCCAACTTCTTAGATCTTCTGTCGAAGGTCTTCTTCTTTTGTGTTGTTAGATCTCTGTGTAAATCTTCAATCTGTTATTGATCTTCAATGAATAATCTGTTGATTGTCACCCCCTGTTGAAAGAAAAAGCCTTTATATAAGCTTTCTCCATGGTGACTGACTGATCTGGTTTCTAACAATCTTCTGGCATCTTTGACAGTTGTAGTTGACCGGTTGAAATGGCAGCTGTCAAGTCATCCAGTCACTTCTTGAAATCACTGTCACTGTCTGAAAGTGTCGAGACAGATAGTCATTATGTGTCGACACAAATAGACTATGTGTCGACACAAATAGACTAAGTGTCGACACTAGCCTTGATGGTGTCGACACAACTCCTTGTGTTGTTGTAACAACTTCTCGACACTGCTTCTACAGAATGTGTCGACACTGATTCTATGTGTCGACACAAGCCTTCTGTTGAATGTGTCGACACTGATTCTGTGTGTCAACACAAGTACTTCTTCTTTAACACTTAGTTGGATTCTGCTGTGTGTCGACACATCTCCTTTGTGTCGACACATCTTCTTTTGTTGTTGATACTTGCTGAGTGTCGACACATCTCCTTTGTGTCGACACATCTTCATGTGTTGAAACTTGCTGAGTGTCGACACATCTCCTTTGTGTCGACACATGTACTTTAACTTTGTTGAAGCTTGCAAAGTGTCGACACATCCTCCTGTTGTCGACACATTTGATGTCGACAAAGCTTCTCTGTGTGTCAACACTGCCTCTAAGTGTCGACACATATTATGTTGACAATTCTTCACAGTGTGTGGACACTGCCTGTATGTGTCGACACTTTTCTTCTGGTGTCGACTCTGCCTTTCCTGGTGTCGACACAATTACTCCAAGTGTCGACACAGCTTCTCTATGTGTCGACACAAGCCTTCACAAGTGTCGACACTTCACCTCTAGGTGTCGACACATGGACTTAGAAACTTTTCTGCATTTCCTGCAATTACTTAACCTGCACATATAAACTCAAAGCACATCAAATACACCTTGATGTATATCATTGAGTAGGGTGAGGCTTCTTCAAATCTAGTACACATTTTCCAATGTACCCAACACATAGTTTGATGATGGCCTTTACCCTAGGCCTGCAGCAGGGTTTCTTCAGGATGGAGCTGAAGAGAGTTCCCCCCCTCTCCTACGAGGAGCTGATGGAGAGGGCGGCAAGAGAAGTTGATGGGGAGGTGTCGAACCCGGAGTTTGCGCGGAAGCTGGCCAGGTGGGCCACAGAGGAGGAGAAGGAGTCAAAGGGAGGAAGAGGACAGGAGGAAAGGAGAGGAGATCCCCGGAAGAGGGAGCAGAGGTAGCTCCAATGGCAGCAGCAGCCGAGGTGGGGGCGTCAGGAGCCCGACCGTCGACTGGGCTGGAGGCCTGAGTGGCAGGGGCAGGGGCCATAAAGGGGATACCACGGAATGGATCGCTATCAAGGGGGGCAAGATCAGTTCCACCCCCTGGGCTGGAGGCAGGCCCAGAGGCCCTGGCTCCCCGATCAAGAGGAGGTTATGACCATAGCCTTGGGAGCGAGGAGGAGGATAATAAGGAGGAGGAGGAGAGAAGTTAGGGTGCAGTTTCCCTATTGCGACTTCCATCAGGAGGAGGGGCATGTAACAGCCACGTGCCCGGAATTCCTTGAGATGAGGGGAAATAGGGAGCAGCAGCAGCAGGGGCGACAAGAAGTGAGGATTGAGGAGGTCCTACCTCGGGCGGAGGAGGATCGTTGCGAAGACCGGGTGGATGTTGGAACCCAAGGAGGGATCGGAGTGATCCACGGGGGGGTGGGTGTCAAGGATTCCCGCAAGGCGACCCTCCATACCATGTACCGTCGGAGCATTGCCTCCACATCCCAGACCCCACCCCCGGAGGAGAGGATCACCTTCTCCAGGAGCGATATGCCAGATCACGAGGATCCATTCTGTGATGCGCTGGTCATCAAGGCAGCCATGGAGAATTTTACCGTCTCTCAGATCCTCGTTGACAACGGGAGCTCTGTCAACGTCGTCTTCAAGAAGGCGTTTAACGCGATGAAGGTGGAGGCAAAGAGGGTGCTGGCCTCGGACGGACCCTTGTTCGGGTTTTCAGGGGAGAGGAAGGAAGTGGAGGGAGGAGTAGGCCTCTATGTTACACTGGGGGGCAGTCCAGGAACTGCAGGTTCATCATTGTGGATGCCCCCAGCAGTTACAGCGCCATCTTCGGGAGGCCCCTTATCAGCGCCTTCCGCTGCGTCCCCTCATCATTCCACCAATGCTTAAAGTTCAACGCTAAGGGGATTCAGGTCCGGGTCAGGGGGGACCCAAAGGTGGCGCGGGAGTGCTATGTCACTGCGGTGAACACCATCTCTTGGTAGGAGGGAGCAGAGGAGATGGGGCGGAGGATGGAGGAAGCTGAGCAATAAGAAAGAAGGGAGGAGCTGGAGATGGAGAGCTGTGCTGAGGAGGCGACAGGAGGAGACCTGGAGGAGGTTGCCGAAGTGGTTGCCGAGGGAGAAGAGGTGGAGGTGGAGATCTCGGTCTTGCAAGAGAGGAATGCTGAAGGATGGAGAGAGCAGTCCAGGTTGGAGGCTGCGGAGGAAGTGGTGGAGTTGGATGTGCTCGCCCGTGGAGGCAGGGTGGAGAAGATCCGCGTCAGCGGAGGGCTGACCCCGGAGGACCAAGGCAGGATGATGGAGTGCATCCAGAAGAACGTGGACATCTTCGCTTGGAATGCCGCAGAGATGCCGAGGGTTGATGCAAATGTGGCCTTCCACTGCCTCAACTTGGACCCTGGATCATGCCCCGTTCAACAGAAGAAGAGGTCCACTGCGGACAAGCTGGCGGAGCCTATCAGGGAGGAGGTGGCGAAACTCCTCAAGGCCGGCTTCGTGTCTGAGATCCAATACCCTGGCTGGGTCTCCAACGTGGTCATGGTCAAAAAAGGAGACGACCGATGGAGGATGTGTATCGATTTTTCTTTACTTAATAAAGCTTGTCCTAAGGAATGTTATCCTTTGCCTCGAATCGACGCGCTGGTTGACTCAGCCGTTGGATTTTCTGTAATGAGTTTTTTAGATGCTTTTTCAGGTTATCATCAAATCAGGATGCACCCCCCGGACATCAAGGTGTCTCATTCATCACAGGGGATGGATGCTACTGTTACACGATGATGCCCTTCGGGCTGAAGAATGCAGGGGTGACGTACCAGAAGATGATGGATAGGGTCTTCAGGGAGCAAAAGGGGAGGAATTTTGAGGTGTACGTAGATGACCTCATGATAAAAAGTTGGGATGTGGAATCCCACCTCCAGGACCTAGAGGAGGCCTTTGTCACCCTGCGCAAGTACAAGATGCAGTTGAACCCCCTAAAATGTGTCTTTGGGGCCAGCAGGGGAAAGTTCTTGGGGCATCTCCTCACCCCTGCAGGGGTTGAGCCGAATCCGGATAAGGTCAAGGCTATCTTAGAGCTGGGGTCACCACAGAACGCTAAGGAGGTCCAACGGCTGACCGGTAAGCTGGCAGGGTTGAGTAGGTTCCTCTCTCGGGCAGGGGAGAAGTGCTCTCCTTTCTTCAAAACATTGAGGGGTGGTCGAAAGTTAGAATGGACCGAGGAGTGCGAGGAGGCATTCCGGGCACTCAAGATGCAGTTGACTCAGGCTCCGCTGCTCCAAGGGCCGAAGGAGGGGGAGGACATATTGTTGTACCTCGGGGTCGGGACAGAGGCCTTGAGCTCCGTCCTAGTTCGTGAAGAGGGGAAGAAGCAGCTCCCCATTTATTACATGAGCCGGGTCCTGAGGAAGGCCGAGCTCCGGTACCCGATTTTAGAGAAGTTGGCCTTCACCCTGATCATCTCAGCCCGGAGGCTGCGACCTTACTTCTAGGCACACTCAATCCGAGTGGTGACTGACCATCCTCTTCGCAACATCTTTGAGGGGGTGGAGCATTCAGGCAGGCTGGCCAAGTGGTCGGTGGAGTTGAGTGAGTTCGACGTCTCTTTCATTCGGCGGGTCTCGATCAAAGCTCAAGCAATGACCGACTTCTTGGCTGACTATGTGATTGAAGTGGCAGAGTAAGAGCTCACCCGTCCGGCTCCTTGGAAGGTGAAGGTAGACGGCGCCTCGGGGAGGCATTCCCTAGGAGTGGGGGTGATCTTGGAAAGCCCTCAGGGAACTAGAATTGAGCAGACGGTGGTGGTGCACTTTCCCATCACCAACAATCAAGCCAAATACGAAGCCGTGATAGCAGGGCTGCGCCTGGCTAGGGAGCTGGTGGTGTTGGACGTGGAGGTCCTCACCGACTCCACAGTGGTAGCTTCCCAGATCAACGGGGAGTTTGAGGCAAGGGAGCCTACCCTGCGATTGTACTTAGCCAAAATGAAGGGGGTCATAGACACTTTTCAAACCTTCTCCATCCGACACGTGCCCAGGGAAGAAAACGAACAGGTCGATCGACTAGCAAAGCATGGTCCCCAGGTGGGGGGGGGGGGTACCATCACCGACCTATTTCGCCCCTCCATCGAAGAGGGGGAGCTCATGGAGATTGATCAACAGACTTCATGGATGGACCCAGTTGAAACTTTCCTTTCCACGAGAGAGTATCCAGAGGGGGCAGATAAGAAGAAGCTAAAGCACAAGTCAGCGTACTACCTCCTCCAGGACGGGCAGCTGTACCGGAAGACACTCTTGGGGATGCTGGCTCATTGCGTGGCCGAGGGGGAGGTACAATGAATCTTGGAGGAAGTCCACTCCGGAGAATGCGGGAGCCACTCCGGGAGTCAGACCCTGGAAGGAAGGATCGTCATGCAGGGGTACTTCTGGCCCACCCTGGGCCATGATGCAACAGAGTTCGTAAGAAGGTGCCATAAGTGCCAGCTGTTTGCCCCCTCCAGCTACAGCCGGCCCAACGACTCAAAAGTATCACGTCCCCCTGGCCCTTCGCCATTTGGGGAATGGATTTGGTTGGGTCGTTCCCCCAGGCCAGTGGGCAGAGGAGGTTCCTCCTAGTAATGATCGATTACTTCTCCAAATGGTTGGAAGTGAAGGCGCTGGCCAAGGTGACCTCCCAGGTAATCAGGAACTTTGTTTGGGTGGAGTTCATCTGCCGCCATGGGCTGCCCCAAGCCATTGTCACGGACAACGGACCCCAGTTCGCCAGCACCGAGTTCACTAGCTTCTGCGAGCAGCTGGGAATCGACCTCAGGTTCGCCTCAGTCCATCACCCCAGTAGCAACGGGCAGGTGGAGGCCGCAAACAAGATCATCGTCAACCTCCTCAAGAAGAAAGTGGAGAATTTGAAGGGGAGCTGGGTGGAGCAGCTCCCCGCGGTCCTATGGGCGCTAAGGACCACCCCTAACACAGCTACCGGAGAGACTCCCTTCAAACTTTCTCATGGGTGCGAAGCAGTGCTCCCCGTGGAATTTGAAGTCCAAACACATCGAGTTGTTGCGGCCAAGGAAGGTAGGGAAGAATGGCAGGCCGAGAACGAGGAAGATCTGAGGCTCTCCCTTGATATGGTGGAGGAGCTGAGGGAACTCTCCGCCATCCGATAGGGAGAGGTAAAAAGGAGAATGGCCAAGTACTTTGACAAGCATGTCAGAGTCAAACAGTTCGTGGAAGGGGACTTGGTGCTAAAGAAGGTGGATGCAGCAGGGAGGTCGGCATCCGTAGGGAAGCTCAACCCCAGCTGGGAGGGACCGTTTATTGTAAGAGAGGCCTTAAAATCGGGAGGTTATTGACTCCAAAATGTAGAGGGCGAGACCCTGAGTCTCACTTGCAGTGGTGATGACTTAAAACGTTTTTATCCTGAAACATGTAAGTAATACTTTGATTATAATAAAATTCTTCGACACTTCAAGTACTGTCACAGCTAGATTGGATGGAGAAATGGAATGTGTTTGGACCCCTAGCAGATCCCGCTGTCAGGCTCTCACCTAGCTGGCAGGGTAGGAAGTCACTCGGTGTCATCCTTGGCCTCGAGCAGATCCCGCTGTCAGGCTCTCACCTAGCTGGCAGGGCAGGAAGTCACTCGATGGTATTGATAGTGGACCCCGAGCAGATCCCGCTGTCAGGCTCTCACCTAGCTGGCAGGGCAGGAAGTCACTCGGTGTCATCCTTGGCCTCGAGCATATCCCGCTGTCAGGCTCTCACCTAGCAGGCAGGGCAGGAAGTCACTCGATGGTATTGATAGTGGACCCCGTGCAGATCCCGCTGTCAGGCTCTCACCTAGCTGGCAGGGCAGGCAATCACTCGGTGTCATCCTTGGCCTCGAGAAGATCCCACTATCAGGCTCTCACCTAGCTGGCAGGGCAGGAAGTCACTCGATGGTATTGATAGTGGACCCCGAGCAGATGCCGCTGTCGGGCTCTCACCTAGCTGGCAGGGCAGGAAGTCACTCGGTGTCATCCTTGGCCTCGAGCAGATCCCGCTGTCAGGCTCTCACCTAGCTGACTGGGCAGGAAGTCACTCGATGGTATTGATAGTGGATCCCGAGCAGATCCCGCTGTCAGGCTCTCACCTAGCTGGCAGGGCAGGAAGTCACTCGGTGTCATCCTTGGCCTCGAGCAGATCCCGCTGTCAGGCTCTCACATAGCTGGTAGGGCTGGAAGTCACTCGGTGGTAGGGCTGAAACTCAAAGGAGCGACGGGGGACGTTTTGGGCCAGTTTTGGGTTCTGGCTGCAGGCACACGGCCTGGGACACGAGCGTGTCCCAGGGCATGTCAAGCGTGTGTCGACACTCAGCCGGGAAGTCGATATTTTGAGCTCGACATTGTGTCGAGACTGGGCATACGGCCTGCGACACGGGAGTGTCGCAGGGCGTGTCGACCCGTGTCGACACTTAGCCAGTGAAGTTGACACTCTACGTTCGACGAAGTGTCGAGACATGGCACACGGCCTGTGACACGGGCGTGTCGTAGGGCGTGTCGACCCGTGTCGACACTCGTCCCGGGAAGTAGACACTCTGCTGACGATGTGTCGAGACAAGACACACGGCCTAGGACACGGGCGTGTCCAAGGCCGTGTCATTAGGTCGACGATCTTCGCTCGACGAAGTGTCGAGTGTCGAGACCGTGTACACGGCCTGGAGCCCAGGCGTGTTGAGGTGACACGGGCAAGGACACGGGTGTGTCCTAGAACCCGTGCAGTGCTCGGGTTGTTTTCGGGGAAAAATGATGGGAGTACACGGCCGGCCACACGGCCGTGTCAGGTGGAACACAGGCGTGTCAGGTCGAACACGGGCGTGTTCGATACCCGTGTGAGGTTCCAGGCGAACCGATTTTGACGGCGAATGAGGCACACGACCCTGGACACGAGCGTGTGTCGGGCCGTGTGCGGTCCAGATTGGGCTTTTCAGTCCCGAATCAAAGCCGTTCATTTCTTTAATTGATGATCCAACGGCTGGGGGTTGTTCCTGAAGGGATATACCTGGGTTTGGACTTAGAAACCCTCACTTTTCATAATTTATCATCTTTCTAAAAGCTTAGAGAGAGAGGAAAGCCAAGGAAGGAAGAAGGAGCTAGATCCGGCCATTGGAGGAGCTTCGAAGCTCCAAATCACGAGCCGACTCCGGATCCACGGAGGCAAAGCTAATACGGTGGTTTTCATCCGCTTACTTTTCCATGGCGCCAAAGAGGAATGCTAGGGTAATGATTCTCTTCTTGAGCATGAGTAGCTCTCCTTCTTTGCATAGGAAGACCGCTCTCGCGAGTTTGCGGAGAGTTGGAGGCGTTCTGTTGGGTACATTGGTCAAATGTACCTGATTTGAAGAAGCCTCACCTAACTCAATGATATACATCATAGTGTATTTGATGTTTGTTTGAGTTACTTGTGCAGGTTAGGAATACACTGGACTGAAGCTAAAAATTCTAAGTCCATGTGTCGACACCCAGAGGGAAAGTGTCGACACTTGAGAAAGCTTGTGTCGACACCCAGACAAGCAGTGTCGACACTTGGAGTCATTGTGTCGACACCTGGGAAGAAGAGTCGACACCAGTCAGAAAGTGTCGACACTTGGAGCTGTGTCGACACTCAGTGAAGAAGAATGCAGAAAAGCTGTGTCGACACTTAGCAGAAGTGTCGACACCTAGAAGAGCTGAGTCAACACCACAAAGTGTCAACACTTGAAGTAAGTGTCGACACTCAGCAAAAGTCTGCAGAATCTAAGTACAAGTGTCGACACTCAACACAATGTGTCGACACTATGCAGAAGAGTCAGCATTTGAAGTAAGTGTCGACACTCAGCACAATGTGTCGACACACAACCAGAGGAGTCAACACTTGAAGAAAGTGTCGACACTCAGCACAATGTGTCGACACTTAGTTGAAGACTCTACACTTGAAGAAAGTGTCGACACAAAGAGCTGTGTCGACATTTAGTAAAGATCAGAAAAGTTACAAAATATTCTAAGTACAAGTGTCGACACTAAAGGAATGTGTCGACACTCAGCTGAAGAAACAAAAGTGAAGACTTGTGTCGACACCAAGAAGCAGTGTCGACACTTGACAGTTTCAACACATAAAGTTGTGTCGACACAAAGGAGTTGTGTCGACACTTAGAAGAATACAGTTGCAGAATGAAGTACAAGTACTTGTGTCGACACTCAATTTCAGTGTCGACACATGCAGAAGAAACTGTGTCGAGACATACAAGGAATTGTGTCGACACCTTGTAGACTTGTGTCGACACTTATACAACATGTGTCGACACTTGGCCTATAAGTGTCGACACTTAAGAACAGAAAGTCTCGACACTATCTGACAGTTAGAAGAATTTCAAGAAGTGACTGGTTGACAAGACAGCTGCCGATCCAGCCGGTCTACATCAACTGTCAGTGATATCAGAAGTCTGTTATGAACCGGACCAGCCGGTTACCATGAAGGAAGCCTATAAATAGGCACTCATAGTCTACAGAAGATATGATTGAGATTAAGAGATTGATTGTTGAAGTAATATAGAAGTGGTTGACAAAGTTTTTACAGAGAGAGTTCAGATCTTTGTAAAAGTGATAGATTGAGGATCAACACAAGAAGATCTTGCTGTGCATCAGCAGATCTAAGAAGTTGGAGAGAGAGAGCTCCAACTAAGTATTCAGTCTTTGGAACTAAGGCTGAGAAGAAGAATTCAGAGTCTTCTGGATTTCAAGAAGCAGAGGTCAAGGAACAACTGCAGAAGATTCAGACTAATTCAGTTCTAATCAAGAAGCTTTGAAGGAAGCTAAGTCAGTTTGGATCTAACTGAGTTCTTCCAAGAACTCTTCAAGAATCTCTCAACTCCTCTCCTATTTCTGAGTTGTAGAGTTATCTACTTTACTTTTTATTTTAAATTGTAGGATCCATTGGATCTGAGAGAATTGTAAGCCTATTTTATAAAGGCTGAGGGTAGGGCTTGGTTGCCTGAGTGTAGGAGTTGAAGAACTCTGAGTGTAGGCCTTAATTGGCTGAGTGTAGGCCTAGGTGGCTGAGTGTAGGCCTTTTGGCTGAGTGTAAGGCTTTGGGCCTGAGGTAGGAACCTAGTTTGGTTCTGAGTTAGTGGAGAAGTTTGGCCGAATCTAGTACACTGCTAGATAGGCGAAGGGGGAAAGTGGATGTACCCAAAGATTGGGGAACCACTATAAATTAGTGTGTTTGCTGTGGTGTGCTGTGCTGTGCTGTGAATTAATTGTTTGATTTCTGTAATTGCTGTTAGCTGTAGTAATCTGTGAAATAATTGTTGTGCTGCCAACAAAGTTTTAAAAAGGTTTAGGTCACCTATTCACCCCCCCTCTAGGTGTTTAGGTACCATATCTTTCAAGTGGTATCAGAGGGAGGTTCCTCAAAAAGGACTAACTGTCTGAGGAGATCCAGTTTGGCAGATTCAGTATAAGTCAGGAAACAGTTTCAAGAAAATCAAGAAACATGGGATCTTCAGAGAATCACAAGGAATTGGGTTCAATGAAACTGCCCATATGCAGAAAAGAGATATTTGGAATCTGGAAAGAAAGGGTAAGGCTGTTCATGGAGGCCTCTGACCCTAGGATCTACATCACAGTCAAGGAAGGGCCTTATGTGCCCATGAAGATTTCAGTCTTGGATGCTACACAGAGAACTCCAAAGGATTTTTCTGAGATGACCAAGGATGAGATTGTCCTAGCTACAATGGACAAAAGGGCACAGAACATCATAGTTAGTGCAATTGATGATGCCACCTTCCAGAACCTCATTCACTGTAAAACAGCAAAAGAAATGTGGGATACCCTCATTGTCTACATGGAAGGTTCTGAAGAAGTAAGACAAGATAGGAAATCCTTGCTTAATCAAGAATATGAGAGCTTTAGGCAAGGAAGAGGAGATAGCATCACTGAATGCTACAAAAAGTTCTACAGAATTGTTAATGAACTCATGTCCTATGGAAGGGAGTTCACAAACTATGAATTGAATGATAAGTTCTTGAGGTCCCTAACCAAAGATTGGGACACTAAGATCTGTGCCATCAGAGAAATGGCAAAGTTGGGAGAAATTCCTCCTCCCACACTGTTTGGCAAGTTGTTATCTTATGAGATGCAATTGTCAGTAAGAAAAGAGGAGGAAAAGTCAACAAGGACTGAACACAGGGAAAGGACTGTTGCCTTTAAGTCAGAAGTACCTAGAAAGAACAGGACTAAGTCATCAACTCCTCCTCCAGAGGTAGTTGAATCAGATTCTGATGAGTCTGTTAGCACTAAATCTACAAGCAGTGAAAGTGATGAAGACTTTGCTGCATTTACCAGACATTTTCAGAAATTCCTGAAGAAGAAACAGTGGAAGTCCAGACCTTCTTTTTCCAAAGGGAAAGAAGTTCAGTATCAGGAGAAGAAGCCTTCAAAGAAGGACAAGAAAAGGACAAAGACTAGCAAGGCAACTGGGTCTAAGATTGTGTGTTACTGCTGCAATAGACAGGGTCATGTAATTGCAGATTGTCCTGAAAGAAGGAAAGAATCCAGTGACAAAAAGAAGACTCACTTCAAAGGAAAGAAGGAGAAGTCCTTTGTTGCAAAGAATGAGAAGACTCTTTCAGATATTTCTTCTTCAGACACTGAGACAGATGCTGAAGCCTATATAGGGCTATTTACTGAAGAAGAAGAAGAGTTTATGCAGATCATGGAATCAATCTATGATCAAGAAGAGGTTCAGTGCCAAGGACTAATGGCGTTGACTGAAAGTACCAAAATCCTGGAGCAGCCAGGACCTAGTCAGGTACAAAGTCCAACTCCAAGTTCAGATTCCAGTTCTAGTTCAGAGTCAGAATCATCTTCATCAAGTGATGGAAGTGATTCTGAATCTGAGGGAGATATTCATCAGCTCTTAGATGAATACCAAGTACTGTTGCAAGCCTATAAGAAAAGCAAGATCCTAGCCAAAAGTCAGGCAAAGGAGATTGCTGATCTCAAGGCAGCTGCAACAGATTTTGAGAAGGAGTATGATCAAAAACTGAATGAAGTAGCCAGGCTGAAACACATTACTGTGATTCAGATGGGTACTATTACATTTAAAAATGATCAAATTAAGTTGCTGGAGATCAATCTCCAGAAGGAAAAAGAGCTAGTTGCTAGGTTTTCAAAACCTAAATCAGTGCTACCCTTGATTGATGAATTTGTTCATCATAAAGGAAAGGCTGGATTGGGTTTTGTTATGCCTGTGAGGACTGTTCAGGATCAGTCCAAGTCCAAGGGCAAAGCCCCAACATTCAACAAGGCTGCTGTGGTCAAGACAGCAAAGGTTGTACCTAAGCAAAGGTACAACAAGTTTGAATGCTGGTGTTGTGGCAAGGTTGGCCACTTTGCCTTGGATTGTTGGCACAATGCCAGTGCCAAGTTGAGTAGCAAGTTACCTATTGGAAAGCCAGCAGGTAGCTATGTCAAATTGCAAACTAACAATCACCAAGGACCCAAGTTTACTTTGGGTTCTAAGGTTCATTAATTTGTTTTGCAGGTGAATCCAAGTGACCATACCCCTACATGGTACTTGGATAGTGGTTGTTCCAGACACATGACTGGAACTAGGGGACTACTGAAGGACTACATCCCAATCAAAAATGGTCCAAAGGTGACCTTTGGTGGTTCTGAAAAAGGAATCATCAAAGGGTTTGGTAACATTTCTTCTAACCTTGTTACCATTACTAAAGTGGCTTATGTTAAAGGTTTGAAACACAACCTCATTAGTATAAGTCAATTAAGTGATGTAGGGTATGACATCTCATTTATTAAAAATGGTTGTCATATCAAGAGGTCAAGTGATCAAGAGATCATTTTGACTGGATATAGAAAGAGAAATGTCTACTGCTTAGACATTATGGTTGAGAACAATTGTTCTCCAGTCTGTCTTGTAGCTGATGAGACAGTCTCTCAATGTGTCAAATGGCACAAGAGGCTTGCTCATCTTAATTACAAGACTATTGGCAAACTCTTTAGTAAAGAGTTAGTGAGGAATGGTCCTCAAGTTAAGTGTGTCAAAGATGGCATTTGCTCAGCTTGTCAAAAGGGCAAGCAGACTAAATCCACCTTTAGAAGCTTAGACAACAAAGATGCTGTGAGGTGTTTATACCTCTTGCATATGGATCTATTTGGTCCAATGCCAGTTCACAGCTTAGGTAGGAAGGTCTACACCTTTGTAGTTGTTGATGACTACTCAAGGTTTTCCTGGGTGTTCTTCTTAAAGCAGAAATCTGAAACACCTAGTGTCTTCTATAGTTTTGTTAAGCAAATTCAGAATGAATTGAACTGTACAGTGGTCAAAATTAGAAGTGACCATGGTACTGAGTTTCAGTCTGAAAGCATGACAAAGCTGTGTGAAGACTATGGGATATTTCAAGAATTCTCTTCACCTAGAACACCTCAGCAAAATGGCATTGCTGAAAGGAAAAATAGGACCTTGATAGAGGCTGGTAGAACCCTATTAAGTGATTCATCACTGCCAGAATATTTCTGGGCTGAAGCAGTTAACACTGCATGCCATGTGATAAATAGGGCTACCATCACTAAAAGGTTAAACAAGACCCCCTATGAAGTAGTGAAAGGCAGGAAACCAAATCTGTCCTATTTTAGGATCTTTGGTTGTAAATGCTTCATACTTAACAATGGGAAGTCTTACTTAACTAAGTTTGCTGCCAAGTCCCAAGAGGGAGTGTTTGTTGGGTACAGCAATAATAGTAAGGCTTATAGAGTCTACAACTTGACCACACAAGTTGTAGAGGAGTCTGTGCATGTAGTTTTTGATGAAACACAACTAATTAACAATGAGTTGTCTAGTAGTGTGTGCAGCCCTACAGGTCTTACTAAGAAGATGGACAAGCTAACCATAGAAGATGTACCTGCTGCAAGACAGCAAGTAGAAGAAGATGGCTTATGTCCAGGGGGAGAACTACATGTACAAGGAGCTGTTGAAGTACAAGGAACTCAGCTTGATGAAGATGCTGAAGAAGTTCAACCAGAAGTAAGGATGCCTCCAGCCAACAGGCATCTAAGAGATCATCCAGTAGAGCTGATCATTGGAGATCCAAGACAAGGTGTTCAGACAAGGAGCAGAAATCAGAATGCTGTAGCATATTCAAGTTTTCTGTCTCAAATAGAACCAAAGAAATTTGAAGAAGCTATACTAGATCCACAGTGGACTGAAGCAATGCAGGAGGAGCTTAATCAGTTCAAAAGATGCAAGGTGTGGGATCTGGTTCCTAAGCCTAAAGATCACAATGTGATAGGAACAAAGTGGATCTACAGGAACAAGTTAGATGAACAAGGTGTCATCATTAAGAATAAGGCAAGACTGGTTGCAAAAGGATATAGGCAAGAAGAAGGTATTGATTTTGATCAAACCTTTGCTCCAGTAGCCAGACTGGAAGCCATAAGGATGTTCTTGGCCTATGCAACCTACCAAGGATTCAAAGTATACCAAATGGATGTGAAGTCAGCATTCCTTAATGGTAATTTAAAAGAAGAAGTATATGTGGAGCAGCCTTCAGGTTTTGTTGATTCTACTCTTCCACATTATGTCTATAGACTTAGGAAAGCATTGTATGGGTTAAAGCAAGCTCCTAGAGCTTGGTATGAAACCCTATCTAGTTTCCTCATTGAGAACAAGTTCACAAGGGGGAAAATAGATAAGACTCTATTCCTTAGGGAATCTAGAGGCAAAGTAATACTTGTCCAAATATATGTAGATGACATTATATTTGGGTCTACTGAAAGTAGCCTTTGCAAAAAGTTTGCAAAGCTTATGCAGAGTCAATTTGAAATGAGTAGTATGGGAGAACTGAAGTTTTTCTTGGGTCTCCAAGTTAAACAGACTGAAAGTGGTCTATCCATATGTCAGTCTAAGTTCACCCTAGAACTCATAAGGAAATATGGTATGGATTCCTCCAGTACCATGAAGACTCCTATGGGGTCAAGTATGTCTCTAAGCAAGGATGATGCAGGGAAACCTGTAGATGAAACCTTGTATAGAGGGATAGTTGGCTCCCTACTATACTTGACTGCAAGTAGGCCTGACATTATGTATGCTACATGTGTTTGTGCCAGGTATCAAGCCTGCCCCAAAGAATCTCACTTGACTGCAGTCAAGAGAATCTTGAGATATCTAAAGGGCACACCCTATCTAGGCCTTTGGTACCCTAGGAATGGAGATTTTGATCTAACAGGCTATTCAGATGCAGACTTTGCAGGATGCAAAGAAGATAGAAAGAGCACAACTGGATCCTGTCAGTTCCTAGGTGGAAGACTCATTTCATGGAGTAGTAAGAAGCAAACCAGTGTGGCCATCTCCACAGCTGAGTCAGAATATGTAGCTGCAGGAAGTTGCTGTGCTCAACTTCTGTGGATTCAACATCAGCTAGAAGACTATGGATGTCAGGTAAGTAGAACTCCACTTTATTGTGATTCTACTAGTGCTATTTCAATAGCTAACAACCCTGTATCACATAGTAGAACTAAACATATAGAGATTAAATATCACTTTCTTAGGGAGCATGTAGAAAGAAATGATATTGCACTTGAATATGTTAGAACTGATAATCAGATAGCTGATATGTTCACTAAGCCCTTAGATGAAGCTAAGTTTAATAGGTTCAAAATTGAACTAGGTATGATAAACTTAGATTAAGTATACAGAACAAAAATTGGCTAAGTAAAAAGGTGTCGACACATAGACAAGTCTATGTCGACACAGAATAGTAAGTGTCGACACTTCAGGAAAATGGTGTCGACACATCTAGGAAGTTAGTGTCGACACTTCAGAATGTTAGTGTCGACACATGTCGAGTAGGTGTCGACACATCCAATAAAGTGTCGACACTTAAGTTTTACTCAGAATTTTTCTAAGTAAAGTCTCGACTACATGTCGAGTATAGTGGTGTCGACACTTCACCAAGTGTCGACACATAAAATCTGTTGACTAAACTTGTGTCGACACATGTGTGTCGAGACATTATAAGTCAGTGTCGACACTTATTGACAGTGTCGACACATCTTTAGAAATTCATCCCGCCTGTTCGTCTTCAAACAAGAAAAGTATAAATAGGGTTCTGTTTGTGTTTGTCGACACGCTTTCAGAGTCTCGAGACTAAACTCCTGTGTCGACATTTCTCTTCTCTAAAGACTAATTCTCAAAACCCTAATGGCTCCCAAGCTGGAAGAGAACGTAAACGAAGGCTATGAGCTCGTGCGAGGTGCATTCGACGACAGTGATCAGGAAATCAAATCAGTGATAACCCTACTCAGCGATTCAGGACTGGAATACTTGGTTTCAGAGCCAACCAAGATATGGAAGAAAGAAGTGATTGAATTTCTTACTGGAGCAACTGTGGACGACTCTGGATCCAGAATCAAATCCAGAGTGCATGGAACCAAGGTCAAGGTTTCACCCAAGTCTTGAGAAAGGTACTTCAGCTACCTAAGATTCAAGAAGAAGAGGAAGTGACCACATCTAAGACTAGAGAAGCACTCACTTGGTGTGGTCTTGATCCTAAGATGAAAATAGGATCAGTTTTCAACAGGAAAGGGATGAACAATCAAGGCAAATTCCTGTCTGAAGTTGTAGGCAAGGTTATTCTAAGCAAACCAGGAGGGCATGACAGGGTGTCAGCCTCTATGTTCAGTATCATGACCAGGATCATCTTCAACCTTAAGACAGACTGGTCTATGATTGTCTTTGAGAAAGTAAAAGAAAGTCTGAAGAAGCCCAATCTGGGCAGGATACTAAGTCTCTACCTGGCTGGATCAATTCCAGAGGTAATGAGCTCTGCTGCAGGAACAAAAATCAATCACATGAGGAGAATGGACTCAAGGATATTCTCTAGATGGGAAAGGGTGCTGGTGTCAAAGGAATTGACCACCCCTAAGAAACAAGCTTCTAAGAAAGACTCTCCTCCCAGGAAGAAGAGGAAGACTGCTGCTGTGCCTCAAGAGCCATCCAGCAGCTCAGGCAGTGAAGAACATGTGGTCTTCACTCCTGATAGTCCAATGGATAAGGCTGCAGACAAGTCACCTGCTCCTCATGAGCCAGCTGACATCCAGGGGGAGCTTCCAGGTGTAGCAGAACCATCTACACTGGAGAGTGAACAAGCCACCCTCCTCATTCAAGAGGTACTTGTTGACCTTAATACTTTGAATTTTTCTATAATAAATTCTGATTTGTCTGATGATCATCAGCAAAATCAGCCAGCAACTCAAGAACCAGATGTTGTTCTCCAAGACACATCTGTTGTAGCTGATAAAACCAGTACATCTCCTGCACAGTCTCCAGCAGAATACACAATGGAAGATCTATTTCTGAATTTAGATCAGGATGATTTTGATATGGAAAAGAATGCTGCTGATGCAGTGGAGGATGCTGCTGCTGAGGGGGAGAATTTGAATATTCAAGAAGAGCCTATAAGGCTAGATACTGAGAAGGCACAAGATGTGCACATTGAAACACCATCCAGCCCTAAGGATAGGGTGGATATAGCCAGTACATCAGAATCTGAAGATGATGAAGCTGAGCAAGCTAAGAAAAAGAAGTTCTTTGTTTTCAAAAGAAGGAGTCAAAGCTATAAGAAAGCTCTCCAAACTGTTGCACAACACTCCTTAGTTCAACAACCTCCATCCACTGATTACAGTGCTCTACTGCTTGCCATGCAAATCAAGATGGATGAACAAAGGAAGGCTTTGGAAACTTATGTTGATGAAGGGCACAAGGCACTACAATCTGATCTGGGACAGGAAATCAAGTCCATAAGGTTTGAAATGAACCTTAATAAAAAGGAAATGACTGATTGTTTTACAAAGGGTGCTCATACAGTGGTCTATCTGGCTAAACATCAAGAAACAATCAAAGAGAAAGTAGAAGATATAGCACTAAAGCAAGGCTATGTGCTGGAGAATCAACTCAGGATGAATGATAATTTGACTGCATCTCACAATGCAATAGTCACTGAAATAAAGACTAAGTCTACTGAACCATCAACCTCCTCTGCTACTGCCAAAGCTGATTTTGATAAATTCTTTCAAGCTGAACTAACTGCTGTCAAGACTGCCATCAAGGACTCACAAAAGGTCATTTCTGAACAGCTTATCAAGCTAAGACCTTTCTTTAAAGAGGGCATAAGGTATTTGGATAGCCAAATCAGGTTTCAGAAAGATGATGTGAGAGATCATGTAGCCCAAGAAGTCATAAAGGGGGAGAGAGTGTTAGTCAAGGCCAGTTCTGAGCATGTCAAATGGATTTCAAATTCAATCAGGGCTACACTTGGATATCCTCCCCTGTGTGATGACAATGAAATAGCTGAATCTGGTATTCAAGGAACATATCTTGGAGGTGAGCAACAGGCAGTGGCTGATGTAATCTATCCACCTCCAGATTTTGAAATGATTCATGCAGATATAAGCACAATGTATAGTCCAACTGCTGGTAAGCCTAATATTATTCTGGAAAAGGTTGTTCAACCTATCACAGCTGCTATGCAAGAGGCTTTGGACAAAGAAGAAGAGACTAGGCTATCAAAGAAGAAGTTCAGGGAACTTGCTGAACAAAAACCTGATTTTGAACAGTGGAGCCCTACTTCTAGGAACATCATTCTCACTGCATGGAAAGCGGCCAAGGACAATGCCCATGAGAGGAACAAGTGGTTCTCAGAGGCAGAATGGAGGAAACATGAAAGTAGGCAGGAAGCCATTGTCCAACATAGAAGGAAGGCTAAGTTAGGAAAGCTACCTCCTACAGCTGTGGAGCCTAGCAAGTACTTTCCTAAGCCCTATCATTATTTTGAAAGACAAAAGATCAAGGCTGAAGAACAGAAGAAGAAGGACTCCAAAGGGAAGAAGATTGCTGAAGCTGAGCCTGCTGCTGCTGCTGCTGTGAAAGCTAAAGTACAAGCTGGAAAAGGCATAGTCATTAAGGAACCAGAGCAGAATTAGACTAAGATTAAACTGAAAAATGTTGTAATCTGTTACATCAAACATTTTGTGTAAATCATTGAAAATGTGTTAAATGTATAAACAGTTTTTGTTACACAAATTTCATGATTGTTCTGATGAATGTGTCTAATTCTTGTTTGTTCTGTGATGCTGAATGAGTATACATGTGTGCTTTATTACATGTTTAAGTTTAACTCTGTTGTCATATATCTGGTTTACTTCATTTTATAATTTTTAATTATGAGTGATGTATATCATTGACTAAGGGTTATGACTTCTCCAAATAGGGGGAGATTGTTGGGTACATTGGTCAAATGTACCTGATTTGAAGAAGCCTCACCTAACTCAATGATATACATCATAGTGTATTTGATGTTTGTTTGAGTTACTTGTGCAGGTTAGGAATACACTGGACTGAAGCTAAAAATTCTAAGTCCATGTGTCGACACCCAGAGGGAAAGTGTCGACACTTGAGAAAGCTTGTGTCGACACCCAGACAAGCAGTGTCGACACTTGGAGTCATTGTGTCGACACCTGGGAAGAAGAGTCGACACCAGTCAGAAAGTGTCGACACTTGGAGCTGTGTCGACACTCAGTGAAGAAGAATGCAGAAAAGCTGTGTCGACACTTAGCAGAAGTGTCGACACCTAGAAGAGCTGAGTCAACACCACAAAGTGTCGACACTTGAAGTAAGTGTCGACACTCAGCAAAAGTCTGCAGAATCTAAGTACAAGTGTCGACACTCAACACAATGTGTCGACACTATGCAGAAGAGTCAGCATTTGAAGTAAGTGTCGACACTCAGCACAATGTGTCGACACACAACCAGAGGAGTCAACACTTGAAGAAAGTGTCGACACTCAGCACAATGTGTCGACACTTAGTTGAAGACTCTACACTTGAAGAAAGTGTCGACACAAAGAGCTGTGTCGACATTTAGTAAAGATCAGAAAAGTTACAAAATATTCTAAGTACAAGTGTCGACACTAAAGGAATGTGTCGACACTCAGCTGAAGAAACAAAAGTGAAGACTTGTGTCGACACCAAGAAGCAGTGTCGACACTTGACAGTTTCAACACATAAAGTTGTGTCGACACAAAGGAGTTGTGTCGACACTTAGAAGAATACAGTTGCAGAATGAAGTACAAGTACTTGTGTCGACACTCAATTTCAGTGTCGACACATGCAGAAGAAACTGTGTCGAGACATACAAGGAATTGTGTCGACACCTTGTAGACTTGTGTCGACACTTATACAACATGTGTCGACACTTGGCCTATAAGTGTCGACACTTAAGAACAGAAAGTCTCGACACTATCTGACAGTTAGAAGAATTTCAAGAAGTGACTGGTTGACAAGACAGCTGCCGATCCAGCCGGTCTACATCAACTGTCAGTGATATCAGAAGTCTGTTATGAACCGGACCAGCCGGTTACCATGAAGGAAGCCTATAAATAGGCACTCATAGTCTACAGAAGATATGATTGAGATTAAGAGATTGATTGTTGAAGTAATATAGAAGTGGTTGACAAAGTTTTTACAGAGAGAGTTCAGATCTTTGTAAAAGTGATAGATTGAGGATCAACACAAGAAGATCTTGCTGTGCATCAGCAGATCTAAGAAGTTGGAGAGAGAGAGCTCCAACTAAGTATTCAGTCTTTGGAACTAAGGCTGAGAAGAAGAATTCAGAGTCTTCTGGATTTCAAGAAGCAGAGGTCAAGGAACAACTGCAGAAGATTCAGACTAATTCAGTTCTAATCAAGAAGCTTTGAAGGAAGCTAAGTCAGTTTGGATCTAACTGAGTTCTTCCAAGAACTCTTCAAGAATCTCTCAACTCCTCTCCTATTTCTGAGTTGTAGAGTTATCTACTTTACTTTCTATTTTAAATTGTAGGATCCATTGGATCTGAGAGAATTGTAAGCCTATTTTATAAAGGCTGAGGGTAGGGCTTGGTTGCCTGAGTGTAGGAGTTGAAGAACTCTGAGTGTAGGCCTTAATTGGCTGAGTGTAGGCCTAGGTGGCTGAGTGTAGGCCTTTTGGCTGAGTGTAAGGCTTTGGGCCTAAGGTAGGAACCTAGTTTGGTTCTGAGTTAGTGGAGAAGTTTGGCCGAATCTAGTACACTGCTAGATAGGCGAAGGGGGAAAGTGGATGTACCCAAAGATTGGGGAACCACTATAAATTAGTGTGTTTGCTGTGGTGTGCTGTGTTGTGCTGTGAATTAATTGTTTGATTTCTGTAATTGCTGTTAGCTGTAGTAATCTGTGAAATAATTGTTGTGCTGCCAACAAAGTTTTAAAAAGGTTTAGGTCACCTATTCACCCCCCCCTCTAGGTGTTTAGGTACCATATCTTTCACGTTCCTTCGGGTAGATATGTGAAGTCCCCGTTGTTTAGAGTCCGTAAGCGAGAACAGACATATGCATGATGTGTGAAGCCTACCCGGACATGTTGGTCTGGATCGGTGATGTTTCATTGCATATATGCCGGAGAAGACTCCGTGCTATTGATTGTTTTTCGGGTTTTCTACGCGGTAAATTGCAGCAGGGAGCCTTGGGGATAAACCCAAAGGTGCACCCGGAAAACTGGGTGGATGCGAGATCTTACCAACTTGGTGGCCTGAGAGCCAACTTGAACATAACCGGGTTATGTGAATTGTGATGGAAATGGGACTCGGTGGAAGTTTGACAACTGGCTTAAATTGTTGTTGTGATGTGAGCATGGGTTAGATGGAACCGTACCCGTTCTATGTCGTTCGGTTAAAGAGACCTAAGGGTACGTGGCACTTGCCGTTGGCATAGATTAGGGTCTTCGGCGGTCAATGGCTTAAATTGTCGTGACCCAGCCCAGGAAGACAAATTGCTCATAGGTTTGGCCGTCAAAGTGGCGGTGGTGAGTCCGGAATGTCTATGGCTATAATTGACGTGACATCGACCAGTTCACCTAGAATGTGCCCTGAGAGCACGGGGTGTGTGGCCGTGCGAGCCAACGTCTGTGATGAAATGATTTTGGTTATATACTGCTCGCTTATGCTAATGAAATGCAGCGAAGGAGCATCGCCGCCCCGAGTTGGGGGTGGGATCGTTATAATTTGGTCAGCATTGCTGACCGTTGCCTTGTTTTGCCACCGTGCGGTGGTTTGTTTCTTGCAGGTGCTGCTGGACCAAGTGGTCAATAGCGGGCTAAAGCCCAAGTGCGAAGCCGGCCCTCGAAGGCCTAATTGGAAGTGTTTACTGTTTTATTCATGTATGACCGGCCTGTGTGCCGTGGTTTGTAAATCATGTAATATCAAGTGAAACATTTTGTAAGGCCTTAAGGCTTGTGTTGGTATTTGTATAATATTCCTATTTTGGATTAGTGGACATTCATGCTTTAGTGCTGGGTTCTTATTTGCAACTTTTAAAAACTGCTTCCGCTAGAATGCTCTGTGTAGGATGTTGATTGGTTGGATGGTTTCCATGAGTAACCACCCGGTCTGTCTGTGGCATACGGCGTCGGGCCCCGGCCGCACCTACTGCTATATGCTATGCACAGATAGGGGGCGTTACTATTTGGTATCAGACTACTGGTTTTGGTCGGGCTTAACGTGAATTCGTGGGCGAATTCTTTTTCAGGGGTGGTGAGAACATTGTTTGTGTCATCGTTATAACAGTAAAAGAACCCATGAATGTCCACTTAGGAATGCAAATACGCGTGTTTGAGGAACTTGCGTGTTCCTATAATTTCTGTTTTCAATTTATTTGGTCGCTTAATGGTGTTTTGTACCACTATAGGTGACCAGAAGTGGTGTTGGGCCGTCAGAACGCCGAGTTTCTGAGGCTAGCAGTGCACCAGATGTTGCTCCTGCAACACCTCTATCGGCTGAGAATATACGATTGGTGGCTGAAGCGGTGTTGGCCGTGATAAATGCGCAGCCTGCAAGGCAAACGTAGCAGCCCGCTCCTGTGATGGAGCAGGAACCTCTTCAAGAGGCTGAGCCGAGGAGAGTGGAGCAAGTGGTTGTGAAACCGGTGGTGCCAAGGAGGGCAACCGAGAGGCAGCTTAAGCATGTAATGAGCTTTAACACTCCGTTATTCTCGGGGTTGGGAACCCCATCTCAGGCTGAAGACTGGCTCTCCAGGGTGAAGAGAGTCATGACAGTAACGGAGACGGAGGAGTGGCAAATGACCACCATTGCTACGTTCCTTTTGGACGGTGAAGCGAGATTATGGTGGGAAGGTTTGGAGCTACATCATTTGAGAGGTAGACAACTGACAAACGTCTCGATGGAAGAGTTCTCGGGATTGTTCTTAGCAAGATACCTCCCTTCTACTCAGAGGATTTCGATGGAGAACGAATTTCTGAAGTTGTTTCAGGGTGAGAAGTGCGCGGATGAATATCTCCATGAGTTCACTCGTTTGAGTCGATATGCTAGCTCCACCATCATGGATGAGGAGCGCATGACTAATCGCTTCTATGAAGGCTTGAGAGATAAGTTGCGATTATTACTCTCAGGGCCGATGACACAGGATTTCTTAACCTTGGTCAATACTGCCCGGTCCTTGGAGAAGGACATGAAGAATGTACAAGCAAAGAAAAGCTTGGGTGATAGGAAATCTGAATTTAAAGTGCCGACTACTTCAAAGTCCGGCTATCGGAGGTCTTTCAAGAAGCATAGGACTTCGGGTCCAGCTCCTTCTGGTGCTTCTGGGGCGACTACGGGTCGGACCCCGGGCACGTGTTTTACTTGTGGAAAGACGGGGTATTTTGCCCGTGACTGTTGGAGCGGACGCCCTAAGTCCGAGAGAAAGCCGGGAGCTACTTATGAAGAGAAGGGCAAGGCGGTGGAGTCGACCGCATCCCACTATGCTCCGGCCCAACCGAGGGTCTATAATCTTGGCCAACAGGAGGCCATCAAACAAGCTGATGTGGTGACAGGTACGGTTTAATTTATAGCAAGTCAATTTCCTTAAATACTTGTTATGCACATGTTACCTTACCACTGCTTGTTTAGGATTTGTATTGATTTGTGAAAATCCGGCACGAGCACTCTTCGATACGGGAGCTTCACATTCCTTCTTGTCCGAAGGATTTATATCACGCATCGGAGTCCCTTCTTCGATGGCGAAGGATAACTTGGATGTGTTGTTGCCCAATGGGTGTTCGATGCGAGCGGATAGGATCTGCGATGTTAAGATTCGTATCAGGGATCAGGAGTTCGACCTGCAGGCGTCTTTACTTCCGTTGGCAGAGTTCGACGTTATATTTGGCATGGACTGGCTCTCGGAGCAGCAGGACTATATTGACTGCGGTCGCAAGGAAGTCAAGCTGGGAGCAAGTCGTGAGACGACTTTTACGGGCTTAAAGGGGTCGAGCAAGACGTTGATGTCTTCTCTTCAGGTGGTGAAGGCGGTTCGTGCCGGTGCAGAACTGTTCTTTACACTAGTGGAGGTTGCAAAACTGAAGCCCGCATTGGATAGTATTTCAGTGGTATCGGAATACCCTGATGTGTTCCCCGCAGATCTTCATGGAGCCCCGCCTCAACGGGAGATAGATTTTATGATTGAGCTAGTGCCAGGTGCAAAGACTGTGTCACGATCTCCTTATCGGCTAGCGCCTAAGGAAATGGCGGAGCTGAAAGTTCAACTGCAAGAGTTGTTGGAGCAAGGGTATGTGCGCCCGAGTTCTTCACCTTGGAGCGCACCGGTCCTCTTTGTTAAGAAGAAGGACGGAAGCTTGAGGCTATGTATTGATTATCGGGAGCTCAACAAGTTGACGGAGAAGAACAAGTACCCAATCCCCCGGATTGATGATCTTTTTGATCAGTTACTCGGGTCGACGGTGTACTCGAAGTTGGATCTCAAGGCTGGGTACTATCAGCTGCGAATAAGGGAGAGTGATATTCCGAAGACATCGTTTAGTATGAGATACGGGCATTATGAGTTTACGGTCATGCCGTTTGGGCTGACTAATGCACCGTCAGTGTTCATGGATTTGATGAACATGACTTTCAGGGAGTACTTGCACCATTTTGTGATCGTCTTCATCGACGATATTTTGGTGTACTCGCAAAGTGAGGAAGATCACTTCAAGCATCTTCACTTGGTTCTGGAGACGTTAAGGAGAAATCAGTTGTATGCCAAGTTCTCGAAGTGCTAGTTTTGGTTGTCCTCAGTGGCGTTCCTCGGTCATATAGTGAGTGGAGAGGGTATTGCTATGGATCCGGTGAAGATTGTTGCGATACGGGAGTGGCCTGAGCTTGCTACGGTAGCGGAAGTCCGGAGCTTTTTGGGGCTTGCCGGCTATTATAGGCGCTTCGTAGAGAACTTCTTGCAGATAACGTTACCTCTCACTACTTTGACGAGGAAGGATCATAAGTTCGTTTGGACGCCAGAGTGCACGCGAGCTTTCGAGGAGTTGAAGTGTCGGTTGACCACGACTCCTGTGCTGAGTTCGTCATGTGGGACCGAAGGCTATGAGATTTATAGTGATGCTTCGGGCAGTGGTTTGGGTTGCGTGCTACTGCAACACGGAAGTGTAATTGCTTATGGCTCGAGACATCTAAAAGTGCATGAAAGGAACTATCTGGTCCATGACTTGGAGTTAGCGGCCGCGATTTTTGCCTTGAAGCTGTGGAGACACTATTTGTACGGTGTGAAGATTGATATCTACACCTATCATAAGAGTCTAAAGTATCTTATTGATCATAAGGATCTGAATATGCGGCAGCGTAGATGGATGGAGTTCCTGGGGACTATACATTGAAGATCCACTACGTGCCTGGTAAAGAGAATGCGGTTGCGGACGCGTTGAGTCGCCGAGCCCCAGCTCAAGCCAATTGGCTATCGGTGCATGATGAGCGGTTGGTGCGGGAGTTGGAGGCGTTGGAGATTGTTTGTGTGGACAGGCAATCAAGTGGTGAAGCAGTTCTGAATTAGACTGAAATCCAATATGACATGGCTGATCGTATTCGGCAGGCTTTGGATATGGATGCTCATATGAAGCAGTTCATGGTGGAGGCTCTGGATGGGTCAAATTCCCAATTCGTCGTGGAGGATGGATTACTTTGGAAGGATGGTCGTCTGTGCGTCCCAAGTGTGGGTAATTTGCGGGTGGAGTTGTTGTACGAGGCACACCATACCAAGTACTCGATTCACCCGGGGAGCACAAAGATGTACCGTGATGTGAAGAAACTATTTTGGTGGCCGGGTTTGAAGAAAGATGTGGCGCTCTACGTAGCGAAGTGCCAAACTTGCGCCTTGGTGAAGGCGGACTGCCAAAAGCCGGGAGGATTTCTTAAGTCCTTTCCTATTCCGGAGTGGAAATTTGAAGACATCTCTATGGAGTTTGTGCACAGTTTGCCAAGGTCGCAAAAGGGGAACGACACCATTTGGGTGGTTGTTGATCGGTTAACGAAGGTGTCGCATTTCATTCCACATAGGAAGGATGATCCGGTGGAGAAGTTGGCAAAGCTTTATGTGGATAACATAGTACGACTTCATGGTGTGCCCCGCAACATCGTGAGTGACCGAGATGGCCGGTTCATGTCCAATGATTGAAGGCTTGTGCGGCAAATGTTGGGAACAAAGCTGAAATTCAGCACAGCCTTCCATCCGCAAACGGATGGGCAGACCGAGAGGGTCAATAGAACCATGGAAGACATGCTCCGCATGTGTGTCTTGGATTTTGGAAAGCAGTGGGAAGACCACCTATATTTGGTGGAGTTCGCATACAACAATAGCTACCAAGCGAGTATTCAGATGGCGCCTTTCGAGGCCCTATATGGTAGAAAATGTCGCACGCCGTTGTCTTGGTTAGAAATGGGTGAGTCAAAGTTATATATGCGATCAGAAGTGGAGGATGCTACTTCTTTGGTGAGAACCATTCGGGAGAGGTTGCTTATCGCTCAGGACCGGCAAGCGAAGTACTATAATGCCAAGCACAGGAACGTGGAGTTCGCTGTGGGCGACTATGTGTACCTAAAGATCAAGCCGTTCAAGGGTGTCTCGCGGGTGCGGCGATTGAAAAAGCTAAGCGCGAGGTACCTTGGGCCGTTTGAGGTTCTAGAGCGAGTCGGTGAAGCGGCCTATCGGTTGAAGCTTTCAGTGGAGCTTAGTGGTTTACATGATGTATTCCATATTTCGGTGCTTCGGAAGGCAGTGCAAGAGCCTACGCAAGTGACCGCGGTTGATCAAGTGCTGGTGGATAGTGGGCTGACGACAAAGGTCAGGCCCGTGCGGATTGAGGACTCCGAGGTCAAGCGGCTACGCAATAAAGAGATCAGGATGGTCAAGGTCCGGTGGGACAATTGCGGTCGTGAGGAGCTCTCTTGGGAGAGAGAGCAGACTATGCTTGACGAATATCCGGAGTTGTTCCGCTCAGGTACAAATTTTGGTTTTGTACATGTCTTTCCTTTATATAATTTCGAGGACGAAATTATTTTAAGAGGGGGAGAGTTGTAACGCCCCGAAACTCAAAGGAGCGACGGGGGACGTTTTGGGCCAGTTTTGGGTTCTAGCTGCAGGCACACGGCCTGGGACACGGGCGTGTCCCAGGGCGTGTCAAGCGTGTGTCGACACTCAGCCGGGAAGTCGACATTTTGAGCTCGACATTGTGTCGAGACTAGGCACACGGCCTACGACACGGGCGTGCTGCAGGGCGTGTCGACCCGTGTCGACACTTAGCCCCCGAAGTCGACACTCTACGTTCAATGAAGTGTCGAGACATGGCACACGGCCTGCGACACGGGTGTGTCGCAGGGCGTGTCGACCCGTGTCGACACTCGTCCCGGGAAGTCGACACTCTGCTGACGATGTGTCAAGACATGGCACACGGCCTAGGACACGGGCGTGTCCAAGGCCATGTCATTAGGTCGACGATCTTAGCTCGATGAAGTGTCGAGTGTCGAGACCATGTACATGGCCTGGAGCCCAGGCGTGTTTAGGTGACACGGGCAAGCACACGAGCGTGTCCTAGAACCTGTGCAGTGCTCGGGTTGTTTTCGGGGAAAAATGATGGGGGTACACGGCCGGCCATACGGCCGTGTCAGGTGGAACACGGGCGTGTCAGGTCGAACACGAGCATGTTCGATACCCGTGTGAGGTTCCAGGCGAGCCGATTTTGACGGCGAATGAGGCACACGGCCCTGGACACGGGCGTGTGCCGGGCCGTGTGCGGTCCAGATTGGGCATTTCAGTCCCGAATCAAAGCCGTTCATTTCTTTAATTGATGATCCAACGGCTGGGGGTTGTTCCTGAATGGATATACCCGGGATTGGACTTAGAAACCCTCACTTTTCATAAGTTATCATCTTTCTAAAAGCTTAGAGAGAGAGGAGAGCCAATGAAGGAAGAAGGATCTAGATCCGGCCATTGGAGGAGCTTCTAAGCTCTAAATCGCGAGCCGACTCCGGATCCACGGAGGCAAAGCTAGTGCGGTGCTTTTCATCTGCTTACTTTTCCATGGCGCCAAAGAGGAACGCTAGGGTAACGATTCTCTTCTTGAGCATGAGTAGCTCTCCTTCTTTGCATAGGAAGCCCGCTCTCGTGAGTTTGCGGAGAGTTGGAGGCGTTCCTTCAGGTAGATATGTGAAGTCCCCGTTGTTTAGAGTCCGTAAGCGAGAACGGACATAGGCATGATGTGTGAAGCCTACCCGGACATGTTGGTCTGGATAGGTGATGTTGCATTGCATAAATGCCGGAGAAAACTCCGTGCTATTGATTGTTTTTGGGTTTTCTACGCGGTAGATTGCAGCAGGGAGCCTTGGGGATTAACCCAAAGGTGCACCCGGAAAACTGGGCGGATGCGAGATCTTACCAACTTGGTGGCCTGAGAGCTAACTTGAACATTACCGGGTTATGTGAATTGTGATGGAAATGGGACTCGGTGGAAGTTTGACCCGCGCAAATGGCTTAAATAGTAGTTGTGATGTGAGCACGGGTTAGATGGAACCGTACCCGTTCTATGTCGTTCGGTTAAAGATACCTAAGAGTACGTGGCACTTGCCGTTGACATAGATTAGGGTCTTCGGCGGTCAATGGCTAAAATTGTCGTGACCCAGGCCAGGAAGACAAATTGCTCATAGGTTTGGCCATCAGAGTGGTGGTGGTGAGTCCGGAATGTCTATGGCTTTAATTGACGTGACATCGACCGGTTCACCAAAAATGTGCCCTGAGAGTACGGGGCGTGTGGCCGTGCGAGCCAACATCTGTGATGAAATGATTATGGTTATATACTGCTCGCTTATGCTAATGAAATGCAGCGAAGGAGCATCGCCGCCCCGAGTTGGGGGCGGGATCGTTATAATTTGGTCAGCATTGCTGACCGTTGCCTTGTTTTGCCACCATGCGGTGGTTTGTTGCTTGCAGGTGCTGCTGGACCAAGTGGTCAATAGCGGGCTAAAGCCCAAGTGCGAAGCCGGCCCTCGAAGGCCTAATTGGAAGTGTATACTATTTTATTCATGTATGACCGGCCTGCGTGCCGTAGTTTGTAAATCATGTAATATCAAGTGAAACATTTTGTAAGGCCTTAAGGCTTGTGTTGGTATTTGTATAACATTCCTATTTTGGATTTGTGGACATTCATGCTTTAGTGCTGAGTTCTTATTTGCAAGTTTTAAAAACTGCTTCCGCTAGAATGCTCTGTGTAGGACGTTGATTGGTTGGATGGTTTCCATGAGTAACCACACGGTCTGTCTGTGGCATACGACGTCGGGCCCCGGCCGGACCTACTGCTATATGCTATGCGATGGATAGGGGGCATTACATCCTCTCCTTCCCTCGGCCTGCGCGCCTCGAAACCCGGCGGCACATACCCGGCCTTGAACTCCGCGAGCTCCTCTTCGCTGGTGTGCCCCTCAAAGAAGCAATAATCAATAAAGTGCTGCACGCACTTGGAGTGGCCGTCAGCATCAGGATTGGTCTTTCCCATGTTCGCAGAGGAAAAAGCAGAACACGAGCAGAAATAGAGGCAAGCACAGAGAGAAGGAAAGAAAGCAATAAAGGCACAGTACGGGGTTGGTGGGGGGGGGGGGGGGCTATTTATAGGAAAAGAAATCTGGTGCAAGCCGTCCCATCAGCTCAGCTCGACGCCCCAGCTTGTCCCCCAAGCTCGCCAACCCCAGCTCGTCACCCCAGCTCGCCGACTTTCGGCGCGTCCCAACCAAGGCTAAGTCAAACATTACAGTATATTATTTAAACAACACATGTCCAGGAATATTCTAAAAACTACTTATTACAGCTTATTACAGATCAAGTTCAGGAAAAAAATGGTGGGGCGCGCAAGCAGGGGGAGCGCCAGGATGCGAGTACCGACCGACTCATCATAGGAGCCGCCCACTCACCTACCCCGGCCTCGCGACCCCCGCCCCCCAGGCTGCCGCGTGCGGAGCAGCTCACGGATCCTTCCTGAATTCCTCTGCGCCACCGAGAGACCATCGTCTATCTCGTCTAGGAGCCGGGAGGGGGACATCAGCTTGCCAGCCTGGCCGCTTCGCACCTCGTCGGCGAGATGCGCGTAGTCGTGTTGGAGAGTCTCGTTGACCCCCGCACCTCACGCAGCCCGCACACCAGCTTCTTAAGGAGCTTGACCTCCCTCCTCGTCAGCTCGCTTTGATCCACCTCAGGACCCAGGTAAGAGTCCAGCGAGCTTGGGGAAGGTAGGGGAGAGTAGTGGGCTGCCCGCGAAGATTCCTCGGCAGCGGATTGGCTAGGGAGAGCTGTGAAGACAAGCATCAGCAAGAAGAGACGCATGAAAAACTCATGGGGCAAGAATCCAAGCAATACTGACCTGACGAGCTCGGCAGCTCGAAGGAGATGCGGGGAGGGATGAATCTCAAATCCTTCCCGCGACCTGGGCTGCGAGCCCTCGACGAGAGGAGCTCGAATCCCGGGGTGGGGATGGTTCCCAGACCTGCCCCGCAGCCGCGTTAGTTTGCCGAGGAGAGGGGGCGCGCATCGGCGAGCTCGGCCTCTGCGAGCTCACTGGCAGGATCCCGAAGAGAAGAGGCGGGTCCTAGGGACGGTCATCCGGTGCCATGAACTGCGAGCCCACGGGAGTCGTCTCGCCTCGTGGTATGGGCTCTCGCGGCGTGACACCCCCCGTGTTGTCAGGTTGGCCATCCGGGTCGTCGCCGACTACGACAACCTCTCTATCCTTCTCAAGATTTGTTCGGGTGGAAGAACCGGTCTCGCATTCCAGGGTGGCCCTCAGGTCGTGGTAAATGGGCTCGGCCGCCCGAGGGAATGGCTTCGACCACTTGGAGCCGGGCTCGGCAGAATCAATTTGAGGAACTTTGGCAGGAACCGCCGTCAGGGCAGCTACGCGAGCTGCGGAAGACTGGCGAGCTCGGTCTAAGCGCTCTTGGATCTCCTTGGGAAGCGGCATCTTGGCAGGGTTAGAGCAAAAGGAATGGCAAGAGTCAGGCAAGAGAACAGGTGCATATATATAGCCGCAGGTGGACCCGACCCAAAGATTCCCTCCAACTCGCCAACCCGCGCTCGCCGCACACTTGGGGTTGGATGTTTCTTTCCAAGCTTTGCCAAGCTCAAAAAGAGCGGGGATTATGTACAACCCCGTGTCCGGCGAGCAAGACCGCCAGGATCCAGGCAGATCGGGCTAAGGGGAGTGGGCGAGCTCGGTAGTGGAGAAGTCGAGCCCGAGCTCGGCATTCGTCGACCAGAGATCGACATTCGTCGACCAGAGATCGGCATTCGTCGACTGGAGATCAGTATTCGCCGACCTCGAGCTCAGCATTCGCCGAGCTAGCCCCAGCTCGCGCCCTCGTAATAGAACTCGACAATAGTAGGCGAGCAGGACCCGCTGAGGTGATCAGGCCCCCCAGCTCGCCTGGATGAACGAGATACTTTTTACTGTTTTGCCAATGCTGGCCTGCCCATAGCCTTTCAAAACAGCGGAGTTTGGCTGTTGGCAGACCCAACCGAGGGTCTTCTAGTAATTTAAGGTCAGTTCTTTTGGTTATTGACAGTTCAGATTTCAAAAACTATAAATAGGACACAAGGGGTACCCCAAAAAGCATGCTTCCTGTGCTCTCCTGCTCCAGTTCTCAAGTGCTTTCTGAGGGTACCTTAGCTCGGCCTCTAGCTAAGGAGTGGAAGCGCTCTGAGATCTTCCGGGTGTGTGGAGGGACCTCCCTGCCGAGCCCTTGGGTCGGTCTTTCCTTATTTTCTTTGTTGTTTTGCTTGCAGGAGTAAAGTAGGCGCGAGATCACCCCTTCCCCAAGGGCGAATTCCATAGGATGCTGAGAAATCAGTTTCAACACACTCATCCCTGATGAGTGGCCAGGGAGAGAATAGCAGGGGACAGCAGCATCCACAGGTAGCATAGTAAGAGCGGACATCCACAGGGCAGGACCAGCAGTGCAGGCATCCGCAATAGAACATAACCTGTCATGAGCAAGAACAACAAAAAACCTCGTAGATGTGTCAGCATAAAGAAAAGCAGTGCAGATCTTACCATCCAATGCGAGAACCAGGAAACCCAAATGGAAGCGCGACACGAAAAGAATCTCACCTCTCAACCCAAGAGAATTTGAAGTGGAAGAGAGAAACGTCGGAGAAAGCCACTCAGGTGGAAACCATATATGCAAAATTAAATCCGAAAAATTGAATAACGGCGAAACACCGATTGCATCGTAAAAATCCAAAAATATTGCATTAAATCCAAAATTCTCAAAAATCATGAAAGGATCGACGCTCCAACGTAATAATGTTGTTACAGAACCCAAAGGTATCCACTCGTGGGCTAACTAGACTAAATTCGAATCAACAATTCTGCAGTTAAAAGCTCTCGGAGGTGAACGGTCGTGAATGTGACGCAACCCACAAACACTGGCATAAGACAACTACATGTGTACGGGCAGAGCGTACCAGGATGAATGAAAAATATGTGCAGTTTGATTTGTTGGGTAACAATGTCGTGAGGACACCAAATCAAAGGGCACAGTCGCCGCGAAATCATACGCCATCACAGACGAAGACATGTCCGCATACAGACACTCACTAATACATATCCCACAAGTCAAGTCCAACGTCATAGTTTTAAATTTTGTTTTAAAAATGTCATAAAGAAATGCCAGCGAAAGACACTCATCACCAATTATAGATTTGGACGCTCTCGGATTTGAAAGGACATACGTGCGACATAACTCAACATACCCAACTAGGTTCACTAACGTGTGCATGCACGGATTAGCAAAAGGCGGAGGATAAATGCGTGCGACCGGGCTTGGCAAATAAGTGTGTCTAGGGGACACCACATCAAGAAGTCCCATAGACAAGGAATCACTAGTAGTCCAACACGAAGACTTACCCAACGCCAAGCGGTCAGATGAACGGTCCATCCTAGGAAAAGCATAGTCAGATCTATGAATTGGAGGGGAAAGACCGAACGCGACAACTAATAACTTTCCCACACACATCCGTCTAGGTAAGTCTAACGGGGGAGCTAGATGAATAAGCATCTCCAATTATCTTGGGCTAGAAATGACAAGCTCCTTTCCTAACAAAAAATCTAATCGAGTCAAGGGAACCGGAGGGAGAGTCGACAGGGTCAATTCCGGAGGAGGAGCTATGTCATACTCACTGTCAAAACATGGATTTAACGTCAAAGAAAAGTCCGCCAGGTGCAAGCCATCAAAATCAATGGGAAGATCAAATAGTAGATTCTTCCTCACAGAAAACTCAACCGGATTGTCATCACCTAACTCACTCTCAAATAAACATTCGCCACAGGATGACTCTACCAACTCAGCCAAACTATCTTCCAGCCCACTAGATGCTTCATCCAAAAATAACCTTCCCTCGCAAGGTGAATCTTCCAAGACAATAGGCACATCTGCTAACTCTGGGCCATCGGACGGTTCCTTAACTATCATAGGAGACGAACCGAAAATATGGTCGAGGGAAAGTGGGATAATCCCAGGGGGTGATACCTCGGAGGAGATATCCTCATCCAGGTCAATAGGATATCCAATCTCCTCATCGTTACTCAAGTCGTCCGAGAAATTGGTGTCACCCTCAGCTGTAGCTCAGTTGGTGATGAGAGCTGTTCGGAAAGCTCTTTATCAAGGGGGCGTGTTCGAGACCTTGCCTCAACATCCCGCCGCACTGAGAATAGGTGCAGTCATGGGTGGGGTGCTTGGGCTGCAGCCCGATAGTGGGCCGCCGGACGTGGGCCTCTGGCTAGGCCAGGTGCGAGTCCTGGTCGACAGAGCGGGTCGGCTCTGGGTCACTGCATCAAGAAGAACAGTACAACATCGGGGGGATCTCACTTCAAGGGACCACCAATGTGCTACAAGTGTGGCAAGTCAGGCCACATAGCTCGTTTTGTACTGAGGGTGGTGCTGAGTAAGAACCAAGGCAGGAGCAATCAGTGCGTTCCGGTCCCAGTACCGTGGAGAAAGTGAAGATGGAAGAGTCGAGCGCTTCACGTTTTCAACCCGTGCAACCAAGGGCCTACAACCTTGGGCAATAGGAAGCAATCTGATAACCCGATGTGGTGACATGTATGGGAAAGTTTAAGTTGTTTATTAACTTTAGATTTTCTAGACTTTTATGTGTGTTGCCTGTGTATTAGGCTTCGTGCTAGTTTTTGGGAACCCTGCTAGGGTATTGTTCGACTCATGAGCGTCACACTCTTTTCTTGTGGAAAGCTTTATCTGGAGAATTGGAGTCGAGCATTTTTCGGCGAACAAAGAGCTTAGGGTGCGCATACCCAATGGGTATTTGAAGACCACGGTGACGAAAAGGCGCATTGGTTGGATTTTAGACAGAGTTGTCTTCGTGTTGGTAGCAACGGTCCTACTGCTGGCTTAGTTCGATGTGATCTTGGGGATGGACTGGCTTGCAGAGCAGCAAGCTGGTATTGACTGCCTATCAAAGGTAGTGACCCTAAGAAGTTAAGGAAAGGCAAAAGTAAAGTTTGAGGGCCTCAGTGGAGTGGCCTGCTCCCTGATTTCGGCCATACAATTAGGGCGGGAAGTTAACCAGGGAGTAGCAGCTTTCGTCGTATTGTTAGAAGTTCAACTTTCCAAGCTATCGATCGGAGAAGTGCTGGTAGTGTCAGAATTCGAGGATGTGTTTCCTGAGGAGATTCCCGGAGCACCTCCTCGGCGGGAGATCAATTTCTCGATTGAGTTAATGCCAGGAGCTAGACCAGCATCATGTACTCCGTTTAGGGTGGCACCAAAGGACTTATCCGAGCTCAATGTACAGTTGTAGGAGCTGTTGGAGCAGGGGTACATTAGGCCCTGCTCATCTCCATGTATGGAGCGCGCAAGTGTTGTTTGTGAAGAAGAAAGATGGTAGTATGTCATTGTGCATAGACTATCGTGAATTAAATAAACTGACCGTCAAGAATAAATATCTGATTCCACAGATAGATGACCTATTCGACCAGTTGGTGGGGTTAGTGGTGTACTCTAAGTTGGACTTGAATT
Source organism: Platanthera guangdongensis (assembly GCA_039583875.1). Taxonomy (NCBI): domain Eukaryota; kingdom Viridiplantae; phylum Streptophyta; class Magnoliopsida; order Asparagales; family Orchidaceae; genus Platanthera; species Platanthera guangdongensis. Next base: position 75,928,729 of record CM077157.1, read on the forward strand.
CGGGGTACTATCAGTTGCGAATTTGAGATGAGGATATACCCAAGATAGCTTTTGGTACATGGTATGACCACTTCGAGTTTTTGGTGATGCCGTTCGGTTTGACGAATGTGCCCTCGGTATTCATGGATTTAATGAACCGAGTGTTTCAAGAGTACTTAGACTCGATTGTAGTGGTTTTCATCGATGATATTTTGGTATACTCCAAACCGAAGGCAGAGCATGACTCATTTGAGAGTAGTCTTGTAGACTTTGAGAGAGAACCAACTTTATGCAAAGTTCTCAAAGTGCGAGTTCTGGTAGAAAAAGATGACATTTTTGGGCCACGTGATTAGTGGTTATGGGGTGACGATGGATTCGGCAAAAGTTGAGGCCATCAAGGATTGGCCAGTTCTGAGCATCGTGGTGGAAGTCTGGAGTCTCCTAGGACTAGTCGGGTGGTATAGAATGTTTGTGGAAAACTTTTCGTGGATAGCTTTGCCCCTCACTACTCTAACTCGTAAGGACCAGAAGTTTGTGTGGACTCAGGAATTCAATCAAGCGTTTGATACTTTGAAGGAAAGGTTGATGTCGGCTCCAATCCTAAGTCTCCCTAAAGGGACTGAAGGATTTCAGATTTTCAGTGACGCGTCAGGTTGTGGTTTGGGTTGCGTGCAAGTGCAACATGACAATGTGATAGCCTTTGGGTCTAGACAGTTGAAACCTCATGAGAGAAATTACCCCGTCCATGACTTGGAGTTGGCAGCGGTAATCTTTGAGTTGAAGTTGTGGCAGCACTCTATATACGGTGCGAAGGTGGATATCTTCATGGACCACAAAAGCCTGAAGTATATTTTAGACCAGAAAGACTTGAACATGCGGTAGTGCAGGTGGGTCGAGTTCCTTGGAGACTATGACGTGATGATTTAGTATATGTCAGGCAAGGCCAACGTGGTGGCCGATGCCTTGAGTAGGAAGTATTCTGGACAAGGGAGTTGGATTGAAGCTCATGATGAGCAGTTGGTGCGGGATTTGGAGTCCCTTGGCATCCATTGTGTAGCAAGAGGCGAGACTAGCATGACTCGATTGAACTGGATAGAGTTGCAGAATGACTTGTCCTATCGTATCTGGGAAGCGACTAGTGTGGATGTAGAGTTCCAGCCATTTGTGGTGGAAGCTCAAAAAGGTGAGAGTAGTACATAAGAGATGGTTGGTGGGATCTTAAAGAAGGACGGAAGGGTATGTGTGTCGCAGTTCGACAAGCTCCGTGAGGAGTTAATGTTTGAGGCCCATTTTACGAAGTACTCCATTCACCCGGGCAGCACAAATATGTACTTGGATATGAAGAAATCCATTTGGTGGACTGGTTTGAAGCGGGATGTAGCTTTGTATGTAAGTTAGTGCCAAACTTGTGCCTTAGTGAAGGCTGAGTGTCAAAAGTCGGGCGGTTCATGAAGCCTCTTCCTATCCCTAAGTGGAAATTTGATGACATCTCCATGGATTTTGTGCATCGCTCGCCTCGGTCGCAGCAGGGTAACAATGCGATTTGGGTGATCGTGGATCGCTTGACCAAAGTGGCTCCTTCTTCTCGAATCGGAAGGAGGATAGCGTGGAGAAGCTGGTGGAACTGTACTTTCGCAATATTGGGCAGTTGCACGACATTCCTAAGAGAATTGTTAGTGATCGCGATGAACGGTTCACGTCCAAAGACTGTAGATTGGTACAGAAGAGTCTGGGTACAAAGCTCAAATTTTGTACAGCATTCCATCCTCAAACCGATGGTCAAACAGAAAGGACGAATCGTACAATGGAGGATATGCTGAGAATGTGTACCCTTGATTTTGGAAAGAGGTGGGAAGATCACCTTTTTATGGCGGAGTTTACCTACAATAATAGTTTCCAGGTGAGTATCAAGATGGTGCCATACGAGGCTTTGTATGGAAGGCGGTGTCGAAAACCGATGTTATGGATATATGGGGGAGACACCAAACTTTGGGGAAAAGAGGTGGTGGCCGATGCTTGCGAGTTGGTGCGGACAATTCAAGAGAGCATGAAGGTTGCTCAGGATAGACAGGCGAAGTATTTCAATGCGCATCATAGGAACGTGGAGTTCGCGGTAGGCGATTGGGTGTATATAAGATTAAGCTATTCAAAGGTGTTTCGCTGATACACCGAATCAGGAAGTTTAGTCTGAGGTTTTTGGGGCCGTTTGAAGTCGTGGAACAAACTGGAGAAGCAGCCTATCAGTTGGCATTATCCCCAAATCTGAGTGGATAGCACGACGTCTTCCATGTTTCAGTTCTAAGGAAAGTCTTGGTGGAGACATGTGTTGTGGTTTAGTCAACGACGGTGCCGATAGAAGAGGACTTGAGGAAGAAAGTCTATCCAGTCGGCATAGGATTCTGAAGTTCGATAGTTGCGGAATAAAGAGGTAAAGCTCGTAAAAGTGCGCTGAGATAACTGCAGGCAAGATGAATTCTCCTGAGAGCGTGAGCAAGCGATGTAGGAAGACTTTCTGGATCTCTTTGCATCAGGTATGCTTTGTTGTTTGAATGCATGCTTAGTTTTGAGGACGAAATTCTTTTAAGGGGGAGGAGTTGTAACACCCCAGTTTTTTAGAATTGAGGCTCAGGGAGTTACCATGTGGCGGTAAGTCACTATCGCCCGGCGATAGCCTAACATTGAGTAGTAGGAATTGAGTTTTAGCGCACAACGTTAGCTAGTTACCGCTCGGCGGTAGCCTTCAAGCATTGAGTGGAGGCGTTGAGTAGCAAGAGTTGAGTGTCTTGAGTATTAGCGCGTGGCATTAGCCAGTTACTTCTTGGAGGTAGCCTTCTTGTGTTGAGACAGAGGCCTTGAGTGAGCTACCACATAGCTGTATTGCTACCATTGGCGGTAGTGCTGCATTATTTTTTTGGTCGACGACTCGGATAGTTATCGCGGCGCGGTAGGTAGCTACCACCCGATGGTAACATGTGGGAGAAGTTTCATAACAGCTGAGTTTAGGCCGTTCGATCCTTCTTGGGATGCAATACTATGGCCCAAGACACTCCGTATAAGAGACTTAAGTAGGGCTAAAAGACATTTTCCCCTCATTCTTCTCATTTTGAGTGGAAGTTATGGTTTGGGAGAGAGGTTTTGGAGGAGGGAGAAGAAGGACTTTCTCTGCCATTAGCGAAGTTCCGAGCCTCCATTTATCGAACCGAGGCCAGATCCGTGGAGAGGGCATAAAGGCGCCTATTTTCGTCTGTGCAAAGCAAGATATCCATGTCTAGGAAGAGGAGTCGTAATATAACGACACTTCTCCTCTCAGTCTTTAGGATGCGTGCATGACATTCGTTTTATCGATTTTTCTTTCAAGCATTTAGGCACTAGATCTCTGAAATGAGAGAGGTTCGGGATTCCATGGTTCAAGACATCCACCGAGTTGATTGTGTCCATCCCCGACATGATATTTTCATTAGAAATCCACTCTGCTAGTGGATTAGGAATTGTGGGTGAAGTCGTAGTCATGACCGTTAGTCTAACTTCGTGATGTTGCAAAACGAACCTTAAGGATTTTTCTAGAAATCCATTTGCGGCAAGAAGTCGTTTGTGATGTTTGTTCCCCCTTTTTTGTTTGAGAACAAATGGTGGATTAGGGCGGGAAAGGCTATGTTTGTTTTTTGATGTACGAAGGCATGGTTTGTCTCTATGGTCGGTTGGCTAGCCTGTGACATGTAAGTCATGTGTGGAGAGTGTCCTGACGAGGCAAGTCCCCTTCTGTGAAACCAACGAGAATGCCAAGCCTTTGACAAGCCCGAGCAATGAAGACCACAAGTGGGTGGGGTCAGTCAATGGTTCTTAGTATCAGTTTGTTGTTTATCAGACAGAATCCTGACATGAGAAGTCAGAGCTTGTAGGCAATCCCGGGTTTTGAGACCGACGAACGGGTGGGGTCTTGGCAAGAGTTCCATGTGGCGTCTTGAATGTCGTTACGGAAAATGGAAGTACTTGTGTGTTGTGATGTGATGATGCATGATGATTTGTTAATTCATGCTCTATAGGGTGCCTTGAGTGAAACACATGTTTGCATACATGTTGCATTGTAGGCCTCTTTTATTTAATTGCTCAACCTGGAAACATGTTTGATGTATGTGACATCCTAACTTGTTTCGTTACTCTATATGTTTATATACATTTGCATACGAAGTGCTGACCTGCAGGGTGATGGAGTGCCCCGGGGTCCGATGGGGATGGCCGGGAGGAGATGTGTTTGTTGCACAGTTGAGGTCAGCCTTTGCTGACCCCGTTACAACAAATTTTTACAGGACAAGGATCGCAAGCGGGAGCAAGCTCGCCGGCGAAAAAGGCCCAAGCCTCAAGAAGTGGATTCTCTTTTATTACTTATGTTTTGTTGAATGTTTTGCTTCGTGAACTGTAATCTGGCTTGCATACCGAGTAGCGTAGGGGTGCCAAAGCATGTTGCCCTATTTGTTGATTATTTCAATTTTTGGACTCATGTTTGTTGTAAGGCCTTAAGGCCATTTTGATACTCTTGCGGTAGTGGATAACTTCTTGTGTTTGTGGGTTTTCTGCAGTTTGTGTTTTGAGTTTTGAGATGCGTTGCTATTCTATATCACTTTATAATACTAAAGCTGTGACATCTATATGTTGTGGGGCCCCGGCCCGACCCATATTATATGGTCATTACAGGGGAGGTGTTACACGTCTCCACTCAAAAGGATCTAAATCTGCATTAGTGGAGATGGTTAGTGTATGTTACATACTATGATGTTGATATTCTTTATCATTAGGGCAAGTCTAATATGGTGGTCAATGTTGTACTACCAATATTCATCGAGAGTAGACCCCTCCAGAGCTAGGTCAGAAGAAGTCAAAGTCAGCAAGGCAAGGTAGAAGTCAGAGTCAAAGTGCAAGTAGGCAGAAGGCTCAGGCGAGTATGGCGAGCTCCCCTCGCATACTCGCCAGGTAGGCGACTAGGACATCTACTCTTCCAGTCGTGCGAGCTCCCCCATGAATATACCTAGTCGCTGGGAGGTGCACTATAAATAATACCCACCCCTCCCTTTGTATTTGTCTATAAATAGGACCCCAGGGGTACGAGGAGACGGACTTCGGAATCTTGTAAAGATCTCGAGACCTCTTTTTCTTGGACATCAACTAAGCCTTTGGATTCTTTTTTCAGAGAGACTCAGTCATGACCTTGCGACTATCTATCTTAGTCGCCGCAACTTAGTTACCAACTAGTCGTCCTTGTAACCTGCTCGACCATCTTTGGTTATGGAGAGGTTGCTTCTTCTAAGCTTTAGGGTACGTGGTGGGACCTTCCTACCGCAGTGCCTGGGGTCCTGTTTGTTGCTCAGCAATTTCCGTGTCTTAGCCCGATGACTGTCTAGCCCAACCACTAAGTCGGTAACCTTAGGTTACCTTGATCCGATTTTTGTAGTTGGGATTTTCCCGGCTTCAACACTTTGGTGCGTTGAGCGTGGATCTTAGCCAAGGAGGAAAGTTTCGCTAGTAGGTGAGATGGTGCATGCAAACAAGCAAGAGGAGATAGTCAGAAACTCGGCAGGAGTTGGTAACTCTGCATGAGGAGGCGATTTCGTAACTACGGAGGCGTTCGGAGATTTCATGAGAAGGATAGAGAGCAGCATTCTTGTAGGGTTTTCTAATCTCCCCTATGTCACGAAGACCCCACCTCATCATGTGACACCGTCGGATGAGGAAGCACCGCCGTGGTGACCTAGGAAGGAGCGAGTTAAAGAGGGAGGAGCGACTGATGCAGTTACGACATCATACAACAAGCAGCCAAGGGATCAGGTTCCGAGATGCGGAACAACATGCGAGATACCGTGATACTCACTTCGATAATGAGTATGACAAGGATGTGAGTGAGGATGAAACTCTCCAGTACCAGGGATGGACAAGCCCCTTCTGTGATGAGATCCTTGTAGCCCAGTTCCCGAGGGCTTTAGAGAGCGCATCCTCACCTACTATTCTGGCAGAGATGACCTGGCCAGGCATCTCCAGTGGTTCGAGGATGTGGTGTCCATCCACAACATGTCAGACGCCTTCTAGTGCAGGTTCTTCTCCATTAATTTCAAAAGTAACGCGAGAGATTAGTTCTATCTGTTGCATGCCACCTCCATCTAATACTTCGAGGATCTGCTCTGGTGCCTATTGGCAAGGTTCACGACATCCAAGAAGAGGAAGAAGGAGACAACTGCTCTCTTCAAGATCGTGTAGGGGCAACGCAAAGGTCTCGGCCACTACATCGACTATTTTCAAGAGGAGATCCTGGAAGTCGAGGAAGTGGACAGCTTCACTCTGAAGCTGGCCTTGAAGTTTGGCCAGAAGCAAGGCTTCTTTAGTCTAGAGATCGGGTCCAAGACCCCGAGGTATTTTGAAGAGATAGTTAAGAGGGCAAATACGTTCATCCAGGGAGAAGAGAAGAACCAAGACTTCTTGGCGAGGCTAGATAAAAAGGAGCTAGGGAGAAGGGAGAGAGAAGGACCTTCAGAGGTGAGGGCCGAAAGGCTACTGGAGATGCAAGTTGAGAGGAGAAGGGAAGAGCTGAGGTGAAAGGAATAGTAGAGGAAGAGAGAAGAGCCCAGGAGAGTGGAAGAGTGGAGGAGGTAGGAGGAGAGGAGGACCGTGGAGGCTCCGGGGAGGTGGGGAGAAGCTCGACAATTCCAATATCCTATGAATCGGCCCTAGTAGAGGCCACTTGTTAGGACTCAGTTCCAACAGTAGTAGGGGAGGAACGACCACCAATAGGATGGAGGCCAAGGAGGAGCTATAAGGGAGGTGATGGCCATTGTCCGGCAGAGAAATAAGCATCATGGGATGGAGCAGCAGGAAAGATGCCAGGAGGCGGAGGTTCCCCTCTACTGCAACCTGCATCGAGTAGAGGTGCATGGGACGATGTCCTGCCCAGATTCTTTGGAGGCAAGGAGGAGGTTTGAAGCTAGAGCGGCAGAGAGGGAGCATCCAAGACAAGAAGCGCCAGCAGGACCGGTAGCATTCCAAGCTTCGGGGCGGAGGAGACACGGGGACCGGGTTGGCCAGGGGGGTTGTGGGGAAGTGATCCATGACCCAGGAGATGGGCAAGTTGGAGTGATTAATGGAGGGACCGGACCTGGAGCTTCCCGCAAGGGGAGTCTCCATCAGATCTATTAGAATATCATCGCCTCTACCTCTCAGAGTTTCGCCTCGACCTCAAAAGTTCCGCCGCTGTTAGATAAGATCACATTTTCTGAGGAAGACATGTTACTGAATGAGAACCCCTTTCATGATTCCCTAGTCATCCATGTTATCATCGACGAATTCAACGTCGACCGAATTCTTGTGGATAACGGGAGTTAAGAGATGCCATTTTCAAAAGGACTTTCATCGGGCTACAGGTGGAAGCGTCTAGGATCCAAGCTGTGGACGGACTCCTGTTTTACTTCTTGCGAGAGAATAAAGAGGTGGAGGGAGGAGTGGACATTCTGGTCACCCTTAGTGGTACTTTTATCCAATGTCATTTTATCATTGTCGATGCCCCGAGTTTCTATTATGCCATCTTTGGGCGACCCCTCATCAACTACTTCAACTCGATTCCATCGTCATATCATCAATGCCTGAAGTACTGCCAGGGAGATGTCCAAGTGCGGATTAGGGGCGATCTGAAAGCTTCCAGGGAGTGATATCTGAATGTCGTCAGTACCATCAGCTGGATGGAGGATGCAGAGAGGCTGGAGAAGGTGCTAGAGAAGGAGGAAGGCCTGATATTTGGAGGAGCTTGAGGTGATCTCTCGGAGAGGAGAGTCGGGGCTGCTGAAGATTGGAGGATCCCTGCCGCTGGAGGGATAGTTGAAGATGGCTGCATGCCTGTAGGAGAATCTGGACATCTTCTCTTTGAGTGTCGTAGAGATTCCAGGGATTGACACTGATGTTGTCTGCCATTGCCTCAACCTGGATCCCAAAGTTTCCCTAATCTGTCAAAAGCAGAGGAAGACCATCGTCATGCTCTCCGAACCGATTAGGGAGGAGGTAGAGAAGCTTCTGAAGGCAGGTTTTGTGTCGGAGATCCAGTATCCTGGTTGAAAGATGGGGTTAGACCTGATTTACTCTAGGGGGGTGAATAGAGTAATCTAAAATCTTTTTGCTGTTTAAAATATTTGCAGAGTAATGAAAATAAATGTGATACCAATATTAACAGAGAAGAGATAATCTAAGCTAAACTAATGTAACACAGCACAACTAGCATAATCTATCATAGCCACAGCAAGAACAACAAGAAAAGAGGCAACCAGACAACATAAGAAATTTTATAGTGGTTCCCCAACCTGGGTACATCCACTATTCTACCACCCTGCTAGGAATCCACTAGCAGGTTTTGATCAGGTGACTGCCACCAATGAGCTTTTGATCAGGTGCCCAAAAACCAAATAAACTTTTGAAGGGAGTTAATAAACTCTTTATACAGGAGGGGGGAGAGAGATTGATGGTGTCTTCTCTTTCTCAAACATCTGAGAAGACAAGTGGATTGTTGTTGTCAAGGACTCCTTTCAATATCACTTGGAGTCTTTCACAGGGTGTAGTAGGTCTTCTTCCTTGACTTGTGAAAATCCAAAAACTCTTGTCTGATTTGAATATGTTGTCTTTGAGAGCTCCTGGATTTGAAGATTGAAGAAGACTCTTAATTTGTATATGTTGTTGTTCTTCTTATTCAGTGAGGTCAAGAACAAAACAGAATGTTTTCTGTACAGAGAAGCAGATGATCTTGAGTGTTTTTGTGAATCTTCTCTGTGTACTGAGAGCTCTATATTCTCTGAATATTTTCTATATCCTATTGTCGACTGAAAAGAAAATCCCTTTTGTATATCTCTGTCGAATTCTCCTTTGAATTTTGAATTGTCTGCATTAATTGCTGACGGCCTGGATAATGAAAATCAGCTAGAGAGAATATTTGCATTAATGAATTTCACCAACCATCCCGGTTAATTGAGCAAGTATTTAACCTGATGAAGACCATAATCAATACTGCCACTAACGGCTATATTCAGAGAATATATGCATTAATTACTTAGGAAAATATTGCTAGATAATATGGAATAAGGACAGAAATTGAGCGAAATACTAAGTCTGAAACTTCACAGAAATCATCGACCAGAGAATTGATTTCGTCGACCTGAGATCAAGGTTCGTCGAGCTGAGAAATCATGTTCGTCGACCAGAGAAAGTTTGTTCGTTGACCTGAGAACCAAGTTCGTTGACCTGAGATCCAAAATCGTCGACCAGAGCTCAACTAACCGCTTTCTGTGAATAACTTGCCAATTCTGTTGTCACACTTCGTCGAGCTGATAATTGGACTTCGTCGACCTGCGTTCAGAGAAAGTATTCTGGACAGAATGTGTTGAAGTTGAACTTGCAGACTTCGTCGACCTGAGCTCAAATATTGTCGAGCTCAACTCAGAGAATTTATTCTGAGTTCGTCGAGCGGAGCACGACTATCGTAGAGCTGAGTTCGATGAATGTCGAACTCATTTTCTAAACTTGATTTTCTTTTAAGTCTTGAGTCTTCTGCTGTCTTCAGTTGACCTGTCCATGTAAGGTTGAATCTAAGGAATTAGCCTAAACTCTAGGACATAGACATGACCCTGGCTATACATGGTGGGTCAATCATCCTAGTTAGTGAACCTAGCCCAAATCCAAATAGGGATCCAACATTCTCCCCCTATTTGGGTGGGATCACTAATACAAATGAAATAAAAACATTCACAAAGCAGGAAAAATATATCTGGCAGAAAAATTGAAACATTTAGTAGATATTTACATAATAGCTTTGTGACAGTAAATAAATAAAGAGTTCAGACAAATAGGAACTAAACAAAATATATCATTTCTTTTTCTTCAGCTTTTCCTTTTGCTTGTCACCTTTCTCTTGGTCAGAAGGCTGTGTAAATTTGATTTCTCTATTTGGATTAGCTGCTTGCCTCTTTGACATTGTCATATCAGCAGCTCCAATAATATTAAGAGAGGTAGCTCTAGGCACAACAGCCTCTGGATGTAGATTTATGTAAGCATCTATATTAAAGAATTTATTAGCCTTTTCATACCTTTTTAATTCTTCTTTTCTGTAGGTAGACATTGTAGAGTATTGGGATGTATCTATTCCTTCAGCTTTAGCTTTATTGATCATTGATAATCCAATAAGTTCCTAGAACCAGGACATTCTAGAATTTGTCTCAGTTTCTGGATCCACAAGGGGAATAGGTAGAGACTCTGGCCTTTTAGGATTTTCAGCTTTATATGTTTCAGGAGCTTGCTGTTGGTGTTGTTGTTGTTGTTGATGCTGCTATTGTTGATGTTGTTGTTGCTGATGTTGCTTGCTGGAGGAATACCTCTGCTGGCTGCTTTCTTGATATCTTGAGGATCTACCTTGATGTCTTTGATAAGTTTGAGCATAAGAGATAGACCTCTGAGAAGTGTTGCCTGAAGCACCAGCAGCAGGTGGAGGAGGAGGAGGACCTCTCCAGTTCCTTTGAGGAGGGGGAGGAGAGTACCTCTTGCTTTTCTTTCTAGTTTTTTGTTCATTTTTAGAAAGCCACATCCATGCTGGCATCCAAGGATATGGAGTGATATTTTGTAGAATGTAGTATGGAGTGTCATGTGTGGGATTTGGTTTGGGAGCAGCAATGGGAGCAGCCTTTCTCTTCTTGGAAATTTTCTTCTTAGCAGTAGAGCTATCATCAGAATCATCATCATCATCATCCTCATCTTAATCATGAGAGGATCCTTGAGGATTATCATATAAGGAATTAATGGCCTTCAGAAGATCTTTGGAAATTAGCTTTTCAGCCTAAGGTTGCGCTTGAAATTTTGGAAGAGCTGGAATAACTGTTTCAGGAACATTTTTAGCAACTAATAAATTTTTAGACATTAACTTATTTTCTTCTTCAATGTCAGCCATGATGATTTCATCTAAATCAGGGAGGGGACTGTCATCCATTTTGTATGTTGGAGCTGAAAAAGCATCTAAGGAAGAACTATCCTTGGAGGGGGATGGTACAACTGGTGTCTTTGTTACTGCTAAACTAGCCTTAATTTGCTTGGTAACTGTGGGACTTATTGGTGCAGTATATGGAACTATAGCTTTGGATAGCTGTACATCAAGGCTGGGTTGATTATTTCTATAAACAAGATTGAATAAATCTAATAAAGAATTCAGATTAACTGTGGGATTAATAATACAATCACCAACAGTTTTTATTTCTGGCAAAACTGAGAGATCCATATACATATCAGAATCAACTAAATCAATAATTTTAGTGGGAGAGGCTGCTTATTCTGAATAATCTGACATCATTGAATCTGTTGCTGCTTCTGCTGCTGCTGTCACCACTAGAGCTTCTTCATCACAGAGCATCTCCCCCTGACTGGTTTCAGGGGGTCCTGAAGCCAGTCCCCTAGAAGAAGGGACAAGGGATAGAGCAGCAATTTTGGTGGAAAGGGATGTGATGGAAGCAGTGAGAGGAGCTAGAGCATCAGTTAGAAGCTTATTAAGGGTGGGAGAGATGAATGCCAGAAGGTCTTTAGCAATGTTTGAAAAGTTGAGATAGAGATATTTTGGAGCAGTGGAGAGTATGGAGTGTGATGACCACAATTTGAACAGACAGATAATGCACTGGACATATCTGTATGTGTGTAGTCAGGTACAGTAGCGGGAATGTCAGATTGGGTGAGAGGATGGATGGGAATAGAGGGAGTTGTAGTTGTAGAAAGGGGAACTATTGTTGTTGGGGAGGAGATGGGTTCCTGATGTGGAGATGGTGGAGGAAACAGTAGATTGAAGGTGTGGGATACGATAAATGTGTCAGGGTGTGTGTTAGTTAAATGAGGTGCAAGTGGAGATTGAAGTGGAGTGATGTGCTCAGGAGATGGAACTGGGGTTGATGCTGGTGTGGGTTAATGTTGTTGGTGAGTTTGTGAAGTATGAACTGGAGATTGAACTAGTGATGGAGCTGGTGTGGTTAGATGATGTTGTTGTTGTTGTGGTTGAGGTTGAGGAGGAGAAGGAATGTTGGTGGAGGAAGGAACTTCTTTTGGAGGAGGAGCGGCTATTATGGCCCTGTTGCTCTCAGAAGTTCTTGAAGAGGATGAAACCTTGGATGGCTTGGTGATCTTCCTCTCCCAACTGCCAAACAGGACAGAGGTAAGCCTTTTGGAGGCATTGATAAACACTGGCGTGGAGACCAGATGTTCAGGAGCCTTTTCGTGAAGGACGATTCCCAGAATCCGTCCAGAACACACTTCCTTCTTATTGTTTTTCTTTTTGATTAAATCAAATAGAAGCTTGCCCCAGTTTGCTGCTATCTTCTCTACCAGAGCACCCATCACCATGAACTGGTTCCTGGTGATGTAGCCATGTGCTGTGTGTTTGCCCAGCAGCACTTTCCCAACTACATCTGCTAAGAACTTATACTCAGTAGAAAAATTCTTCTTTAATAATTTATTTGGGTTCTCTCCAGAGTGACCCATTTTGAACAGCATATTCTCATATTTCTCATTATTCATTTCGATTTCTTCATCACCATTCAGTAAACCGAAAACTTCGGTTAGCACAGTGGGGGAAAGGGAAATGTTGTTACCAGATATTATTTCAGTCATAGTATCTTCTGATGTCGTAGATGTAAATACCCATTCCTTTATCTCTGTCATGGCTATTTTGATTATGTTAGTCATAAACTGCTTCGGATTTTGTTCTTTAAATAATTTCTGAATTTCCACAAAGATCGGGTCAGAATGTTGAAAGGAGTCGAAGTCAATAAAAAAACTCATGTCAAATTTCATTGCGGAAAGCGTGCTTGCCGAAATCGCCATGAATTCGCCGGCAACAAAAAACATGAGATCAAGTGCAAGAGAACTGAAAGTGCGGGACGGAGGTCGAAGAAAACCTAGATATAAGGTTTTCAGAATATGAACCAGCAGACTCCGTACAACGAATAATCAAAATTCTTCGATCTGAGGTCGACGAAATATTTTATAGTCAAAAGAATTCGTTGATCTCAGTCAGAAGAAGTGAAAACATTTCGTCGAGTTCAGTTCGATGAAATGTTTCTGAAGCAAATTCGTCGATCTCCGATCGACGAAAATAGCTTCACTCACAGATTGTTCATCGATCTCCGTTCAATGAATTTCTCTAGAACTTTTCCTAGTTCATCGATCTTCGTTCGACGAACTTTGAAAAATTCGTCGACCATAGACAGAAATTAAATTAAGGCTTCTCCATTTATCATGCCAAGCTGATTTAAGAACAGATGGTTCCCCTCATCCAAAGGTTTGGTGAAGATATCTGCTCTTTGCAAATCAGTGTAGATATAAACAAGATTAATTTTATTTTTGTCTACACACTCTCTAATGAAATGGTGCCTAATGTCTATATGCTTAGTCCTACTATGATGGACTGGATTTTGTGCAATGGAAATTGCACTTGTGTTGTCACATAGTAGAGTTGAATTATTTAAGTTGAACCCATAGTCTAAAAGTTGGTTCTGAATCCACAACATCTGGGAACAGCAACTGTCAACTGCTATGTATTCTGCTTCAGTAGTTGATATAGATACAGATGATTGCTTTTTGCAAAACCAAGAGACTAATCTAGTACCAAGGAATTGCCATGTTGCAGAGGTGCTTTTTCTGTTTACTTTGCATCCAGCAAAGCCAGCATCTGAGTATCCAGTTAACTCAAACTCTGACTCAGTGGGATACAAAAGTCCTAGACTAGGACAACTCTTTATATATATCAAAATCTTTTTTACGAAAATTAGGTGAGATTCTTTAGGGTTCACTTGGAACCTAACACAAAGACATGTAGAAAACATTATATTTGGTCTGGTTGTTGTAAGGTATAACAGGGACCCAATAATGGCCCTATATAATTTCTGATCAACAAGCATGTCATGTTTATCAGAGTCAATTACAACATTAGTGGCCATGAGTGTTTTCATTGTAGAGGCATCAACCATCCCAAATTTTTTGATAAGCTCCTTAGCATACTTAGCCTGGGATATGAAGATTCCATCAAGTAGCTGCTTCACTTGGAGACCAAGGAAGTTGGAGAGCTCACCCATGCTACTCATTTCAAACTTTGAATGCATGAGGTCAGAGAACCTCTTACATAGTTTGGAATCTGTAGACCCAAAAATAATATCATCTACATAAATTTGTACTAACAAAATTTGATCCTTATGGTGTCTAGTGAATAATATTCTATCTACAATGCCCCTAGAGAATTTATGCTCTATAAGAAAGTTTGCTAAGGTTTAATACCAAGCTCTTGGAGCTTGCTTTAGACCATAGAGAGTTTTATGCAATTTAAAAATATATGGGGGATAAGTTGGATAGATGAAACCTGGAGGTTGTTCAACATAAACCTCTTCTTTGAGTTCTCCATTCAGAAAAGCACTTTTGACATCCATTTGATAAACCTTGAATTTAGTTTAGGTAGCATATGCAAGGAAGATCCTGATTGCTTCCAACCTTGCAACAGGAGCAAAAGTCTGGTCATAGTCAATCCCTTCCTCTTGCCTATAACCTTGAGTAACAAGCCTTGATTTATTCCTTATGATGACACCTTGGGCATCCAACTTATTTCTATATACCCATTTAGTTGCAATGACTGGGGAGTCTTTGGGTCTTGGAACTAAATCTCATACTCTGCATCTCTCAAATTGGTTGTGCTCTTCTTACATTGCAATAATCTAGTGGGGATCTTGCTCTGCATCTTTAATGGATTGGGGGTCAATTTGAGATATGAAGCAGGCATGCATTAAGTCTTGGTTGATTTGATGCCATATCTGCACACCAACTGAAATGTCTCCAGTCACTTGAGATACAGGGTGATCCCTAAGTGTGACAAATTCAGTGGGTGGAGTTGGATGAGCAACACCTTGGGGGATAAATTCCTCTTGTGGAATTTCATTATCTATTGGATAGGTTTCAGCCACCTCTAAACTTTCTTCTTCACTTTCTTCTTCAACTTGTGGAGAGCGATGTATTGGAACCTTTTGGGTGAGGCTTAGATCATCCAATCTCTCACACAAGTGAGGTTCCTGTAATGTGCTTTTGGTAGAAGTTTCTTTATCCTTATAAGACATGTTAGCTCCATCAAAAGTTAAATGAACAGATTCCTCAATTTTTAAAGTAGATTTATTAAACACCCTATAAGTTTTGCTGACTTGGGAATACCCTAGAAAAATTCCCTCTGCAGCCTTAACTTCAAACTTTCTAATATATTTCTTGTCATTGTTATGAATATAGCATATGCAACCACATATTTTAAAATAGGTGACTTTAGGTTTCTTCCCTTTAAGCATTTCATAGGGAGTCTTATTCTTAAGTTTATGTATTAAGCTTTTGTTCAGTACATAGTTTGCTGTGCTCACAGCCTCTGCCCAAAAGGATAGGGGCATGTAAGCATCTGCAAGTAATGTGCCTGCAGATTCAATTAGGGTTATATTCTTCCTTTTAGCAATCCCATTTTGTTGAGGTGTTTTAGGAGCTGAGAAGCAGTTCCTGATACCTTCCTTCCTACAGAACTCTTATATAATAAGAGACTCAAACTCAGTACCATGATCACTTTTAATCAAAGCAACTGGAGTAGTGTACTCAATCTGTATGTTCTTGAGAAAATCTGTAAGAACTTTGAAGTTATCAGACTTAGATCTCAGAAAGAGAACCCAAGTGAATCTTGAGAAGTCATCTACAATAACTAGAGTATAAGATTTCCCTCCTGGGCTTTATATAGCAATAGAGCCAAAAAGGTCCATGTGTAGCAAGTACAAGAACCTAGGTGAATCACTCTTATTAACTAATTTAAAGCTACATTTAGTTTGCTTCCCTAATTGACAAGCCCTGCAGAGGCCTTCCTTCTTGTAGGGACCAGAAGGTAATCCTATACCAAAGTTGTCTTTAGATAGCCTAGCAAAGTTTTTCAGATTAACATGACATAATCTTTTATGTCATAAAACATTCTGATTGCTAACAAGATTAAATAAACAAATATCTAATGTTACTTTCATTTTCTGTACCCCAGGTTCCTCGATCCCTGCTCGAAGAATCATACAAAATTCGTCGATCGCAGCAAGATGAATTATTATGGCCAATGTTGGCATTCATAGATCGTAGATCGGAGTTCGACGAACTAGCCACATTTCGTCGACCTGAGTTCGACGAAATCTGTTGAACATTGTTTTTATTTAGATTTTTCTTGTTTTTGTTCTTTTTCTTAAGTTTTAATTCAGGTTGTTTATCATTTTTATTGTTGTCTATCTTTTCATTTCCTTTTTCAGAGATAAATTTTTTGGAGTAGTTAATATGTTTTTCTTAAGAATGGGAGGTAAGTTTGATGAAGCACCTAAGCCCAGCTTGCCATTCAGTCTGGCATTGACTGTACTTGTGATGTCCATCAGCTTAAGGCTTCTCCCACTGAGAGATTCCTCAAGTTGCCTGGCCTCACATAATTCTATTTTTAGAGAAATGATTTGTTTATTTGCTAAAACTAAATCATCTTTGAGCTTAGTGTTTTCAGCAAATAGATTATCAAATTCAGCTTGTCTATCTCTCAGCATTTTGATTTCTTTTTCAAATTTTATTAGGTCATTACATAAGGCTTTGAATTCATTTTTAAAATCAATAGAATTGAAATCAAAAGAAGAGATTACCTTATCCTTTTCTCTCTCTGATTCCTCTTCTGATTCATTAGAATGAGCTTCTGCTTGGTCTTCAGTATCAGTCCTGCTGCATGAGGCATTGATTGCCATGAGGCAGACTTCCCTTGCCTTTGCCTCTTCTTCCTCTTCACTGGAGCTAGAGGATGTGGATTCATCTTCTGTATCACTCCAAGTTTCAGTAACAAATCCCTTCTCCTTCTTTTTGTACTTGCTGGAGGAAGGCCTGTTGCATTGCTGTCTTCTAGAATCTTTTTCTCTTCTCCTTTCTTTCTTTTGATTTTCAGGACACTCTGAGATGAAGTGTCCTGGTTTCCTGCACCTAAAACACACTATTTCTTTAGTAGGTGTTTTATCATACCTATGTTTGTCATCCTGCCTAGATGACTTTCTCCTGAAGTCCTTCCTAGCCATCATGTAGAATCTCTTGGCTAAGAGACATATGAGTTCTTCATTTGGTGTTGGAGCTTCAGTTTCTTCAGCAGCTTTGAAGGCTATATTATGCTCCTTTCTTGCTGGTGGAGGAGTACTTTGTTCTGCAGCTTCCCTTGACTTGATCAACTGCTCATAAGATTTGAGCTTTCCCAGGAGAGATTCTGTGGAAATCTCATTAAGACTTCTGGCCTCCTTGATTGGCCAGATCCTAGAATCCCATGATCTTGGGAAGCACATGAGGATCTTGTCATTGTTCTCAGTGAGAGAGATGTCTTTGTCCAAGGTCTTCAACTAACTGATAATTGTACTTAATCTGTTGTACATGTCACCAACAGATTCTGTTTCTTCCTTCTTGAAATTCTCATACTGTGAGATGAGAGTTGATCTTCTATCTTTTCTCTCATCTGCTGAACCAACAACCATATGGTTGAGTGACTCACAGATTGCCTTTGCAGATGTACACTCAGCCACCTTTTGAAATATGTCATCTGGCATAGTTTGTGCCAATATGTTCATGGCTTTAGCTTCTGCAATCTTTGTCTTTTTTTGTGCATCTATCCACTTAGGTGGTGGAATAGTATGAGTGCTTGATGTTGATGCAGATGTAGATGTTGTTGGTTGAGGAGGACCTATCAAAATAAAATTGTAGATGTCCTCATCAATAGAATTCATGTACAATCTAATTCTTACCTTCCAAATTGCAAACTTGTTCAGATTGCAAACTGGAGGTCTGGTTCTTCCATAACCCTTATTCTGTGCCATGCTGTGAACTAAATAACCCTAAGAGAAATAGAGATCAGATCTAACACAAGATCTTTTGGTTCAACGGTTAGCTTGTACAACCAAAGGAAACTACTCTGATACCAATTGAAAGACGGGGTTAAACCTGATTGACTCTAGCGGGGGGGGGGGGGGGGAAGGTGAATAGAGTAATCTAAAATTTTTTTGCTGTTTAAAATATTTTCAGAGTAATGAAAATAAATGTGATACCAATATTAACAGAGAAGAGATAATCTAAGCTAAACAAATCTAACACAGCACAGCTAGCCTAATCTATCACAGCCATAGCAAGAACAATAAGAAAAGGGGCAACCAGACAACACAAGAAATTTTAAAGTGGTTCCCCAACCTGGGTACATCCACTCATCTACCACCCTGGTAGGAATCCACTAGCAGGTTTTGACCAGGTGACTGTCACCAATGAGCTTTTGATCAGGTGCCCAAAACCAAATAAACTTTTGAAGGGAGTTAATAAACCCTTTATACAGGAGGGGAGAGAGAGATTGATGGTGTCCTCTCTTTATCTAACAGCTGAGGAGACAAGTGGATTGTTGTTGTCAAGAACTCATTTCAATATCACTTGGAGTCTTGCACAGGGTATAGTAGGTCTTCTTACTTGACTTGTGAAAATACAGAAACTCCTGACTGATTTGAATATGTTGTCCTTGAGAGCTCCTGGAGTTGAAGATTGAAGAAGACTTTTGATTTGTATTTATTGTTCTTCTTCTTCTTCAGTGAGGTCAAGGAGAAAACAGAATGTTTTCTGTACAGAGAAGCAGATGATCTTGAGTGTTTCTGTGAATCTTCTCTGTGTACTGAGAGCTTTGTATTCTCTGTATATTGTCTATATCCTATTGTAGACTGAAAAGAAAATCCCTTTTGTATATCTCTGTCGAATTCTCCTTTGAATTTTGAATTGTCTGCATTAATTACTGACGGCCTGGAGAATGAAAATCGGCTCGAGAGAATAGTTGCATTAATGAATTTCCCCAACTATCCTGGTTAATTAAGCAAGTATTTAACCTGATGAAGACCATAATCAATGATGCCACTAACAACTATATTCAGAGAATATATGCATTAATTACTCAGGAAAATATTGATAGATAATATGGAATAAGGACAAAAATTGAGGGAAATACAAAGTCTGAAACTTCACAGAAATCGTCGACCAGAGAACAGATTTCGTCGACCTGAGATCAAGGTTCGTCGAGTTGAGAAATCATGTTAGTCGACTAGAGAAAGTTTGTTCGTTGACCTGAGAACCAAGTTCGTCGACCTGAGATCCAAAATCGTCGACCAGAGCTCAACTAACTGCTTTCTATGAATAACTTGCCAATTCTATGGTCACACTTCGTCGAGCCGATAATTGTACTTCGTCGACGTGAGTTCAGAGAAAGTATTTTGGACAGAATGTGTTGAAGTTGAACTTTCATACTACGTCGACCTAAGCTCGAATATCATCGAGTTCAACTCAGAGAATTTACTCTTAGTTCGTCGAGCGGTGCACGAGTATCGTCGAGCAGAGTTCGACGAATGTCGAACTCATTTTC
The DNA here is from genome assembly GCA_039583875.1 of Platanthera guangdongensis. NCBI lineage: Eukaryota > Viridiplantae > Streptophyta > Magnoliopsida > Asparagales > Orchidaceae > Platanthera > Platanthera guangdongensis. The sequence goes on from CM077157.1 coordinate 75,948,191, forward strand.
TGAACTTGATTTTCTTCTAAGTCTTGAGTCTTCTGCTGTCCTTAGTTGGCCGGTCCATGTAAGGTTGAATGTAAGGACTTAGCCTAAACTCTAGGACACAGACATGACCCTGGCTTTACATGGTGGGTCAATCATCCTAGTTAGTGAACCTAGCCCAAATCCAAGTTGGCATCCAACACTAGTTGGGTCTCTAATGTTGTAATGGTGAAGAAGTCCGGAGGGTGGGGGGCTGGCACTTTTGTATTGACTTTTTCATGTTAAATAAAGCTTGCCCAAAGGATTGCTACCACTTTCCTCAAATTGACGCGTTAGTTGATTCAGCCGTCGGGTTTCCTATGATGAGTTTCCTCTATACTTTTTTAGGGTATCACCATATTCAGATGCATCCCCCCGACTGTCGTGATGTCTCTTTTATCACTAGCGATGACTACTATTGCGACAAGATGATGCCCTTTGGACTAAATATCGCAGGCGCGACCTACCAGAGGATGATAGATCAAGTCTTCAAGGAGAAGAAGTGGCATAATATGGAAGTATATGTGGATGACTTTCTCGTCAAGAGCAAAGACATCACGAAACACAAAAAGGATCTGGTGAAGTCCTTTGCTACCCTGAGGAAGTATAAGATGCGGCTCAGCCCGGCTAAGTGCATCTTCAGAGCAAGAAGGGGGAAGTTCTTAGTTCACCTCCTTACTCTGAGAGTGGTGGAGCCTAACCCTGACAAGGTCAAGGCCATTCTAGAGATGACATCCCTGAAGAATCCCAAGGAAGTCCGGAGGCTGACTGGACGGCCGGCAGGCCTTAGCTGCTTTCTCTCTAAGACGGGAGAAAAGTTCTCTCCTTTTTTCAAAACTCTCCGAGGTAGCTAGAAGTTTGAGTGGACCGTGAAGTGTGAGGAGGCCTTTGGAAAGCTCAAGCAACAGCTAACCCAGGCTCATCTACTCCAATGCCCACAGGGTAACGAAGACCTCCTCCTCTATTTAGGAGTGGGAGCAGAAGGGGTCAACTCGGTGCTGGTTAGGGAATAAGGAAGGTAACAACTCCCCATCTACTATGTGAGTAGAGTGTAATGGCAGTCAGAAACGAGATACCCCATCCTGAAGAAGTTGTTTTTGCTTTGGTGGTTTCGACTTGTAGGCTCTGCCCATATTTTCAGGCTCACTCCATTAAGGTTGTATATGATCATCTGTTACACAGTATCTTGTATGGAGTGGATCATTCAAGAAGGTTGGCAAAGTGGGCAGTGGAGCTCAGCGATTTTGACATTTCCTATTTGTCGAGGGTGGTTATCAAGACCCAGGTAGTGACGGATTTCTTGGCCGACTTTTCAGCCGAGGTAGGAGGAGATGAAAGCTCTTCCAGCCCAATCTCTTGGAAGATGTTTGTGGATGGGTCTTCAGGCAAGAATTCCATGGGAGCCTGAGTTGTGCTAGTGAGCCCGTAGGGAACTAGGATCGAGCAAGCGGTCAGGATCCTCTTCCCCATCACGAACAATCAGACAAAGTATGAAGCAATGGTGGCAGGCTTGCATCTAGCCAAGGAGTTGGGTATCCAAGATCTCAGAGACTTCACTGACTCAAAGGTGGTCGAGTCATAGATCATGGGAGAATTCAAGGTTTGCGAGCCCGTTTTGTAGAAGTACTTGGCAAAGGTTAAAGACTTGATCTGGGGATCCCAATCCTTCTTCTTCGAGCATGCGCCCTAAGAGGCTAACTCAGAGGCAGACTATCTCGCCAAGTACAGACCCAAAGCTGGATGGACAGTGACTGAGTTGTTTCGACCTTCCATCGAGGAAGGGGAGATGATGGATATCGAGCAAAAGACTTCTTGGAAGGACCTGTTTGTTACGTTCTTAAAGACAGGTTGGCTTCCTGGCAATGTAGGGGATCAGAGAAAGTTTTTGTACAAGGCTGCATACTATCTGCTACATTAAGGAGAGCTTTATCGCAAGACTATTTCAGGCCCTCTAGCCAGATGAATGTCAAAAGTTGAAATCCTTCAAGTGCTTGAGGAGATTCATTGAGGAGAGAGTGACAGCCACTCGGGGACTCGTACTCTAGAGCAAACGATTCAAAGGCACGACTTCTTCTGGCCGAATATTCGGAAGGATGCAGATGCCTTCTCAAAGAAGTGTTCGAAGTGTCAGCACTTCTCGCCTCTTCAGTTGAATCCTGCTCAGCAGCTTTGTTCAATCACCGCTCCCTGGCCCTATGCCGTCTGGCGGATGGATTTGATTGTCCCTTTTCCCCAAGTCAGCAGATAGAGGAAGTTCGTTCGCATCATGATCAACTACTTCTCCAAGTGGACTGAGGCAAAGGATCTTTCCACGACTACTTCTCAGATCGTGAAGAACTTTATCTGGGGAGATATTGCATGTAAGTTCGGAATCCCACTCGCCATAATCACCGACAACGACCTGCAGTTTTCCAGCTTAGAGATGGAGGACTTCTGTATATAGCTAGGGATGGATCTTTGATTCTCCTCTGTACATCATCCTAGGAGCAATGGACAAGTGGAAGCCGCCAACAAGCTGATCATCAACCTCCTGAAGAAGAAGGTCACTAATCTGAAGGGCAACTAGGCAGAGCAACTCTCCTCGGTATTATGGGCTATGAGAACAACTCCCAACTTGGCCACGGGGGAAACACCATTCAAGCTATCCCACAGGTCTGAGGCACTCATCCCTGTCGAGTTTGAGGTTCGAAGTTCGAGGGTCGCATCGATAGGAGAAGGCAGCGAAGAGTGGCACTTGGAGAATGAAGATGCTCAGAAGCTCTCAATGGACTACATCGAGGAACTTTGTGACTTAACCACCATCTGCTTGAGGGAAATCAAGAGGCGAATGACAAAACACTTTGACAAAAATGTTCGCTTCAAACATTTCCTCGCAGGAGACTTGGTCATGAAGAAGGTGGATGCATCAGGAAGAGGAGTTGTCGTTGGCAAGCTGCAACCCAACTGGGAAGGGCCTTTCATCATCCAGGAAGCCTTAGCCACTGGGGGCTATCGTCTGCAAAACCTAGAAGGAGAGATAATGGGAAGTAATTGTTGCGGGGATGACCTGAAAAGGTTATATCCCTAGCGGTAACATGTGTTGCTTACTTGTAATCATATTTCAATATACACATTTCCTCTCCCCCAGAGGCACATGTGGTTGCAAGTTATCTTCTTTATGTTGATCATCTCAAGTTAGCTAGAAGTAGGGAAGTGTAACTCCACGATCAATTTAGGAAATGAGCCTTCGACCTGTTTCTCCTAAATAGCCCAGGGAGGATGATGGGATGATACGTCGGTATTTAAGCATCCTTGAAAGACCGAGCTCCTGTATTGACGGTTGAGATCGGCTCCCCTCCTGCATGTCACCCTAGCTACCCCTGATTGCATCTCTCCTCCAAATGGAGGAACTATCAGGAATATATATGGATGCTCACATCCTAAACTCGATAAAGGATCGACCTCACAAAGTGATACCTTGTGTAAAGCCATCATCGATTTTTGAGAAGACAAAATTGATGCTCTTAGCAATTGTCTGTCCTGTAAGGCATGATATGTCCATATTATTGCTAAGGCAGGATATCCTGCCGAGATCTAAAAGATACAAGTTCGTGGAAGGATGGTGGACTCAAGTGTGTGTCATGTGGTGTTGGAGCCGACGGTTCACCTATCCTTAGTTTGATAATATTAACTCCCATATTGTATTTGATTATATCTTGTGTAACATCCCTCAGACAACTAGACCCCTAGGAGTGGTTTTATCATGACTAGGTCATGACAAAATCCTAGGAAGCCCAAGAAGACCAAGTGGACCTAGGAATGTAGGTTAGATCACTATGGTCTGCTAATAGTAGGTTTCTAAACACTAGTTTAGGATGATCATGGAGCTTCACCATGACTCCAAGACCCCACCACAACCTCACCAACCTATTACAAGGTCCATTAGAGCCCTAAGGGTCCATTGGATTCAACACAGGGTGACCAAGTTGACCTAAGATCATCCTAGTCCTAAATTGGGCAAGGAACCCTAACTATGGGCAATGTGCCCCTAATGTGCCCAACCAACCCAACCTAGGTATTCCTGGACCTAAGGTGAAGTTAATGGGTCACCAAAGACCCATTGGGGTCAACCTTAGAGCCTAAGTTGACCCAAGTAAACCTTAGCCCTAAAGTGGTCAAAGTGCCCTAATTAAGGGGCAATTGACCACCAAGGTGCCAAGTCAACCCTACACAATGCTTCCTAGACCTTAGGGGAAGCCAATAAGTCACCAAGGACCCCATGGGGTCAACCCAAATGGTCATGTTGACCAAAGTCAACTCCTTGGTCAAAGTGGTCAACTTAGGTTAACCTAGCCCAATTCAAGTGGGCTAAGCCCAAGTGGTGTGGCCCATTAGTCTAAGGAAGTGGAGAGACACATTTTGGGCCCACCCAATTTAGAGAGTGATGACTAGGAGAGAGAGAGAGAAGGTTACCCCACTTGTGAGGAGAGAGAAAATGGAGGCTTAATGATCATCATGGTCATGGAGGTTTCATAACCCCCCCCCTACCTTGATGGGCTTTTACTCCTTGGAGGTAGGGGAGGGGTTTTCAGGAGGTGGCCGGCCAATGGGGTGGCTTAGCCCTTCAAATGGATGAAACCAAAAATGACCATTAATGGCCATTGGAGTTACACCCTTCCCCATCCCCAATTAGGGATATTAAAAGCATCACCAGGAAGAGGGGAGAAGGTTACAACCTTTACATGAAGGATTCGAAGCACTTAACTGTGCTGTTGCAGAAACCAGATCGACGCCACCATGACCATGGAAAATCAGAGATCAACGCACCTCCAGCCCTCCCAACAGGTCCTCCCTTGCTCCTTCTTCCATGGGTAGATCATAGGAATCAACAGGGATAAACATCGGGCTTAATTGAGCCCGATCGGGGGAAGAAATTTCCCTGGTTTTTCCGAAAAATTAACTTGTCAGGATCGCCGAAATCCGACCCTCCTGCGGCTGTACCGCCGCCTGGAGATAGCCACCACCTCGACGGAGGTGGTGGCGGCGGTGGCCGGCCAGGGAGGTGGCCGGGTTGTCGGGAATTAGGGATGGAATAAGCTCCAGATCAGGAGAATCCTGGCCGTCAACAGGAGCTTGAAGAAGACCGGATACCGTCTGTTTCTGCGCCAAGATTCGTGCGTCGTTGATTTAGATCTTAGGCATTTAATTTATTTCATTTCATGATTCTATCACAGAAAATACTATTAATGTTTTTATTTATTAAAAATACTTAGATGCTTGTACATAGAATATGGTCAACATGAAGTCTGTAGATCTGGATGTCTATTTTATTCTAAAATTTATTTGAGTCAATTTGGAGTTCAGGTTTGACCTCAACGATCAATTTGGTGGGGTCTATACCTAAGGCTAGTCAGAGATTTAAATGTGTACCCCCACTTCACCACAGGTCCAAATGACCTGAAATTTGGACAGGGAGTCAATCTTACCTATACCCAAGTCATGTCCAAAAGTGGAAATTTTTGGAGATACTTTTTCTATAGTTTTTGAAATTATTTAATAATCATATGGTAATTTAATTAGGGGACCTAATGACTTCCAAACCCTCCCAAATTTTGGTGAGTGGTCCTTGGGGTCATTAGAAGGCTCTGTGTAAATGTTCACCCCATTTGGAGATGATTTAGTTTGGAAATAAGTAAACCCTAGCCTTCGCAAAAAGGGGGGTATTTACGTCAAAGTGTTCCTTATGTATTTAAGAGGTCAAATCACCTCAACAGAGGCTGAAACTTGGGCTATTGATTGTTATGATACTAGCCACCCTCACATGGAATTTGTGGTAGATTGGGGTGGATTTGCCCTTTGGCCCAAGTTCAAACCCTAAGGTTGAACCTTGGGGATTTGTGAAGGGCATGGGGTGATATGCCCTTGCATGGACTTGGTGTTTAGTCCATGTGATCCTAGGGTAGTGAGAAGCCCTATGGAGAGATATGGTGGGATTTGGACAGATGCACACCACTTAAATCACTGAGTAAGTTTTTGGGTCCATACACCTTAGGGAATGTCTAGTGGCTCATATGACTTTGGAACCGCATAACATTTTTGTAGAGGTCATTTTCTTAATCATATTAACCACTGAAATATACCACATAATGTCTGGATGAGATTACGAGTGGGTTCCTTTGAAAAGTGCACGATCATTAGTTGTCTTGAAAAATTTTATTATGTGACTTCCTAACCTTAGGTTTGGATGATATTTAGTCAAGCTATGTTTTAAGACTATAACAAGCCCTAGAAATTTTTAATATGAATTTTTGATCATTATATGGGGTACTTCATTCACAACCCATCAAGTTGCACCTTTTACTTAGAAATTTCTTATGAACAAACCACTCAATGGAAACTTATGTAATTTGGAAATAAGACCTTTATTGACATTTTAAAGCACTGTAAATTTTTATGGAATTTTTGAAAGTTTATTTGTAGGGGTTGGTTCACAAGGTGTTGTTTTCTAAGTAAAAGTAATTGAATTTATTTTGACACTTATTAAGCTTGATAAAATGTAATATTTGGTCAGAGGCCCTTTCTGGTTATCATTGATTCAGTAATTTTTCTAGAATTTTCTGATTATTAACTTTAGTACTTTCTTCTTTACCCATACTTAATGGCTTATTATTTGATTAATTAATTAGAGGCCAAACCCTTTATGGAAAATCGTGAAATTTGGTATTTACCGTTATTCCTCTGTTATCTAGTGTTCATAATTTTTGGGTGGCCATTATTTGAGAAAATATTGTACTTCATGTTCAAATTACCCATGACCTAACTTTGGGGAAAATTAATTAAGAAAATTATAAGTTTCTGGAGATAGACTAATCATGTCATTATAGACCCCCATTAAATATCTTAAGGCTTGTGGATGAAAATTTGGAGTACCTCCTATCATGTACAACATATATTATAGGTTGGTCTGCATGTAGTAAAACTACAGAAAATTTGATAGCATTTGAATTGGGCATATGGGTTGGGGTTAATAGTTAGCTGGTTTGGGTAAAATGAGATTGAGTTCATCACTGGAAGTTGTGATGAGGAAAATGCAGGGTAGACGAGGATTGGGGTGGTGTTCAGGATCGATGAAAGATCATCTTTCCTGTGAAGAGAGAGAGAGAGAGAGAGGGTCAAAACACACTAGGGTTAGATCTGGAGTAATATTAAAAGGGATCGGGAATCGGGTATTAACCAATCACAGTAAGTGCCTTGCGAAAGGGAGCTTTGGGCTTCAGCCCATCATAGTTCCTAGTGCCCTCTGAGAGCCCTTCACTAGGAATACCTTCGGCAGTCCTGGGCTAACCTAAACTGTAAGAAAAATCAATGTTTAAGAGCAACTAGTATAACTAGGGGTCCACTTTCACACACCACGGTGTCTTGGGAGGTTAGGTTGGCTAACATGGGAGGTAGGCTCGGTGGTTTTGGTGATGGGCAGGTTAGCCCGGCGATCAGATGGCTCGACAGATCATTGTGATAGACAGGATAGTCCGGGGAGGTTTTGCTCGGTTATTGGTTGTGATGGACGTATTAGTCCGGGGAGCGTTGGCTCAGTGGTTGATACATCAATATTACATGTGCATAAATTCTAGGGCGGTGGGTCTTCGGTGTTGGACGGTTGATGCACCGACGCCAATACGTTGACTCGGCAAGTGTGGTTTAGCACTTCGCCAATTTAATTCCGGTGGACCAGCCGATAAGGAGTACGCAGGAGCTCCGCTTAGTGCACCAGCGTTGAGGAGTACAATAGGTCTGACTGGTAGTGCAATTACTGATTTAGAGGTGGGAGAGGCCCAACCCACCGATTCCGTTTGCCACTACTGAGGTATCCTGGGAGGTTAGGCTCTAGAAAGAGGGAACTAAAGGTCTGTGTGCACAGAGTCGGGTGGGTGTGTTGCACTTGCGTGATTCATGGCATAACATAGCATATCATAAATCATTACATTTAAACCTGGCACACATTGTATAAATTGGTATGGGACATTTTATATGATGAGCCCTGCAAAATGAACCCTTAGTTTATAAGCTTGCGTGAGCGTGCTTATATGCTAAGGTTATTATTCTATAGATATATATATATTGCTTGCTTGAAAACTGAAACCCCAACGTCTAAATCAGTATGAGACTTTTTATACGATGTGAGTCTTGTAAAAGATCCCTTAACTTATAAGTTTGTATGAGCATTCATATAAGTTAAGGTTACTTGTTTCTTAGTTTACCGTTCATATACTTACTACACTTCTTTACTTTCTACCTTATTGCTAGCTTGTACCTTCCTTCATTAGCTATAAATACAATATTAATAACTGCTAGAATAGTTCCACCGTCACCTTCCTTATTTATTCTCCACCTTCAATACCTTTCCTTTCCTTCTCCCCGCTCGGTGCCTATGAGCCATTGGGGGAGGGGTAGGGGATGATAAGACTTAGTCATTTAGACTAATGGTTTTCGGACCAAATCATTTTAAGGGATCATCGAGCCTAGCTTGGAGGTGCAGCCCCAGAGGTGCAGCCCCGGAGGTCGGCATGCTTGGAGAGGGGACAGTCTAGCACCGGAGTTCAAACAGCTGGGACAGTGAGTCCCATTTGCTAGTAGTTATTATAGATTTGCTTCCGCGATGAGTGACTTGTAGTGAGGACTTTGATATATCGGGCATGACCCCTATTTCCTGTACTTTTATTATTATTGTTGTGGACTCTCCCTTCGTGGAGGATTATTATTATATATATGATTATTGTGGACATGTGTTAGAGTTCTAATTTCATGTACTCTCATACTTTTGCTACTATTCTGTGATCGATATGGCCGGCAGGATCAACATTTTATAGTAACGACCTTCCCGGGCATGATGGTGTCACCACAAAGAGCAGTTCTGGGCCTAAGACCCCGTGGTGTAAAAAGAAAAAAATGGGGTCTTACAAGTGGTATCAAAGCAAATCTCGATCGAAAAGTAGTAGTCCACTAACCCTGGATCACCCCCGCATGAGTTTAGTTTGGGGACAAACTAAGCAGTGGAAGCAGTGGTGTGCCCATATGGGGGATCACGTGAAAATTGCCCACTTTTAACTAGGTTTGGGTCAATTGCTTGCAAATGGTCTTCCTCGATCACATGCGGGGAATGACTCGATATGGGTAATCATCGACGGATTGACGAAGGTGGACCAGATTGTACCATTCAGGAAGGACACTCGGGTGGGTGACTTGTTACGGAAGTTTGTGGAGCAGTTCGTTCGATATCATGGAGTACCGAGGACGATTGTGTCCGATCGTAATGGACGATTCACGTCTAAGGAATGGAGGGAGGTTCAGGCTTATTTGGGGTCATAGCTGACTTTTAGTACCGCCTTCCACACTCATACGGATGGACAGACAGATCACACCAATCGGACCCCAGATGATTTACTGCGTCTTTGCATACTGGACTGCGGAGAGCCATGGGAGAGGCAGCTACCATTGATCGAGTTCTCGTACAACAACAGCCACCAGTCCAGCATCAGCATGACCCCTAATGAGGCTTTATATGGGCGGAGATGCAGGACTCCTTTTTCTTGGATCCAGGATGAGGATCCGAAGGCACTGGGCTTAGAGTTTGTCGAGGATATGGATGCTCATGTTTGATTGATACGAGACAAGATGTTGGAGGCCAAGAGCAGTAAGGCTAAGTATTATGACGCTCGACATCGCCATGTAGAGTTTCAGGTAGGAGACCAGGTATTTTTGAAGATCCGAGTGATGCATGGAGTGTCACGGGTGCATGGTCGGAAGAAGCTCAGTCCGAGATACATGGGGCCTTACAGGATCCTGGATCGGATCGGCCCCTTGGATTATAGACGGGAGCTGCCGCTAGAGCTAGTGGGTTTGCATGACATCTTTCACGTCTCCTCCCTGAGGAGAGCTCTAATTCGGTCGGACCGGCATATTACGACTACAGATGGGTCGATAGCTTCTGATCGATCGGTGCACCTGGAGCCATTCCGGATAGACGATACTGAGATGCGGGTCCTGTGACGCAATAAGGTCCCGTTGGTCAAGGTCTTGTGGAGTAATCATGGGTAGGAGGAGCACACATGGGAGCCACAGGATTTGATGTAACAAAAGGACCCAGAGCTTTTCAGTCACGTATTCCTTACAACCTCTAGGGATGTTACATTTTATTTCTCATACTTGAAACCCCGAAGGGCTAACTTGAATTTCGAGGATGAAATTTGTTTTGTTTATGGATTGGGATTTGTAATATCCCTCAGACAACTAGACCCCTAGGAGTGGTTTTGTCATGACTAGGTCATGACAAAATCCTAGAAAGCCCAAGAAGACCAAGTGGACTTAGGAATGTAGGTGAGAACACTATGGTCTGTTAATAGTTGGTTTCTAAACACTAGATTAGGATGATCATGGGGCTTCACCATGACTTCAAGACCCCACCACAATCTCACCAACATATTGCAAGGTCTATTAGAGCCCTAAGGGTCCATTGGAGTCAACCCAGGGTGACCAAGTTGACCTAGGATCATCCTAGTCCTAAATTGGGCAAGGAACCCTAACTGAAAGTGCAGGTTAGATCTAATATACTCTAGAGGGGGGTGAATAGAATATGGTGCTTACTAAAAACTTTTTACAACTATTGTTGTATACCTAAGTGAACAGGGAAGCAAATAAAATAAAGCAAACACAGCAACTAACTAAACACAGAGCAATCACAGAGCACATCCAGAAAAAAAAAGAAAATAGCAACCAGAAGACACAAGGAGCTATAGTGGTTCCCCAACCAATATGGGTACATCCACTCTTCTACCACCCTAGGTAGGAATCCACTGCAGGATGAGTTGATCAGGTGTCCTGGGCACTAATGGGTTTTGATCAGGTCCCCAAAAACCAAACCTCAAGTCTTTTGAAAGGATACTTGTGAACCAGTAATCACTTTTGAAGGGAGATGACAACCCTTTATATAGGTGGTGGTGAGAGAGTGAAGGTATCTTCTCTGTCAACAATCAGAGAGAAGATTCAAGTGGAATGATGTTAGCAGCTTGCTCCCCCTGAGATCTTGAATGTATCAGGAAGACTGGAGCACTGCTTTATGGTGATAGGTCTTCAAAGACCTAGAATACCTGGACCAGAATATGTTTCAGGAACTCCTTTGACAGATTGATTGATTGTTGTCCTTTGAAGTTATCCTGTGAATAGAGAGAAGAAGACTCTTGATTGAATTTGGTTGTTCTTCTTCTTCTTGAAAATATTCTCTGGTCAGGCTGATTGCAGTCAAGAACTTGTGATTTTTGAGTAATTGTTCTTCTCTGCAACTTCAGAGTATCTATCAGATTGATTGTTGTGTTGTAATTCTTGAACTCTATCACTGCTTGATTCTTTTCTATTACAGTGTCTCTATTTTCTGTTGTGGGTCCCCTGTGTCTATTACTGACTGAGGAATCTTCAAACTTTTGAATGTTGAGAAGTAATTACAGTCGGCCTTGGAAAGAATCAGCAATCAATGACTTTCCTAACTATCCCATGGAAAAACGACATGTAATCATACATAGTCAATGCACGTTCTAACGGTAATATTCCGAGAAGATCTGGCATTAAATATTCAGGAATCAGTGCCAAGAAACGGGACGGGAACCTTGAAGAAAACCTAATCTGGATTCGTTGAACGAAGAACACATTTTGTCGAGCTGAACTTGTGTTCGTCGAGCTGAGCTTGAGTTCGTCGAGCTGATCTTGAGAGAGTTCGTCGACCAAACAATCTTCATTCACCTGATAGACAATCTTCATTCGTCGAGCTGAGAATCAAATTCGTCGAGCTGAGAAAAGTTCTGGACTTAGACAAAATATCCGGCATCTGCTGAAATGCTGTGTCGACAAAAGTTGGTGTCGACAGATTGATCTAGGTGTCGACACAAGTCCTCTAGTGTCGACATAAGCTGGTCTCGACTGAAATCCTGGTGTCAACACAAATCGTCTGGTGTCGACACAAACCCCAAGTGTCAACACAGATTCTCTGAGTCCAGAAATCGTCGAGTAGAGAATAGTATTCGTCGACCTGAGAAGCTGTGAACTTGAGGTCCAAGTTCGTCGAGCTCAGAATATAATTCGTCGACCGAAGCTTGAAGCTGTACTTAGAAAAATTTGAAGTTCTCCTGACTTTGGCTTGATGTAGAAATTGAGTTTTCGTCGAACATAGAACATAGATCGTCGAGCTCAGCACTAAGAATTGTCTCACGATCGTCGAGCACAGAACTGCTTTCGTCAAGCTGAGTTCGACGAACGTCTAACTCACTTTACTTAGTCTTGAAAACTTGTGAGCCTCGAGAATCTGATGGTCTTGTTGAAAGCTGGTCCATCTGGAGTTAAGCCTAAGGACTTAACCTAGACTCTAGGACACAAATTGACCCTGGCTATACATGATGGGTCACATCCTAAGTCAGTGAACCTAGCCAAAATCACTTAGGGATCCAACAATCTCCCCCTATTTGGGTGAGGTCACTAACAGAGACTCAAAACAGAAAAAACAAAGCAAGAAAAGGGATATATCTGGCAGAGAATTATAACACATGCAACAGATATATATATACACACAGCTTTGTTTAACAGAAAGCACAGTTAAAAAAAACAAATAACAGACAGAAATTGAAACAACAACAAAATTACTTCTTGGGCTTCTTCTGCTGAGGTCTGTCTTCTGTTTTCTTTTCTCCTGACTTCTTGAAAATGATTTCTCTGTTAGGATCTTGAGCTTGAGCCACTATCATGGTCATATCAGCTGCCCCAATAATTTTCAATGATGTAGCACTGGGGACAACTGGTTCTGGATGTAGTTTCATATAATCATCAACATTAAAAAGTTTGTTGCCTTTGTCAAACCTTTTCAGCTCTTCCTTTCTATACTTTGACATTGTTGAAAGACCAGAGATATCTTTTCCTTCTGCTTTGGCTTTATTTATCAATGATAGACCAATCAGCTCTTGGTACCTAGCCATTCTTGCAGTATTAGCAGTCTCTGGATCTTCAAAAGGAATTGGAGGAGAGAGGGGTCTTTTTGGGCTTTCAGCTTTATGTACTTCAGAACTTTGTTGTTGTTGCTGTTGCTTATGCTGTTGACTTCCTGAGGAGGATGGCCTCTGCTGGCGGCTTCCAGAAGATCTCCCTGACTGTCTCTGATAAGTTTGCATTGGGGCGGATCTCTGGGAGCTAGAGCCACTGGCACCAGCAGCTGGAGGAGGAGGAGGAGGATCCTTCCTGTATCTGTGCACTGGAGGAGGGGAGTATCTCCTGCTTCTCTTTCTATCTTTCTGCTGGTTTTTGGAGAGCCACATCCATGCTGGCATTCCCTTATATGGAGCAACATTGTGCAGAATATAATAGGGAGTGTCTGCATTGGGATTTGGCTTGGGAGCTGGAGGAGGAGCAGCCTTTCTCTTCTTTGCCAACAGTCACTTTTTCTTACTAGCTGTATCTTCATCAGAATCATCATCATCATCTTCTTCTGACTCCGAACCTTGAGGGATGTCATAATGAGCATCCAAAGCTTTTAAAGCTTTATCAGAAACAATAGTCTTTGCTGGAGGAGAGGCAGAAGGTTCAGGAATAAGGGTTTAGCAACAAGAGAAGAATTATCTGTACAAGGTTCAGAAACAAAAGAGACAGAGCTATCAGCTACTGCCTTATTCTCTTCTTCAATGTCAGCCTAAATAAGCTCATCTAGAGTAGGCATTGGAGAGTCCTCCATAATAAAATCTGGTGCTGAAACTGGCACTGATGTATCTTCTGGAATGACTTTTGAGCTAGAGGCAGAGAGAGCAAAATTGTCACAGAGTTGCTTGGCAACTGCTGGACTAGCTGTAGAGGTATAAGGTATCATAGCCAAATATGGCTTAGTAAAATCAGCTGGAAGAGATTGTTTCTATACAATATCAAAATTACTCAGCAAAACTGATAAATTCACTGTGGGATTTAAATAGAAATCACCAACAGGAGTTATTTGTGCAACTGACTCATCCAAATCAATGTCAGTATCCATGAATTGAACTAACTCAAACATCTCAGCATCAAAGTCTGTCAAGATTGCTGTATCCTCATCTGAATCTGTATTAGCTGGAGTGGGAACTGCTACTGTGACTGCTGCTACTGCTGCAACTGCATCTGCTGCAACTTCATCACTGAGCATCTCCCCCTGCCTAGGTTCAGGAATACCTAGAGCCAGGCCCCTAGATGAAGAGGGGACAGCAGATAGAAGAGAGATCTGGGCAGATAAGGAGTTAATGGAGGTCACAAGAGGTGTAATTGCCTCTTGGATCAAAGATTGGATGAGAGGTGTGAGCAAAGAAATGAGGGTAGATGGATCAAATGTAGAAGGGGAAGGGGATGGAATGGGAGGAGGAATAACAGATGGAGTGGGGGCATCTTGCATGATTGTATCTGATGGTATATGATAAGGTGGGATGGTGCATAAGTGTGGGGGAAGAGGAGACTGTGGAGGTGTAGGAAGTATTGTCTCATGAGGGGAATCTGGAGGAGTGAGTTGTTGATGAACTTGCAGAGGGGAAGATGGAGGTGGAGATTGAGTGATTGTCAGGTCAAGTGGTGGAGATGATGGAGGGGTAGGTACATGAGGAGGCTTCTTTGGAGGAATAGGTGGTGGAAGAGATGGTTGAGATGGAGGAACCTCTTCAGCAGGGTGGGGAGCGGCCTTTGCAGCCCTTGTGCTCTCTGAAGTTTGGAGGGAGGAGGAAGAAGCCTTTGAGGGCTTGGAGATGGTCCTCTCCCACCTGCCAAACAGAGCGCAAGTGAGGTGCTTGCTGGCGTTGATGGAGATGGTCGGGGATACCATACATTTAGCAGCCTTCTCCTTGAGAAATATTCCCAATATTCTGCCAAAGAAAATTTCCTTCTTGTTGTTCTTCTTCTCGATCAATTCAAAGAAAACCTTACTCCAATCAACTTGTCGCTTATTCACTACTGCACACATTATCAGAAATTGGTGACGGGTAATATAGTCATGAGCAGAGTGCTTGGCCATCAGTATCTTTCCCGTAATATCTGCCAAAAATTGGTAGGTGGCAGATAGTTACTTTTTCAACAACTTATTAGGGTTGTTACCAGAGAAACCCATCAGCTTCAGCATATCACTAAATTCCTCAGAATCCATTTCCAGATTGTCTTCTCTGTTCACTAATCCAAATATCTCAGAGAGAACTGCGGGAGAGAGGGAAACAACAGTGTTCCCTATATTGCCGGTCAAAACATCTTCTTCAGAAACTGTAGATGTATATACCCACTCTCGTATTTCTGTTCCATGAAGTTTAATGTGCTTGGTCATGAAGTCCTTTAAACTGAGTTCTTCCAGCAGTTCCAGGATGTATAGAAAGATGGCATCAGAATGTTGAAACGACTCAAAATCTATGTCGAAACCAGTGTCAAACTTCATTGCAACCAAAGCACCTGAGGGAATCGCCATTGATGTCCTGCAAGAGAAATACAGAGAGAAACGACAATCAAGAGCAAAGGAACTGAAAGCGCGGGACGGAGGTCGAAGAAAACCTAGATATAAGATTTTCAGAATATGAATCGACAAACTCCGTTCCACGAAAAAGAAAAAATCTTCGAAATGAGCTCGACGAAATAAATTATAGACAGATAATTCATCGATCTCATCCAGAAGAATCGAAAACAGTTCGTCGAACTCCGTTTGACGAAGAGTCTTCTGAAGCAAAGTTCGTCGATCTCCAGTCAACGAAGATTATTTCCTCACACAGAGAATTCGTCGATCTCCGTTCGATGAGAATCTCTCAAACTTTCCCTAATTCGTCAAACTCCGATCGACGAACTCTGGAAAATTCGTCGAATGCAGACAGAAACTAGATTAACTCTTCTCCATTAATCATTCCCAGTTGATTTATAAAGAACAGATGGGTTTTCTCATCCAATGGCTTGGTGAAAATGTCTGCTCTCTGTAGATCAATAGGAATATGGATCAAGTTAATTTCCTTTTTATCCACATTATCTTTAATGAAATGATGTCTTATTTCAATATGTTTAGTCCTAGAATGGTGAACTGGATTCTGTGCTATAGCAATAGCACTAGTATTATCACAAAACAATGTTGAATTATTTAAGTTGACACCATAATCTAAGAGTTGGTTTTGTATCCACAGCATTTATGAACAACAACTACTAGCAGCCATGTATTCTGCTTCTGCAGTTGATGTAGACACAGATGTCTTCTTTTTACAAAACCAGGAGACAAGTCTCATACCAAGGAACTGGCATGTTCCAGAGGAACTTTTCCTGTCCACTCTACATCCAGCATAGTCAGTATCTGAGTATCAAGTTAACTCAAACTCTGACTCTACAGGATACTAGAGTCCTAGACTAGGGCAACTCTTTATATATCTCAAAATTCTTTTAAAGAAAATAAGGTGAGATTCTCTAGGGTTCGCTTGGAACCTAGCACAAAGGCATGTAGCAAATATTATATCAGGTCTGCTAGCTGTTAGGTATAATAGGGATCCAATAATTGCCCTATACCTTTTCTGATCCACAGGTTTTCCTGCTACATCAGAATCCACAACAACATTTGTAGCCATAGGAGTTTTCATCCCAGAAGCATCACCCACCCCAAACTTTTTGATAAGCTCTTTAGCATACTTAGCTTGAGAGAGGAAGATACCATCTGGGAGCTGCTTCACTTGGAGACTAAGGAAGTAGGAAAGTTCACCCATGCTACTCATCTCAAATTTAGAATGCATGAGGTCAGCAAACCTCTTGCACAATTTGGGATCAGTAGACCCAAAAATATTGTCATCCACATAAATTTGTACCAACAATATTTGGTCATTATGATATCTAGTGAAAAGTGTTTTATCTATGGTTCCTCTTGTAAATTCATGCTCTAAAAGAAAGCTTGCTAGGGTCTCATACCAAGCTCTTGGAGCTTACTTTAAACCATAGAGAGCTTTATGCAATTTAAAAACAAAAGAGGGTTGAGTTGGAGAGATAAATCCTGTAGGTTGTTCTACATAAACCTCTTCTTGAAGTACTCCATTCAGAAATGCACTTTTGACATCCATCTGGTAGACCTTGAATTTCTTGTAAGCTGCAGAGGCCAGGAATATCCTAATGGCCTCTAACCTTGCAACAGGGGCAAAGGTTTGGTCATAGTCTATTCCTTCCTCTTGTCTGTAGCCTTGAGCAACAAGCCTAGCCTTGTTCCTCACTATGTTGCCTTGAGCATCCAACTTGTTCTTGTAGACCCATTTGGTTCCAATAACTGGGTAGTTATGGGGTCTGGGAACCAAATCCCAAACTCTACATCTCTCGAACTGATTGAGTTCCTCTTGCATTGCAATGATCCAGTGGGGATCTTGCTCTGCCTCATGAATGGTGAGAGGTTCAATTTGAGAGAGAAAACATGCATGCATTAAGTATTGGTTGAGTTGATGCCTTGTCTGTACACCTACTGAGATGTCTCAAATCACTTGAGATCTAGGGTGATCTCTCAGTGTGACAAGATCAGTTGGTGAAGTTGGTTGAGCAACAACTTCAGTATTTAATTCCTCTTGGGGAATGATACTAGCTGTTGGGGGAAGTTCAGCCATTTCCTCTTGACTTTCCTCTTCACTATCTTCAGTAACCTGTGGAGTAGGATGGTTTGGTACCTCTTGGGTAAGGTTTAGTCCATCCATAGACTCATACAGTTGTGGAACCTGCAAAGAGCTTATGGTAGAAATTTCTTTCTCCTTGTATGACATGTTAGTCTCATCAAATGATACATGAACATATTCTTCAATTTTAAGAGTTGATTTATTATAAACCCTATAAGCTTTACTGATCATGGAGTATCCCAGAAACACTCCTTCATCAGCTTTAGCTTGAAATTTTACTATGTATTTCTTGTCATTATTGTGAATGTAGAAAATACAACCAAAGATTTTGAAATAATCTACTTTAGGTTTCTTCCCTTTGAGTAATTCATAGGGAGTCTTGCCCTTCAGTTTATGTATTAAACTTCTATTCAACACATAGTTGGAGGTGTTCACTGCCTCTATCCAAAAGGATAGAGGAAGGTGAGCATCTGACAACAATGTAGTAGCAGATTTAATAAGGGTTCTATTTTTTCTTGCAGCTACCCCATTTTGTTGAGGAGTTCTAGGAGCTGAGAAAGTGTGCCTGATCCCTTCACTTTGACAGAACTCTTGCATAAGAAGAGAATCAAACTCTATCTCATGATCACTTCTGATCAGGGCAATGTGAGTGTTGAACTCACTCTGTATGTATTTGGGAAAAGCTGTCAAACACTTAAAGTTATCAGACTTTTTCCTCAGAAAAAACACCCATGTGAATCTAGAGAAATCATCAACAACCACTAAAGTATAGGATTTTCCTCCTAAGCTTTGTACTATAATGGGTCCAAAGAGATCCATGTGTAACAGATACAAAATCCTAGGTGAATCACTCTTATTAAGTGACTTGAAGCTATTTTTGGTTTGCTTGCCTAATTGACAAGCCCTGCAAAGTCCTTCCTTCTTGTAGGGGCCAGAAGGTAGTCCTCTAACAAGGTTGTCCTTGGATAGCCTAACAATGGTTCTAAGGTTTATATGTCCTAATCTTTTATACCATAGTTCATTAGGTCTACAAATAGAGTTAAACAAGCATATATCTACCTTAGTTGAATGAAAATCCACAAGATAGATGTTACCTTTCCTTTTACATGTCAACACAGTGGTGTTGTCCTATGATTTGATCTTGCATAAGGATTTGCTGAAAGTCACTTGATATCCTTTATCACACAGTTGACTAATACTGATTAAGTTGTGCTTCAGTCCTTCCACATAGGCTACTTTCCTGAATGTGACTGAGCCAATCTGGATTGCACCATATCCTTTTGTTAGTCCAAAGTTTGAATCACCAAATATTACTTTGGGTCCAAGCTTGGCTTTAAAGTATGTAAAATTGTCCTTGTTTCCTATCATGTGCTTTGAGCACCACTATCCAGATACCATTGCTGGTTTGATGTTGGATAGGTCTTCAGCTGCACATAAAGTAATTTATTTGTTTTTGACACAGTTTATCTTAGGCCTAGGTTGATAACCTTTGAATTCAGAAATAAAAGACATCTCTGGTTGACTCTTATAGCCTTCAGGATGATATCTCCTAGGAGGTATTATCCATTCAGTATAAGGGTTAAACTATTGAGATGTGGGACCTCTAGGATTGAAGTTTGATTTACCTTTGAAAGATTTTTCAAAACTTTGAGCTCTGTTCGACGATCTCTGAGCTGAGTTCGACGATCTTGGGTCAGATCGCCGAGCTCCGTTCGAAGATCGACCATGCCAGAGTTCACGGTTCAGAGATCGTCGACCTGAGTTCGACGATTTAGCGTGAGATCGTTGAGTTCCACTAGGCGATCGTCGAGCTCCGTTCGATGAATTCTGTTGAACATTCGTTTTCTTAGGTAAATCAGAATTCTTCCTAGCCACCTCTACAACTCCCTTACCTTTATCAGAGATAAACTTGATTGGGGTTGTTAATACTATAGGTTGGCTGGATGAAGCACCCAAGCCCAGTGTACTATTGAATCTTGAGTTCACTGTGCTTGTGATGTCCATTAGTTTGATACTTCTCCCATTAAGAGATTCTTCAAACTTTTTGGCATCTAATAGTTCACTTTTCAGTGAGGCTATCTGCTCCCTACAACATTCCAACTCCTCAGAGAGTTTGAGGTTTTCTGATTTTAAAGTACTGTGTTCAGATAACTGATTTCTGAGATAAATGATTTCCTTCTCAGATTTTAATAAATCTAGACACAGTGCCTTAAACTCACACTTGAAGTCCTCAGAATTAAAATCAAAAGAACCTATTACCTGGTCCTTTTCAGATTGAGTCTCTGATTCTGACTCTAACTCTTCTGCATCAGAATTTTGATGTGAGGCATTGATAGCCATCATGCAGAATTCTTTTTCATCAGCATCATCTTCATCATCACTAGAGCTGGATGAAGCTTCAGATTCTTCTTCTGTCTCACTCCAAGTTTCAGCTACAAACCCCTTCCTGGTAAGTTTGTTCTTGCTGGAGGAGGGTTTGTAATTGCTGTTCTTCCTGAAGTCTTTGTCTTTTATTCTTTCTTTCCTATCCTTCTTTTCCTTATTCTGACTTTCTGGACAGTCAGACACAAAGTGGCCTGTTTTCTTGCATCCAAAACAAATAATCTCTTTGTTATTTGATTTGTCATACCTTGGCTTGTCATGCCCTCTGGAAGACTTTTTCCTGAAGTCCTTCCTGGCCATTTTGTAAAACCTTTTGGCCAGTAGGCTTAGCAGCTCTTCATTGCCTGTGACCTTGTCTTCAGGCTAATCTTCAATGGCTTTGAAAGCTATTGACTTCTCTTTTCTGACTGCTGGTGAAGCAGCCTTCTGCTCTTCTTCTCTATTCTTGATGAGCAGCTCATAAGACTTGAGCTTGCCCAAGAGAGCTTCAATTGTGATCTTATTTAGGCTTCTGGAATCCTTGATTGACCAGATCCTTGAGTCTCAAGTGCTAGGGAAGCACATTAGGATTTTATCATTGAGCTCAGTCAATGAGATCTCTTTGTCCAATGTTTTCAGCTTATTGACTATGAGACTGAGTCTATTATACATATCTGCTACAGACTCAGCTTCTCCTTTCTTGAAGTTCTTATATTGGGTTATGAGGTGAGATCTTCTATCTTTTCTCTCATCAGCAGATCCTGAGACTATCTCAGATAACTTGTCCCAGATGTCCTTTGCTGAGTTGCAGTCAGCTACTTTTTGGAATATTTCATCAGATATAATCTGGGATAAAATATTCATTGCCTTAGCATCTGGCACTTTCCATTTCTTGATTTCTGCATCTGTTCCTGATGGAGGTGGAACAACACTTGTAGTTGTATTTTCTGGGGGTCTTGGACACACTGTCAAAACAGAGTTAAAAATGTCTTCATCAATAGAGTTCATGTACAATCTAATCCTTGCCTTCCAAAGTGCAAACTTATATAGATTGCACACTGGAGGTCTGGTGCTAGCATAATCTTTGTTTTGGGCCATGTTCTGTGAAGAAATAAATCTAGTAATAAACTTAAAACAAGCAGATCTAACTAGAGGGATCTTTGGGTTCAGGTGTTAGCCTGTGCAACCTCTAAGATGTGGTATTATAACCAACCTCGCTTTGATACCAATTGAAAGTGCAGGTTAGATCTGATATACTCTAGAGGGGGGGGGGGTGAATAGAGTATGGTTCTTACTAAAAACGTTTTACAACTATTGTTGTATACCTAAGTGAACAGGGAAACAAATAAAATAAAGCAAACACAGCAACTAACTAAACACAGAGCAATCACAAACCATAGCCAAAAAACAAAAGAAAATAGCAACCAGAAGACACAAGGAGCTATAGTGGTTCCCCAACCAATCTGGGTACATCCACTCTTCTACCACCCTAGGTAGGAATCCACTACAGTATGAGTTGATCAGGTGTCCTGGGCACCAATGGGTTTTGATCGGGTCCCCAAAAACAAAACCTCAAGTCTTTTGGAAGGAGACTTGTGAACCATGAATCACTTTTGAAGGGAGATGACAACCCCTTATATAGGTGGTGGTGAGATAGTGAAGGTATCTTCTCTGTCAACAATTAGAGAGAAGATTCAAGTGGAATGATGTTAGCAGCTTGCTCCCCCTGAGATCTTGAATGTATCAGGAAGACTGGAGCACTGCTTTAGGGTGATAAGACTTCAAAGACCTAGAATGCCTGGACCAGAATATGTTTCAGGAACTCCTTTGACAGATTGATTGATTGTTGTCCTTTGAAGTTATCCTGTGAATAGAGAGAAGAAGACTCTTGATTGAATTTGGTTGTTCTTCTTCTTCTTGAAAATATTCTCTGGTCAGGCTGATTGCAGTCAAAAACTTGTGATTTTTGAGTAATTGTTCTTCTCTGCAACTTCAGAGTATCTATCAGATTGATTGCTGTGTTGTAATTCTTGAACTCTATCACTGCTTGATTCTTTTCTCTTACAGTGTCTCTATTTTTTTTTGTTGTGTGTCCCCTGTGTCTATTACTGACTGAGGAATCTTCAAACTTTTGAATGTCGAGCAGTAATTACAGTCGGCCTTGGAAAGAATCAGCAATCAATGACTTTCCTAACTGTCCCATGGAAAAACGGCATGTAATCGTCCATAGTCAATGCACGTTCCGACGGTAACATTCCGAGAAGATCTGGCATTAAATGTTCAGGAATTAGCGCCAAGAAACGGGACGGGAACCTTGAAGAAAACCTAATCTGGATTCGTCGAATGAAGAACACATTTTGTCGAGCTGAACTTGTGTTCGTCGAGCTGATCTTCAGTTCATCGAGCTGAGCTTGAGAGAGTTCGTCGACAAGACAATCTTCATTCACCTGATAGACAATCTTCATTCGTCGAGCTGAGAATCAAATTCGTCGAGCTGAGAAAAGTTCTAGACTTAGACAAAATATCCTGCATCTGCTGAAATGCTGTGTCGACAAAAGTTGGTGTCGACAGATTGATCTAGGTGTCGACACAAGTCCTCTGGTGTCGACATAAGCTGGTGTCGACTGAAATCCTGGTGTCGACACAAATCGTCTGGTGTCGACACAAACCCTAAGTGTCGACACAGATTCTCGGAGTCCAGAAATCGTTGAGTAGAGAATAGCATTCGTCGACCTGAGAAGCTGTGAACTTGAGGTCCAAGTTCGTCGAGCTCAGAATATAATTCGCCGACCGAAGCATGAATCTGGACTTAGAAAAATTTGAAGTTCTCCTGACTTTGGCTTGATGTAGAAACTGAGTTTTCGTCGAACAGAGAACATAGATCATCAAGCTCATCACTAAGAATTGTCTCGCGATCGTCGAGCGCAGAACTCCTTTCATCGAGCTGAGTTCGACTAACGTCGAACTCACTTTACTTAGTCTTGAAAACTTGTGAGCCTTGAGTATCTGATGGTCTTGTTGAAAGCTGGTCCATCTGGAGTTGAGCCTAAGGACTTAACCTAGACTCTAGGACACAAATTGACCCTGGCTATACATGATGGGTCACATCCTAAGTCAGTGAACCTAGCCCAAATCACCTAGGGATCCAACACTAACTAAGGGCAATGTGCCCCTTATGTGACCAAACAACCCTACCTAGGTCTTCTTGGACCTAAGGTGAAGTCAATGGGTCACCAAAAACCCATTGGGGTCAACCTTAGAGTCTAAGTTGACCCAAGTCAACCCTAACCCTAAAGTCGTCAAAGTGCCCTAATTAAGGGACAAGTGACCACCATGGTGCCAAGTCAACCCTACATAACCCTTCCTAGACCTTAGGGGAAGCCAAGATCTCACCAAGGACCCCATGGGGTCAACCCAAATGGTCATGTTGACCAAAGTCAACTCATAGGTCAAAGTGGTCAACTTAGGTTAACCTAGCCCAATTCAAGTGGGCTAAGCCCAAGTGGTGTGTCCCATTAGTCTAAGGAAGGGGAGAGACACATTTTGGGCCCACCAAATTCAGAGAGTGATGACTAGGAGAGAGAGGGAGGAGGCTACCCCACTTGGGAGGAGATAAAATGGGGGCATAATGGTCATCATGGCCATGAAGGTTTCATAACCCCCGCCCCCACGTTGATGGGCTTTTACTCCTAGGAGGCAGGGGAGGGGTTTTCAGGAGGTGGTCGGCCAGTGGGGTGGCTCAGCCCTTCAAATGGCTAAAACCGAAAATGACTATTAATGGTCATTCATGGCCATTCGAATTACACCCTTCCCCATCGCCAATTATGGATCATAAAAGCAACACCAGGCAAAGGGGAGAAGGTTACAACCTTTACCCGAAGGATTCGAAGAACTTGACTGTGCTGTTGAAGAAACCCGATCAACGCCACCAACACCATGGCAAATTGGAGATCAACGTGCCTCCAGCCCTCCCAAAAGGTCCTCCCTTGCTCCTTCTTCCGTGGGTAGATCATAGGAATCAATAGGGATAAGCATCGGGCTCAATTGAGCCCGATCAGGTGAAGAAATTTCCCTGATTGTTCTGAAAAAACAACTTATCGGGATCGCTAGAATCCGCCCCTCCGGCGGCTGTGCCGCCGCCTAGCGATAGCCACCACCGCGACGGAGGTGGTGGTGGCGGTGGCCGGCCAGGGAGGTGGTCGTGTGGCCGGGAATTGGGGATGGAATAAGCTCCAGGTCGGGAGAATTCTGGCAGTCGGCTGGAGCTTGAAGATGATTGGATTCCATCCGTTTCTGCGCCAAGATTCGTGCGCCGTTGATTTAGATCTTAGGCATTTAATTAATTTCATTTCATGATTCTATCACAGAAAATGCTATTAATGTTTTTATTTATTAAAAATACTTAGAGGCTTGTACAGAGAAAGTGTCAACATGAAGTCTTAGCTCTGGATATCTAGTTTATTCTAAAATTTATCTGAGTCAATTTGGAGTTCAAGTTAGACCTCAACACTCAATTTGGTGGGGTCTATACCTAATGCTAGTCAGAGATTCAAATGCGTTCCCCCAGTTCACCACAGGTCCAAATGACTTGAAATTTGGATAGGCAGTCAATCTTACCTATACCTAGGTCATGTCCAAAAATGAAAATTTTTGGAGATACTTTTTCTATAGTTTTTGATATTATTTAATAATCCTAAGGTAATTTAAGTAGGGGACCTAATGACCTCTAAACCCTCCCAAATTTTGGTGAGTGGTCCTTGGGGTCATTATAAGGCTCTCTATAAATTTTCACCCCATTTGGAGATGATTTAGTTTGGAAATAAGTAAACCCTAGCCATGGCAAAAAGGGGACTATTTAGGTCAAAGTGTTCCTTGTGGATTTATGTAGTCAAATCACCTCAATAGAGGCTGAAACTTGGGCCACTGGTTTGTTATGATACTAGACACCCTGACATGGAATTTGGGGTGGATTGGGGTGCATTTGCCCTAGGGCCCAAGTTCAAACCCTAAGGTTGAACCTTGGGGATTTGTGAAGGGCATGGGGTGATATGCCCTTGCATGGACTTGGTGTTTAGTCCATGTGATCCTAGGGCGGTGAAAATCCCTACGGAGAGATATGGTGGGATTTGGATACATGCACACCACTTAAACCACTGGGTAAGGTTTTGGGTCCATACACCTTAGGGAATGTCTAGTGGCTCATATGACTTTGGAACTGCATAACATTTTGGTAGAGGTCATTTTCTTAATCATATTAACCACTGAATTATACCACATAATGTCTGGATGAAATTATGAGTGGGATCCTTTGAAAAGTGCACTATCATGAGTTGTCTTGAAGAATTTTATTATGTGACCTCCTAACCTTGGGTTTGGATGATATTTAGTCAAGCTATGTTTTAAGACTATAAAAAGCCCTACAAATTTTTAATATGAATTTTTTATCATTATATGGGGTACTTCATTCACAACCCATTAAGTTTCACCTTCTACTTAGAAATTTCTTATGAACAAACCACTTAATGAAAAGTTATGAAATTTGGAAATAAGACCTTTATTGACATTTTAAAGTTCTATGAATTTTTATGGAATTTTTGGAAGTCTATCTGTAGGGGTTGGTTCACAAGGTGCTGTTTTCTAAGTAAAAGTAATTGAATTTATTTTGACACTTATTTAGCTTGATAAAATGTAATTTTTGGTCAGAGGCCCTTTCTAGTCATCCTTGAGATTTAATAAGTTTTCTAGAATTTTCTGATGAATAGCTTTAGTACTTTCTTCTTTACCCATACTTAATGGCTTATTATTTGATTAATTAATTAGAGGCCAAACCCTTTATGGAAAATCATGAAATTTGGTATTTATTGTTATTCCTCGGTTATCTAGTGTTCAAAATTTTTGGGTGGCCATTATTTGAGAAAATATTGTACTTCATGTTCAAATTACCCATGTCCTAACTTTGGGGAAAATTAATTAAATACCAAATTAAATAGAAAAATTATAAGTTTTTGGAGATAGGCTAATCATGTCATTATAGACCCCCACTAAATACCTTAAGGCTTGTTGATGAAAATTTGGAGTACCTCCTATCATGTACAACATATAGTATAGGTTGGTCTGCATGTAGTAAAACTGCAGAAAATGTGATAGCGTTTGAATTGGGCATATGGGTTGGGGTTAATAGTTAGCTGGTTTGAGTAAAATGAGATTGAGTTCATCATTGGAAGTTGTGATGAGGAAAATGCAGGGTAGACTAGGATTCGGGGGGGGGGGGGGTGCTCGGGATCGACAAAAGATCGTCTTTCCTGTGAAGAGAGAGAGAGAGAGCATCAAAACACACTACGGTTAGATCTAAAGTAATATTAAAAGGGATCGGGTATTAACCAATAACAGTAAGTGCCTTGCGAAAGGGAGCTTTGGGCTTCATCCCATCGTAGTTCCTAGTGCCCTGTGAGAGCCCTTCACCGGGAATACCTTAGGCAGTCATGGGCTAACCTAAACCATAAGAAAAATCAATGTTTAAGAGCAACTAGTATAACTAGGGGTCCACTTTCACATACCCCAGTATCTCGGGAGGTTAGGTTGGCTCACACGGGCGGTATGCTCGGTGGTTTTGGTGATGGGCAGGTTAGCCCGGCGAGCCGATGGCTCGACAGATCATTGTGACAGTCAGGACAGTCCGGGGAGCTTTTGATCGATTGTTTGTTTTGATGGACGTGTTAGTCCGGGGAGCGTTGGCTCGGTGGTTGATACATCAAGATTGCATGTGCATAAATTCTAAGGTGGTAGGTCTTCGGTGTTGGAGCGTCGATGCACCGACGCTAATACGTTGACTCGGCAAGTGTGGTTTAGGACTTCGCCAATTTAAGTCCGGTGGATCAGCCGACAAAGAATACGTAGGAGCTCCGCTTAGTGCACTAGCATTGAAGCGTACGATAGGTCTGACTGGTAGTGCAATTACCGATTTAGAGGTGGGCGTGGCCCAACCCACCGCTTCTGTTTGCCACTACGAAGGTATCCTGGGAGGTTAGGCTCCAGAAAGGGGGAACTAAAGGTCTGTGTGCACAGAGTTGGGTGTGTGTGTTGCACTTGCGTGATTCATGGCATAACATAACATAGTATAAATCATTGTATTTAAACCTGACACCCTTCGTATAAATTGGTATGGGACATTTTACAGGATAGGCCCTGCAAAACGACCCCTTAGTTTATAAGCTTGCATGAGCGTGCTTATAAGCTAAGGTTATTATTCTATAGATATATATATATTGCTTGCTTGAAAAACGACACCCTAACGTATAAATTGGTATTGGACTTTTTATACGATGGGAGCCTTGTAAAAGATCCCTTAACTTATAAGTTTGTATGGGCATTCATATAAGTTAAGGTTTCATGTTTCTTAGTTTACCGTTCATATACTTACTACTCTGCTTTACTTTCTACCTTACTGCTAGTTTGTACCTTCCTTCATTAGCTATAAATACAATATTAATAACTGCTAGAATAGTTTCACCATCACCTACCTTGTTTATTCTCCACCTTCAACACCTTTCCTTTCCTTCTCCCCGCTCGGTGCCTAGGAGCCATGGGGGGAGGGGTAGGGGATGATAGGACATAGTCTTTTAGACTAACGGTTTTCAGACAAAATCATTTTAGGGGATCGTGGAGCCAAGCTTGGAGGTGCAGCCCCGAAGGTCAACACGCTTGGAGATGGGACAGTCTAGCACCGGAGTGCAGACAGCTGGGACAGTGAGTCCCGTTCGCTAGTAGTTGTTATAGATTTGCTTCCGCGATGAGTGACTTATAGTGAGGACTCTGATGTATTGGGCATGAGCCCTATTTTCAGTACTTTATTATTATTGTTGTGGACACTCCCTTAGTGGAGGATTATTACTATATATGTGATTATTGTTGACATGTGTTAGAGTTCTAATTTCATGTACTCTCATACTTTTGCTACTATTCTGTGATCGATATGACCGACAGGATCAGCGTTTTGTAATGACGACCTTCCTGGGTGTGATGGTGTCACCACAAAGCGGCGGTTCTGGGACTAAGACCCCATGGTTTAAAAAGAAAAAAATGGGGTCTTACATCTTGTGTTTAGTAGTGTGCATATTTACAGGTTCAAGCGATGCAGGTCTCCTATGACACTTACCGCCGAGCAGTAGGAGTTACCGCTGGGTAGTAGCCTGAATTAAATGGCCCGGGCTCTTGGGAATCTACCACACCGCGCTACTCCTATCGCCCACGCTAGCTCGAGGAATTAATTCGTCCAGGATCTCGGGAATCTACCGCCTAGGAGCTAGCTTGGTACCGCTCCGCAGTAACACACTCAATGCTCCTTGAGACAAAGGCGTTGAGTGCGTTGAGATGGAGGCATCGAGAGCATCGAGAGCATCGAGACAGAACTACCGCCGGGTGCTAGCTTGGTACTGCGTTGCGATAACATAATCAACACTTGTTGAGACAAATGTGTTGAGAGCGTTGGGACAGAGACATCGAGGAAGAACTACTGCCGGGCACTATCTACCTATCACGCCGCTCTAGCATTGGAAAAATGAAAATATTTATTTTGAATATTTTTTCCAAATTTGGTGGACAGCTGTCCACATCAAGCGTGTAAACCTACCGCCGGGCGCTAGCCTTACCACTGATAGTAGACAATTTTCACAAAGATGTATATAAAGGTGCCTTGTTTTTCTGTGTTCCTTACCAAGATGAAAAGAGACTCGGATCTACGACTCCTAGGGTTCGACCACCTCTCTATGGTCTGTTCCACCATCTTCGTCGAAGGAAAATAAGACCGCCTCCCTCCCATTCGCGTATGAAGAACTCCGACGAGCCAAGGACTACATCGACTATGAAGAGTCGACCAGTTGTAAGCACACGAAGATCTCAAGCACCGACCGCAGATAGCTCGATGGAGGAATCATCAAGAGGGAGATTTTAATCTTTTAAATCCTTTAAACTTTTATTTTAATCTTTCTTGTTTCTCTATATTCTTGTGGTGAGGGAAATCGACCGGGGAACGTCATCAGAATCTGGGGTAGAATTCCGTGAGAAATCGTCCCGGGGTAGGGACATCTAGATCTGGTGATTTAGTAGGGCTCTAAGACCCTTCCTTGCGTGGAGGTGAAGATCTGGCTCAAAGACCTTTCTTGGAGGGAAAGGGAGAGAGCCAATTGGTCCGGGGAGCGGGTCGGTATAGAAACTCAAAAAGTTTTTTCACTCACCGCCTTCGATCTCTGGCGTCATGGAGATCAAGTTGTGTAATCTTTAAAAACAATTATCGATTTTACTTTGGAATGAAATTCTTTTTCTGCGTATTCTCCAACATATTATATTGTGTGTGTTAGCTTGTACTTCTCTGAAAGGTGCATAGATTTCCGAGGGAGAATATGGCCAGAAAAACAAGTTCAGAGACATACTGCCACGTGTTAGATACCTAACGCCCGCGGTAGCTTCTTGAACTATTTTTTCCTTGGAAAGAAATATTTCAAATTTCTAATAATTGTCATTAAAAATTATTCGCCCCCCCCCCCTCTAAGGTTGGCCACACGATCCAACAAGTGGTATCATAGGGAGGTTACTTCAAAAAGGCTTAGCAACTTGAAGTAAGATGGACAATGTGGTTCACGCATTTCCTGAGGGACAGGGTGTGATTAGAACCCCACTATTCATGGGGAGTGACTATAGTCACTGGAGAACACGAATGAAAAATTTTCTGAGGGGCCAAACCATGGATGTGTGGGCCATGATCGAGACAAAATACACTGCACCCACCACCACCGTAGGTGATACCATCTTAGTCAAACCACATGATAAATGGGATGACGCTGACAAGCTTAGATGTACGAACAATGCCAAAGCAATGAAATCTTTATTTTGTGCATTGGATAAAACTGAATTTAATAGAATATGTAACTGTGAAACTGCATATGATATATGACATCTACTTGAGCTTCTCACGAAGGTACCTTGCAGGTGAAGGAGTCGAAGCTGTTCTGACTCGAATCTGAATACGAACAATTTTGGATGGAAAACAACGAGGAAGTGGACAGTATGTATACACGCTTCACACAGATTGTCAACTCCTTACTATCCCTTGATAAGAGCTACTCAAATAGAGATCTTGTGAGGAAGATCCTGCGATCTTTGCCTCCTCGCTTCAACACGAAGGTGACTGCGATTGTTGAATCACATGATATCTGCACCGTGGAGATAGAGTGCCTCATTATAAACTTGAATACACACGAATTTGAGTTGAAGGTTCACGTTGAGGAGTATCCCAGGGAGATCAAGAAGATGGGGCTGGCACTTAAGGCCGCAAGGTAGAGAAATACTGCTGAAGAATTTGAGGAAGACGGTGAGGAAAGCCTCTATGTCCGGGAATTTAAAAGGTTCATGAAGAATCCCAAGAGGCAGGAAAAATTTAAGAAATTCCTGAAGAGAGGAGCTGGAGGAGCCACGAGGTGGAACAAGCCATCAAAGGAGATGGAGAGCGATGATTTGAAGTTCCAGCCTGAGTACTATCACTGTCACAAGCTTGGGCACATTAAGAGGGAATGTCCAAGACTCCAGAATGAGGAAAATGAGAAGCAAAGCCAGCACAAAGGGAAGAAGAAGGTGCTGAAGGCGATAACTTGGGATGAGGATGGATCTGATGAGTCAAGCACCTTTGACTCGAGTAGTGAAGATGAGGCAAATTTGTGCCTCATGGGGATAAATCAAGTTGAATCTGACGATGAGTCCAGTGTCCAGAGCAACATTGAGGTACCTCCACCCTCCTACAATGAACTTCTTGAGATGTATGAAAACCTATGTGAGAAGTTAGATAGTATTATACTTGAGAAGAAGTCCATTCGAAATGAAAACAAGAGAATTAAAAAAGACAAAATTTTAAAAATGAGTTAATAAAACATGGCAAAGAGAAGATTGAGTGCCTAGAGTGTCCTCACTTGATGTCAACGATCGAAGATCAAAAAGTAAGTCTCTCCAAGACACTGTTGAAAGCCAACAAGCTCACCAATGAAAATAATGTCTTGGACAAAAGACTTCAAATGTCTCTTGCCAAAATAGAGGAAGGTAAACAATAGCTCGCCAATCGGTATGTTATGTTAGTTACTGAAAACACCGCCCTAAAGGCAAGGATCCTTGTTCTCAACTGTGCTATCCAAAAATTTGGGATAGAGCAAAAATCACTGAACATGTTGTTGGGTGCACACTGTCATGGATCTAGAAAATTTGGACTAGGATATGTAAGTCCAACGCTACCACCGAACGACAATCATGGTCAAGCTAAGACTAAAACAAATCATACGAAAATACCCAATAAGATCAATAGTTCTGAAAGGTTATCCCCATCCTCAAGCACGAGCTCTAAGAACACGATAAATGCAGCATCCACTGCCTATGATTTGTGTGCAAACTATCAGAGGTTTGGTCACACATCTAGGTCGTGTCTGAGGAAAGGTAACAAGAAAGCTATGCAAGTCTGGCTACCAAAGTCTTCTACCTATCGTATGGGTGGAACAACTTGGGTAACCAGATCTTTACACTCATCTTCTTTTTATGTGTGTTGGCAGGCTAAGGACAAGGAGAACGTGTGGTACTTGGACTCCGGGTGTTCCAAGTACATGACATGAGATAAAGACAAGTTCTTCAGCCTAGAGATAAGAAATGGAGGCATGGTGATATTTGGGGACAATAGCAAAGGACGCATACTTGGAAACATCACCATAGGTAACAAAGCATTTTCAATTTCTAATGTATTGTCTGTAGATGGACTTAAGCATAACTTAATTTCTATTAGCTAACTATGCCATAAGGGCCTAAATGTTATATTTGAATCCTCTACAAACACCGGCAAAATTATAGATGCTAAAACAAATAGTGTTTTATTTGTTGCTCGTAGAACCCATAATGTTTATACTGTTAGCTTTGAGGATATATCTGCTTCAGATTTTGAATGCTTAGTTACCAAGAATGAGGAATGAGATCTTTGACATAGGAGACTAGGACACTAAGGAAATAAACTTATTGTCAAACTATCGAAAAATAAACTTGTTCGTGAACTTCCAAAACTAAGAGGTAGTCTAAACTCTTTATGCGCTCCCTGCCAAAAAAGGAAATTCATTAAAACCTCATGCAAAAGTAAAAATGATATTTCCATGACTAGACCGCTTGACCTCATTCACATGGATCTATTTGGTCCTCTTAGTACATGTAGTCTAGTTGGAAAACGATACACTTTTGTTCTTATTGATGATTACTCCTTTTATTATTGGACGATCTTCTTTACGAACAAATCTGACACGTTCCTTGAGTTCACTAATTTATGCACTATACTCCAAAATGATAAGGAACTAAAAATAAAATGCATAAGGTCAGATCATGGAGGGCAATTTGAGAATGAAAATTTCACGAACTACTGTAATAATTTAGGAAATTAAACACGAATTCTTAGCCCCACGCACACCTCAACAAAATGGGGTAGTGGAAAGAAACAACCGCACGCTTCAAGAGTTAGCACACACAATGCTCGCCGATTTCGGCATGCCTCGATTTTTTTGGGCTAAAGCGGTTAACACAATATATTATGTGATGGACCGAGTAATGCTTCGCCCCATTCTTAAGCTAAGCCCGTATGAACTCTACTGCAATAAGAAGCCATCAGTTTCCTATTTTAGAGTCTTTGGTTGCCTGTGTTTTATTCTAAATACAAAGGATCACTTAAGAAAACTTGACGAAAATTCTAATATAGGCATCCTTTTAATATACTCGAGTTCGAATCGTGCATATAGGGTCTACAATAAGAGAACCTTAGTTGTTGAAGAATCGGCTCACGTGCACTTTGACAAAAATACTCCAACCAAAGAACCTAGGCCAAACGAAGAGGAAATTGATAACGATGTACAGTTCGAAGCTAAGGGTGAGGAGAAAGAAGTGTTGATTGATGTTCCAACTCATATATATGAGTATAGGCCTCCAAATACTTTTAAAATTTTAAAGCAACATCCACGAGAACTAGTAATAGGAGAGCCCTCACATGGAGTTAGAACACGATCGGATCTACATGAATCCTTTTCGAACTTATGTTTTCTATATCAAATTGAACACAAGAATGTCTCAGAAGCCTTAAAGGATGAATCGTGATTCTTGGCAATGACTAAAGAGTTAAAACAATTCGAGAGAAGTAAAGTCTGAGTGTTAGTGGAGGTCCGGATAGCCATCCAGTTATTGGTTTGAAATTTGTTTACACGAATAAACTTGATGGTGACTCTAGGATAACTAGAAAAAAGCTAGGTTGGTAGCACAAGGTTACTCACTGGTAGAAGGCATGGATTTTGAGGAATCATTTGCACTGGTTGCACGTCTTGAGTCCATTCGTATGTTCTTAGCATTTGCAAGTTTTAACCAAATTAAATTATATCAAATGGATCTTAAGAGTGCATTCTTGAATGGATATATTAAGGAAGAGGTGTATGTCGGGCAACCACCCGGATTCAAGAATGCTGACTACCTGAATCACGTGTACAAGTTAGTCAAAGCCATATACAGATTGAAGCAAGCACCTCGTGCTTGGTATGATAGGCTCACGACTTTTCTACTTGGACATGGGTTTAGGATGGGTAGGGCGGACACCACTCTCTTTGTGAAATGTGAGAATCTTGATTTAATTATCTTACAAATTTACATGGATGATATTATTATTGGGGCAACAAACGATAAATTATGCAAAAACAATTGTCACTTTAATGCAGTCTGAATTTGTAATGAGTCTATTTGGAAAGTTATCTTATTTCATAGGATTTCATATTTCTCAACCTAATGATGGAATCTTTATAAGTCAATCGAAATACATAAAAGATATGCTTGTGCGATTTGGCTTTAAGAATCTAAAACAACTCAGCACTCCAATGAGTGCCTCTCTAAAATTAGGAAAGGATGAAAGTGGCATTTTGGTGGATCAAACTATCTTTAGAGGAATGGTCAGATCACTACTCTACTTAAGTGCATCTAGGCCCGATATTACATTCGCGGTGTGTATACGTGCTAGATATCTAGCTGATCCTAAAGAATCACATTTCTTGAAAGCGGTTAAACATATCTTTAGGTATCTTATAGGCACCCAAAATCTTGGTCTTTGGTACCCACACACCACTAATTTCATAATCCACGGGTACTCCGACTCCGACTATCCTGGATGTTCACTAGATCGCAAGAGAACGAGTGGTACCTGTCACTTCCTTTGTCCGACACTAGTCTCATGGTCAAGTAGAAAACAAAACTCGGTTGCCCTCTTTATTGCTGAAGCCGAGTATATTGCCTTAGGGAGTTGTTGCGCACAAGCACATTTGATGTCTCAAACTTTAGAAGACTTTGGCCTAATTTTTAGAAACGTTACTCTTCGGTGCGACAAGAGTGCCATAGACTTGACCAATAATCCAGTGCATCACTCACGGTCCAAATATATTGATGTTCATCATCATTTCATTTGGGATCACATTAAGAAAGAGAATGTGAGAGTAAGCTTCATTAGCACTGACGACCAACTAGCTGACATATTCACAAAACCCCTCACAAATGAGCGTTTCTCATTACTTCGACTCGAGCTGGGTGTTTTGGATCTTTCTTCCTAGTCATGGTGCATTTGTCTGTTTTTTTCCTTCGGTTGTATTCTGTTTCTATTTTCATTTTTTTAAAATATATATATAAATATAACAAAATTTGTTTTTAAAAAACATGTCTTTGCCTATTTCCTTTCTACTTTTTTCATTATTTTTGCTTGATTTGTGGTTTATTTTATTTATTTTTGTCGAATCTTTCAGCAAACAAAAAAAATATATAAAAACCAAAAATAAACAAAAAACTGTGGGTTGATCATTCTTAGGACACATATGGCTCGAACATAGAGCATAATGATTACGTACAATGTTGGACTTAGGCATGTTAATCTTTGTGAACATTGTCTACATATGTAATGATGTGTCAAATCTAAATGTTCTTAGTAACTGAGTGCGACTAGATATGTTAGTGTTTGTTGAATATGACTCTAGGTTTGTGTGAGGATTTAGATAGCGGAATGAAGTTACACTATTCACACATCCCTAGATAGAGCACTCTCGTAGAAGGTATATGCTTATATGCTATAACTCGTGATGTGTCTACCACGTTAGAAATAACTTGAATAATCAATGTCACGGTACATATGCGTTTTCTAAAGGGTAGAATTTTAGGGCAAATCTCTAGCGATCAAGTTCTGTGTATACAAGTTAAAGTGTATCTATCTATGTGGGTAGATTTCGATTGATTTGGGGTCCTTGAAATCCAAACAAAACAATTTTTGAGTTTGATAGTTCAATGTGTATATATCACAAACAATGAATGCTATCAAGCCTTGATTCAAAGATACCCCCCCCCCCAAGCACTACTCACTCCTGATAAGTCTTTATGAGCATTGTGAGGATGAGCACCTTGGTCCAAAAATCATTTCAATCTTGTGCGTAGACTAGTCGATTAAGCTTATGTCCCCAAGTTCTAGTCTTGATATCTCAAAGATAACACTGTGACGTGAGTTTTCACCTTATTTCTCTCGCGATAGCATTTTTACTTACTGAGATAAACTATATAATGAATGTTCACTCTACTTGGTGTTTATCTTCTGATGCTACACGTTCAGACGTCATTGCTCTATCTAACGCTTCCACGCATAAGAATTGGACAGATATGATACTATATGTCTATAACACGTAAGTTCTAGCACACGATTTATATTCATGACTTGTACATTGTTCCACTGTATTAATTCTATAACTCTTGTAACATTGTACTTTGCATCATTTTGTGCTTCGTTTACCTGTGTCGTCCAATTTTTTTTAAAACTCTGAATGCTTATTTACCATTACTTCTGTGTACTGCATTCATCAGTTTGCCACTATGCTTTATATTCTCTGATTTCATGTTTGGTCACCCATATTGTTTGTCGCCTCTCATTTTTTCACTGTCTTTAGCCAGTGTACCGTGTGTTTTTAGTTTTCATTCTCATCATATATGGCCTTCTATTTCTCCCATGCATACGTTTGTTTGCTTTTGGTCTGGCCCATGCCCTTTCGATAATATCAAATGGGGAGAATAGATGGTTCATGAGTCATGGGTAAGTGTAGATCACATATAGGGGGAGCTTAGTTCATTTTGTGAACGTAGATAGGGGGAGTTTGTAGAACACACATATAGGGGGAGCGTGTGTGTAGGGGAGCTATACAGAACCAGAAACCTGAACTTTCAATCCTATCTCTTATATATATGTTGTATCATGCACTTCATTATTATATCTCATGAACGAGACTTGATATTATCAAAATTTGGAGATTGTTGGAGCCGACGATTCACATATCCTTAGTTTGACAATATCAACTCCCATATTGTATTTGATAAAATCTTGTGTTTGGTAGAGTGTGCAGGTTTACAGGTTCAAGCGATGCAGGAAGCTCTCCTATGACACTTACCGCTGAGTGGTAGG
Source organism: Platanthera guangdongensis (assembly GCA_039583875.1). Taxonomy (NCBI): domain Eukaryota; kingdom Viridiplantae; phylum Streptophyta; class Magnoliopsida; order Asparagales; family Orchidaceae; genus Platanthera; species Platanthera guangdongensis. The sequence continues at coordinate 75,984,704 of CM077157.1, forward strand.
AGTTACCGCCGGGCAGTAGCCTGAATTAAATAGCCCAGGAACTAGGGAATCTGCCGCTCCGTGTTAGACCTACCGCTTGTGCTAGCTCGAGGAATTAATTCGTCCAGGCTCTTAGGAATCAACCGCCCAAGAGATAGCTTGTTACCGCACTGCGGTAACACAGTCAACGCTCATTGAGATAGAGGCATTGAGAGCATTGAGACAGAGGTGTCAAGAGCGTCAAGACAGAACTACTGTCGGGTGCTAGCTTGGTACCACGCCGTAGTTACACACTCAACGCTCATTGAGACAGAGGCATTGAGAGCATTGAGATAGCGGCGTCAAGAGTGTTGAGAGAGAACTACTACCGGGCGCTATCTACCTACTGCGCCACGGTAGCATTGGAAAAGGGAAAATATTCATTTTGAATATTTTTCTAAATTTGGAGGACAACTATCAACATCAAGCGCGTAAACCTACCGTCGGACGCTAGCCTTACTGCCGACAGTAGCCTATTTTCACAGAGACATATAAAGGTGTCTTTTTTTTCTGTGTCCTTACCAAGATGAAAAGAGACTCAGATCTACGACTCCTAGGGTCCAAACGCCTCTCTATGGTCCGTTCTGCCATTTATGTTGAAGGAAAAGAAGACCGCCTCCCTCCCGTTTGCATACAAAGAACTCAGGCGAGCCAAGGACTATATCGACTATGAGGAGTCGATTGGTTGAAAGCACACGAAGATCTAAAGCACCAGCCGTGGATCGCTCGATGGAGGAATCGTCAAGAGGGAGATTTTAATCTTTTAAATTCTCTGTGTTGGGTACATTGGAATAAATGTACCTGATTTGAAGAAGCCTCACCCTACTCAATGATATACATCAAAATGTATTTGATGTGTTTTGAGTTTAGTTGTGCAGGTTAAGTATTTGCAGGGAAAGCTGAAAAGTTTCTAAGTCCATGTGTCGACACACAGGAGCAAAGTGTCGACACTTAAGATGACTTGTGTCGGCATCCAGAGAAGAAGTGTCGACACTTGGAGTAATTGTGTCGAGACCAGGGATGTAGAGTCGACACCAGGAGGAAAGTGTCGACACATACAGGGTGTGTCGACACTCAATGAAGAAATGTCCAGTGAAGCAGTGTCGACACTTAGAAGCAGTGTCGACACCCAGAGGAACTGTGTCTACATCAGAAAGTGTCGACACTTGGAGGCTGTGTCGACACACAACAAGTTCAACAAATTCTAAGTACACGTGTCGACATATTGAAGAATGTGTCGACACACAGCAGAAGACTCAACACATGAAGAAAGTGTCGACACAAAGGAGATGTGTCGACACTTAGCCAAAGTTTCAACACATAAAGAATGTGTCGACACAAAGGATCAGTGTCGACACACAGCAGAAGTCTCAACACATGAAGAAAGTGTCGATACAAGGAGCTGTGTCGACACTCAACAAATTTCTATGAAGACTAAGTACAAGTGTCGACACCAAGCAGATGTGTCGACACTCAGCAAAAGTATCAACACTGAAGGCATGTGTCGACACCAAAAAGATGTGTCGACACTTAACAAGTTCAACACAAGAAGATGTGTCGACACAAAGGAGTTGTGTCGACACTTACAAGAAATCAATAGAGTACTAAAGAACAAGGAGTTGTGTCGACACACATTATCAGTGTCGACACATGATGAAGAAGATGTGTCGAGAAGTAATTTCTACAACACAAGGTGTTGTGTCGACACCTTGAAGGCTAGTGTCGACACTTAATCTACTTGTGTCGACACTTAGTCTACAAGTGTCGACACTTAAAGACAGACTGTCTCGACACTTTCAGACAGTTACAGATATTTCAAGAAGTGACTGGATGACATGACAGTTGCCATTCCAGCCGGTCTACTGCAACTGTCAGAGATGTCAGAAAGCTGTTAGAAACCGGATCAGCCGGTCACCATGAAGAAGGCCTATATATAGGCCTATTCTGTCAACAGAAGAAGATGATCAACACATCAAAGGGATTCACACAAGATCAAGCTATTCATTGAAGAATCAATTCAAGTGAAGATCTAAGAAGTTGGAGAGAGAGAGCTCCTTCCAAGAAGACAGCCGTTGGAATCAGGCTGTGAAGAAGGTTTCAGATCAAGGTCTGATTCTTAAGTTGCAGTGATTGAAGATCAGTTGTAGAAAGTATCAACCCTATTGTGTTCTTCATTCAAGAAGCTTTGAAGAAAGCCAAGTGTGGTTGATCTCAGCAGAGTTCTTCCAAGAACTCATCAAGAACCTGTCAACTCTTCTCTCTATTCAGAGTTGTAGGTATATACATTGTATTCTTAATATCCTGTAGGATCCTTAGGGATCTGAGTTGTAAGCCTGTAATTATAAAGGCTGAGTGGTAGGGCCTGTGTGCCTGAGTGTAGGAGATCCATATCTCTGAGTGTAGGCCTTGTGGCTGAGTGTAGGCCTTATGGCTGAGTGTAGGCCTTTTGGCTGAGTGTAGGTCTTTGGAGAAGACTGAGTTGTAGGGCCTTGGGCCTGAGCTGTAGGAACCATTTGGGGTTCTGAGTGTAAGATCTGAGGATCTGAGAAATAGTGGAGGAGTTTGGCCGAATCTAGTACACTACTAGATAGGCGAAGGGGGAAAGTGGATGTACCCAAACCTTGGGGAACCACTATAAATCTGTGTGTTCACTGTGTGCATGTTTATTCTGTGATTGCTAATTGTTTGCTGTGAAGAAGTAATTATAAATCTGTGATCTTATCTGCAATCTGCCTAAAAGTTTAAAAAAGATTTAGTCACCTTTTCACCCCCCCTCTAGGTGATTAGGGTACAATTTCTTTCAAGTGGTATCAGAGCGAGGTTACTCAAAAAGGACATAACTATCTGAGTAGATCCAGTTGGCAGATTCAGTATAAGTAAAGTGCAGAATCAAGAAAATCAAGAAAATGGGTTCAACAAAGAATCATAAGTAACTTGGATCCATGAAATTGCTCATTTGCAGAAAAGAGATTTTTGGCATCTGGAAAGAAAGGGTGAGACTGTTTATGGAAGCTTCAGACCCTAGAATATATATCACAGTTAAAGAAGGGTCATATGTGCCTATGAAGGTTTCAGTCCTGGATGCAAATCAGAGAACACCTAAGGACTTTTCTGAAATGACAAAAGAAGAGATTATTCTGGCCACCATGGACAAGAGGGCTCAGAATATCATTGTGAGTGCCATAGATGATGCTACATTTCAGAACTTGATACACTGTAAGACATCTAAGGAGATGTGGGATACTTTGATAGTGTATATGGAGGGTTCTGAAGAAGTTAGGCAGGACAGAAAGTCTTTGTTAAACCAGGAATATGAAAGTTTCAGGCAAGGCAGATCTGATAGCATAACAGAATGCTATAAGAAATTCTATAGGATTGTCAATGAGTTGATGTCTTATGGAAGAAAATTCAACAACTATGAGCTGAATGATAAGTTCTTTAGGTCTCTAACAAAGGACTGGGACACCAAGATCTGTGCCATAAGGGAAATGGCCAAGTTAGCAGATATCCCACCTCCAACATTGTTTGGAAAACTGCTATCCTATGAGATGCAGTTAATGGTGAGGAAAGAAGAGGAGAAGACTACAAGAAGTGAGCATAAAGAAAGGACAGTGACATTCAAGACAGAAGCCACCAGGAAATACAAAAGTAAGTCTCCATCTCCACCTCCAAGGGTTGCTAGAACTGAGTCAGATGAGACAGAATGCAAGGATTCTGAAAGCAGTGAGAGTGATGAGGATTTTGCAGCTTTCACAAGACACTTTCAGAAGTGTCTAAAAAAGAAACAGTGGAGGTCAAAGCCATCCACTTCACAGGGAAAAGATGAATATTATCAGAACAAGAAGTCATCAAAGAAAGACAGGAGAAAGACCAAGTCAAGCAAAACAACTTTATCAAAAATTGTTTGCTATTGCTGTAACAGACAAGGACATGTTATTGCTGACTGTCCTGAGAAAAGGAAAGAGTCTAATGATAAGAAGAAGATTCAAACCAAGGGCAAAAAGGAAAGGTCCTTTGTTGCCAAGAAGGACAAAAGCCTGCCAGACATATCTTCTTCAGAAACTGAGTCAGAAGTTGAAGCATACATAGGACTGTTTGCTGAAGAAGAGGAAGAGGAGTTCATCCAGATAATGAACTCTATATATGAGCAAGAGGACATTTAGTGCAAAGGACTGATGGCCTTAACAGAAGGTGACAAAATCCAGGATCAGCCTGGACCTAGTAAGGTACAAAATTGTTCTTTAAGTTCAATTTCTAGTGCTAGTTCAGATTCAGTTACATCAGCATCAAATGGTGCCAGTGGATCTGAATCGGAAGGGGATATTCATCAATTGATTGATGAATATAGAGTACTGTTGCATGCTTTTAATAAAAGCAAATCCTTGGCCAAGAGTCAGGCAAAGGAGATTGCTAATCTTAAAGATGCTGCAACAGATTTTGAGAAGTTGTTTGATCAAAAATTAAATGAAATAGCCAGACTGAAAAACATAACTGTTATTCAGATTGGGACTATAACATTTAAGAATGATCAAACCAAAAATCTGGAGATTAGTATTCAGAAGGAGAGAGATATAGTAGCAAGGTTCTCTAAACCAAAATCAGTTCTACCTTTGATAGATGGGTTTATACCTCACAAGGGTAAAACTGGATTAGGGTTTACACAACCAGCTAGGACTGTAAAGTCCAAGTCTAAGGCCAAAGCCCCAGTACTCAACAAGCCTGCTGTAGATAGAACAACTAGGGTTGTACCTAAGCAAAGGTACAATAGATTTGAGTGCTGGTGCTGTGGCAAGGTAGGCCACTTTGCCATGTACTGTTGGCACAATTCAAGTGCCAAAGTGAGTAGCAAACTGCCTGTTGGAAAATCTGCAGGTAGCTTTGTTAAGAGACAAACTAACCAGCACCAAGGACCCAAGATTCTTTGGGTTCTAAGGTCAACTAATCTATTTTGCAGGTGAGTCTAAGTGGCTATGCCCCAATATGGTACTTGGACAGTGGATGTTCCAGGCACATGACTGGAACTAGGGGATTGCTAAAGGACTACACACCTATAAAGGATGGTCCTAAAGTCACCTTTGGTGGTTCTGAAAAAGGAATTATCAAGGGTTTTGGTAACATTTCTAGCACCCATATAACTATTACTCAAGTGGCTTATGTTAAAGGTTTGAAACATAACCTTATTAGTATAAGTAAACTGAGTGATTTAGGATATGACATCTCATTTGTCAAAGATGGTTGTCATATCAGGAGATCAAATGATCAAGAGATCATTTTGACTGGTTACAGAAAAAGAAATGTCTATTGTCTAGACATTATGAGTGAGAACAATGCTTCTCCAGTGTGTCTTGTAGCTGATGAGAAAGTCTCTCATTGTGTCAAATGGCACAAGAGGCTAGCCCATCTTAACTACAAGACAATTGGCCAACTCTATAGCAAAGAGTTAGTGAGGAATGGTCCTCAAGTTAAGTGTATTAAAGATGGAATATGCTCAGCTTGTCAAAATGGCAAGCAGACTAAATCCACCTTTAATAGCATTGAAAACAAAGACACTGTGAGGTGCTTATACCTCTTGCATATGGATCTTTTTGGTCCTATGCCAGTTCACAACCTAGGTAGGAAGGTCTACACATTTGTAGTTGTAGATGACTACTCAAGGTTTTCCTGGGTGTTCTTCCTTAGACAGAAATCTGAAACACATATTATCTTCTATAGTTTTGTCAAACAAATTCAGAATAAGTTAGACAGTACAGTGGTCAAAATAAGAAGTGACCATGGTACTGAATTTCAGTCTGATAGTATGACAAAACTATGTGAGGAATTTGGGATATTTCAGGAATTTTCTTCACCTAGAACACCTCAGCAAAATGGCATTGCTGAGAGGAAAAATAGAACCTTGATTGAGGCTGGTAGAACCCTATTAAGTGACACATCTCTCCCAGAATATTTCTGGGCTGAGGCAATTAATACTGCATGCAATGTAATTAATAGGGCTACCATTACTAAGAGCCACAATAAGACCCCCTATGAGATTGTGAAAGGCAGAAAACCAAACCTATCCTATTTCAGGATCTTTGGTTGTAAATGCTATATACTTAACAATGGTAAGTCTTACTTAACCAAGTTTGCTGACAAATCCCAAAAGGGGATATTTGTTGGGTACATCAACAATAGTAATGCTTATAGGGTCTACAACTTGACTACACAAGTTGTAGAGGAGTCAGTACATGTAGTATTTGATGAAGCTAGACTTATTAACCATGAGTTGTCTAGAAGTATTTGCAGCTCCACAGGTGTGACTAAGAAGATGGACAAGCTCACTATTGATGAAGGATCTACTACAAGTCAGCATGTAGATGATAGTGGCTGCTGTCCAGGGGGAGTACTAGATGCACCTGATGCAGAAGAAGACCAAGGAGTGCAGCAAGTTAAAGAAGATGAAGGAGTTCAACATGAAGCTAGGCTGCCTCCAGGTACTAGGCATCTAAGAGATCATCCGGCAGATCAAATTATTGGTGATCTAAGACAAGGGGTACAAACAAGGAGCAGAAATCTTAGTTCACTCTACTCCAGTTTTCTATCCCAAGTTGAGCCAAAGAAATTTGAAGAAGCCATCCGACACACTCATTGGATTGAGGCAATGCAAGAGGAGCTGAATCAGTTCAAGAGATGCAAAGTCTGGGAGCTTGTTCCTAAACCAAAAGACCACAACACAATTGGAACCAAGTGGATCTTTAGGAAAAAGATGGATGAACATGGAGTAATTATTAAGAACAAAGAAAGACTAGTTGCTAAGGGATATAGGCAGGAAGAAGGTATTGACTTTGATCAAACCTTTGCTCCAGTAGCCAGACTGGAAGACATAAGGATGTTCCTGGCCTATGCAACCTATCAAGAATTTAAAGTATACCAAATGGATGTTAAGTCAGCCTTTCTGAATGGTAATCTAAAGGAAGAGGTGTATGTGGAACAGCCATCAGGTTTTGTTGATTCAACTCAACCTAATTATGTCTATAGACTTAGGAAGGCTTTGTATGGGCTAAAACAAGCCCCTAGGGCTTGGTATGAAACCCTATCTAGTTTCCTTATTGAGAATATATTCACAAGGGGGAAAATAGACAAGACTCTATTCCTTAGGGAATCCAGAGACAAGATCATACTAGTCCAAATATATGTAGATGACATCATATTTGGGTCTACTGAAAGTAGTCTTTGCAGAAAGTTTGCAAAACTTATGCAAGGACAATTTGAGATGAGCAGTATGGGGGAACTTAAGTTCTTCTTGGGTCTCCAAGTTAGACAGACTGAGAATGGTTTATCCATATGCCAGTCTAAGTTCTCCCTAGAACTAATAAGGAAGTATGGTATGGAATCATCCAGTACCATGAAAACTCCTATGGGGTCAAGTATGTCTCTTAGCAAAGTTGATGCAGGGAAACTGTAGATGAGACTTTGTATAGAGGGATAGTTGGCTCTCTATTGTATTTGACTGCAAGTAGACCAGATATCATGTATGCTACATGTGTCTGTGCTAGGTACCAAGCATGCCCTAAAGAGTCTCATTTGACAGCAGTCAAAAGAATTCTGAGATATCTTAAGGGCACTCCTTATCTAGGCATTTGGTACCCTAGGAATGGAGACTTTGAACTGACAGGTTATTCAGATGCAGATTTTGCAGGCTGCAAAGAAGATAGGAAAAGTACAACTGGTACCTGTCAATTCCTAGGTGGAAGACTGATATCTTGGAGTAGCAAGAAATAAACAAGTGTGGCTATCTCCACAACAGAATCAGAATATGTGGCTGCAGGAAGTTGTTGTGCTCAACTTCTATGGATACAACATCAGCTTGAGGATTATGGTATTCAGGTAAGTAGAACACCACTATTTTGTGATTCTACTAGTGCTATATCTATTGCAAACAATCCTGTTTCCCATAGTATAACTAAACACATTGAAATAAAATATCATTTTCTAAGGTAACATGTGGAAAAAGAAGATATTTCACTAGAATATGTCAATACAGATAATCAACTAGCTGACATGTATACTAATCCTTTAGAAGAAACCAAATTTAATAGGTTTAAAATTGAATTAGGTATGATAAACTTAGAATAAGTTTACAGAAATTGCTAAGTAAAATAGTGTCGACACACAGAGTTATCTGTGTCGAGACAGAGAATTGGTGTCGACACTTCAGAGAAAAGTTGTCGACACATCTAGGTAGTTGGTGTCGACACTTCAGAAAATTAGTGTCGACACATACAGGATAGGTGTCGACACATCCAAGGTGGTGTCGACACTTAGACTTTATGCATAATTAGTAAAGTAAAGTCTCGACCAAGTGTCGAGCTAAGTGGTATCGACACATAAATAAGTGTCGACACATATATTCTGTCGACTATACTTGTGTCGACCCATGGATGTCGAGACATTATAAGTCTGTGTCGACACTTATCAACAGTGTCGACACAATTTAAGTTTGTTGACGTGCCCTTTCATCTTCAACTCTAGAAAGGTATATATAGGATTTCACCATTGTCTGTCGACACGCTCACCAAAGTTTCGAGACCAAACTTGTGTGTCGACACCTCTCTTCTCTCAATTCAAATTCTTCAAACCGTAATGGCGCCCAAGCTCGAAGAAAACGTGAATGAAGGATATGAACTGGTGTGGCATGCGTTTGATGACGCAGAACCAGAGATCAAGGATGTGGTAACCCTAGTTGCAAACTCAGGGTTAGATTTTCTTGTTTCAGAGCCGACCAAGATATGGAAGAAAGAAGTTCTGGAATTTCTGAATGGCGCAACCCTAGATGAATCAGGACTAAAGATTAAGTCAAGGGTTCATGGAGGAAAGGTGAAGGTCTCACCTAAGAGTTTGAGAAAGGTACTAAACCTACCAAGAACCAAGGAGGAAGAAGATGTTTCTGCATCTAAGATAAGAGAAGCTTTGAGATGGTGTGGACTGGATTCCAACCTGAAGATAGGTTCTGTGTTCAACAGAAGAGGCATGAACAGCCAAGGCAAATTTCTCTCTGAAATTGTTGGCAAAGTGATCTTTAGCAAGCCTGGAGGGCATGACAGAGTTTCAGCTCATATATTTAGTCTAATGACAAGAATTATCTTCACACTACAAACTGATTGGTCTATAATAGTGTTTGAGAAGATAAAGGAGAGCTTGAAGAAACCCAATTTGGGTAGGATTCTAAGTCTCTACTTGGCTGGTAGTATACTAGAAGTAATGAGCCAAGCTGTAGGATCCAAAATTAACCACATGAGAAGAATGGACATGAGAAAGTAACACTCCTAAAGAAGAAGAAGAAGACAGCCCCAGTGGCTCAAGAATCATCTAGCAGCTCTGCGGAGCAAGTTGTCTTTACTCCTGATGAGGAAGTAGAAGGAAATGCTAGACAATCTCCAGCAAGACAAGATGATGCAGAGAGGCAGGGGGAGTTACCTCAAGCTAGTCCAGTACACCAGGATTCCATCCAAGGGGAGCAACTACTAGTGGAAGAGCCAACTCCATTAGAAAGTGAACAAGCTACCCATACCATACTTGAGGTAATCACTGATATTAATAAATTAAATTTCCCTATTGAGGATGATGTTTTGTCTGATTCATTACCCAATGTTAATCAGCAAACACAAACACATAGCCAATACCAAGATATTGTCATGGAGGACACATCTGTTGCAGATCAAGTAGTATCTGATCAAGTTGCTGATGAGATAAGAGTTTCTCCACCCCATCCTCAACAAGAATTTTCTTTGGAAGAGCTATTCCCAGACCTTCTTCAAACTGACATTGAAGTTGAGAAAGCAGGTGCTGCTGCTGAGGGGGAGAAGGCTCATATTGAGGGGGAGCAAGTAAAGAATGTAGAAGATACTGTAGGCAAAGAGACTGAGGTGCCACAAGATGCTGAGCAGGTACAAAGGACTGAGAAGGAGTTACCTCCAAGCCCTAAGGACAGGGTTGATATTGCAAGCACATCTGCTTCTGAAGATGAGGAGGCTGCCAGAGCTAAAAAGAGAAAGTTTCAAGTCTTCAAGAGGAGAAGCTAAAATTATAAGAAAGCTATGCAAACCATTGCACCACAGCCTACACCACAGCTAGCACCATCTGTAGATTACAGTTCTCTGATGGTTGCAATGCAGATAAAGCTTGATGTGCACAGGAAAGCAATAGAAACATATATGGATGAGGGGCATAAGTCTCTACAGTTTGATCTAGCCCAAGATATTAAGTTCATAAGATTTGAAATGAATCTGAATAAGAAGGAGATGACTGACTGGTTCCATAAAGGAGGGAATGCAGTAGTCTATCTAGCAACTCATCAAGAGAAGATCAAAGCACAAGTGGATGAACTTGAAGTGAAGCAAGGCTATGTTCTGGAAAATCAAATAAGAATGAATGATAATTTGACAGCTTCCCACAATGCTATTGTAACTGAACTAAAGAATATAACAACTTCCCAGAATGCAGCCCTGACCACTGCCAAAGAGGAGTTTGACAAAGCACTGCAAGAGAGCCTAACTGCTGTTACTTCTGTAATTCAAGATTCTCAGAAGCTGATCATTGAAAAACTCCAAAGGTTGAAACCTTACTTTAAGGATGGAGTAAACTATTTGGATGCCCAAATAAGGTTTCAGAAAGATGATCTAAGGGATCACATGGAAAGAGAAGTAATAAAGGGGGAGAGGGTGTTAGTCAAAGCAGGCTCTGATCATGCAAAATGGATTTCCAATTCCATCAGAGCCACCCTTGGATATCCTCCATTATGTGATGATGACAATGTAGCAGAGTCTGGGATTAATCCTGCTTATCTTGGAGGGGAGCAAGCTGAAGTGCCTCAAGTTATATATCCTCCACCAGACTTTGACATGATACATGCAGATATACAGTCAATGTATAGCCCACATGAGGGAAAGCAAAATGTCATCATAGAAAAAGTGGTTCAGCCAGTGCCTGAGGCTATACAAGAAGCTATACTGAAGGAACAAGCAGCCCAATTGTCTAAGAAGAGGTTCAGAGAGCAAGCTGAACAAAGGCCTAACTTTGAACAATGGAGCCCCACTTCAAGGAATATCATTCTGACTGCATGGAAGGCTGCCAAAGACAATATAATGGACAGAGGTAAATGGTATTCTGATGTGGAGTGGAGGAAGCATGAGAACAGGCAAGAAGCCATTGTGCAATACAGAAGAAAGGCAAAGATGGGAAAGCTACCTCCTACTTCCCAGGAGCCTAGCAAGTACTTTCCCAAGCCTTATCATTACTTTGAGAGGCAAAAGATCAAGGCTGAATAGCAGACAAAGAAGTATCTTAAAGGCAAGAAGTCTGCTGCTGCTGAAGATGCTGAAGCCCCTGTCCAAGCAAAGATACAATCTGGAAAGGGCATAGTGATCAAGGAGACTGAGAAGAAATAGAATAGAATTATCTTAAGTTTACTATGTGTAATCACTTATATTAAAACCTTCTGTAAACTTTTGATTATAAAATTTTGAAGTTCTTAGAACCATGTGATATGTGTTATATTCTTGTTCTGAGATATTGGTATATACATGTTTTGTTTATTACATGTTTATGAACTTACCCTGTTATATAATCCTGCTTTACATCATACTGTGATTTTATTGTGTATGGTGTATATCATTGACTAAGGGTTATGACTTCTCCAAATAGGGGGAGATTGTTGGGTACATTGGAATAATGTACCTGATTTGAAGAAGCCTCACCCTACTCAATGATATACATCAAAATGTATTTGATGTGTTTTGAGTTTAGTTGTGCAGGTTAAGTATTTGCAGGGAAAGCTGAAAAGTTTCTAAGTCCATGTGTCGACACACAGGAGCAAAGTGTCGACACTTAAGAAGACTTGTGTCGACACTTGGAGTAATTATGTCGACACCAGGGATGCAGAGTCGACACCAGGAGGAAAGTGTCGACACATACAGGGTGTGTCGACACTCAATGAAGAAATGTCCAGTGAAGCAGTGTCAACACTTAGAAGCAGTGTCGACACCCAGAGGAACTGTGTCTACATCAGAAAGTGTCGACACTTGGAGGCTGTGTCGACATACAACAAGTTCAACAAATTCTAAGTACAAGTGTTGACATATTGAAGAATGTGTCGACACACAGCAGAAGACTCAACACATGAAGAAAGTGTCGACACAAAGGAGATGTGTCGACACTCAGCCAAAGTTTCAACACATGAAGAATGTGTCGACACAAAGGATCAGTGTCGACACACAGCAGAAGTCTCAACACATGAAGAAAGTGTCGATACAAGGAGCTGTGTCGACACTCAGCAAATTTCTATGAAGAGTAAGTACAAGTGTCGACACTAAGCAGATGTGTCGACACTCAGCAAAAGTATCAACACTGAAGGCATGTGTTGACACCAAAAAGATGTGTCGACACTTAACAAGTTCAACACAAGAAGATGTGTCGACACAAAGGAGTTGTGTCGACACTTACAAGAAATCAACAGAGTACTGAAGAACAAGGAGTTGTGTCGACACACATTATCAGTGTCGACACATGATGAAGAAGCTGTGTCGAGAAGTAATTTCTACAACACAAGGAGTTGTGTCGACACCTTGAAGGCTAGTGTCGACACTTAGTCTACTTGTGTCGACACTTAGTCTACAAGTGTCGACACTTAAAGACAGACTGTCTCGACACTTTTAGACAGTTACAGATATTTCAAGAAGTGACTGGATGACATGACAGCTGTCATTCCAGCCGGTCTATTGCAACTGTCAGAGATGTCAGAAAGCCGTTAGAAACCGGATCAGCCGGTCACCATGAAGAAGGCCTATATATAGGCCTATTCTGTCAACAGAAGAAGATGATCAACACATCAAAGGGATTCACACAAGATCAAGCTATTCATTGAAGAATCAATTCAAGGGAAGATCTAAGAAGTTGGAGAGAGAGAGCTCCTTCCAAAAAGACAGCCGTTGGAACCAGGCTGTGAAGAAGGTTTCAGATCAAGGTCTGATTCTTAAGTTGCAGTGATTGAAGATCAGCTGCAGAGAGTATCAACCCTATTGTGTTCTACATTCAAGAAGCTTTGAAGAAATACAAGTGTGGTTGATCTCAGTAGAGTTCTTCCAAGAACTCATCAAGAACCTGTCAACTCTTCTCTCTATTCAGAGTTGTAGGTATATACATTGTATTCTTAATATCCTGTAGGATCCTTAGGGATCTGAGTTGTAAGCCTGTAATTATAAAGGCTGAGTGGTAGGGCCTGTGTGCCTGAGTGTAGGAGATCCATATCTCTGAGTGTAGCCCTTGTGGCTGAGTGTAGGCCTTGTGGCTGAGTGTAGGCCTTTTGGCTGAGTGTAGGTCTTTGGAGAAGACTGAGTTGTAGGGCCTTGAGCCTGAGCTGTAGGAACCATTTGGGGTTCTGAGTGTAAGATTTGAGGATCTGAGGAATAGTGGAGGAGTTTGGCCGAATCTAGTACACTAATAGATAAGCGAAGGGGGAAAGTGGATGTACCCAAACCTTGGGGAACCACTATAAATCTGTGTTCACTGTGTGCATGTTTATTCTGTGATTGCTAATTGTTTGCTGTGAAGAAGTAATTATAAATCTGTGATCTTATCTGCAATCTGCCTAAAAGTTTAAAAAAGATTTAGTCACCTATTCACCCCCCTCTAGGTGATTAGGGTACAATTTCTTTCACTCTGAACTTTTGTTGTAATCTTTCTCTTTTCTTTATATTCTTGTGGTGAGGGAAATCGATCGGGGAAGGTCGTCGGAATCCAGGATAGGATTTAATGAGAAATCATCCCGGGGTAGGGACATCTAGATCAAGTGATCTAGCGTGGCTCTAAGACCCTTCCTTACATGGAGGTGAAGTGCCGACTCGAATACCTTTCGTGGAGGGAAATGGAGAGAGCCAACCGATCCGAGGAGCAGGTCAGTATAGAAAAGCAAAAAGTTTTTTTCACTCACCGCCTTCGATCTCGGGCATCACGAAGATCATGTTGTGTAATATTTCAAAATAATTCCTGGTTTTACTTTGGAATGAAATTCATTCTCTGCGTATTCTCCTGTATATTACGTTATATGTGTTATCCTGTACTTCCCTGAAAGGTGCATAGATTTCTAAGGGAGAATCTGCTTAGAAGAACGTGTTTAGAGACATACCACCACACGTTAGAGACCTAACGCCCCGTGGTAGTTTCTTAAACTAGTTTTTTCCTAGGAAAGAAATATTTCAAATTTTTAGTAATCGTCATTAAACCTTATTCACCCCCTCTAAGGTTGGCCACATGATCCAACATGTAGGATCCCCCAAGGGCCATTTCCCTTCGCTCATATTCTATCCTTGGTAGCCAGGAGTCAGAGTTGGAAGCGATCTCCACGGTCAGATTGGGAAACGAGCCTTCGACCTGTTTCTCCTAAATAGCCCAGGGCTGATGATGGGATGATGCGTCAGGATTTAAGTATCCTTGTAAGATCGAGCCCCTGTATTGACGGTCGAGATCAGCTCCCCCCTTACGTATCGGTATAGCTACCCCTGATTGTATGTCTCCTCTGACTGGAGGAACTATTAGGAATAGGTCTGGACTCCAACCTCTCAATTTGATGGAAAGAAGACCGTCGTCTCTTTGGAATTTCCTTTATCCTCAAAGATATTGATGCATTTAATTCTTTGGCTATCTCCTAATCATCAAGGAGAATTTATGTTGTCATCGAGTCATGGAGTTATCGTAGTCCGTGTTGGAACCCTAGTTCTGATTTGGGTAAGGATCACTATTAGGTTTGCTTAGACTGACCCAAAATGTATAGTTAGGGTCATAGGTTTATTTCTTTAGTCTAGCCCAAGAGTCAACATCACATGGATCAGCCTACAACAGCCTGTCAGAGACTCAAGCAGTTGTGTCGACACCCAGAAGATTTGTGTCGACACACAGACAACATCAGTCGACACTCAGCAGAATTGTGTCGACACTTTGAAGAAGCTATGTCGACACCAGTAGCAGAATTGTGTCGACACACAGAGAGGCTGTGTCGACACCCAGAAGATTTGTGTCGACATAACAGATTATCAGTCGACACAGATAATATTAGTCGACACTAGCTCAGTCGACACAAGAAGGATTTGTGTCGACACCACAGAACATCTTTCGATACAGTTCACAGAAGAAAAATTCTCAGGTCGACGATTGTCATGCTCAGCTCGACGATCTCAGAGTTAATCTCTGTACTGAGCTCGACGAACTCAATGTTCAGGTCGACAAATTATGTAAGGAGCTGAGCTCGATGAAATCCAGATGAGCTCGACGAACCGAATGCTCAGGTCGACGATCGCTGAACTCAAGACAGTTAGACATCAACACGACGAACACAGAAGCTAAGCTCCGGTCAACGAACGCAGATCTTAAACAAGATATTCAGCTCGACGAATCTAGTTGAGTTCGACGAATGTCGAACTCAGGTCGACGATCGATGAACTCGACGGAAGTTCAGGTCGATGATTTCTGTGCAATCGGTAACATTTGGCAGAATTTATTGAGGATTAATTACAGTCAACATTCCCAGTGAAAATAGCCGTTCAAACGGACAGTTACAAAAGAATTAAGTAAGGACCAATTTCCAAAGCATCTTTAATCTCGGGAATGTTTCTTCCATCATCAAGTCTACGAAATTCAAATACAGGGATGAAGATAGAATAAAATATACAATACACAGAGAACCAAGATATATACAGAGAGAGGAGATGAATCACAATATCGAGAATAGAACACACAGTCAGACGATCAAAGAAAAACAGTCTGCATCATACATTCTCTTGGCCCTCTATCTCAGGATTTGGACACAAAGTAGAAGCCAGAGGAAGGAAGCAGATCAGCTATAAGAAGAAGAAGAACAATCAAACAATATCAAGAGTCTTCTTCTTCCTTATCTCTTCAGGACAACTTCAAGGACCACAAACAACATATTAGTCAGAAGCTCCTAAAGATTCCTCTAGTCAAGGCTTAAAGTCTGAAGGCCTATCACCCTGTGCAAAGCTTCCCAGCCTGAACCCCTTTCAATCTCAGGGGGAGCTTTGACAACATCATTGAATCCACATAGTCTTCTCAGTTGTATATTGAGAAAGAGAAGACTTCCATCACTCTCTTCCCCCTCCTGTATAAAGGGTTGTCATCTCCCTTCAAAAGTGATTCCTGGTTTTTAAGCACCTAATCAAAAGCTCATTGGTGATAGGTCAACTGATCAAAAACCTATTGGTTTTTAGGCACCTGATCAAAAGCCTAAAGGGATCTAGATCTACCTGAAGCGGATCTTGTGGTGACAGGGCACCTGATCAAAAACCTGAGTGGATTCCTACCAGGGTGGTAGAAGAGTGGATGTACCCAGTTAGGGGGAACCACTATAATATTCTTGTGTCGTCTGGTTGCCACTTTTCTTTTGTTCTTGTTGTGTTTGTGATTTCAGGACTGCTGTGTTTAATTTATTTATTTAATCTATTTGTGCACTGCTTGATTATAGCAAAAGTTGTAATAATTTTTATTATTGCACATATACTCTATTCAACCCCCTCTAGAGTATAGTAGATCTAACACATCACTTTCAATTGGTATCAGAGGAGGTTCCTTTGGTTGTACAAGCTAACCCTTGAACCAAAGATCCTTTGTTAGATCTACACTTTTATTTTATTTATTCCCCTTTAGATCTTATACACAGCATTAGCACAGAACATGGACTTTGCAAGAACCAGACCTCCAGTGTGCAACCTAAATAGGTTTGCCATCTGGAAGGCAAGAATTAGATTGTATATGAACTCTATTGATGAAGATATATACAATTCTATTTTGACAGGTCCCTCTCAGGCTTCAACATCTGCAACATCTACAAATACAAATACTGTCCCATCATCTCAATGGACAGCTGCCCAGAAAAAGCTAAATCTTGTTGATGCCAAAGCTATGAACATATTGGCTCCGACCATGTCAGATGACATCTTTCAGAAGGTGGCTGAGTGCACCTCTGCATAAGCAATCTGGGATTCACTAAATCAAATGGTTGCTGGCTCAGCAAATGAGAGGAAAGATACAAGATCACACCTCATCACATTATATGAAAACTTCAAAAAGGATGAAGTAGAAACAGTTGAAGTGATGTACAATAGGATTAGCTCCATCATCAGTGAGCTAAGAACCTTGGATAAAGTAATCACATTGACTGAAGTAAATGACAAAATCCTAATGTGCTTCCCAAGCTCATGGGATACCAGGATTTGGCCAATCAAAGAGGCTAGAAACTTGAATGAGATTTCAACTGAATCTCTCCTGGGAAAGCTCAAATCTTATGAGCAGTTAATCAAGAACAGAGAAGTAGTAGAGCAAAGAACTCCTCCTCCAGCAAGAAGAGAACACAACATTGCTCGATACAAGTCAGCTGTGTCGAGACAAGTCAGCTTACTCGATACATAGAAGATTCAAGTCAGCTGTGTCGAGAAAAGTCAACAGTCTCGACACAAAGAAGACTAAAGTGTAGACTTATGCAAGTGTCGACACCGGCAGACAGAAAATTATACTAAATAAAATAGTGTCGAGACAATTCAACTGTCTTGACACATTGAAGATATAAAGCAAGTATAAAAGTGTCTACACTAGCAGACTGGAGTGTTGAGATAATTCAACTGTCTCGACATAGTGAAGAAATAAAGCAAGCATAGCAGTGTCGATACCCGACATACAGTTATGTCGAGACAATTCAACTGTCAACTGTCAGGACAATTATGTTGAGACAAGTCAACTGTCAGGACAATTTCAATTTTAGATGAAAAATTCTTCTAAGTAAAATTGTGTCGAGACTACTAAGATGTCTCGACAACTTCTAAGAACAAGTGTCGAGACACTTTATACATCTCGACACTTATGTTTCTAAAGATGTGCAGAGTCAACACAGAAGTGTCAAGATAAGTCAGAACTATCACATCAGCTACAATAATGTGATATCTCAACAGAAATAGTTTATAGGAGAATTTGAAGTATGATAACACATGCTGGTGTCATCAATCGGAAACCAACACTCCACGAAGGCTATAAATAGAGTGGTTGTCTACATAGAAATCAAGAATCAGACAAATCATTCTATTCTTTCATTCTAATTTTTCTAAGTAAGAGGAGGGCGACAATCCAGAGAATGAGAAGGAGACGAAAGTCTTCAAGAAAATCTTCGGATCCTTTCATCAAGTGATCAGAAGATTCAAGTGGATCTGTTCTACAAATTCTTTAAGAAAATCAAATTGATCATTAAGAAGATTGCAAATCCAGAGAAGTATCCTTTCAGCCAGACTGTAACGACTCCATCCGTTCACAGGTATATACTAGAAGGTCCGGCCGGGGCCCCACAGCATATACCATAAAACGGGCGGGAAAGTCACGGAGTGATACCAGAGTTGTGCATCCTAACTCAATGCATTTTAGTGGAAGCCTATAACACGAAGCTGAACTCACACACATGAATGTCCACCATATAAAAGCTCCACATTTAGATAAAACAGGAATGTCCAAATACAACGTTAGTTGGCCTTATGGCCTTACAAGGCTTTACACAACAGTGGTCGCAAATATTGGCGCGCAGGACGACCACGTATAAATAAACAAAGCATTTTCAGTTTAGACTTTAAGGTAATGTAGGGATGTCGGATCAGAGATCTCCACGGATCTAACGCTCTATCTCCGCTCTACACGTCGTAGATCTACCGCTCCTACACAGCACCTATCGCCCACAATAGTTCCTCGTCACAAAACGCAGCACAAACAACAAGGGAGGAATGGTCGACTCGAAAACAACGATCGGAAATTTGAGTCGGAATATTCCCCAAGAAAACACAAAGGTTGCCACTCCTTTTTGAGAGCAAGACCAAGGCTATAGGCCAAGATCCGCTCAGGCAAATAGGATCCACCCGATCCGGAAATAAAAAGCCTTGCAATGGCGTTTTCGTTTAAAAACTTGCAGCGATTAATTTAAAGATCCAGAGAAAATGATTTGCGAAAATCCACCACAACTAAGGAGAAGAATCACACAAGGAAGAGGAAAGAGATTACCCAACCGGAAAGTGTTTCACACAAGATAACTGTGGGAGAATCACTCTCTCCACGGATCCACCGGTTTCACATAGAATGGGGCTGCTTCCTTCTTCCACGGAGTCGCACCGATAGAAGCCACGCCGAAGTCGCACCGAACGGGGATGGAGGAGGCAAGGTTTGGCTTCACACCAAGGGGGGGGGGGGGGGGGGGGGCTATAGGATTCTCTCCATGGTGGCCGAAATTCCTCAAGGGGGATTTAGGGTTTCTTTTTTCAATACTTTAACTCTTCATGATAGCCTCCTTTAAATAGGAGTTACAAACAAGGCTTAGCCCTTCATGATGGAGATTTAATCTCATCCATCCGAATGGCTAATTGCAAACCAATACTAAAAATAGTTCAAAATGAAAAAATAACAACACATGCAATGAATATAAAATTATCACATAAGCATAGGATAATTTTATATTCCAAATATAAAATAGAGTGCAATAAAAGGAAATACATAAAGCTAATGCGTTGCCGTGGCGGTAGCACGTCGCGGGAGGAGGTTGTAGCATAGCCTTCCGTTAGCGTCATCGTGCCGCCTCACGTCCTTGAGTCGTATGGCCTTATCAACCGGATCATCAGCAGCATCGTCAGCATCGTCTTCAAATGGTGGAGGAGGGGCCGCGCCATCAATCCTCCCCCGCTCAAATGCACGCATCTCCGTTGCGTGGTCCAAGCGATAGTGGTGAAGGAGAGCGGCATCCAAACTATGCAGCTCCGTCTCGAGTACCCAAGAGTCATCCGAAGGGGGCCTATCACACCAACGGATGAGAAAGCGGTGGGTGTCGCCATCAGCAGTGGTAACATGCTCAGCATCAAGTATCATCTCTGGAGTGGAAAACGTCCGTGGAAACCTGGGGAACATATTAGCAGTAGGCAGGAAAGAAGGCAACTTACCATCCGATGATATACCTGTGGGGACCGAAAGAGAGAGATCATCCATACTACCACTCCCCAACCCATGAGAATTTTCAGTGGGAGAAGAAGACGACAAAGAAATCATCTCTTGTGGTGGTGACACAAATATCGTTATATCCGAAACATTAAAAATGGGGGAGATACCCCAATCACCAGGCAAGTCCAAAACGAAATCGTTGTCACCTAACTTCTTAATAATCCGAAAAGGGCCGGCGCGCTTTGGTGCTAACGTTTTAACGGTGCCAATTTTGAAGTCTGATACTCTCCTATATAAATTAGCGTGCGCTTGATAAGAGTCGTATTGCGTAGTCAGGGTGGCCCGAATACGTGCGTGTAAATCATGGATGTGCTGGGCGAAGGATTGTGCAAACTGACTTGCCTTGTACGTTGGGGGCAATGACACCAACTCAAGCGGCACAGGAGCCTTATACCCGTGGACAATCTCATTCGGAGACATACCCGTAGACCTATTCTTTGAATTATTGTAGGCTAACTGGGCATGGGGAAGGAGAAGATCCCAAGTGCTCTTGTGATCACTCACAAGGCATCGTAACAAATTTCCTAAGCTCCGATTAACCACTTCTGTCTGCCCATCAGTTTGGGGGTGATAGGAAGAGGAACACAATAATTTTGTTCCCACTAATATCCAAAGAGTCTTCCAAAAATATCTAGTGAATTTTACGTCCCTATTCGATACTATGGTCTTTGGCACTCCACGGTGACTAACGACTTCTTTAAAATAAAGTTTAGCGACGTGAGACGCATCATTCATCCTACTGCATGGGATGAAATAAGCCATCTTTGAAAACCTATCCACAACTACAATAATTGAGTCGTGACGGCGTAGGGTAACTGAAAGTCCACCTAGTGTCGGCTATGTGCACCTATGGGGGGGGGATAGGTGACGTGTGGTTCTTTTGCGGAATTCACAGATGTACCTGCACAATAAAAGCAACAAACACAGAACACAGAATACACAGCAAATTTATAGTGGTTCCCCGACTTGGGTACATCCACTTTCCCCCTTCGACCTATCTCCCCCAACAAGGGACGACTCGGTCACTTCTCCAACGGGATTGAAATCCAATCCCTTCACTAACGGAAGGTGCCCTTCCACACGTGAGAGTCAACACTCCCACAAATCGGGTTGCACCCAACCCTTACACCGCGGAACACAAGTTCCTTTACAATAAAATAAAAGTAGAATGTACACGTGATACAAACTTCTCTTGGAGACTCCGGTGTTCCTCTTTGGTCGACGACGTGTTCTTGAAGTCGATGAAGAGTCTACGACCTTTGTCTTGCTTGGAGAAGATCTCCCCGGAATCGGCGGCGGCACACGAGCGGCGGCTAGCTTCGGGATCGGCGGCTACGAAGAAGAGCAGCTGCTGAACTTGGAGATCCAAACTTCGTTGCGAAGCAAGCTCGGTCTACCAACGGTCACACGAGGATCGGTCGTCTCGATCGATTCGGATGGGAAGTGTTTCCGATCAACAAATCGAGAGACAAAGGATCTCTGGATAGACGCGTGAGACTCGAGCCTTGCTAAGCTACTGTCGCCGGAGATCGGGAAGAAGATCTATCGGTGGCGACGGACTTGCGCGAGCGGCGACGGAGGCGGCGGAAGGATTTCGCGATTTTAGGGTTTCCGTGAGCTCGCGTATTTTTCTGTCTTTTTACTGTTCAAAATACCCATGTATTTATACTGTAGCTACCCCCAATAAGACCGTTTGTGGGACCACAGAGATAGTCCCCAAATCCCGGTCCAGATTTTAAACAGCGGCAGAATCCGGTTCAGGGAATAAGCTGAGAAACCGCCAAGTCAAAATCGGCGAGAATCGCAGACGATTCTCGACGAATCGGCGAGAATCACCAAGTGATTCTCGACGATTCGTCGAGAGTCGTTTGTGATTCTCGTCGAATCTCTTGTCGATTCTCAACGAATTGGACTTTGTGTTCATGGGCTGCTTGACCACTGGTTCGGCGGGAATTACAAGTGATTCTCGCCGAATCTTACTTGGCACCATTTTGAGATGGCCAGCAGAAGTCGGCGAGAATCACTGACGATTCTCGTCGATTCGGCGAGAATCACCAAGTGACTCTCGCCGATTCGGCGAGAATCACTTGGTGATTCTCGTCGAATTTGCCTTGGACGATTTTTCGTCTTCCACCTAGGAGCTGCTCCTTGACCCTCCATGCTCCTTGTCTTCTCTTGCATATGAGCGGCCCTGTGCTTGAAAATAAGTGCACTCCAATAGAGAGAGTACACGTAGGCCAACACACTGATCTGCTCAACGAGGGATTACGTCGTGCAGACCCGTGTATATTGACCTACTGCACCCTGACATTGGTGTGCACTTAGCGTGGAAAAACTACAAGCACAACTAGAAAAGGTTTATCAAATACATAGTCTATTCACCTTAGCTTGTTCAGGGGCTTCTTCAAATCAGGTACATTGTGGATACAATACCCAACAATCTCCCCCTATTTGAAGAAGCCTAAACCCTACAAGCTAAGGTGAATGGAGCGAATGAAATTGAAAGCAAATGAAATTCATAAACTTAACATTGGGTGGGGTTATCCCTTACCAATACCGCTTTCTTGGAAGCAAGCTGGAGCCACACCTTAGCCTTGACCCCGAGAGGGTAATCTCCCCTTTTCGGCTTCTACAAAGCGGGGTCTGTAGCGATTGACTTTTTGCTCCCCCTCAGTTCTTGCAGCTGTACGCACGCGGAGTTCCTTGCTCCCCCTCGGTTCTTGCACTAGCCTGGAGCTTCTGGAGTCTTCACTCCTCATAGTTGAGCATTCCCAATTCAGTCTTGAAAAGATTGAACTTGGCCTCGTCTAGGGGCTTTGTGAATATATCAGCAATCTGCTTGTCCGTGGGGACATAACAGAGAGAGATATCCTTGTTCTCCACGTGCTCCCGAATGAAGTCGTAGCGTACTTCAATATGCTTCGTCCGGCTGTGCGACACCGGATTGTTGGCAATGGCAATTGCACTGGAGGAGTCGCAGTACATTGGAACTTCCTTGAACTGAAGGTTGTAGTCGGCCAACTGATTTCTGATCCAAAGAAGTTGTGCGCAACAGCTCCCTGCCGAGATATACTCTGACTCTGCAGTGGAGGTTGCAACGCAATTTTGTTTCTTGCTGTTCCATGAGATAAGCCTCCTGCCGAGGAATTGACACGTCCCGGAGGTGCTTTTCCTGTCATCCCTGCTCCCTGCAAAATCAGCATCTGAAAAGCCTATTAGCTCGACATCATTGTTCCTCGGGTACCACAAGCCAAGATTAGGAGTACCTTTAAGGTATCTTAGAATTCGCTTTGCAGCGACATAGTGAGATTCCTTAGTGTTCACCTGATATCGGGCACATACACATGTGGAGAACATAATATCCGGTCTACTGGCAGTAAGGTAGAGCAGGGATCCAATGATGCTTCTGTATTTGGTTTCATCGAAAGGTTTACCTTTCTCATCCTTATCCAGAGACATGGTGGATCCCATTGGAGTCCTCATAGAGGTTGCACTCTCCATACCGAATTTCTTAAGGAGTTCATTTGTGAACTTCGTCTGAGAGATGAAGATTCCATCCTCAGACTGTTTCACTTGAAGGCCTAAGAAATACTTGAGCTCTCCCATACTGCTCATTTCAAACTTTCCTTGCATAAGTTTGGAAAACTTTTTGCAAAGATTGTTGTCCGTTGAGCCGAATATTATGTCATCGACATAGATTTGCACCAGCAAAATCTTGCCTTTTACTTCCCTGAGAAACAATGTTTTATCTATTTTACCTCTGGAGAACTTGTTCTCAAGAAGAAAACTAGATAAAGTCTCATACCAAGCTCGGGGAGCTTGTTTCAACCCATATAAGGCCTTATTAAGAAAATAAACGTGATTGGGATAAGTAGGGTCGACAAAACCTGGGGGTTGAGCGACGTATACTTCCTCTTTCAGGTCTCCGTTCAGGAATGCCGATTTTACATCCATTTGGTAGACAGTGAATCCTTTGTGTGAAGCATATGCCAGGAACAACCGGATTGCCTCGAGCCTTGCGACTGGTGCGAAGGTTTGGTCGAAGTCAATCCCTTCCTCCTGTCTGTAACCTTGAGCCACCAGCCTGGCCTTGTTCTTTATGATGACACCACGTTCATCCAGCTTGTTTCTGAAAATCCACTTCGTGCCAATGACATTCTGCTTGTATGGTCTGGGAACCAGCGTCCAAATCTTGCAACGTTCGAATTGATGTAGTTCCTCTTGCATGGCCAGAATCCATGCCGCATCCTTGTTCGCCTCATCGAACTTCTTTGGCTCAACCTGAGACAGGAAGCTGAGATGCAATACTTCGTTAGTTGTACCTCTTCGAGTTCTGACGCCTACACGAGGATCTCCGATGATCTGTTCTCTAGGATGATCCCTCACGTGACGGAGCTCTAGAAGTCTGGCGTCGGGAGCTTCAGCTACTTCTTGTGCTTCTCGTTCTTCTAAAAGATTTGTTCCATCTTGATCTTCAACATTTTCAGATGACGTGGAGGTGGAAACTTTGACGTACTTGGGTGCGTCATCTTTAGGGGTCTCATCCAGATTCAGCTGGTCAAGTCTAGCACCTGCATCTTCAAGAATACAACTGGAAGAATTGCTGTTAAGCAAGCTTCCTTCATCAAATACAACATTTATTGATTCTTCTACCACTAAGGTTTTCTTATTGAAGACCCTATATGCCCGACTATGGGAACTATATCCCATGAATATGCCTTCGAAGCATTTTTCACCGAATTTAGTACGCGGATACTTCCCATTATTTAGTACATAGCATCTGCAACCAAAGATCCTGAAGTAGGACATGGTTGGTTTCCTGCCTTTCAGTAGCTCGTAGGGCGTCTTACGATGATGTTTGTTGATCAACGCTCGGTTTTGTACATGACATGCCGTATTGACACCCTCTGCCCAGAAGTATTCCGGGAGAGAAGCATCTTTCAACATAGTCGTGCAGGCCTCAATGAGAGTTCTATTTCTCCTCTCCGCAACTCCATTTTGCTGAGGAGTGCGCGGGGAGGAAAACTCATGAAAGATACCATGTTCTTCACAAAATTCTGTCATAGCACCAGATTCGAATTCTGTTCCATGGTCACTTCGGATTTTGACCACGGAGCAGTTAAATTCGTTCTGAACCTGCTTGACAAAATTAGTGAAGATGTCAAAAGTATCTGACTTTCGTTTCAAAAAGAACACCCATGTAAACCGTGAGTGATCATCAACTATCACTAGCGTATATGACTTGCCTCCCAAGCTATGAACTTGCATTGGGCCAAACAAGTCCATATGTAGCAGGTAAAGACATCGGGAAGAGTCTTTGTCTGCAATGCTCCTAAAGGTAGCCGGGTCTGTTTGCCCATCTGGCATGCATGACAGGGGCTATCCTTGATGCACTTGATAATGGGAGCATCTCTTACTAAATTCTTAGAAAATAGCATACTAATTGTCTTATAATTAATATGTGCCAATCTCTTGTGCCATTGTTCACAAAGAGAAGCACTGCCTGTTGCCACAAGGCATACGGGGGTAGATGAATCTATACTAAGAAAATCTAAGCAGAAGATATTTCTGCTCCTAATGCCTGATAATACCGTCTCAGAGGAGGTACGTGAAATTATCAGACATTTATCCTTGCAGAACTTAACGTCATAACCTTTATCACATAACTGACTTACACTGATCAGGTTATGGTTTAACCCTTCAACATAAGCCACGTCGGTGATAGAGATTATACCGTTGGAAATCATACCATAACCTCTGGTGACTCCTCGATCTGACCCTCCAAAGATGACTTTGGGTCCATTCTCGACTGGAGTGTAATCACGCAGCAGGCTTCTTATCCCGGTCATATGCCGGGAGCATCCACTGTCCAAATACCAGATTGGCGTTTTGGTGGCCTTTGGACATTCCTGCAAAACAAAATTAATTTGCCTTAGGAACCCAATCGAACTTGGGTCCTAGATTCCTGGTTAGCACACTCCCCCTCGGTTGGTTAACCCTACGAGTGGTCGGTCTCGCATTGTTAACATGGGGAGTCTCGTAGTTCCTTGGATTAAACCAACAATCCACGGCAAAGTGACCGACTTTGCCACAGCACCAACAGTCGAACCTGTTGTATCTCTTCCGAGGCTCCTGCCTTACCCAGGGAACAACGGGTACAGCTGGGGCCTTGGATCTGGAGGTGGAGGCCTCATGGTGATGGCAGTCACATGACGTTGTCACCTTCTGAATAACAGGCTTGACTTTTGGCGCCTGCTTTCCATTATGGCCGCTAGAGAACGGACCATAACTTCCTATGTGGATCTCCTCATAAGGTGCCTTGAAGGCACTCTCCCCAAAATTCCGGGGGAAGTTCCAACCTTCATACCGGCTCTTAGGCTTTGCAACCGAGGGCCGGAAATGATGCCCATATGTTGACTCAAAGTCATGTTGGTTGCAAGGAAAGCCAGGCTTTCTGAATGCAACAGGACTAAGAGGAGCCTTCCCCTTTTCATCAGCAGAGCCCTTCTTGGCGGCCTTATTCTTCCTCTGGTTCTTGTTTCTCCGAGATGAAGAACCAGATGCCCCAACATGCCCCAAGCCAGCTCCTTTGGCCTGAGCAGAGAAGGTGTCAACGACTGGAAGCACTGTTTTAGGCATAGAGAAGCTCTGTACGATCTTCCTTTCTGCCGCAAGTAGTTCTTCCAATCTGTTGACTTCCTCCTGCTTGAGATCAAGGAGCTTCAAAGACTCTGAGTGCTTTGAAGTTAGGTCAATGTGCTCCTGTCTGAGAGAGATCAAGCTAGTGACCTCTTCCCTTAGGGATACACACTCACCCTTAAGGAATCTTACTTCCTTCTTCTCAGCCTTCAGTCTCTTGCGGCACTCATCAAAAGTGTTGAGCAGAAGCTCATACTTGTCGAGGAGCTCAGCTTCACGGGCCGAAGGGCCATCCTCAGGTTCATCATCCTGAGACTCAGGATCAGAGTCGGAGTCGGAAAGAGGGGTGTGAGTTTTTACCTTCCCAGTGAATGGGGGGCATTCTCCTTCTGAGTCCGATCGACCCACCAGCCCGAAGTAGGCTTCTTCATCATCACTGGAGTCTGAAGAATCAGACTCACTTAGTGTCTTTGGCCTTCTGGCGATATAGCTCCGCTCCTTCTTCTTATCTCTGGAGGATTTGAGCTCCTCTCCTTTCCCTTTATCTCTTTTGCTTTGATGGTAGTCGGCCACAACGTGACCTGGCTTATTGCATCCAAAGCAAATAATATCAGAAGAACGGTGTTTGTTAGGTTTAGATGCATACCTGTCAGAAGAGTAGTTTTTCTTCTGATGTCTGGAAGAGGAGCCGTCTCTCTTTCTTTGATTCCTCATCTTGAGGAATTTCTTGAACTCTCGAGTGATGAGGGAGAAATCCTCTTCCGACAGTTCTGAGCTGGAGGAGCATGGATCGGAGTCCTCCTCTTCTTCCTTATTTCTAGCACGGTAGGACACCGCACCCTTCCCTTTTCTGGAGTGACTGGCTTTTAGGGCCACAGTCTTTTCTTTTGCAGCAGCCTTCTCTGCTTCTTCCTCTGCCTTCCTGGTGTTCAGCTGAAGTTCATAGGACATCAGCTTCCCGAACAGGATTTGAGGATCAGTTTCTGCTAGTCTGCCAAATTCTCTGATGGCGCAGATCTTTGTGTCCCATTCCTTAGTCAGGGACCTAAGGAATTTGTCATTGAGTTCACCATTGGTGAACACTCTTCCATAGCCCTTGAGGGCGTTGACAATCTTCAGGAAGTTCTCGTATGTGACTCCGATCTCTTCCTTAGGCCCTTGCCGGAAAGCCTCATACTTCTGGTTCAGGAGGGATCTCCGATCATCCCTTACTTCATCTGTGCCCTCCATCAGAATGATCAGACACTGCCATATCTCCTGAGCTGTCTTGCAGTTGCTGAAGTTTTGCATCATCGAGTCATCAACTGCACTGACCAGGATGTTTCTAGCCTTCATGTCAAGGCCCACTAGAACCATCTCATCCTTGTCCATTTCAGAGAGTGTCTTCGGCACTTTCTTGGTGGGATCAATGGTGGAGGCCTTAGTGGGGACATAAGGTCCCTCCAGCACGATCATGAACAGTCGAGGGTCCACTGCTTCCATGTAGAACCTGATTCTTTCCTTCCAGATAGGAAAGTTGAGTCTGTTGCATACTGGGATTTTGCCGGAGTACTTGAGTCCGTCCATGGTAGATGTATGTCTCCTTGTTGACACTAGTGGCAGGATTCACCTCAAGGTGTTAGCCTTTTTGTTGAGGAACCTCCCTCTGATACCACTTGAAAGTCCACCTAGTGTCGGCTATGTGCACCTATGGGGGGGGGGATAGGTGACGTGTGGTTCTTTTGCGGAATTCACAGATGTACCTGCACAATAAAAGCAACAAACACAGAACACAGAATACACAGCAAATTTATAGTGGTTCCCTGACTTGGGTACATCCACTTTCCCCCTTCGACCTATCTCCCCCAACAAGGGACGACTCAGTCACTTCTCCAACGGGATTGAAATCCAATCCCTTCACTAACGGAAGGTGCCCTTCCACACGTGAGAGTCAACACTCCCACAAATCGGGTTGCACCCAACCCTTACACCGCGGAACACAAGTTCCTTTACAATAAAATAAAAGTAGAATGTACACGTGATACAAACTTCTCTTGGAGACTCCGGTGTTCCTCTTTGGTCGACGACGTGTTCTTGAAGTCGATGAAGAGTCTACGACCTTGGTCTTGCTTGGAGAAGATCTCCCCGGAACCGGCGGCGGCACACGAGCGGCGGCTAGCTTCGGGATCGGCGGCTACGAAGAAGAGCAGCTGCTGAACTTGGAGATCCAAACTTCGTTGCGAAGCAAGCTCGGTCTACCAACGGTCACACGAGGATCGGTCGTCTCGATCGATTCGGATGGGAAGTGTTTCCGATCAACAAATCGAGAGACAAAGGATCTCTGGATAGACGCGTGAGACTCGAGCCTTGCTAAGCTACTGTCGCCGGAGATCGGGAAGAAGATCTATCGGTGGCGACGGACTTGCGCGAGCGGCGACGGAGGCGGCGGAAGGATTTCGCGATTTTAGGGTTTCCGTGAGCTCGCGTATTTTTCTGTCTTTTTACTGTTCAAAATACCCATGTATTTATACTGTAGCTACCCCCAATAAGACCGTTTGTGGGACCACAGAGATAGTCCCCAAATCCCGGTCCAGATTTTAAACAGCGGCAGAATCCGGTTCAGGGAATAAGCTGAGAAACCGCCAAGTCAAAATCGGCGAGAATCGCAGACGATTCTCGACGAATCGGCGAGAATCACCAAGTGATTCTCGACGATTCGTCGAGAGTCGTTTGTGATTCTCGTCGAATCTCTTGTCGATTCTCAACGAATTGGACTTTGTGTTCATGGGCTGCTTGACCACTGGTTCGGCGGGAATTACAAGTGATTCTCGCCGAATCTTACTTGGCACCATTTTGAGATGGCCAGCAGAAGTCGGCGAGAATCACTGACGATTCTCGTCGATTCGGCGAGAATCACCAAGTGACTCTCGCCGATTCGGCGAGAATCACTTGGTGATTCTCGTCGAATTTGCCTTGGACGATTTTTCGTCTTCCACCTAGGAGCTGCTCCTTGACCCTCCATGCTCCTTGTCTTCTCTTGCATATGAGCGGCCCTGTGCTTGAAAATAAGTGCACTCCAATAGAGAGAGTACACGTAGGCCAACACACTGATCTGCTCAACGAGGGATTACGTCGTGCAGACCCGTGTATATTGACCTACTGCACCCTGACATTGGTGTGCACTTAGCGTGGAAAAACTACAAGCACAACTAGAAAAGGTTTATCAAATACATAGTCTATTCACCTTAGCTTGTTCAGGGGCTTCTTCAAATCAGGTACATTGTGGATACAATACCCAACAATCTCCCCTATTTGAAGAAGCCTAAACCCTACAAGCTAAGGTGAATGGAGCGAATGAAATTGAAAGCAAATGAAATTCATAAACTTAACATTGGGTGGGGTTATCCCTTACCAATACCGCTTTCTTGGAAGCAAGCTGGAGCCACACCTTAGCCTTGACCCCGAGAGGGTAATCTCCCCCTTTTCGGCTTCTACAAAGCGGGGTCTGTAGCGATTGACTTTTTGCTCCCCTCAGTTCTTGCAGCTGTACGCACGCGGAGTTCCTTGCTCCCCCTCGGTTCTTGCACTAGCCTGGAGCTTCTGGAGTCTTCACTCCTCATAGTTGAGCATTCCCAATTCAGTCTTGAAAAGATTGAACTTGGCCTCGTCTAGGGGCTTTGTGAATATATCAGCAATCTGCTTGTCCGTGGGGACATAACAGAGAGAGATATCCTTGTTCTCCACGTGCTCCCGAATGAAGTGGTAGAGTACTTCAATATGCTTCGTCCGGCTGTGCGACACCGGATTGTTGGCAATGGCAATTGCACTGGAGGAGTCGCAGTACATTGGAACTTCCTTGAACTGAAGGTTGTAGTCGGCCAACTGATTTCTGATCCAAAGAAGTTGTGCGCAACAGCTCCCTGCCGAGATATACTCTGACTCTGCAGTGGAGGTTGCAACGCAATTTTGTTTCTTGCTGTTCCATGAGATAAGCCTCCTGCCGAGGAATTGACACGTCCCGGAGGTGCTTTTCCTGTCATCCCTGCTCCCTGCAAAATCAGCATCTGAAAAGCCTATTAGCTCGACATCATTGTTCCTCGGGTACCACAAGCCAAGATTAGGAGTACCTTTAAGGTATCTTAGAATTCGCTTTGCAGCGACATAGTGAGATTCCTTAGTGTTCACCTGATATCGGGCACATACACATGTGGAGAACATAATATCCGTTCTACTGGCAGTAAGGTAGAGCAGGGATCCAATGATGCTTTCTGTATTTGGTTTCATCGAAGGTTTACCTTTCTCATCCTTATCCAGAGACATGGTGGATCCCATTGGAGTCCTCATAGAGGTTGCACTCTCTCCGACAATTTCTTAAGGAGTTCATTTGTGAACTTCGTCTGAGAGATGAAGATTCCATCCTCAGACTGTTTCACTTGAAGGCCTAAGAAATACTTGAGCTCTCCCATACTGCTCATTTCAAACTTTCCTTGCATAAGTTTGGAAAACTTTTTGCAAAGATTGTTGTCCGTTGAGCCGATATATTATGTCATCGACATAGATTTGCACCAGCAAAATCTTGCCTTTTACTTCCCTGAGAAACAATGTTTTATCTATTTTACCTCTGGAAACTTGTTCTCAAGAAGAAAACTAGATAAAGTCTCATACCAAGCTCGGGGAGCTTGTTTCAAACCCATATAAGCCTTATCAAGAAAATAAACGTGATTGGGATAAGTAGGGTCGACACAAACCTGGGGGTTGAGCGACGTATACTTCCTCTTTCAGGTCTCGTTCAGGAATGCGATTTACATCCATTGGTAGACAGTGAATCCTTTGTGTGAAGCATATGCCAGGAACAACCGGATTGCCTCGAGCCTTGCGACTGGTGCGAAGTTTGGTCGAAGTCAATCCCTTCCTCCTGTCTGTAACCTTGAGCCACCAGCCTGGCCTTGTTCTTTATGATGACACCACGTTCATCCAGCTTGTTTCTGAAAATCCACTTCGTGCCAATGACATTCTGCTTGTATGGTCTGGGAACCAGCGTCCAAACCTTGCAACGTTCGAATTGATGTAGTTCCTCTTGCATGGCCAGAATCCATGCCGCATCCTTGTTCGCCTCATCGAACTTCTTTGGCTCAACCTGAGACAGGAAGCTGAGATGCAATACTTCGTTAGTTGTACCTCTTCGAGTTCTGACGCCTACACGAGGATCTCCGATGATCTGTTCTCTAGGATGATCCCTCACGTGACGGAGCTCTAGAAGTCTGGCGTCGGGAGCTTCAGCTACTTCTTGTGCTTCTCGTTCTTCTAAAAGATTTGTTCCATCTTGATCTTCAACATTTTCAGATGACGTGGAGGTGGAAACTTTGACGTACTTGGGTGCGTCATCTTTAGGGGTCTCATCCAGATTCAGCTGGTCAAGTCTAGCACCTGCATCTTCAAGAATACAACTGGAAGAATTGCTGTTAAGCAAGCTTCCTTCATCAAATACAACATTTATGATTCTTCTACCACTAAGGTTTTCTTATTGAAGACCCTATATGCCCGACTATGGGAACTATATCCCATGAATATGCCTTCGAAGCATTTTTCACCGAATTTAGTACGCGGATACTTCCATTATTTAGTACATAGCATCTGCAACCAAAGATCCTGAAGTAGGACATGGTTGGTTTCCTGCCTTTCAGTAGCTCGTAGGGCGTCTTACGATGATGTTTGTTGATCAACGCTCGGTTTTGTACATGACATGCCGTATTGACACCCTCTGCCCAGAAGTATCCGGGAGAGAAGCATCTTTCAACATAGTCGTGCAGGCCTCAATGAGAGTTCTATTTCTCCTCTCCGCAACTCCATTTTGCTGAGGAGTGCGCGGGGAGGAAAACTCATGAAAGATACCATGTTCTTCACAAAATTCTGTCATAGCACCAGATTCGAATTCTGTTCCATGGTCACTTCGGATTTTGACCACGGAGCAGTTAAATTCGTTCTGAACCTGCTTGACAAAATTAGTGAAGATGTCAAAAGTATCTGACTTTCGTTTCAAAAAGAACACCCATGTAAACCGTGAGTGATCATCAACTATCACTAGCGTATATGACTTGCCTCCAAGCTATGAACTTGCATTAGGGCCAAACAAGTCCATATGTAGCAGGTAAAGACATCGGGAAGAGTCTTTGTCTGCAATGCTCCTAAAGGTAGCCCGGGTCTGTTTGCCCATCTGGCATGCATGACAGGGGCTATCCTTGATGCACTTGATACTGGGAGCATCTCTTACTAAATTCTTAGAAAATAGCATACTAATTGTCTTATAATTAATATGTGCCAATCTCTTGTGCCATTGTTCACAAAGAGAAGCACTGCCTGTTGCCACAAGGCATACGGGGGTAGATGAATCTATACTAAGAAAATCTAAGCAGAAGATATTTCTGCTCCTAATGCCTGATAATACCGTCTCAGAGGAGGTACGTGAAATTATCAGACATTATCCTTGCAGAACTTAACGTCATAACCTTTATCACATAACTGACTTACACTGATCAGGTTATGGTTTAACCCTTCAACATAAGCCACGTCGGTGATAGAGATTATACCGTTGGAAATCATACCATAACCTCTGGTGACTCCTCGATCTGACCCTCCAAAGATGACTTTGGGTCCATTCTCGACTGGAGTGTAATCACGCAGCAGGCTTCTTGTCCCGGTCATATGCCGGAGCATCCACTGTCCAAATACCAGATTGGCATTTTGGTGGCCTTTGGACATTCCTGCAAACAAAATTAATTTGCCTTAGGAACCCAATCGAACTTGGGTCCTAGATTCCTGGTTAGCACACTCCCCCTCGGTTGGTTAACCCTACGAGTGGTCGGTCTCGCATTGTTAACATGGGGAGTCTCGTAGTTCCTTGGATTAAACCAACAATCCACGGCAAAGTGACCGACTTTGCCACAGCACCAACAGTCGAAACCTGTTGTATCTCTTCGAGGCTCCTGCCTTACCCAGGGAACAACGGGTACAGCTGGGGCCTTGGATCTGGAGGTGGAGGCCTCATGGTGATGGCAGTCACATGACGTTGTCACCTTCTGAATAACAGGCTTGACTTTTGGCGCCTGCTTTCCATTATGGCCGCTAGAGAACGGACCATAACTTCCTATGTGGATCTCCTCATAAGGTGCCTTGAAGGCACTCTCCCCAAAGTTCCGGGGGAAGTTCCAACCTTCATACCGGCTCTTAGGCTTTGCAACCGAGGGCCGGAAATGATGCCCATATGTTGACTCAAAGTCATGTTGGTTGCAAGGAAAGCCAGGCTTTCTGAATGCAACAGGACTAAGAGGAGCCTTCCCCTTTTCATCAGCAGAGGCCCTTCTTGGCGGCCTTATTCTTCCTCTGGTTCTTGTTTCTCCGAGATGAAGAACCAGATGCCCCAACATGCCCCAAGCCAGCTCCTTTGGCCTGAGCAGAGAAGGTGTCAACGACTGGAAGCACTGTTTTAGGCATAGAGAAGCTCTGTAGATCTTCCTTCTGCCGCAAGTAGTTCTTCCAATCTGTTGACTTCCTCCTGCTTGAGATCAAGGAGCTTCAAAAGACTCTGAGGTGCTTTGAAGTTAGGTCAATGTGCTCCTGTCTGAGAGAGATCAAGCTAGTGACCTCTTCCCTTAGGGATACACACTCACCCTTAAGGAATCTTACTTCCTTCTTCTCAGCCTTCAGTCTCTTGCGGCACTCGTCAAAAGTGTTGAGCAGAAGCTCATACTTGTCGAGGAGCTCAGCTTCACGGGCCGAAGGGCCATCCTCAGGTTCATCATCCTGAGACTCAGGATCAGAGTCGGAGTCGGAAAGAGGGGTGTGAGTTTTTACCTTCCCAGTGAATGGGGGGCATTCTCCTTCTGAGTCCGATCGACCCACCAGCCCGAAGTAGGCTTCTTCATCATCACTGGAGTCTGAAGAATCAGACTCACTTAGTGTCTTTGGCCTTCTGAGATATAGCTCCGCTCCTTCTTCTTATCTCTGGAGGATTTGAGCTCCTCTCCTTTCCCTTTATCTCTTTTGCTTTGATGGCAGTCGGCCACAACGTGACTGGCTTATTGCATCCAAAGCAAATAATATCAGAAGAACGGTGTTTGTTAGGTTTAGATGCATACCTGTCAGAAGAGTAGTTTTTCTTCTGATGTCTGGAAGAGGAGCCGTCTCTCTTTCTTTGATTCCTCATCTTGAGGAATTTCTTGAACTCTCGAGTGATGAGGGAGAAATCCTCTTCCGACAGTTCTGAGCTGGAGGAGCATGGATCGGAGTCCTCCTCTTCTTCCTTATTTCTAGCACGGTAGGACACCGCACCCTTCCCTTTTCTGGAGTGACTGGCTTTTAGGGCCACAGTCTTTTCTTTTGCAGCAGCCTTCTCTGCTTCTTCCTCTGCCTTCCTGTGTTCAGCTGAAGTTCATAGGACATCAGCTTCCCGAACAGGATTTGAGGATCAGTTTCTGCTAGTCTGCCAAATTCTCTGATGGCGCAGATCTTTGTGTCCCATTCCTTAGTCAGGGACCTAAGGAATTTGTCATTGAGTTTCACCATTGGTGAACACTCTTCCATAGCCCTTGAGGGCGTTGACAATCTTCAGGAAGTTCTCGTATGTGACTCCGATCTCTTCCTTAGCCCCTTGCCGGAAAGCCTCATACTTCTGGTTCAGGAGGGATCTCCGATCATCCCTTACTTCATCTGTGCCCTCCATCAGAATGATCAGACACTGCCATATCTCCTGAGCTGTCTTGCAGTTGCTGAAGTTTTGCATCATCGAGTCATCAACTGCACTGACCAGGATGTTTCTAGCCTTCATGTCAAGGCCCACTAGAACCATCTCATCCTTGTCCATTTCAGAGAGTGTCTTCGGCACTTTCTTGGTGGGATCAATGGTGGAGGCCTTAGTGGGGACATAAGGTCCCTCCAGCACGATCATGAACAGTCGAGGGTCCACTGCTTCCATGTAGAACCTGATTCTTTCCTTCCAGATAGGAAAGTTGAGTCTGTTGCATACTGGGATTTTGCCGGAGTACTTGAGTCCGTCCATGGTAGATGTATGTCTCCTTGTTGACACTAGTGGCAGGATTCACCTCAAGGTGTTAGCCTTTTGTGAGGAACCTCCCTCTGATACCACTTGAAAGTCCACCTAGTGTCGGCTATGTGCACCTATGGGGGGGGGGGGATAGGTGACGTGTGGTTCTTTTGCGGAATTCACAGATGTACCTGCACAATAAAAGCAACAAACACAGAACACAGAATACACAGCAAATTTATAGTGGTTCCCCGACTTGGGTACATCCACTTTCCCCCTTCGACCTATCTCCCCAACAAGGGACGACTCGGTCACTTCTCCAACGGGATTGAAATCCAATCCCTTCACTAACGGAAGGTGCCCTTCCACACGTGAGAGTCAACACTCCCACAAATCGGGTTGCACCCAACCCTTACACCGCGGAACACAAGTTCCTTTACAATAAAATAAAAGTAGAATGTACACGTGATACAAACTTCTCTTGGAGACTCCGGTGTTCCTCTTTGGTCGACGACGTGTTCTTGAAGTCGATGAAGAGTCTACGACCTTGGTCTTGCTTGGAGAAGATCTCCCCGGAACCGGCGGCGGCACACGAGCGGCGGCTAGCTTCGGGATCGGCGGCTACGAAGAAGAGCAGCTGCTGAACTTGGAGATCCAAACTTCGTTGCGAAGCAAGCTCGGTCTACCAACGGTCACACGAGGATCGGTCGTCTCGATCGATTCGGATGGGAAGTGTTTCGATCAACAAATCGAGAGACAAAGGATCTCTGGATAGACGCGTGAGACTCGAGCCTTGCTAAGCTACTGTCGCCGGAGATCGGGAAGAAGATCTATCGGTGGCGACGGACTTGCGCGAGCGGCGACGGAGGCGGCGGAAGGATTTCGCGATTTTAGGGTTTCCGTGAGCTCGCATATTTTTCTGTCTTTTTACTGTTCAAAATACCCATGTATTTATACTGTAGCTACCCCCAATAAGACCGTTTGTGGGACCACAGAGATAGTCCCCAAATCCGGTCCAGATTTTAAACAGCGGCAGAATCCGGTTCAGGGAATAAGCTGAGAAACCGCCAAGTCAAAATCGGCGAGAATCGCAGACGATTCTCGACGAATCGGCGAGAATCACCAAGTGATTCTCGACGATTCGTCGAGAGTCGTTTGTGATTCTCGTCGAATCTCTTGTCGATTCTCAACGAATTGGACTTTGTGTTCATGGGCTGCTTGACCACTGGTTCGGCGGGAATTACAAGTGATTCTCGCCGAATCTTACTTGGCACCATTTTGAGATGGCCAGCAGAAGTCGGCGAGAATCACTGACGATTCTCGTCGATTCGGCGAGAATCACCAAGTGACTCTCGCCGATTCGGCGAGAATCACTTGGTGATTCTCGTCGAATTTGCCTTGGACGATTTTTCGTCTTCCACCTAGGAGCTGCTCCTT
Organism: Platanthera guangdongensis; assembly: GCA_039583875.1. Taxonomy (NCBI): domain Eukaryota; kingdom Viridiplantae; phylum Streptophyta; class Magnoliopsida; order Asparagales; family Orchidaceae; genus Platanthera; species Platanthera guangdongensis. Next base: position 76,021,875 of record CM077157.1, read on the forward strand.
GACCCTCCATGCTCCTTGTCTTCTCTTGGCATATGAGCGGCCCTGTGCTTGAAAATAAGTGCACTCCAATAGAGAGAGTACACGTAGGCCAACACACTGATCTGCTCAACGAGGGATTACGTCGTGCAGACCCGTGTATATTGACCTACTGCACCCTGACATTGGTGTGCACTTAGCGTGGAAAAAACTACAAGCACAACTAGAAAAGGTTTATCAAATACATAGTCTATTCACCTTAGCTTGTTCAGGGGCTTCTTCAAATCAGGTACATTGTGGATACAATACCCAACAGTAACGGGGAGGCCTAATACAAAATCCATACTAACGTCTACCCAAGGCATGGAGGGAATAGGCAAGGGTGTATATAATCCTACATTGGTTTTACTACTCTTAGACACCTGGCACGTGCGGCAGCTACTCACTACCTGTCCCACCATAACCTTAAGTTTTGGCCAATAGAATTTGTCCTCGACTAACGTAATGGTCTTATCTCTACCGAAGTGGCCACTCAACCCTCCGCAATGCAACTCTCATATGATATGTAGTCGTAACGATGACTGTGGAATACATAGTTTCCCGTTCCTAAACAGGTAACCGTCCTTGATGACGTAGGCAGATATCGTCGTGGGGGAGCTATCCTGGGCAGAAAGATAGAAGTCCTGGAAGTCAGGACACGTGGCGTACTCATCCTTAATCCGCTCAAATCCTACAACATGTACTTCCATCGAGGTGAGTAAAAGAGTAAGACGACTAAGGGCGTCCGCGACACGGTTATCAGCTCCCTTAAGGTGCTTGAGATTAAACGTGTAACCATGTAAGAAAGCGACCCACTTAGCGGGACATGGGCTGATCTTATGCTGGCCGTTGATGAAACGTAAAGCCTCATGATCGGAGAGGATCACAAACTCCTTGGAGAGGAGATAGTGCCCAATGTGTAGACATCAGACTACAACATAAAATTCCCTATCGTAATTTGAGTAGTTATCTTAGGGCCGACAACTTCTCGCTAAATAACTAACGGGATGGCCCTCCTGTCTCAAGACACCTCCAATCCCTACCCCAGACGCATCGCATGTGAGCTCAAAGACTTTAGCAAAGTCAGGTAGACGTAAGACAGGTGCCTCAGTCATAAGTTCCTTGATTCGTTCAAAAGCATGTGGCGGACTTCATCCACGTAAACTCTCCTTCTTCATACAGTCAGTGATAGGCGCCATAATACTACTGAAGTCTCGTATGAAACGACGGTAAAACGTGGCTAACCCATGAAACTACGCACCTCACGTAGGGTGGTTGGACGGGCCAGTCCTTAATGACCCAAACTTGCCCGGATCGACTCGGATACCCTCGGAGCCGACTATATAGCCTAAGAACTCTACCTCTGAGACATAGAAAGTGCATTTCTAAGGTTGAGAAATAACGTCTCCTTCCGCAGGTGGAAAGGATCACTCTCTGTGAGAGATGTGCTCGGTAGTAGAGGTTCTATAAATCAGAATATCGTCAAAGTAGACGACAATGAACTTTCCATGAATGCTGAAAGACATGTGTCATCATCCGGGAGAAGGTACTAGGGGCATTGGACAACCTAAAGGGCATCACAAGCCATTCATACAGACCATCCTTCGACTTACACGCCTTCTTCCACTCATCGCCCTCCGTATCCTAATCTGGTGATAGCGACTCCGAAGATCTAATTTGGAGAATACGGTGGCTCCAGACAAGACATCAAGAAATCATCTAGGAGATGAATGGGGAACCTATACTGATGGTGATTTTGTTGATATCCCGGCTATCAAACGCACACCATCCTCCATGTACCATCCTTCTTGGGGGCAAGTAGGGCTGGTACAGCACATGGACTCATACTAGTCCTAATAAAACCTTTCGCTGGCAAGCCCTCTATCTGAGACTGCAACTCCAGGTGAGCTGCGGGTGGAGTCGGTAATGGGCTGATTTGGCAAGGAGACCCCGGGATGAGATCTATCGCATGCTGGATATTCCTAAGCGGGGGTAACGTGGGCGGAAAACTCATCCGGGTACACGTCCCTATACCCTACAATAGTACCCGTAACTCACTAGGTAACTCATCAAATGCTAGAAAGGGGCTTCGCACTAAGAGGACTAGCGCATACATGATTCCATCAATGAACGGATCCCTCTCAAACTCTTTCTTACCAACTAGATTCAATGTTTTCCGTTCTAACGGATAGTGTGTCCTTATCCAAGACTACGGGCTCCTTTTGGATGGTCGGCCTCAAAGTGATGGTTTTGCCAATGGAATTTGAATTCATAAGTATTGGCTCTACCAAAATGTGTAACATCACGGTCGTATAGCCAAGGGGCCTAACAACACATGACAAGCGCTCCATCGTAAGGACATCACACACACTTCATCAATGTAGGATTTGAATGAGAGTGGGACCAGACATCATTTGGTAACGGGTACAGAGTGCTTGTGATCCAAGCGACCTGATATGGAGTCGGGTGCGGTTCCGTGACAAAGGACATAACGTGCAACGACGTTCTCAGATACGACATTCACGCAGCTCCACTATCAATAATCAGCTTGCAAAGCTTCTCGCCACTCTTAAAATCAGAGAAAATATGCTCGTCTCTTCCACTCATCTAATGAACGCGGAGTGGTCAGATACAATGCATCACCATAAGGGGTGATCGTCCTCTAAGTCACTAGGGACTCCTTCGGGGTCACTCTCCTCTGCGGCCTCGTATACGTAATCGTCAGGGTCGGTAGTTGGCTTCTAATAAGGCTAGTGTTTTTGTCTTTGTTGGGCATTCGTAGGCATAGTGGCCTTGAATGCCGCAAGAGGAACAAGAAGTGGTGTTAGCCTTGCTAACCTTCCGATAGGGGACAACGCTCACTCGCAGGGTTCTTGGAGTTCCTAGCGTGATCACGATTGACTTCGACTCGGTAGACTTGAACTTTCCCTTATCAGGATATGTGGAAGAAAGATGCCCCAGGGGTGGACTTATTCTTCGTACTAGAATAACGGGAGTGAGCCTTAGATGCTAGGTGCTTTTCAATGTCCAAGGCGGCATTGAAAGTCATATTCAAGTCTGTATGACCGTAACACAAAAGTTTTCGCTGAATGTCGGGGTGAAGTCCCTTTCGAAATCTAGATAAAGTGACTTCGGGGAGCTCTTGAAGGTCACATCGTACCATACGGTCCTTAAGATCTCCCATATATTCAGCAACAGACATTGAGCCTTGCCGAAGGGTGGCAAGCTCATCGAACATCTGAGTCCGATGGTACGCGGGAACGTACTGATCGGTCAGCAGGTTCTTCATCACATCCCATCCAATGAGTGGGACCCCATGCCCAACTCCTAACCTACGTTCTTCATTCAGCCAATACGTTTTGGCACGTCCCGTTAATTTCATCCTGACAACCTGAACCTTTTGGGGGTCTGTCAGGTTGTGTCATTCGAAATAACACTCCATGTCTATAGCCCAATGGAGGAAGATCTGGGGATCTCCTATGCCATCATAGGTGGGGGTATTTATCTTGATGGCCCTCGTGATGTCAAAGCCTCGCTCGGGGCGGGGTTCTCGAGGGGGCACATGGGGAGAGTTTCCCTCAGAATCTGAATCAGAGTTATGTTGGTGCCGGTTGGGCCGGTCAACATTAACGGGTGGCGGGGGTGGCCTAGCCTGATTTTGCAGGATCTGGGCTAAGACGTTTCTAAGCTCAGCCATTTCGGCCCGAAGACCAGCTATAGCCTCGGTGTTGGGATCACCATGCTCGTTCGCAGCCATCCTAGACGTAGACGGGTTGTGTACTCCGTTCCTAGCCTAGTGCGCATTCAGGTTGGGAGGCCCCGGGCAAGATGAATTTCCTAGGGCTGTAGCTATATTGAAAATAAGATATTTTTATATATTCCCAATGTGAATAACACGTAGATCGTTAAATTTTTTTTTTTTGAAATTTTGCTGAAAAATAAAGATTTCAGCCCGCTATTGGCATACCACAGAAAATAATTTTTTTGATTTTCTAACGATCCGATCTCCAACAAGATGTAGGGATGTCGGATCGGAGATCTCCACGGATCTAATGCTCTATCTCCGCTCTACACGTCGTAGATCTACCGCACCTACACAACACCTACACCCACAATAGTTCCTCGTCACAAAAACGCAGTACAAACAACAAGGGAGGAATGGTCGACTCGAAACAACGATCGGAAATTTGAGTCTGAATATTCCCAAGAAAACACAAAGGTTGCCACTCCTTTTTGAGAGCAAGACCAGGGCTATTGGCCAAGATCCGCTCAGGCAAATAGGATCCACCCGATCCGGAAATAAAAAGCCTTTCAACGGCATTTTCGTTTCAAAACTTGCAGCGATTAATTTAAAGATCCGGAGAAAATGATTTGCAAAAATCCACCACAACTAAGGAGAAGAATCACACAAGGAAGAGGAAAGAGATTACCCAACCAGAAAGCGTTTTACACAAGATAACTGTGGGAGAATCACTCTCTTCACGGATCCACCAGTTTCACACCGAATGGGGCTGCTTCCTTCTTCCACGGAGTCGCACCGATAGAAGCCACGCGGAGTCGCACCGAACGGGGATGGAGGAGGCAAGGTTTGGCTTCACACCAGGGGGGGGGGGGCGGCTATAGGATTCTCTCCATGGTGGCCGAAATTCCTCAACGAGGATTTAGGGTTTCTTTTTTCAATGCTTTAACTCTTCATGATAGCCTCCTTTAAATAGGAGTTACAAACAAGGCTTAGCCCTTCATAATGGAGATTTAATCTCATCCATCCGAATGGCTAATTGCACACCAATACTAAAAATAGTTCAAAATGAAAAAATAACAACACATGCAATGAATATAAAATTATCACATAAGCATATGATAATTTTATATTCCAAATATAAAATAGAGTGCAAGAAAAGGAAATAAATAAAGCTAATGCGTTGTCGTGGCTGTAGCACGTCGCGGGCGGAGGTTGTAGCGTAGCCTTCCGTTAGCGTCATCGTGCCGCCTCACGTCCTTGAGTCGTATGGCCTTATCAACCGGATCATCAGCAGCATCGTCAGCATTGTCTTCAAATGGTGGAGGAGGGGCCGCGCCATCATAAGGGCTAGCGGCTACAGCAGCAACAACAGCAGTAGGGACTTCAGCCTTTATGTGTCCGCTTGGCTCTCCAGCACCTGCACAGGGACATCCCACCTAACGGTGACAAACAAGGCAATGGTCAGCATTCAGCTGACCAATTTTAAAATGACCCCACCCCTTTCCCGGGGCATTGGTATTCCTTCCCTGCGGGCATAGAATTTCATAGGCAGATATATACATACATTGTGCTCTCATGCACATACATTCCATCACAACCGTCAGCCACGCGGCTCGACGGTCCATGCACTCAGGGCATATTTTTGGTGTACCGGCGAACCGAGGTCCCACCACCATATTAGGGTCGCAACCCAACGATAAAATTTGAGCATTTTGCTCCATGGCGTGTAGCCAGAGACTTTAGTCTTAATGCACCGGGATTGGCCCGTAGCCCCCATTGTGTCATGGCGCGCAAGCCTAATACTCTTGCTATGCGCTCCAATAGACCGCACTTTCAGGTCTCTCGTCAGATGGACATAGTGCAGGTCGGATCATCCACCCCCCGTTGCTCAAGTTGTCTTGCCATCACCAAGCACGACGTACTCGCGGCTACATAAAAGGCGCGGGTCGGTTTCACCTTTCCTGTTTCCTTTAGGTGAACTCATCAGTTCACACATAACCAGCCCATTCTCACAGAACTGGCTTCACATTCATCGGTTACTTAGGAGCCATGCCTCGCGTTAGCGGCAGAACTCAATTTCCATCCCTAGGCTTAACCGTACATCATAGCATCCACTTGAGGGTTGTTTCCTAGACTGCCAAGCCAGTACTTCCTACTACTCCCCTTCATAGCCACAACCCACCAAGCATTCCAAGCATCAAGGGTATTCCCTGGCTACCACGCCAGTACTTCCTGCTTGACCCCTTCACAGGTACTACCCAACAGCACAAGCATTATATGGGTATTTTACCGGACTACCACTCCAGTACTTCCTGCTACTACCCTTCGCAGGTCGAACCCGTCGAGTCCTTAAACTACTCGTTTATCACGGAGTCTTCTCCGGTGCATATATACAACATCACCATTCCAGACCAACCTGTCCAGATGGGCTTCACACAACATGCCTATTCCGTACTCCATTTCCGAATCTATATGCCAAATGAATGGGGATTCCATGAATCAACCAAGAGACTCCCGTAACAAGCCACCCTCTGGTGGGGGAATCATATGCAATGCCAAAAAGGAAGCCTTCATATGGCTAGGAAGAAAAGTCGTTACCCTTGAAGACCGCTTCGGTGCCATGAGATCCTAGCTGGCTGGAAAGAACCGCAGCGGCTTTTCCTCCACAATGCTGCGCTCGGATCTCTAGCCGGAACTCCGCAGCACCACCGGTGGTCGTCTCTCCTTCCTCCTCCTCCTTCTTCCTCTCTCTCTCTTTCTAAGTTTTAGAAATATGAAGGCCAAAGCTCAAATAAGCTTTTCCAACTCATTTCCTCTCTCTCTCTCTCTCTCTTTCTTCCTCCCTTTGCCTTACGGACACAGGGAGGAAGCTCAGCCATTGGATCCCAGCTGAGAAAAGGAACGGTCATGATTTTGCCACAAATTCAAATATTTTGCCTGATACGGCCTGTGACACGCCCGTGTCCCAGGCCGTGTACCTCAAGCGGTGCTCAACCGACTTATCCAGTCCAGTACATGCCCATGTGACATGCCCGTATCACGGGCCGTGTCACCTGACACGCCTTCAGACATGCCCCTGTCTGGGTCCGTGTACATCTGGCTGCACAAAATTGAGATCAACCCAATTGGGACACGGCCAGTGACACGCCCGTGTCACCGGCCGTATACCCTAAGACGCAGCCATGTCCTGCCCGTGTTCACCAGTCCTCAATGCCTTGGGCACATCCCGTAATGGACACTGCCTGTGAAATGCCCATGTCCCAGGCCGTGTGCCCAAACACGGCACTAGACACGCCCCACCTCAATTTCGTCGAGCTGAAATTCATCGACCCGCAGAGGACACAGCCTCTGACACGCCCGTGTTAGAGGGCGCGTGCCCTCATTCTTTGTCGAACGGATTTTCGTCGAACGCTCGTCGACTGCTCACCCGAGTAGGACACGCCCGTATCCCAGGCCTTGTCACCCAATTTTTCCCAACTCTGGAATTTAGGGTGTTGCAACCCTCCCCTCCTTACAAAAATTTCATCCCCGAAATTTGCAGAAAGTAAGGAAATCAAATAAAAGGATTTTATTCCACAACGTTCAATATAACGTGACACGCACTGCACAACAGTTACACAAAGAGCTCCGGAAACTCAGCTCGCATGGTTTGCTCTTGCTCCCATGTTAGCTCCTCATGGCCACAGTTATCCCACCGGACTTTGACCATCCCGATTGTCTTGTTCCGCAACTGTTTATCGGCACGATCTTTGATCTGAATGAGCCTAACCTTTGTTGTTAGCCCATACTCCACCGGCACATGATCATTTTCGATCATTTGAGCTGGATCATTAACGGCGTTCCAAAGCACCGAGATGTGAAACACATCGTGTAAGCCACCCAAGTCTGCCGAAAGAGCTAGCCGATATGCAGGTTCCCCAACTCGCTCCACCACTTCGAACGAACCAAGATTTCTCAGACTCAACTTTTTCAGTCGCCGAATCTTGGATATGCCTTAGAAGGGTTTGATCTTCAAGTATACCCAATCACCCACTGCGAACTCCACATTCCGGTGCTTGGCATTGTAGTGCTTCGCTTGACCATCCTGGGCTATCAATAGCCGCTCTCGGATCGTGCGTATTGTTGAGTTCGCTTCCATGACTTCGTTATGTTTATACACTTTGGAGTCACCTGCTTCCGCCCAAGCTAACGGTGTACGACACTTCCGACCATACAGAGCTTCAAACGGTGCCAAACCGATGCTCGCTTGGTAGCTGTTATTGTAGGCAAACTCTACCAGATAGATATGATCTTCCCATCTCTTCCCAAAGTCCAGGGCGCACATTCAGAGCATATCGTCCATGGTTCTGTTGGTTCTCTTAGTCTGGCCATTCGTCTGGGGATGAAAGACCGTACTAAACATCAACTTTGTGCCCAACAGCTGATGGACCAGCCTCCAATCAGTCGAAGTAAATCGCCCATCTCGATCGCTCACGATGCCCTGAGGAACACCATGTAGTTGTACAATCTGTTCAACATACAGCTTTGCCAAATTTTCCACGGAATCGTCCTGTTTATTCGGAAGGAAGTGTGCCACTTTTGTCAGCCGGTCTACAATCACCCAGATTGAATCGTTCCCGCGCTGAGATCTCGGCAATCCGTTCATGAAATCCATAGAAATATCATCGAACTTCCATTCTGGAATCGGCAACAACTCCAAGAAACCACCCGGCTTCTGGCATTCCGCCTTCACCAAAGCACAGGTCTGGCATTTGGCTACATAATAAGCAACATCTTTCTTCAGTCCTGGCCACTAGAACAGCTTCTTCATATCCCTGAACATCTTTGTGCTCCCAGGGTGAATTGAGTACTTCGTATAGTGAGCTTCGTACATCAACTCTTCCCTCAATTTGCCCAAATTCGGGACGCACAAACGGCCCTATTTCCGCAAAAGGCCGTCATTCCAGGAGAATTTGCCCTCTGACCTGTCCTTGGCATAGCGTTGGAGACTCGCATCTAGCTCTATTGCTCGTCGAACCCTGTCCGCAAGGTCACACTGCACCTCCGTCCAGTTCAAACATGCACTGACTGTAGAATTCTTGTCAACACAAGAAATCTCTAACTCTTCCAACTCCTGGATTAGACGTTCATCATGCCTCTGCAATCAACTTGCCCTTGCCGGAGCTCTCCTACTCAAGGAATCCATGACCACATTCCCCTTTCCGGAAGTATAATGAATCGCAAAGGTGTAGTCCCCAATGAACTCCAACCACCTTCGTTGTCGCATATTCAGGTCCTTCTGCTCCAACAAATACTTTAGGCTCTTGTGGTCTGTATAGATTTTCACCTTTACGCCATACAGATAATGCCTCCACAACATCAGTGCAAAGATCACCGCCGCCAACTCTAGGTCGTGGACGGGATAATTTATCTCGTGCACCTTCAACTGGCGAGAGCCTTAAGCAATTACTTTCCCATTTTGCAGAAGAACGCAGCCTAAGCCGCTCCCTGAAGCATCACTGTAGATGTCAAATCCATCAGTACCACATGACGACGTCAACATCAGCGTCGTGGTCAACCGACACTTCAGCTCTTCAAAACCTTGCGCGCACTCCGTCGTCCAAACGAACTTCTGATCCTTTCTCGTCAGTGTGGTTAGAGGCAAAGCGATCCGTGAGAAGTTTGCAACAAATCGTCTATAGTAGCCTGCCAGTCCAAGGAAGCTCCTGACTTCGGCCACAGAAGACAACACTGGCCACTCATGTATGGCCCTTATCTTTGCCGGATCCACTACTATGCCCTCTCCGCCTAGCACATGGCCCATAAAATCCACCTATGATAGCCAAAACCCGCACTTCGAGAACTTGGCATAGAGCTTATTCTTTCTCAAAGTATGCAACACCAACCGCAAGTGGTTGTCGTGATCGGCTTCCAATTGTGAGAACACCAGAATATCATCAATGAACACAATCACGAACAAGTCCAGGTACTCTCGGAACGTTCGGTGCATCAAATCCATAAACACCGATGGCGCATTGCACAACCCAAAAGACATTACTGTGAACTCATAATGCCTGTAACGTGTTCCAAATGCAGTATTGGGAATATCATCTTCCCGTATCCTCAACTGGTAATAACCATACTTCAAATCCAACTTGGAGAAAATGGTTGATCCCACAAGCTGATCCAACAACTCATCAATCCAGAGAATCAGATACTTAATCTTCTCGGTCAGCTTATTCAGTTCGCGGTAATCAATACATAACCGCAAGCCGCCGTCTTTCTTCTTCACAAACAGAACAGACATGCTCCAAGGTGACATGCTTGTGCGTATATAACCCTGCTCCAACAACTCTTGTAGTTGGACTTTCAACTCCTCCATTTCCTTTGGCACGACGCGATATGGCGAGCGGGCCACAGGTTTCACACCTGGCACCAACTCGATCGTGAAGTCAATCTCTCGCTGGGGTGGTAGCCCAGGGAGATCCTTAGGAAACACATCTACAAATTCCGATACTACCGGAACATCGCTTACACCGGCCTTTGGCTCAACAGCCTGAATCAGTGCGAAGTAGCACTCGGCGCCCTTCCGAACAGCCTTGACTACTTGGAGTGTAGATATCAACGTTGTAACACCCCAAAATTTGAGAGAGGGTCAGCCAGCATTTTCTGACCAAGTTTGGTTTCTGGCAGGGGGCACACGGCCTGGGACACGGGCGTGTCCCAGGGCGTGTCGGGCCCCAGTCGATGTTTTGGTCGGGAGGTCGACGATTTTCGCTTGACGATGTGTCGAGACAAGGCACACGGCCTGAGACACGGGCATGTCTCAGGGCGTGTCGAGCCCGTGTCGACGATCGGTCCGGGGAGTCGACGATTTTCGCTTGATGATGTGTCGAGACAAGGCACACGGCCTAGGATACGGGCGTGTCCAAGGCCGTGTCAGTCGAGTGTCGAGAGTTCACTCGACGAAGTTCACTCGACGATGTGTCGAGTGTCGAGACTGGGGCATACGGCCTGTGACACAGGCGTGTCACAGGGCGTGTCCCGCTTGGTTGACAAACTTCGCTCGACGTTTTTCACTCGACGAGTGTCGAGTGTCGAGATAGGGGCACACGGCCTGTGACACGGGCGTGTCACAGGGCGTGTCCCACTTGGTCGACGATCTTCGCTCGACGAAGTGTCGAGGCATTGAACACAGCCTAGAGCCCAGGCGTGTTGAGGTAGACACCGGCAAGGACACGGGCGTGTCCCGTACCCGTGTAGTTCTTGGGTTGTTTTCGGGGCTGTGTCGTAGGAGGCACACGGCCGACCACACGGTCGTGTCAGTGGGGACAAGGGCATGTCAGGGCGAACACGGGCGTGTCAGATGCTCGTGTGCTATTCCAGGCGCATCGATTTGTGACGGCGAATGGGGGACACAGCCTTGGACACGGGCATGTGTCAGGCCATGTTCGGCCCAGGTGTTTTATTTTTTCAGACGGATCGTGGCCATTCCTTCCCATATTTTGGGATCTGATGGTCCAGAACTGCTCTTGGGGAGTTAAGTCCTAGAATAGGGTCGGAAACTCTCATTCTTCTTCAAGCTTTTCTCTTACTAAATTTTAGAGAGAAGGGAGAGCAAGGAAGAAGGTGAAGGAGGGTTTGGGCTGTAGGAGAAGCTTCGGTGCTTCAAATCGCGAGCCGAGTCCATATTCGTGGAGGCTAGATCATTGCGAGGGTTTTCATCCAGCTATTTTAGCATGGCTAGGAAGAGGATTCGGAAGGTAACGACACTTCTCCTCTCGATTTTAGGATGCATGTCTTTAACATCATTTTCTTTTCTAGTTTTGGGCACCAAACACTCAAATGAGAGGGGTTTTGGGTCACCAAGGTTCAAGAGGAACCTCCGGATCGATTGAGTCCATCCCCGACATGATTTACATTAGAGATCCGCTCCATTAGTGGATTAGGCATGGTGGGTGAAGCTGTAGTCGCGACCGTTAGTCCGACTTGGTGATGTTGCATACGAACTTTAAGGATTCGTAGAGATTCCGTTGCGACAAGATGCCATTTGTGATGTGGTGATGTTTTCCCCCATTTCCCGAGTGAATACTGTAGTCGGAACCAGACAAGGTTAGCTCCTCGTGGCGGTAGATGGTTTCCTTGGTGGACAAGGTTAGCTCCGCATGAGTTGTAGATGGTTTCCTTGGTGCGCGGGAACGCCGCAGTACAAATGAGGGACTAGGGTGGAATTGTCTTGGTTTGTGATGTGCCAAGGCGTGGCTGTGTCTCCGTGGTCGGCTGGCTATCCCGTGACGTTCACGTCATGTGTGGAGTGTGTCCCGGCGAGACTAGTCCCCTTCTGTGAGACTGACGAGAACGCCAAGCATGGTGGCAAGCCAGGGCAATGAGGCCATGAGCGGGTGGGGTCCGGCAAGGCTTCTTAGAATCAGTCAGTTTGTGTTTGTTGGAATCCTGACATGAGATGTCAGAGCTTGTAGGCAAGCTTGGGTCTAAGACCTTGAGCGGGTGGGGCCTTTGCAAGAGTTCCATGTGGCGGCCTGTGTGCCATTGGGGGAAATTGAGTTAGCCCACTTTGTTTGTGGCTTTTTGCCAATGGGGAAACGATGAGTACCCATGTGATGTGATGATGTGCTAGATGCATACGAGATAGGGTGCCTTGGGTGAAGCCCGGGTTGTTGCATACATGTTGCATAAGTAGGCCCTTTTTATTATATGTTCAACCAGTAGAGAACATGTATGATGTGTGTGACATCCAAGCCTGTTTCTGTGGTTTCTTTTCTTTCTTATGAATATTGCATACGAAGTGCTAACTTGCAGGTTGGAGGAGTACCCCGGGGTCCGTTAGGGGCGGCCGGGAGGAGATGTGTTTGTTACACAGTTTGAGGTCAACCTTTGCTGACCCACGTTACTGATTGTCTCTTAGATATCTGCAAGGAGAAAATAACCAAACTAATAATCCAACAAGGCAAGTATACCTATCGAAATGCAGCTAGGGGACACAAGTGTCGTATTAAAATCCGGGAACAGTTGAGTAAGCTTACTCACACGAAATCTATTATTTTATCGACGGAAAAATTAGGTTTTTTAGAAGAAAGCTAAACGTACTAAAGGAAGAGAACTACTTGCAATGAAAGAAAGCTACTTGCATGAAAAGATAAAGAGAGCTAAAAGAGCGATTAAACTTAAGCTTAGTAACGATGAGGGGAAAATGCACTCGATCAGAAATCACCTCGGCAAGAGTGGTTAGAAAAATACGATAAATAAACCTAAGCTAATTAGGGTAAAGGTCCTTGACTGTGGAGGTTCCATGAATATTGACATGCTTCTCTCGAAGGCCGTGCCTAACTGAGTTTAGGAAGGTCCGACCGACTCTCGCCTAAATCGGAGGCCTAAAACTCGCTTTACGCGGTAAACCCCACTATTGGATTTTGCTCCAATCCGGAAGATTTGAACGTCTGCCTCTCTCGAGGGGTGCGAACAACTCCCTTTACGCTTGAGTGCTCATTTTAAACTTTCGGCCTCTCGGCTAGCCCAGAATGAAAGCAAAGGTGGAGAGTATATATCGATGATATACCTCCAACCCGTGATAAATCAAGAGTAATTCAAGGCTAAACGCTAAAAAGAAAAGGTAAGATTCAAAGCATCATAACCTAACCACTCGAACCTCGGATCATCAAGATCGAGAACATGGAGGATTAGTTAATCATGGTGAGGTGGAAGAGGGGGGATGAGTAGAAGAAAAATAATGAAAACAGAGCAGAAACGAAAAAGAAAACAACACTTTTTATTAATGGAAACAGGGATCTTACAACTTGAAAACCAGAGATTACAAGTGCATGGAAAGTAAACTACACTATCATTAACATTATACTACAGAAAGAAGCTAGGAGCTAATACAGGTAAAGCATAAAGCTAGAGCTAAGAACTAAAAATGAAGAGACATGCTTGAAAAAAGTTCAAAAATACAAAGGACAGAACCTCCCCTCTCAATGCAAAAAAGTGTCCTGAACCCTTGGAGTTGGGCTCTATTTATAGAATTTTTCGGGTCGGGTCATGCCCCCCTGTCACGCCCGGGTAGGGCGTGACCCTGGGGCGTGACAAATTCGGTGCGACTTTTTCGGGCTGGAATTTAATTCTGACGAAGTAGTTGAAGTACACACCCACAAGTCACGCCCTGGTAGGGCATGTACCTGGGGCGTGTTCTTTGCGGCGTGACTTTGTTGAGCTGAAATTGAATGCTGGAGGTGACGGGCGGAATTGCTGAAGTACATGCCCATATGTCACGCCCGGGTCAGGCGTGACCCTGGGGCGTGACACTTTCGGTGCGACGGTGGAGCTGGAAAAACGAGCGCGTTGCGGCGATTCCTCAGAACCTGGGGACACGCCTCTGGAACACGCCCGTGTCGGATGTGACACGAGCGTGACAGAGGGCGTGTACACTAAGTTTCCACGGAATGCAGTTTCAGACCAATTGCTTCATTCCTCTGGGCTACACGCCCTAGGTACACGCCCGGGTAGGGCGTGACCTTGGGGCGTGTCACAGCAAAATTCGGCTGAAAGCCGTGAAAACCTGCAAAAAGCAGAAAAAATGCATTAGCGACAAAAATATATACAAAGGGGAATCAAAATAAGTACTTTACAAGACATGATTTGCTTTAAAACCCCAAAAATATCCTAATAAAATTGACTGCAAACTGTATTATCAAATTCTCCCAAGCTTAAGTTTTGCTTGTCCCCAAGCAAAGATATAAAGACTAGCTAATCATAAAAGTGACTAATTCAAAAAGTTTTAGTCATACTTACACAAGTACTATGCGAAATTCTAGGTAGGGAGAATGTAAAACGTAAATCTAAAACAATTATTTTGGTATGGTTTAACTTTTATAAACTTTACTTAATAAAAATAAATCATCCAGAATTTTGACGAAATTCTTTAAATAGATTTGAGCAAGTCAATGAAAATGAAAAGAACGTATTGAGTTATTACTAGATCCAAGCAACGCATTATAATTATATCAATTAAATAACAAAAATCTAAGTTTAAATCCAAAACTAAAACTGATTTACTTTTCTTCTTTTCTTAGTTGTTAAATAAAATTTAAAAAGGCGTGAATCAAAACGACTTAATAGGATCGAAACGTTTGGTTTAGGATTATGAATAGGAGTGGAATTCAAATATAAACATGGAGAGTTAAAAATCACACTAAACCAAAACAACAAGTTTCAAAAAAATAAATTTATTTTTTCTTTATTATTATTATTATTATTTTTTTTCATTCATAATTTTTTTTCTTTTTTTCAAAACATTGCTTTTGAGTACACTTTTTTCAACAATTTATCCAAAGATAACACAAATTTTCCTATCATGAAAATTTTAGAATGAAACTCAAAAAAAAAATTAGCGTGATTAGATAGGTAGGAATTTGGGCTTTGGTGAAAATGAAATGCTATCTAGAGTTATCAAATGAATTTGGAAAAAAGGCTCAAAAGCGGCTAACTAGTGGTAAAAGATTTTAGGTTGGCAGGAAAGCTCAAACGTAAACAAAAATGGCCTAAATCATTTTCACGCTTTTTTAAATTTATTTAAAACATAGAGTTGATAAATTTCAAAAAGCAAGTTAAAGATAATAAAAGAAGATTGATGAAATTATCTTGAAAATAAAAATAATATGTGACTTGGATCGTTCATATCTACTACGTTATTCAAAATTTGTTCTTACAAAAATTATCTAAAGATGAAAAAGGAAAATAGTGGATGATAAATTTTTAGAGAAAGTAAAGAAAATAAAGAACGGAAAACCATAATAGAAATGTACGTTTTAGAGAAATATTTTACCTTAACATGCTACCGTGAATTATAAACACAGCATGGCCAACATTTTACTTGTGAAATATGATAAAAAATGATTAGAAAAATTATAATTAACTACGTTGTTTATAAAGAAGTTTGAGAAAAACAAAACATAAACATGGGGTACTTATTGAAATACCAAAATGCAGCTATATATATATTTTTTTGGATTTTTGGATATTTACAAAAAGCAAAAAGGAGGAACTCATCCCCCAAGCTTAAAATCTACATTGTCCTCAATGGAGAAGGAGGTCGGAGAACGAGAGAAAAGTAAAGTACAGAAAGGAAAGACAGAATTGAAAAACAGGTACTTCCCCGGTTTTATGTTGCAGGGAAAGCTGAGTGATGCTGCTTCTCCATGCGTGTGCTGTGGATCTTCATGAAACGTCGTCTGGTGGACTTTATCATGGAATCAGAACCGTTGGAGCAGGCGATCGCAGAAGTTTCAGCTTGCTGGAGCCATTCGGGGCAAAAATTGTGAAATAAAGAAAACAGAAAAAAGATAACTTGGGTTGCCTCCCAAGAGCGCCCTTTGTTTAAAGCGTCGTTTGAGCTCGACGCATCAAAATAAGATTGTCCCAAATATTGTTTAAAAATAAAGTTCGAATAAAGTTCAAAGTTTATGAGAAAAATAAAGTTCAGATTAATCAAATGTCAGGACCGGAAAGATAGAGTTAACAGGGTTGAGACTGACATCATCACAGAAATACAGTTTAAGACGCTGACCATTCACTTTGAAAGTACCCTTATCAGGGTGGGAAATTAAAACAGTACCATAAGAAAAGACTTCTAAAACAGTAAAAGGCCCCGACCAACGTGATTTTAATTTACCCGGGAATAAACGTAAACGAGAATTATAAAGAAGCACTTGGTCGCCCGGCTTAAAGATTTTTGGGTGCCTAAGATGTCGATCGTGTAAACGCTTCGTCCGCTCTTTATAAAGTCTGTTATTTTCATATGCGTAAGAGCGCCACTCGTCGAGTTCGTTAAGTTGAAATTTTCTAAAATCGCCGACAGAGTGGGGATCGAAGTTTAAAAATCGTAAGGCCCAAAAGGCGCGGTGTTCTAACTCTACGGGTAAATGACACGATTTTCCATAAACCAACCGATATGGCGTACATCCGAGGGCGGTTTTGTACGTTGTTCGGTAGGCCCATAGAGCATCGTCTAATTTGGCTGACCAGTCTTTTCTAGATGTTGAAACAGTCTTTTCTAAAATTCTTTTTATTTCTCTATTCACTACTTCGACTTGTCCGTTAGTTTGGGGGTGGTAGGCAGTGGAAAGCTTATGAGTAACGCCATATTTAGTTAGGATTTTTGAAAATTGTGCGTTATAGAAATGGGAACCACTATCACTAACAATAGCGCGCGGCGTACCGAATCGAGAAAATACTTTTTTTAGGAAATTAACTACGACTCGGGCGTCATTCGTAGGAAGAGCTTGGGCCTCGGCCCAACGCGAAACATAATCAACGGCAACTAAAATGTACTTATTCCCGAAGCTAGAAGGAAAAGGGCCGACAAAATGAATCCCCCAGAGGTTGAAAACTTCGCACTCTAGGAAATAATTTTGTGGCATTTCATTTTTATTCGAAATATTCCCCGACCGTTGGCAACTATCGCACCTACTCACAAAGGCATGCGCGTCTTTAAACAGGGTGGGCCAGTAAAAACCCGCGCCTAACACTTTGTGAGCGGTGCGAGCAGCTTGATAGTGCCCACCTGTCGGTCCTTCATGCAAATGTTTAATAATATCTAATCCTTCATCAAAAGAAACACACCTCCTGATCACTTGGTCGACACAAATTCTAAAAAGATGCGGGTCCTCCCAAAAATAGTTTTTCAGCTCAGAAAAGAAATTCTTCTTTGGCTGAGATGAAAACTCTTTTGGGAGCACACGAGCCACTAGATAGTTGGCGATGCAGGCAAACCAAGGAGAAGTAGATGTGTTAATTATGAACAGCTTCTCATCAGGGAAATAGTAATGAAAAGAATTTTCGTCTAATTATTCTATAAACGGGTTGTCTAGGCGCGAAAGGTGGTCGGCGGCCAAGTTCTCGGCACCTCGCTTATTACGGATCTCTAAGTCAAACTCCTGGAGGAGTAAGACCCAGCGAATCAAGCGAGGCTTGACATCCGTTTTAGAGAGAAGATATTTGAGGGCCGAGTGGTCCGTAAAAACAATAATTTTCGAAAGAGTAATATAAGGGCGAAATTTGTCAAAAGCGAATACTACAGCTAAGAGCTCCTTCTCGGTTGTGGTGTAATTTTCCTGTGCAGATGTGAGTGTTTTACTAGCGTAATAAATGGGGTGGAAGTTTTTGGAAATACGTTGACCTAGTACGGCTCCCACCGCATAACTACTCGCATCACACATTATCTCAAATGGAAGATCCCACACCGGAGCTATCATGATTGGGGAATTAACTAATTTTTCTTTTATTAAATTGAAGGCAGCTAGACAGAGATCATCAAAGATGAATGTGGCGTCTTTTTCTAAGAGATGGGTAAGGGGCTTGGTGATTTTGGAAAAGTCCTTTATGAAGCGGCGGTAGAAACCCGCATGACCCAGGAAACTTCTTATAGCTTTTATGTTTGTAGGTGGCGGAAGCTTCTAGATAACTTCTATTTTCGCAACGTCTACTTCAATACCCCTTTCAGAAATTTTATGTCCCAAAACTAACCCTTCCCTCACCATAAAATGACATTTTTCCCAATTTAAGGCGAGGTTATTTTCTTCGCATCGCTCTAAGACTTTTTCAAGGTTCTCTAAGCAACTATCGAAGGAATTCCCGAACACGGAGAAATCATCCATGAAAACTTCCATAATGCTTTCTACGTACTTGTCAAAGATGGCGAGCATACATCGTTGGAATGTAGCTAGCGCATTGCACAATCCAAACGGCATTCTTCGGTAGGCGAAGGTGCCGAAGGGACAAGTAAACGTAGTTTTCTCCTGGTCCTCGGGGGAGATGGGGATTTGAAGATAACCCGAGAGGCCATCGAGAAAACAATAAAAGCTATGTCCGGAAAGTCGTTCTAAAATCTGATCAATGAACGACAAGGGGAAGTGATCCTTGCGGGTGGCGTCATTCAACTTATGGTAATCTATACACATTCGCCATCCGGTTACCGTCCGAGTCGGGATTAATTAATTATTTTCATTACTTTCTACCGTTATCCCTCCCTTCTTTGGTACTACCTGTACTGGGCTAACCCACTTACTGTCGGATATAGGATAGATAATTCCTGCGTCTAACAATTTCATAACCTCGCCCTTAACTACGTCTTTCATGTTTGGGTTTATACGACACTAAGGTTGTATAGAGTTACGTGAATTATCTTCCATTAAGATTTTATGAGTGCAGAAAGATGAGCTTATGCCCTTGGTATCAGATATCTGCCAAGCAATAGCTTGGCGATGCTTTTGTAAAATTGAAAGAAGTTTATCCTTTTGTGCATCCGTGAGGTAGGCCGAAATTATGACAGGCAGCTTGGAGTCCTTTTCTAAGAAATCGTATCGAAGGTGCTCTGGTAGTTTTTTCAGTTCCAAGGTAGGGTGGTCATCATACGAGGTTTTGGAAATTTGTTCTTTTTCAAAAACTATGTCCTCGTACACTTTTTTATATGAAAAATTAAAAGGGGTGTTGCTAGCGGCCATGGCGGCTTCGTGCAGCGATTCAGTTGGAAAAGTAGAAGAGGAACAAAATCAAAAAATTCTTTTTCAAAATCAGAAAGGCGGGTGGAGGATTCTTCACTTAGGTGTAGAGATTCAGTTGGAGGAGTAGGAGAGGAACAAAAATTGGAAAATTCTTTTTCAAAATCAGAGGTGTGAGAGAAGGATTCTTCACTTACGGTATCCATGAAAAAACAGGAGTCATCATTAGCTAGTGTGTTCTTCATCGAGGGGGTGATTGAGAAAGTTACCTCATCGTCGCCCACTCGAAGGAAGAGCTTACCATTGCTTACGTCAATGATAGCTCGGGAGGTGGCAAGGAAGGGTCGGCCAAGGATCAGGGGAACCTCGACGTCTTCTTCGATGTCCAAAATGACAAAGTCCACCGGGAAGATGAACTTGTCAACTTTGACTAGGACGTCCTCCACTATTCCTAATGGCTATTTGATGATCTGTCGGCGAGCTGGATACTCATGCGTGTGGGGTTGAGACTACCAATTCCTAACTTTTTAAACAAGAAGAGGGGCATAAGATTAATACTCGCACCTAAGTCGGCTAAAGCATGTTTGACAAAGAGATCACCAAAGACACACGGGATAGAGAAACTACCCGGGTCACTGATTTTCTTCGGTAATCCGTTTGTCAAAACCGCCGATCACTCGACATTTAACGTGACATGAGAAAGGTTCTCTAACTTCTTCTTGTTGGTTAGGAGGTCCTTAAGGTATTTTGCGTACTTTGACATCTGGGATATGACTTCGTGGAAAGGCAGATTTATGTGGATTTGTTTAAACATTTCTAAAAAACGAGTGTATTGATCATCCTGTCGTTGTTTATTAAGTTCGGAAGGGTATGGCGGGGATGGATTATTTTTAAAGGTGGGTGGTGGAGTGAGTTGTTTTTCAAAAAAAGGAGTGATAATTTCTTCGGCAGAGGGCGGAATTTTTAAAACGGGAACGGAGCTTTGATTTTTTAAAGCGGAAGCGAAAATTGCCTCGGGCTCTTCACTTATCGTACCGGGAACTTTCTTCCCACTCCGAAGAGTTATAGCTTTTGCTTGCTCTCTCAGGTTGGGCTCGGTATTAGAAGGAAGAGACCCTACGGGTCACTCAGAAATCATTTTAGCGAGCTGTCCTACCTGATTTTCTAAATTTTTAACACTTCCAGTTAAGGTTCTAATCGTAGCATCATTAACGTTCATGTATTTTGAAAACATTTCCTCCAAATTTGGAGGTTTTGGAAAACTTTGAGGAGGTGGTGGTGGTGCAGAAAAATAACTTTGCGGTTGCGGGCGCACAGCATTCGATGGATTGCTCCACGAAAAATTCGGATGATTTCTTAACGCAGGATTATAACTATTCGGAAAATTAAAACCAGGAGGATGATAATTTGCAGCAGAAAAATTATTAAAAGTAGTTCTAAGCATATTATTTACATAATCCAAATGTTCGGCGGGAGGAGTTGCAGATTTCCATACCTGAGGGGCGGAGGCAGCAGTCATCTCCGTAATTTTTTTGCTTAATATTTCAACTTGCAGTGCGAGTTGGGAGACGTTGTCCACTTCAAATAGACCTGCAGATTTGTTTGGGCGGGACCTATGCACATTCCACTGGTAAGTGTTCATGGCCATGTCCTCAAATAGCTCAAGAGCTGCTTCCGGGGTCTTATAGTTTAAAGTACCGCCAGAAGCTGCGTCTATCATTTGCTTTGTGCTTTGATTTAGCCCATTATAGAACGTCTGCACCTGCAACCATACAGGCAGAGCGTGATGTGGGCATCGTCTTAATAATTCTTTAAATCTTTCCCAGGTTTCATAAAGGGTCTCAGAGTCTATTTGTCCAAAGGCAGAAATGTCATTCCTAAGTTTTGCAGTTTTAGTAGGCGGAAAATACTTGTCCAAAAATTTTTCAATTAATTACGTCCAAGTAGTTATGCTATTTTTAGGAAGGGTGTTCAACCACTACTTAGCCTTAATTCTAAGAGAGAAAGGAAATAATCTTAGCCTAATATCATCATTTGTGACACCATTTATCTTGAAGGTGTCACAAATCTCAAGAAAGCTGGCTATGTGTGCGTTCGGATCTTCATCTTGAAGACCGTCAAATTGCACATACTGCTGCACCATTTGAATTATGCTAGGCTTCAGTTCGAAATTATTATTTGCTATTGCAGGGCGAACTATACTAGATTTTGTACCCTCGAGATTCGATCGTGCATAATAGGACATCGGCCTTTGCACGGCTTCCTCAACGTTGGGTTCTTCCATTCTTAAGGTAGAAAATGACTCGGAATCCTCAACCGGTACTTGGGTAGTAGGGCCTTGAAATCGCGATCTTCTTCGAAGAGTACGCTCAATTTCGTGGTCCAGGTCCAAAATAACCGACGGACTTCCGCGGGTCATACACTAGAAGAAAAGAGGAGAAGAAAGACTAGAAAATAAAAGAGCTAATGAAGTTTGAATTTTTTTTTTTTTGAAATAGATTTTTTATGTTTTAACTCCCGAACTTCCCAAGGGCTACCCGGTGAAGGGTTCGCAAGGTACTAGACAAGATAGTGGCATTTAGAGCCACTTTGCCCTTTTCGAGAGAGTTAGGTGGCGTAGAAAAATTTGTGATGTGAGTTTCTATTAAGTAGGCGGTAATTAAAATCCAGTCATTTAACTCCGAGCGAGTAGGCGAAAAATAAAAGCTACACTCACGCACTCGACAGAAAATTAAAACAGACCCACTCTACAGAAAGTAAAAACACTATACTGAAATAAAATCCTGCCAATTAACTCAGGTGAGTAGGCGGAAAAATAAAAATACGCACACTTGCTTGAATAAAATCCAGCCAATTAACTCAAGTGAGTAGGCAGAAAAATTAAAAATACGCACACTTGCTTGAAGAAAATCCAGGCATTTAACTCAAGTGAGTAGGCGGAAAAATTTTAAGAAGGAGGGTGAGAAAGAGAAGTGATAAAATTAATATATTCGTGTTTTCAATTTATCAATGAGCGTTGCCTCCCCGGCAACGGCGCCAAAAACTTGATTGTCTCTTAGATATCTGTAAGGAGAAAATAACCAAACTAACAATCCAACAAGGCAAGTATACCTATCGAAATGCAGCTAGGGGACACAAGTGTCGTATTAAAATCCGGGAATAGTTGAGTAAGCTTACTCACACGAAATCTATTATTTTATCGACGAAAAAATTAGGTTTTTTAGAAGAAAGCTAAACGTACTAAAGGAAGAGAACTACTTGCAATGAAAGAGAGCTACTTGCATGAAAAGATAAAGAGAGCTAAAAGAGCGATTAAACTTAAGCTTAGTAACGATGAGGGGAAAATGCACTCGATCAGAAATCACCTCGGCAAGAGTGGTTAGAAAAATATGATAAATAAACCTAAGCTAATTAGGGTAAAGGTCCTTGACCGTGGAGGTTCCATGAATATTGACACGCTTCTCTCGAAGGCCGTGCCTAACTGAGTTTAGGAAGGTCCGACCGACTCTCGCCTAAATCGGAGGACTAAAACTCGCTTTACGGGGTGAACCCCACTATTGGATTTTGCTCCAATTTGGGAGATTTGAACGTCTGCCTCTCTCGAGGGGTGCGAACAACTCCCTTTACTCTTGAGTGCTCATTTCAAACTTTCGGCCTCTCGGCTAGCCCAGAATGAAAGCAAAGGTGGAGAGTATATATCGATGATATACCTCCAACCCGTGATAAATCAAGAGTAATTCAAGGCTAAACCCTAAAAAAAAGGTAAGATTCAAAGCATCATAACCTAATCACTCGAACCTTGGATCATCAAGATCGAGTACATGGAGGATTAGTTAATCATGGTGAGGTGGAAGAGGTGGGATGAGTAGAAGAAAAATAATGAAAACAGAGCAGAAATGAAAAAGAAAACAACACTTTTAATTAATGGAAACAGGGATCTTACAACTTAAAAACCAGAGATTACAAGTGCATGGAAAGTAAACTACACTATCATTAACATTATACTACAGAAAGAAGCTAGGAGCTAATACAGGTAAAGCATAAAGCTAGAGCTAAGAACTAAAAATGAAGAGACATGCTTGAAAAAGTTCAAAAATACAAAGGATAGAACCTCCCCTCTCAATGCAAAAAAAGTGTCCTGAACCCTTGGAGTTGGGCTCTATTTATAGAATTTTTCGGGTCGGGTCACGCCCCCCTGTCACGCCCGGGTAGGGCGTGACCCTGGGGCGTGACAAATTCGGTGCGACTTTTTCGGGCCAGAATTTAATTCTGACGAAGTAGTTGAAGTACACGCCCACAAGTCACGCCCTGGTAGGGCATGTACCTGGGGCGTGTTCTTTGCAGCGTGACTTTGTTGAGCTGAAATTGAATGCTGGAGGTGACGGGCGGAATTGCTGAAGTACACGCCCATATGTCACGCCCAGGTCAGGCGTGACCCTGGGGCATGACACTTTCGGTACGACGGTGGAGCGGGAAAAACGAGCGCGTTGCAGCGATTCCTCGGAACCTGGGGACACGCCTCTGGAACACGCCCGTATCGGATGTGACACGGGCGTGACAGAGGGCGTGTACACTAAGTTTCCACGGAATGCAGTTTCAGACCAATTGCTTCATTCCTATGGGCTACACGCCCTAGGTACACGCCCGGGTAGGGCGTGACCTTGGGGCATGTCAAAGCAAAATTCGGCTGAAAGCCATGAAAACCTGCAAAAAGCAGAAAAAATGCATTAGCGACAAAAATATATACAAAGGGGAATCAAAATAAATACTTTACAAGACATGATTTGCTTTAAAACCCCGAAAATATCCTAATAAAATTGACTGCAAACCGTATTATCAGTTACTAATAAATTTTACAGGGCAAGGATCGCATGCAGTAGCTAGCTCGCCGGCCAGAAAGGCCTAAGACTCATGAAGTGCTTCTCTCTTTTGTAATTCTACATATATGATGTTGTATGTTTGAGACTCATGTTGTCCGGCTTGCATGCCGAGGTAGACTAGGGGTGCTATGCACTTTCTTGACTATTGTACTATTTGAGTTTGGACACTTGTTGTAAGGCCATAAGGCCATTGTTATTACTCTTCTGGTAGTGGATAACTTCTTGTCTTTCTTGTGTTTCCGCTGTGCTGTGCAAAGAGTTTTGAGTGTGGGTAGTTATATAATCTTATAATACTAAAGATGTGGCGTCCGTATGTTGTGGGGCCCGGCCAGACCCATATTATACGGTCATTACAGGGGAGGTGTTACAATTTGGTATCAGAGGGAGGTTAGATTCAAGGTCAACGCGTAAAGAAGTTATCCACATAAGAGTAACGCTGGACCATGAGTGTCCTCTTTTTGAAGTCTTGAGTTTAAAGGCTGATCCCTTGTTTCTTGTTTCTTGAAGAGTGCAAGCAACGAGGCGGGAACGTCGAGATCAAGAGAAGAGATTTCGGCGAACAGTGCTATTGCTCCAGGTCTTTTGGGCACGGGTGTTAACCTGGCCGATTTCTGCCGCATGCTTGCAGAAGCGATGGTGGCGGCCCAAGCTGCAGTGGCAGCTCAAGTAGCAACCCCTGCTACACCGGATACGGCGACGGCCGTGCCAGGCGGAGAAGCCAGGCGAGTGGAGCCTTTGGCGGAAAGGGTAGTTGTTGGACATGGAGACCGACACTTGAAGTACTTCCTGAGCTTCCATCCCCCGTCTTTCAAGGGAGTTGGTACGCCAACGGATGCAGAGGATTGGTGGGTTCGCATTCAAGAGCTTTTGAGGGCGGCAGAGATGCTAGAAGAAAATAAATCTGAGTATGCGGCGTTCATGTTGGAAGAAGATGCCAAGTTGTGGTGGGTGAGCCATAGCGGCCGCCAGTTCCCTGGACGCACCCCGTCAATGGAGGAATTTGGGGATGCGTTTCTAAAGAGGTACATTCCAGTTTCTACATGGTTGGCCCTTCAGAGGCAGTTTCTGCACTTAATGTAGCGAGACAAGACGGTGGATGAGTAGGTGCAGGAGTTCACCCGGTTGGGTCGTTACGCGGGAACGACGATTGCAGATGATGTAGAGAGGGATAACCTCTTCTACCAGGGGCTGAGGGAGAATCTGAGGCAACCCCTCATCTCTATGAAGAGAGCGGGATTCAATGAATTAGTGGAGGCTGCTAGGATATTGGAAAGTGATCTGGAGCGAACCCAGTGTCATAAGGGTTTCACTCCCAAGCAAGGGGAAGGGAAGCCTTCCCAATCCCATGGAAAGTCTGAAGGGAGTAGGTGGAGGAATAAGCCTCACACATCCAGGTCCGGCGAGAAGAGCAAGTGGACTCCTGAAGGTTCTCACTCTAGGGGACCGCCGACGTGCTACAACTGCGGTAAGGTGGGGCACATAGCTCGTGTTTGTCCCCAAGGAGGAGCGGGGCAAGAGGCAAGGCAGGAGCAGACTGTGCGCTCCGGCCCCAGTGCTATAGAGAAAGGGAAGATGGCGGAGTCGAGCGCTTTTTTGTTCCAATCAGTGCAACCAAGGGCCTACAACCTTGGACAGCAGGAAGCGATCCGCCAAACCGATGTGGTGACAGGTATGAAGAAAATTTAAGTTTAAATTTTGTGCTTCATACTTTTAGACCTTTTTGTGTGATGTCTATGTTGTAGGCTTCGTATTAGTTTCTGGATACCCCGCTAGGGTATTGTTCGATACAGGAGCATCGCACTCCTTTCTCGCGGAGAGCTTCATCCGGAGAATAGGAGTTGAGTCTTTCTCGGCGGATGCAGAGCTGAAAGTGTGCATGCCTAATGGGTCATCCATGACCACCGGGGCCAAAGGGCGCATCTGTTGGGAGATGGACGGAGTTGACTTCGTTTTGGTAGCAGCGATTTTACCATTGGTTGAGTTCGATGTCATTTTGGGCATGGATTGGCTTGCAGAGCAGCGCGCTAGTATTGACTGCCTATCTAAGGTAGTGACCCTAAGGAGCAAAGGGCAGGCGGAGGTCAAATTTGAGGGCCTTTGTGGAGTGGCCCGTTCCCTGATTTCGGCCATGCAGTTGATGCGGGCGGTTAACCAGGGTGGTGTAGCGCTTGTAGCGTTATTGGAGGTTCGTCTCTCCCAGCTGTCTATTGAGAAAGTTCCCGTAGTAGCAGAGTTCAAGGATGTGTTTCCGGATGAACTTCCTGGAGCGCCTCCTCGGAGGGAGATCGATTTCTCGATCGAGTTAGTGCCGGAGGCTAAGACGGTGTCACGTCCTCCGTTTAGGATGGCACCAAAGGAGTTGGCTGAACTTAAAGTACAATTACAGGAACTGTTGGAGCAAGGGTATATCAGACCCAGTTCTTCACTGTGGAGCGCGTTGGTGTTGTTTGTAAAGAAGAAAGACAGTAGTATGCGGCTATGCATAGACTACCGAGAGTTGAATAAATTGACCGTCAAGAATAAGTATCTGATTCCTCGGATTGACGACTTGTTCGACCAGTTGGTGGGGTCGGTGGTGTACTCAAAATTGGACTTGAAGTCAGGCTATTATCAGTTGCGAATTCGAGACGAGGACATCCCCAAGACTGCCTTTGGTACAAGGTATGGACACTTTGAGTTTACGGTGATGCCATTCGGGCTGACGAACGCACCATCTGTGTTCGTGGATCTTATGAATCGAGTATTTCGGGAATACTTGGATTCTTTTGTGGTTGTCTTCATTGATGACATCTTGGTGTATTCCAAATCGGAAGTGGAGCATGAGACCCACTTGAGAGTGGTCTTGCAAGTGTTGAGGGAGAATCAGTTGTATGCAAAGTTCTCCAAGTGCGAGTTCTGGTTAGAGAAGGTGGCATTTTTGGGCCACATGATTAGTGGGGATGGGGTGGCAGTCGATCCAACAAAAGTGGAATCCATCAGAGATTGGCCAATCTTGAGGACCGTGGCGGAAGTCCGAAGTTTTCTTGGACTAGCCTGGTATTATAGGAGATTCGTGGAGAATTGTTCGCGGATAGCTCTACCCCTCACCTCACTCACTCGTAAAGATCATAAGTTTGTGTGGACTCAAGAGTGCAGTCAAGCATTTGAAGCACTGAAAGAGAGACTAATGATGGCTCCAATCCTAAGTCTACCGCAAGGGACCGAGGGATTTCAGATGTTCAGTGACGTATCAGGATGCGGTTTGGGTTGCGTTTTGGTGCAACATGGCAAGGTGATAGCTTTTGGGTCTAGACAGCTGAAGCCTCATGAGAGGAATTACCCCGTCCATGACTTGGAGTTGGCGGCGGTAATTTTTGCATTGAAAATATGGCGACATTATGTGTACGGTGCAAAGGTGCAGATCTTCACGGATCATAAAAACCTAAAGTATCTCTTGGATCAAAAGGACTTGAACATGCGGCAACGCAGGTGGGTTGAGTTTCTTGGAGACTATGAGGTGCTGATTCAGTATACGCCAGGTAAAGCCAATGTGGTGGCGGATGCCTTGAGTAGAAAGTACTTGGGGCAAGGGAATTGTATCGAAGCTCATGATGAGCGGTTGGTACAGGAATGAGAGTCCCTTTGTTTGGAATGTGTTGCGAGAGGCGAGTCCAGCGTGGCCCGGTTAAACTGGATTGAAGTGCAAAACGACTTGTCCGATCGCATTCGGGAAGCGACTCGGTTGGATGTGGAGTTTCAACCTTATGTGTTGGAGACTCAAAAGGGCGAGAGCAGCGCCTGGGAGATGATTGATGGGATTCTGAGGAAGGACGGAACGGTTTGTATACCGCAGTTCGGCAAACTCCGTGAGGAGTTGATGTTTGAGGCTCACTTCACAAGGTACTCCATTCACCCAGGCAGTACAAAGATGTACTTGGATATGAAGAAATCCTTTTGGTGGCCGGCGCTGAAGCGGGACATAGCTTTGTATGTGAATCGTTGCCAAACTGTCGCCTTGGTGAAGGCCGAATGTCAGAAGTCGGGCGGGTTCCTGAAGCCTCTTTCAATCCCGAAGTGGAAATTTGATGACATTTCCATGGACTTTGTGCATGGTTTGCCTAGATCGTAGCAGGGTAATGATGCTATTTGGGTGATCGTGGACCGCTTAACCAAGGTGGCCCACTTCATCCCAAATCGGAAAGAGGACAACGTGGAGAAGCTGGTGGAGTTGTATGTTCGCAACATTGTGCGACTGCATGGGATTCCCAAGAGTATAGTCAGCGATCGAGATGGACGATTTACGTCCAAGGACTGGAGACTGGTTCAAAAGAGTTTGAGCACGAAGATAAAGTTCAGTACGGCGTTCCATCCTCAAACTGATGGGCAAACTGAAAGAACGAACCGTACTATGGAGGATATGCTGAGAATGTGCATTCTTGACTTCGGCAAGAAGTGGGAGGATCACCTCTTCATGGTAGAATTCGCATACAATAACAGTTATCAAGCAAGTATAAAGATGACGCCATACGAAGCTTTGTATGGGAGACGGTGTCGAACACCGATGTCTTGGGCAAAGGTGGGAGACACCAAAATTTTGGGAAAGGAGGTGGTAGTTGACGCTTGTGAGTTGGTACGGACCATTCAAGAGCGTATGAAGGTGGCGCAAGACCGGCAAGCAAAATACTTTAATGCTCGTCATAGGAAGTTGGAATTTGCGGTCGGTGATTGGGCCTATTTGAAGATCAAGCCGTTCAAAGGTGTCTCACGGATTCGCTGACTCAAGAAGTTGAGTTCAAGGTTTTTGGGGCCTTTTGAAGTTGTTGAACGGGTGGGAGAAGCAGCCTATCGGTTGGCGCTATCCGCGGAGCTGAGTGGTTTGCATGACGTATTCCATGTCTCCGTCTTGAGGAAAAGTTTGGTGGAGGCTAGTGTGGTGATTGAGCCGGCATCGGTGCCGATAGAGGAAGACTTGAGGACGTGAGTCCATCCTATCGCTATAGAGGATTCGGAGACTCGGCAGTTGCGGAATAAACAGGTTAAACTCGTGAAAGTTCGATGGGACAACTGCGGTCGTGAGGAGTTCTCTTGGGAATGAGAACAAGCCATGCTAGAAGAGTATCCAGAACTCTTCATTTCAGGTACCATTTTAATTGTGTTCCCTTTTGCTTTGTAATTTCGGGACGAAATTCTATTAAGGGGGGAGAGTTGTAACACCCCAAAATTTGAGAGAGGTTCGGCCAGCGTTTTCGGACCAAGTTTGGTTTCTGGCAGGGGGCACACGGCCTGGGACACGGGCGTGTCCCAGGGCGTGTCGGGCCCCAGTCGACGTTTTGGTCGGGAGGTCGACGATTTTCGCTCGACGATGTGTCGAGACAAGGAACACGGCCTGAGACACGGGCATGTCTCAGGGCGTGTCGAGCCCATGTCGACGATCGGTCCGAGGAGTCGACGATTTTCGCTCGACAATGTGTCGAGACAAGGCACACGGCCTAGGACACGGGCGTGTCCAAGGCCGTGTCAGTCGAGTGTCGATCTTTCACTCGACGAAGTTCACTCGACGATGTGTCGAGTGTCGAGACTAGGGCACACAGCCTGTGACACGGGCGTGTCACAGGGCGTGTCCCGCTTGGTCGACAAACTTCTCTCGACGAGTGTCGAGTGTCGAGACAGGGGCACACGGCCTGTGACACGGCCGTGTCACAGGGCTTGTCCCGCTTGGTCGACGATCTTCACTCGACGAATTGTCGAGGCAGTGAACACGGCCTGGAGCCCAGGCATGTTGAGGTAAACACGGGCAAGGACACAGGCGTGTCCCGTACCCGTGTAGTTCTCGGGTTGTTTTCGGGGCTGTGTCGTAGGAGGCACACGGCCGACCACGCGGCCGTGTCAGTGGGGACACGGGCGTATCAGGGCGAACACGGGCGTGTCGGATGCCCGTGTGCTGTTCCCGGCGCGTCGATTTGTGACGGCGAATGGGGGACACGGCCCTGGACACGGGAGTGTGCCAGGACGTGTTCGGCCCAGGTGTTTTATTTTTTCAGACGGATCGTGGCCATTCCTTCCCTTATTTTTGGATCTGATGGTCCAGAACTGCTCTTGGGGAGTTAAGTCCGAGAATAGGGTTGGAAACCCTCATTCTTCTTCAAGCTTTTCTCTTACTAAATTCTAGAGAGAAGGGAGAGGAACGAAGAAGGTGAAGGAGGGTTTGGGCTATAGGAGAAGCTTCGGTGCTTCAAATCGCGAGCCGAGTCCAGATCCGTGGAGGCTAGATCATTGCGAGGGTTTTCATCCGGCTATTTTGCCATGGCTAGGAAGAGGAGTCGGAAGGTAACGACACTTCTCCTCTCGGCTTTAGGATGCATGTCTTTAGCATCATTTTCTTTTCTAGTTTTGGGCACCAAACACTCAAATGAGAGGGGTTTTGGGTCGCCAAGGTTCAAGAGGAACCTTCAGGTCGATTGAGTCCGTCCCCGGCATGATTTGCATTAGAGATCCACTCCGTTAGTGGATTAGGCATGGTGGGTGAAGCCGTAGTCGCGACCGTTATTCCGACTCGGTGATGTTGCATACGAACTTTAAGGATTCGTAGAGATTCCATTGCGGCAAGATGCCGTTTGTGATGTGGTGATGTTTTCCCCCTTTTCCCGAGTGAATATGTATAGTCAGAACCGGACAAGGTTAGCTCCTCGTGGCGGTAGATGGTTTCCTTGGGGGACAAGGTTAGCTCCGCATGAGTTGTAGATGGTTTCCTTGGTGCGCGGGAACGCTGCAGTACAAATGAGGGACTAGGGTGGAATTGTATTGGTTTGTGATGTGTCAAGGCGTGGCTGTGTCTCCGTGGTCGGCTGGCTATCACGTGACGTTCATGTCATGTGTGGAGAGTGACCCGGCGAGACTAGTCCCCTTCTGTGAGACTAACGAGAACGCCAAGCATGGGGGCAAGCTCGGGCAATGAGGCCATGAGCGGGTGGGGTCCGGCAAGGCTTCTTAGAATCGGTCAGTTTGTGTTTGTTGGAATCCTGACATGAGACGTCAGAGCTTGTAGGCAAGCCCGGGTCTAAGACCTTGAGCGGGTGGGGCCTTTGCAAGAGTTCCATGTGGCGGCCTGTGTGTCGTTGGGGGAAATTGAGTTAGCCCTCTTTGTTTGTGGCTTTTTGTCAAAGGGGAAACGATGAGTACCCATGTGATGTGATGATGTGCTTGATGCATACGAGATAGGGTACCTTGGGTGAAGCCCAGGTTGTTGCATACATGTTGCATAAGTAGGCCCTTTTTATTATATGCTCAATCAATAGAGAACATGTATGATGTGTGTGACATCCAAGCCTGTTTCTGTGGTTTCTTTTCTTGCTTATGAATATTGCATACGAAGTGCTAACTTGCAGGTTGGAGGAGTACCCCGGGGTCCGTTAGGGGCTGCCGGGAGGAGATGTGTTTGTTACACAGTTTGAGGTCAGCCTTTGCTGACCCACGTTACTAATAAATTTTACAGGGCAAGGATCGCATGCAGTAGCTAGCTCGCCGGCCAGAAAGGCCTAAGCCTCATGAAGTGCTTCTCTCTTTTGTAGCTCTACATATATGATGTTGTATGTTTGAGACTCATGTTGTCCGGCTTGCATGCCGAGGTAGACTAGGGGTGCTATGCACTTTCTTGATTGTTGTACTATTTGAGTTTGGACACTTGTTGTAAGGCCATAAGGCCATTGTTATTACTCTTCTGGTAGTGGATAACTTCTTGTCTTGCTTGTGTTTCCGCTGTGTTGTGCAAAGAGTTTTGAGTGTGGGTAGTTATATCATATTATAATACTAAAGCTGTGGCGTCCGTATGTTGTGGGGCCCTGGCCGGACCCATATTATACGGTCATTACAGGGGAGGTGTTACAAACGTCCCACCCACTCCTCGCATACACACGAATTTCGTCTCCTGCTCGGTATTCTGGCCTAACGTGATCTCTTTGGAATTACAATCAATCAAGGCATGCTGCTCAGCGAGCCAATCCATACCAAAGATCAAGTCGAATTCCGATATATACAACACAGATGCAGTCAAACAGAAATTCCGACTTCCTATTTGCACCGCCACATCGCAAGCTCGATCCGCTAGCATCAAGCAACCATTCGACAACACCACTCTGACGCTATCTGTCTTCACATGACTAGGTATCCCAAGTCACGCTATAAACTCTTTAGACAGAAAAGAATGTGAAGCACCCGTATCAAGTAGTGCTCGTGCCAGCATGTTCCGAATCATCACAAATCCCGTGACAATCTGAAAGTGATGTGTTAGATCTGAAATACTCTAGAGGGGGGGGGGGGGGGTGAATAGAGTATTCTTAAATCCTTAAAATCTTTTACAACTTTTGCTGTAATTGTGAAAGCGCATAAACAACTTAAAAAAATATAAACATAGCAATCCTAGAAAGCACAAACACATCAAGAACAAAAAGAAGGGGCAACCAGACAACACAAGAAATTTATAGTAGTTTCCCAACCTGGGTATATCCACTCTTCTACCACCCTGGTAGGAATCCACTCAGAGTTTTGATTAGGAGCCTGACACCAATGAGCTTTTGATCAGGTGCTCAAAAACCAAACCTTAAGTTTTTTGGTCAGGTGACTTGCAACCAAGAATAACTTCTGAAGGGAGTTATAACCCCTTATATAGTGGGGGGGGGGTGAGAGATGATATGGTCTTCTATTTCTCAATATACAACTGAGAAGACTTGTGGATATGATTTTAGCAAATTTCTCCCCCTGTGATGTAGAATGGTTCACAGAGATCTGGAGCTTTGCTTTAGGGTGATAGGTCTTTAATATTTAAGTCTAGACCAGAAAGATCTTCAGGAACTTCATGACAGATGGAATAGTTGTTGTCCTTTGAAGTGTCCTGGAGAGTTGAAGAATGAAGACTCTTGATTTTGATTGATTTTTCTTCTTCTTCAGGTAGCAGATGTTCTTCTGGTCTAGGGCTTCTTGAGTTGCTGTATCAGAGTTCTAAGAAAGAGAGCAGAGAGTTTCTTGTTGCAGACTGATTGTGATTTTCTGTGTGTGTGTCTATGTTCTATTCTCTGTTCTGTGTGTATTTTGCTCTACTATCTGTAGGAAAAGAGAGAAAATCTCTTTTATATTTCTTGTCAAAATTGTCTTTCGAAATTAGAATTCCTCTACAATCAATGATGACGGCCTTGAGAATAAACTTCTTTGATTTATTTCCCCAACTGTCTCATGGAAAAACGGCAAGCAATAATCCTAGAGAAGACCATAATTAATGCTTTGTCTAACGGTTATATTCAGAGAATATTGAAGCATTAATTACTTAAAAATTATTGCATTAGGAAAGAGACAGAAGACTGGAAATGACTGAGTCTGGATTCGTCGAACATATAACAGAAATCATCGAGCTGATTTCACAGTTCGTCGAGCTGAGAAGTTGTGTTCGTCGACCAGACAGCTTCTATTCGTCGAGCTGAGTTCCAAAATCATCGAGCTGAAAACAGAACTGCACTCTCTAGAAACTTTGCCTATTCTGTGTATGGAGTTCGTCGAGCTGATTGCTGATTTCGTCGAGCTGATAACTTGTCGACAGATCTTCTGGGGAATGTGTCGACACAAGTCCTGGGTGTCGACATAATTACTTCTTGTCTCGACATGGCTGTTGTGTTGACAGAAATCTGGAGTGTGTTGACATAAGACCTGTGTGTCGACACAATTGCTGTTGGTGTCGACACAACTCTTGCTTCTAGTGTCGACACAAACTTCTGGTGTGAAGTGTTGAAGTATCCAGAAATCATCGACCTGAGAATCTATTTCGTCGAGCTGAGAACCACTAACTCCTGCTGGATAACTCTAGCCAAAGTGGTCAAAGTTCGTCGAGCTGAGAATCTTGAATTCGTCGACTGAAGATGATTCTGGACTTAGAAAAATTGAGAAACTTTTTGAGTAATAAGTTAAAGTAGAGAACCCAGAATTCGTCGAGAAGAGAACTAAGTTCGTCGACCTGATTCTAGAGAACAATGTCTGGACTTGGAATGCTGAAGGTAGAGTCCAAAGATCGTCGACCTGAGAATCAAGTTCGTCGAGCTCAGCTCATAGAATTTTCTCTGAGATCGTCGAGATGAGCACAACAATCATCAACATGAGTTCGACGAACGTCGAACTAATTTTATTGAGTCTTTGGAAAATCTCTAAGTCTTGAGTCTCTGGCAGTCTGATGATGGCTGGTCTATGCAATGTTGATACTAAGGATTTGGCCTAGACTCTAGGACACAACTATGACCCTAGATATACAAGATGGGTCACAGGATCCTAACTTAGTGAACCTAGCCCAAATCAAACTAGGGATCCAACAATCTCCCCCTATTTGGGTGAGGTCACTAATTACAGACTCAGACTAAACTGAAAATAAATAAAGCAAGAAAGCATATATCTGGCAGAGATCAATAACACATGCAGCAGATATATATATACAGAAAAGCTTTGTTCCGAAATAAGAAAACAGTTTAAAAACATAACAGAAATTAAATATCTCAGAACTCATTTCTTTTGCTTCTTCTCTTTTGGCTTCTCTTCTTTGCTCTTGTCTCCAGGCTTGGTAAAAGCAATCTCTCTATTTGGATCAGAAGCTTGCACTTTGGTCATGGTCATATCAGCAGCCCCTATAATCTTTAAAGATGTGGCTCTGGGGAATACTGCTTCTGGGTGCAATTTCATATAATCATCAACATTGAAAAACTTGTTAGCTTTCGCATACCTCTTAAGCTCTTCATTCATGTATTTTGACATTGTTGTATATTCTGAGGGATCCTTTCCTTCAGCTTTATCTTTGTTAATTATAGGAAGGACAACCAGTTCCTGGAACCTGGCCATCCTAGTTGATGTAGCTGTCTCTGGATCTTCAAAAGGAACAGGAGGAGAAAGAGGTCTGTTCGAGCTTTCAGCTTGTTGATGTTCAGAGAATTGTTGCTGTGTTTATTGTTGATGTTGTTACTTGCCAGAAGGATACTCTCTTTGCTAGCTGCTTGAGGAGGAGGGCCTACTCTGATGTCTTTGATAAGTTTGAAATTGAGTGGGCCTTTGAGAAGATGTGCCTGAAGCACCAGTAGCTGGAGGAGGAGGAGGAGGAGGGTCCCTTCTGTATTTCTGAGTTGGAGGAGGGGAGTATCTTCTGCTTCTCTTCCTCTTTTTCTGTTCATTTTTATATAACCTCATACAAGCTGGCATCCCTTTATATGGAGTTATCTTCTGAAGAATATAATAGGGAGTGTCATTGGTTGGATTTGGTTTAGGAGCAGGAGGAGGAGGTGCTTTCCTCTTCTTAGACACTTTCTTCTTCTTTGGATCCTCATCAGAATCCTCATGCTCCTCCTCATCATCATCAGATCCCTGAGGATTATCATATATATCATCTAAAGCCTTCAGGGACTCAGCCGAGATAATAGGCTTCTCAGGTTTAGATGGAGCTGGAGGAGAAACTGCAATAGGAGCTGGAGAAGAAACTTCAACAGGAACTGGAGAACTAACTCTGACAGTGCTTTCAGCAACTGCCTTATTCTATTCTTCAATGTTAGCCAAGATCAAGGCATCAAGATCTGGCATTGGAGAGTCATCCATAACAAAACTGGGGGCAGAAATAATTTCTGGAGAGGATGGGATGACTACAGGTTCTGGAATAACAAAACCGTCTTTTAGTTGCTTGGCAAATTTAGAACTGATAGGAGAAGAATATGGAACAATAGCCAAAGATTGCTTAGTATAATCTGTTAGAGGGAAGCTCAAAAATGCAGTATCAAAAATTCTCAACAAATATTCTAAATCTACTGTGGGATTAATGATGAAATCACCAACAGTAATTATTTCTTCTGGAGCTGACTCTTCTATATCTATGTCAGTCTCAATGAAATTAATGAAATCAATAAAATTTGTATCAATAAACTCTGTATCTACTGCTGTTGCTACTGCCTCTGCATCTGCTGGAGCTGGAGCTGCTGAAACTGAAACTGAAACTGCTGCTACTTCTAGAGCTGCTGCAGCTTCTTCATCAAGCATCTCCCCCTACCTGGTTTCCGTAATAACTGGAGCCAGGCCCCTAAATGAAGAGGGGGCAAAAGAAAGGGCAGAGAACTGGGTAGGGATAGAGGAACTGGAAGTAGCAAGAGGTGTAATGGCCTCTGCTATGAGAGCTTTTAGGAGGGGTGTGATGAGAGCAATGACAAAAGAGATGGTGGAGGGGTCCAGTGTTGGAGTGGCAGAAGGTGATTCAGATGGTGGTTGAGTGGAAACATTTGGAGGGAGGTAGATGTTGGTGAGGATGGTGGGATGGCATCTTGCATTTGGACATCCTAGATGGATTCAGTTGGAGGAGAGGGAGTAGTGGGAGGAGATGACTGTAGATTGAAGGATGGTATGGAGGACAAGTGGGGTGGAATAGGAGATGAAGGTGGTGTTGGAGCTGGTGAAGCATGAGGAGATTGAGGAGGTGTTCCATGTGGAGATAGAGGAGGTGTAGGAAGATGAGTATGTGTGGGAGAGAGATGAATGGGGGAAGATGGAGGCGTGGGAGTATGAATGATGGTGTGGGCTATGGAGGGAAGTTGTGGTTGTGATTGTTGTTGGGGTTGTTGTTGAGTCTGAGGTTGAGATGGGAGGACTGTAGCTGTGGTGGAAGAGATTGAATCCTTAGAGGTCTTGGAGATTGTCCTCTCCCACCTGCTAAACAAGGCACAGGTTAGCCTTTTGCTGGCATTTATGAATATGGTCAGGGAGACCAGTGATTCAGCAGCTTTTTCCTTTAAGAAGATCCCCAGGATCCTTCCAAAACACACTTCCTTTTTGTTATTCTTCATCCTGATGAGATCAAAGATGATCTGAGCCCAAGCCACTTGCTTCTTATTAACCACTACACACATAACCAGAAACTCATGCCTTGTTATATAATCATGTGTAGTGTGCTTGCCTAGAAAGACTTTCCCAACAATATCTGCCAGAAACTTATATTTTGTAGATAAATGTTTCTTCAACAATTTATTAGGGTTATTGATGCTTAAGATCACGGCAGTGAACCGGTCGCACAAGTAATATAAAATGGGTGGTGTTTTCCCAAGAATCGATCTCACAAGGAACACAGTAAGGTGGAGTTAATTTCGAGGAGGACTTGAGATTGAAGTCCTCAGGTTGGAGCTAACTAAGGGGGGTTTTGATGGTTGCGGAAACAGAAAATAAAAGGTTGACAACTACTCCTATGCAACGCTGCTATGCGATGCTTCGCCAGGCGGGATGGAAGACTAGTCGGGCCGCTATGCACCGAATCTCTAGGCGGATGGACGAGTAGGCTTGCGGATGAGGTGGTTAGAACGTCGGAATGAGGGCTGTGAGCACCTCTTCGCTACGCACACTTCTAGCAATTGCTAGAACGGCAAGGGTGGATGGTGTGGATGGAATATGGGCGCACCTCAAGTAAATAACGAACACAAACAATCACATAGACATAATTGTAAGAACGTTTTACAAATAAGCATACATCATCTATAAATAAGGTTTACAACAACACATAAACAACAATAAAGGAAGAACAAGTCAAGAGATCGACCGAATCTGAAGTCTTGCTGAGGATTCACGGTTGGAGTCGTCGGGTTGTCAATCCGCATCCAAGCTCGGTCCTCAACTGCGTTCGGGGTAGAGAAGGGATGTCACCACCTTCCAATGGCCCGTCTTCTTCGTCTCACGACAACGGACGAAAGTTGAAAGTTTCCCTTTGCTTGATGGCTATGGCGTTGAAACTTGAAATGAACCCAAGAGATGATGGAGGAGGCCGAGAGGAAGCTCCGGCTTGAATTTGGCGGTAAACGCTTTCCCGGAGCACCTCCCTAGGGTGGAGATTGAAGGAGGACGGCGGAATCCCTCCTCAGAGATGAAAACGGCGGAGGAAAATGAGCGATCGGATCCTCTTCCGAATTAGGGCGAGACCTGCACTATTTATACAAAAGCAGAAATGAACAATGCGCACGATCACAGGCGCACGACCAGTGGTCTGCGCACTATGTCCTGTGCTCATGCGCACTGGCATGGAATATCAGGAAGAAGAACTGGGATAATGCGCACGAGTAGTGGCGCACGACCAGTGGTCCTGCGCACTTAGTCCAATGATCGTGCGATTACCCAAGCAGGACTCCAGAAAAGAGGAATCAATGCACACGATCAGTGGCGCACGACTGTTGGTCGTGCGCAGTATGTCCAGTGGTCGTGCGCTTACCCCAAGCTGATTCTGGAAAACGAAGAGTTGTGCGCACGATCAGGGGCGCACGACCAGTGGTCGTGCGCATTAGATCCCATGATCGTGCGCAGTAGTCCTGTTTCACAACCATCCCAGAACACGCACACGACCCCTGTACCGATAGGAAAAACAAATCACTAATCTGTGCAGACATTCCAGACAATAACAAAAAGGAGTACAGACTAAAAGAATAACAAAATACACAACCACGGGCATAAATGTGCACTTCCTATGGAAATATAGATAGGATGAAATATAAATGATAATGAACTAAAAGTGAAGTGCAAGCGACGAAAAACAAGCCCAGATGAGTCCGAAAATAGGTATATAAAGTGGACTCATCACACCCCCAGACTTAACTGTTTGCGCGTCCCGAGCAAACAAAATCTAAGCAGAAAGGGAAAAATACTAGTTAACAAAGAAATTATGATACGAAGTACCATGCGAAGTCGTATGCTCGCGTGCGTAAAAATACAATAGAGAAAATTTCTAAGTATGCAGAATAGTTTTTATTTTTGCACAATGCGTATCAAAATTTTATTATTACTCAAAAATGGAATCACGGTGAATCATCCGGTCATGCGTAGGGAGAGCATTGCCAAAGATCGGGGCTCTGGATAACCTCCAAAGGAATCCACCAATGTCGGTGACCATATGCTTGCCCTTTCGCATTCTCTCCATGGCACTGGTTTGGTTCACACACGAATCAGTAGGACTTTAGGTGAAGAGATGGGGCTTGGGTTTCGGTGAGGTAAACAAAGATATATAAGAATGGCTATGCACCTAACCCAAATGAGCTATCAAAGAAAGAATCCATTAGCTAACCAAAATAAATGCGGGTGCACCACACCCCCAGACTTAACTTTTAACAAATGGGTGTGTGAACCGCCTACTCCAAATATAATCACATTTCCATAAAGATTTTCAATTTAAACTTTTTATTTTCACTTCTTTTTTTTTCTTTAAAAATATTTTTCTCTCTTTTTTTTCTTTTTTCAAATCATCTTTTTATTTTTGCAATTTCAGCAAATATAACATTGGAGCACATCCACATAATCACAAGTAAAATCACCACATCACACCCCAACATTAAAATGTAAACACTAAAGTTCAACTTGGGTGTGCGACTAGGATCGGCTATGAGGCTTTGGTGAAATCATGGTGGAGCTGAATCAAAAGAATGGGTAGGCACAACGGGGCTAGCGAGGATAACACGTTAGGAATGGTACAAAGCTCAACCGGGCCAAAATGATGGCCTACATCACGCTCATGCGAGACTAACCTATACCCATGCTTCAAGAATAGCTTGGGGCAAGTTCTTATCCAACGAGAAAGACTATCCCTCCTCCCGACTCGAGCAATATGAAACTAACGGCCGTCTACACACATCCCTAAGCTACCGTCGGATTCACACCGGATTCACCAACTTTTGAGTAGAATAAAAAGTCTTTACGCAAATAGAAAGATATAAAACTATAAGCATACAGAAAAATTAAATCTACTCGAATTTCTACACGAGACGAGAGCAGTTGACTAGAAACACAACAAGACCAACATTTTACTCCGTCTCACAATCCTAAGCCAGCACCATAATTTTCCCAAATCTAACAAAAGAAATGAGTTTAACTCGAAGCACGCAAAAAGCTAAGCACGCGCTCATGTGGGTGCAGTGGTGTGTGATGCAATGAACTTAAGTAAAATAAAACAATAAAAGCTTCTAGTATGCTCATGAAATGTGTACGTGCAATAGGTAACAGCTCTCTCCCCCAGACTTAAACTAAGCAAAACAACATATAATAGAGAAATTAAAATCATAAAAAGCTAAGGGAAGAGGTTACCCAATGCTCAGCTTGTGAGCATACCAGAAGACGCGTGGAAACCTGAAGTAGGCCCGCCTACGAAGAATCACAACCCCGCCAATGCAATTTTCTATGAGTACCTGCAGGGGTGAGCTTCGCAAAAACAAAACAAAAATATACAAACTACAAAGAAATACTAAAACAAACTAGGCATGAAAAATAAAATGCAGAAAATGAAAGATAAGTACTGGGGTTACTGTCATCCCAGCACGACTTATCAAATTCTAAACAGTTCTAGCTTATAGGCCTATGAAATAAAAAGTGCACAGGTAACTGTTCCAATATCCGTTTCGGTAACGGGTACCGATACGGTGATAGAGCAGTTACCCCTCTGCCTAAATAATCATACCTTCTCCTCGCAGGCAGAGGAAATAGGAAGTAGGATGAGGAGGAGGCCTGGTCCTCACTCATCTCACCACAAAAAATATCCTCGCCTAGCAAGGCATTGCCAACCATAGGTGTGCAGGGTGTGATGGCAACGACATGAGCACAAAGCTCATTGTCATCCCAACGTACCTGTGGAGACTCATCCTGCACAGGCTCAGATAAGGAAGGGGGATCAAGAAATAAAGGAGACGAAGAACTAAAATAATCAGAAAATGGGAGAGTGATCCCGGTGTCACTCTCAGCAGGATCCATGCAGAGATCATCGTCGGTATCATACGAGTTATACCGAGGGGAATCCGAGAACTCGAGGTCCGCGGTGGTAAGAGGAACGGCCTCATCTAATAAAGAGGTGCAAACCTCCACATCAGAAAGGGGATATTTCTCATCCCACCGGGGTGCGTAAAAATGTTCCGAAGATCCACCTTCTCCGTCAGAGATAGAGGAATCATCATCCCACTTCGGCGCAACCTCGGGCACCGAATCATCCACAATCACGTCATCATCAACCGACTCACAAAAAAGAGGAATAGCACAATCCGGCAAAAATTGCGGAGGGGTAAGGCTGCTCTCAAAATCAAGCACTGAATGAGCAGGCCCCATCGCAAAATCATTCGTTGACGCCACCCCGTCGACGACCGGAACAATCTCATCGTCCTATATAGGAGCGTCCATGAGTTCCTGCTCCACTTTTTGTTGGCTAACACCAAAGTGATCATCATCACTCAAGGAAAGCTCGTAAAAAGGGATCGAGGGACCCATGAAAGAGCTGTATGCGGCCAGAGATTCTTCAGTAATCTCAACGGGTAAAGAAGGAGCAAAGTGCGTTATATCAGTGTATGGGCCAGGCAAGACCCTGGTAGGCTTGTCCACAACAGTCTTCCGCGAACGGGAGGTTATTGTGCACACGCCCTCAGAGGGAGAAGGCTTGCACAAACGAGGGCAATCCTGCAACATGTGGCCCTCACCTTGACATAACAAACACCGAATGCAATGCTCGACATTCATAACAGCAATGACATCGATGGATGGGCGCAAAGTGTCAAGGATACGACACTGAGCATCAAAATCCATCACGAACAAAAATAAGTACTGAAAAAGTGCTACACAGCTAAAATGAAAATAGCACGGATCTGCT
Organism: Platanthera guangdongensis; assembly: GCA_039583875.1. Lineage (NCBI taxonomy): Eukaryota > Viridiplantae > Streptophyta > Magnoliopsida > Asparagales > Orchidaceae > Platanthera > Platanthera guangdongensis. The sequence goes on from CM077157.1 coordinate 76,063,632, forward strand.
ATCTAAATCAAAAATCAGAAAAGGGGAAAAAGAAATAAGCAAAATAAAAATTCTAATAACAAAAGCAAATAAAAAAAATGATATGCACAAATGGAAAAGGGCTTCAATCTATTATCTCCCTCTCCACAACCTCACACGACTGTGTTGCCCGGCAACGGCGCCAAAAACTTGATGCTTAAGATCACGGCAGTGAACCGGTCGCACAAGTAATATAAAATGGGGGTTTTCCCAAGTATCGATCTCACAAGGAAAACAGTAAGGTGGAGTTAATTTCGAGGAGGACTTGAGATTGAAGTCCTCAGGTAGGAGCTAACTAAGGGGGGTTTTGATGGTTGAGGAAACAGAAAATAAAAGGTTGACAACTACTCCTATGCAACGCTGCTATGCGATGCTTCGCCAGGCGGGATGGAAGACTAGTCGGGCCGCTATGCACCGAATCGCTAGGCGGATGGATGAGTAGGCTTGCGGATGAGGTAGTTAGAACGGCGGAATGAGGGTCGTGAGAACCTCTTCTCTACGCACGCTTCTAGCAATTGCTAGAACGGTAAGGGTGGATGGTGTGGATGGAATATGGGCGCACCTCAAGTAAATAACGAACACAAACAATCACATAGACATAATTATAAGAACTTTTTACAAATAAGCATACATCATCTATAAATAAGGTTTACAACAACACATAAACAACAATAAAGGAAGAACAAGTCAAGAGATAGACCGAATCCGAAGTCTTGCTGAGGATTCACGGTTGGAGTCATCGGGTTGTCAATCCACGTCCAAGCTCGGTCCTCAACTGCGTCCGGGGAAGAGAAGGGCTGTCACCACCTTCCAATGGCCCGTCTTCTTCGTCTCATGACAGCGGACGAAAGTTGAAAGCTTCCCTTTGCTTGATGGCTATGGCGTTGAAACTTGAAATGAACCCAAGAGATGATGGAGGAGGCCGAGAGGAAGATCCGGCTTGGATTTGGCGGTAAACGCTTGCCCGGAGCACCTCCCTAGGGTGGAGATTGAAGGAAGATGGCGGAATCCCTCCTCAGAGATGAAAACGGCGGAGGAAAATGAGCGATCGGATCCTCTTCCGAATTAGGGCGAGACCTGCACTATTTATACAAAAGCAGAAATGAACAATGCGCACGATCACAGGTGCACGACCAGTGGTCGTGCGCACTATGTCCTGTGCTTGTGCGCACTGGCATGGAATATCAAGAAGAAGAACTGGGATAATGCGCATGAGTAGTGGCGCACGACCAGTGGTCCTGCGCACTAAGTCCAATGATCGTGAGATTACCCAGACAGGACTCCAGAAAAGAGGAATCAATGCACACGATCAGTGGCGCGCGACCGGTGGTCGTGCGCAGTATGTCCAGTGGTCGTGCGCTTACCCCAGGCTGATTCTAGAAAACGAAGAGTGGTGCGCACGATCAGGGGTGCATGACCAGTGGTCGTGCGCATTAGATCCCATGATCGTGCGCAGTATTCCTGTTTCACAACCATCCCAGAACACGTACACGACCCCTGTACCGATAGGAAAAACAATTCACTAATTTGTGCAGACATTCCAGACAATAACAAAAAGGAGTACAGACTAAAAGAATAACAAAATACACAACCACAGGCATAAATGTGCACTTCCAATGGAAATATAGACAGGATGAAATATAAATGATAATGAACTAAAAATGAAGTGCAAGCGACGAAAAACAAGCCCAGATGAGTCCGAAAATAGGTATATAAAGTGGACTCATCAGTTATCTCCAGCATAACCCATCATGCTTAACATCATATCATATTCCTCATTCTCAATTTCCAGTTCTGCTTCTCCATTATTCAAACCAAAAATTTCAGTCAAAACGGCGGGAGATAGAGAAATAACGTTACCCGTAATTATTCCAATCATTGTATTCTCCTCTGATGTTGAAGATGTAAAGACCCATTCTCTAATCTCTGTTCCAGACAGTTTGATCCTTGTAGTCATCAGATTCTTCAGTTGCCGCCCTTCTATAAGTTCCAGAATACTCAGAAAAATCGGGTCCGAATGCTGAAAAGAATCAAAGTCAACATTGAATCCGGTGTCGAACTTCATCCCAGCCAATGTTCCCGCTAGAATCGCCATGAAATCACTTTTAAGAGAGAAAAAACGGCGATCAAGTGCAAGGGAACAGAAAGCGCGGGACAGAGGTCGAAGAAAACCTAGATATAAGGTTTTCCAGAATATGAATCGACAAACTCCATTCCACGAAAATTAAAACATTCTTCGATCTGGGTTTGACGAAATAATTTGGAGTTAAATGATTCATCGAGCTCAGTATGAAGATTTGAAGACATTTCGTCGATCTCCGTTCGACGAACGTTTTCTGAAGTGGATTCGTCGATCTCCATTCGACGAAAACAACTTCACTCACAGAGAGTTCGTCGACCTCCGTTCGACGAATATCTCCCGAACTTTCCCTAGTTCGTCAAGCTCCGTTCGACGAACTCTGGAAAATTCATCGAGTGCAGACAAAAACTAAACTAAGTCTTCTCCATTGATCATTCCAAGCTGATTTATAAATAACAGATGGTTTCTTTCATCTAGAGGTTTGGTGAAAATGTCAGCTCTTTTTAAATCAGTGTAGATATAGATAAGTTTAATTTTGTTTTTGTCTGCACACTCTCTTATGAAATGATGTCTAATATCTATATTCTTAGTCTTACTGTGATGGACTGGATTGTGTGCTATGGCAATAGCACTTGTGTTATCATAAAGTAGAGTTGAATTATTTAAGTTGAGACCATAGTCTACTAATTGATTTTGAATCCACAGCATCTGGGAACAACATCTGCCAGCTGTCAATTGAGGTAGACATAGATGACTGTTCCTTACAAAACCAGGATACTAATCTCATACCCAGGAACTGGCAGGTTCCTGAAGTACTTTTCCTGTCCACCCTACATCCAGCAAAATCAGCATCTGAGTATCCAGTTAACTCAAATTCTGATTCAGTGGGATACCATAGGCATAGACTAGGACAACTCTTTATATATCTCAAAATTCTTTTTAGGAAAACTAGATGAGATTCTTTAGGGTTCACTTGGAACCTAGCATAAAGGCATGTGACAAACATGATATCAGGTCTGATAGCTGTAAGATATAATAGGGACCCAGCAATGCCCCTATATAATTTCTGGTCAACAGGTTTCCCATGTAGATCAGAGTCTATTACAGCATTTGTAGCCATAGGTGTTTTCTCTGCTGAGGCATCAACCATCCCAAACTTTTTGATAAGATCTTTTGCATATTTAGCTTGGAAGATGAAAATGCCATCAGGGAGCTGCTTCACTTGGAGACCAAGGAAGTAGGAGAGCTCACTCATGCTACTCATTTCAAATTTGGAATGCATGAGGTCAGAGAACCTCTTGTACAATTTGGAATCAGTAGACCCAAATATGATGTCATCCACATATATTTGTACTAACAGTATTTGGTTCTTATGATGTCTAGTGAAAAGTGTCTTATCTACTATGCCTCTAATGAACTTATGCTCTAACAAAAAACTTGCTAAGGTCTCATACCAAGCTCTTGGAGCTTGCTTTAAAACATAGAGGGATTTATGCAATTTAAAAACATAAGAGGGGTGAGTTGGAGAGACAAAACCTGGAGTTTGTTCAACATAAACCTCTTCTTTTAGTACTCCATTCAGGAAAGCACTCTTCACATCCATTTGATAGACCTTGAATTTTTTGAAGGCTGCATAGGTAAGGAATATTCTGATTGCCTCTAATCTTGCCATAG